>OY728163.1:1423394309-1424662800 GCA_963277665.1 Viscum album | reverse complement strand
GAAGGTAGGATTCACATGTTAGGTTCTTGTTTGTGTGTGATTTCAATGATGATGGATGTTTATTTTTTTTAAGTTTCAACAATAACCTATATGGAATTTTTCCTTATATATCATCTGTAGAATTCTACTTAACTAAACTGCGATTATTTTCCTCTGATGGCATGCTATGTGAATCTTGTGGTGAGGTGTTATTTAATTATGTAAATAAAGTCCCTTATTCAAAGAATATACATATACCCTAGTAGTTTAGTGCTATATTTGGGTTCTCTAGTTGTAGATTAATGAGGGAAAATATTTTTTGAGAGATGTTTGGAATGGGATTGAGTTGTTCTGAGAATGTGGTTCCCCTAAGAAGTTTTTTGGTTCGACATGTGGATGAATTAGGCTTGAGTGGAGGAATACTAGGAGAAATCTTGGTATTGATGTTGATTTGGGAGGGTAGGTTTGGTTGGATACCTATCCTTATTTTCTTTTGGAGTTTTTTCTAGTGGAATGTTGGGAGCATTGGTAGACACTCATGGTTTTGTAATGATTCCTAGGTAGTAGTTGGTTGTGCACTAAATCTTGTAATGAGTGTGAGGTGTCTCATTTTTGAAGATGAATATTATAGGTTATCTAGATAGATTAAATTGATATGTTAGTGGTTCATGGACAATGTTTTAGGTGCATTAGAAAATCTTTATTTTGATGTGTTTTATGTGATCATGAGTGTGATTGTGTGATTATGTTGTATGAGAGCATGTTAACATTGTGTTTGGGAGAGTATAAGTAGGTTTGTGTTTGGGAACATTTGAGAGGTTATTGGATAATCTCATTTCCCTGAGGAGGATAGTGGTGGTTGGAATGAATTTTTACGATAAAGCCTTGATGCACGAGGGATTTTGCAAAGTTGGTGTGAAAGGTTCCATTGGGTTTATGTATTAACAGTTGGACCATGTGTGGGTCTTTTGAGAGTTGTTCACCTATTGAGGAACCTATGTGGTGTATTCATAATGAACCTATTGAGGTTGGTTCCCAAGGAGTGGTGTGAGTGGATCAATATATATAGGATTTCACCATTGGTCATTAAAGGTTGTGATCATCTTTATTGGTAGATTTTGAGAATGGAAAATTTCATTCTTGGTGAGTCAGGAATTAGTGATGGTCGGTGTTTTAAGCTTCACACTTTAGTGTGAGAGAGTTAGCTACATATGATCAATATGTTCCGTAGTGTGTGAAGAATGGGCCATAGAGTTTGGGTTTTTGGTTGTGGGGTGATGATCAGGAAACTCCTGTGGTGAAAATAATATTATTAGCTGTAATTGAATGATATTTGTGTTGGGAGGGTCATGGTTGTAGTGATATTAGTCAGTTGATTATTGTGGTGGAATTGGATGCTTTGGTTCATCAGTTGAAGCATGATTTCTAGTTATCCACTGAGGTTTCTTAGGGGAGAGAAGAAATTTTATGGGGAACTTGTAACAAATAATGTTGTTATGCTTTGAGAAAATCAATAGAAATTTTATTTTTTGTTTCCAAGAGTTTTTTAGGAGTAAAATGATAAATAACCACTATTTATGATCTTTTACTATTTTTATAACAACTCTTTTGGTTCTAGAATGGGGTTTTTACACTAGGGTTTGATTTTGGTGTAATTCGGAGACAATTATAATTTCATGAAATATTTAATATATAATTAATAAAATATTAAATAACTTCATAGGATAATTTAGTGATATCTTATGAATATAGTATCATATTAAAATTCTAACATCATGGTTTAGTTTGCAACATGTATTTTTCCAAGGTGAGGTATAATCTCTCTTTAGATTTGGGGTCTTTGGTAAAGCCATTTTAGTTTATGGTTTATTTTTCTATTATTTTTTTCATTTCATATTATTCTTCACTCCCTCTTCCACATTTTGTTCCTTAATTTATATTCATGAGAGGGTATGTTATTCTCCAATTTTTTGTGTGAAATGTTTTAGAAGAATTGGTAGAGGGAGACAAGATTTCACCGAGGAACTGGAGTGGGGTTGGACTGTGATGCAGTGGCTAGATGGTGTGAATTTGGGATTAAAGCTTTGATTTTTTCCCCTAGAGTTTGAAAAAAAAATTCATCATAATTTTTCACATGGATTTTTATTTTTTAATTTTTAAATCCTTATATGATTTCTGGGACCCCCTTGAGGGTAATTGTTGGATGATTTGGGGAGAAACTAGGGGTTTTAGGGGTTCTAGGGGTTTTCTGTTTGACAAAACATGACCACATGATGTTTAGTTCCCTAAAACATTCCATGTGTTCATATTAAGAAAAAATATTTAATGGGAGGGTTATAAAATATGCTTTTTATAGATATTCTATATGGGGAGACTCATGGTGTGGCTATATAATCAGTAGACACCCTGTGTGGGGGCACATGGTTTTGTTGGATTAATGCTCAAATCCCATGTATGATACATTGGAAGAGACCATGAGATGTTCTTGTATAATGCATATTTATGGTACATGACCATTAAACTCATGCATAATTCATTCCATGTGTGATGGAGATGAGCTGTGTAATTGGGATGTGAATTACAGATCGAGCTATAGTACTTGATGAGGGGGTTATTAGAGGTACACACTATGTACACAATGTACACACCATATACTATCCCCTTGGAGGTGCTTCACTTTTTTTATCTCCTTGGATCTTGATTCAAACAAATATGTAGTCTATTTTTAGTGTTTTTCCACATAGAACATAGTTTTGAGGACTTCATGTAATTCATAGACAATTAGATAGATTTTTTAGGTTGGGAAAGGTTTTGTGAGTGGTTTTCCCTTATGGTTTTTGTCTGAGAGTTCTTAAAAGCGATTTGTGGTGTGAGGCCAAGGATAGGGTTTTGATCCTATTGGATGGCTTGTTATAGGAATTCCAAGGATCTTAGTTTGATTTTTAGATGGTTCCCGGAAGGTGGGATCATGTATTGCTTTGGATGAGGTTCATTATATGGTATTTGGGTATTAGAAAAATTTCTTGATGTTTAGTTTAGTTAAATCCATTGATATATGATGAAACTATGGGGTATAGGTTATATATCTATGCTACTGAGTAGAATTTGTGTTGGGTCTGAGGGGAATTATAGGATCTCTTTATTGGTGTAGTTTTGATCAAGTATATGTTGTGTGATGGAGTGGTTCACTGTGGTTTCCTGTGAAGGTATTGGCCCAATAGTTGGTTGTGATAGGGTATATCTCATTGGGTATCATTTTTTATATGTATTTTGGGATCATTGATGATGCCCCCTATTTTAGTGGCCCCGATAGGGTTGTAGTTGAGGTTTCAACATTGATGGTGATTGGTTCTGAAACTGGCCGAACATAGTTTTTTGGATTGTGGTTGGGATGTTTGAGGTTGTTCTTGCATAGGTTTTTTAGATGAGTGGATACATTTGGAATATTACTACATTGGGGTTTGGAACTGATATTCATTAGATTCTATCCATTATTGGTTGGTGTTAGGTGGGTCTAGGGAGGTAATGGATGATCTGGTTGAGTGCCCCTTTTCCCTAAGTTTAATATTAAACTCTATATAGGTTTTAAGGCATATGGATATGGTTGTACTACCATAACATATTATGGATGTAGAAAAATACATTTATTATGAGTTTATGCCCAGTCAGGGAATGCATGATGATGATTCAAATTGGATAGCTTGACTAGTTCTGTGAGAATACTCAAATATTGACTTGATTCATTAGTGTAGACCTAGAGTTCCTATCTCTAGTTCAAATCACACTATTGACATTATAGAGCCTCATCGTGGTGTGTGTTGTTTTTTTGGATGCCTATGGAGATCCTAGGGTATTAAATTTTTATATAATGAATTTTTAGATTTTTGGAATCTTCCATTATTTCTGAAGGATGTTCCTAGTTCTATACGACATAGCGAGTAACATTCCCCGAGTTTTCCTGCTTTGTCCAGAGTGGCTAGATTCATCTAGATGGAACATCAAAACCCTATGTTTGTTAATGTTTTATTTATTATTATTTTTTAATATTTTATTTTCTTTATACTTGTTATTCAACTAGTATGATAATATCATGTGTGCATGCAGATTTGCATAACCGAAGTTGTTTGGTATAACCGTTTTGGGTGGACCACTGAGGATTTATTTCTCAACCACTACATGGGAACATTAGAATGTACGTAAACCATTGTATCTTATTTTAATTTGATAAATTATTTTATAGTGGACTAGGTAGAGGTCCACTGTTTATTGATTGAGTGGGATTACTTGTGTGGAGTCGATGTTTCGATATGAGACATCTCGATAGATGTCATAGATTGGTATTTAGGTATAGATCAAGGATTATAGTGGATCCTTCTATATTATTTAATTTTCAATTTATTATATATATGATTTTGGTCTAGTGGGTGATCAGTTTATGTTTTCTAGAATGACCATGAGTCTGTATGTTTCATTCCTTTTTTTAAAACATCCTTATATTTTCAGTTATTATTTGTGCTTTGATGTTTATGGATATGTGTGTCTAGTTATTTTCCTTTGTAATTACATACTCTTATATGAGGGTATTGTATCCCCATTGTATCTACTTACACCCTTATTGGTAATTGATAGTCTCTGGAATATAGGGAGGTACACTTGAAACCTTGTTTTGAGATGGATTGAGTGACATATAAGGTTGACTCAGTTCTATTTGTGACACTCCATGAGATTGATATATATATATATAGCTATATCCTTCCTATAGAGGTTGCATATACACATGGATATACTATAGTAAATGAGATTATATTTACCTCCAATAGATAAAGTAATATATGAAATACTTTCCCTCCTAATTTATGATGTTGTGTATATATAGTTTTACCTATTAGTTTATAAAATCGAGAAGGAATCCTCTAAATATTGGGTTTTTATCTAACAATCAAAGATGGTTTGTATCCTTCTACAAGTACAAGAGTTATATATTGATACTTCATGTTCATACTTTGAGTGTTTGATGGTATTTTATATTTTATATTTATTTTTAAAAAATAAAATTAGTAAATATGTAAATTCAAAAAACACACAGACATGCATTTACTAATGGGAGTTGAACTATCTTAATATTTCCTACCGGGTCTTCATACTCACACCTTTCATGTGTACCTTGGTGGGAATGTAATTTCATATGTGGAAATATAGATATGAAGATGTTTTTTCAAGAAAAAATTCTCAGATATTTCTTAGAATTTTATGGTGTCAGAGTAGTGGAGAAGGACTATTCCAGGCTATCAAGAAAAGAAAACCAACATTTGAGGGAGGAGTCTTTGAAACATCACCATTTTGTTTCTTATTATTTTATTTTGAGACCATTATATATATTAATTTATATTTTTATTATTGTGATGTTATATATTCATATATATAAGTATTATTATTATTATTATACATGAAATACAAGTATCTATTGATATATATGTTTCTATTTTTGTAATGTCTGACATATGGATTAGTTATGCTTGATTTTTGGTAGAACTAAAAATTGACAAAAATTGTCTTCAAAAGAGATTAATACATTCCCTAATTATTGAAATAGACCCTAATTGATTTTTTTCTAACACCTTGTGATTAATGAATGTTCTTGGGGTATGTAGTGGTATAATTAAAACTTATAGAAGATCTCAGTCGAGTAATTAAAATTTGTATCAGAGTAGTGTTTATGTTTTTTTTATTTTATAGGAAGATGGTTGTTTTGTTTGAGACATGTGAATTAATCTAGAAATAGAATGTTTCAATATATTTATGTTGTAAGTTGAAATTATAAGGGTTTTATGAGTGTATAGTTTAGGTACCGAAGTCATGAGTGATCTATTGGTTTGAGAATCTTGAGAAAGAAATGTAATGACATTGACTTTCTTATTCAAATGGAATCGGACTAGGATTTTTCAACACCTCAAGTACACGTCTCAATTACTAGAGTTAAGAATAAATAGTGAGGTACAAAGGATTAATGTGTGGGAGACTATTTTCCGTCATGGTAGTATTAACATAAAGGGATATGTTTTATACCCATATTTGGGCCAGCCTATAAAGAAATATATGGATAATTTAGAGTGAAAAAAATACAAGAGATAATGTACATACATAAAAAAATCAGCATAATAAAAACCATAATTAAAGTAAAAGAAGCGTGATATAATAAAAAATGTGATATATAACATGTATGTCATCAAAACGTGTCCTAAATAACCAAAAGGTGAATCTCCATAAGTAGGAACTCCTGAGAGAACATGTGAAGATGACCTCTAAATGTACACTATTCTCATCCACTAAAATGATAAAAATAACTACCTTAGGATACATACTTTGCATGCAACTAATTATTAGGATCTGGTGCTTTACCTTTACCTCGATCATGCACAAAAGAGACTACATGCATCCCGTAGGTTCCTATGTAGGGTGTGGGTATATCATACCCAAAAAGAAATCACCACCCTCCCATTAAGCACATATTATAAGATAAATTTTATACAACACCAATATGAGGCTATAAAAATAAGCATTACCACATAGAATATTATTTAAAAATTTATATAGCAACAATATCAATGACAATAACAATTCTCTTATGTTGGGACAATCCATACTTGATATACCTTCTTTAAGCCTATGCTCAGGATTTGAGACAAACAAGTATAATAATTTATGGTATATAATCCCATCCAATGGTAAAGGTAATGATGTATAATAATTCAAGGAAGCCATTCTACCCATCCCCATGAAATGGAATAATTTATAATAAGTTGGGTAGTCTCACTACCCATATCTTCTGAAATGGATAAGGTATATAATAATTTTGTGAATTACGAGCCCCTCCCAAACCATATTACTTTCCATTATAAATGGGTGTACCTAAGAATATTTTTTTACAATTATATAATACCCATTTCAAATAGAAATTAAAATCCTAAAATGTTAATTTTAACATCTAAATATGATAAAATAAAATCATAAAACATAACATTTTTATCAACCTAGATTATAAAGTATATGCATGTTGAATAATATCTAATACAATAATCATTATCATAATTTAGATATTTTAATAAAAAAATTTATATGACATACTTTAAAAAATATACAACAAGAATAATAAAATTTATATATAAATCAAGGTAGAGAAATATGTAAATATAGGCCAAATTAATTAAGTCATGCCAAATTTTCATAAAATCAATTTTAGAGAATATCTATGAGAAGAAAACCACTTCTTCTTAAATTAGATTAACTCAAATATATAACATTTCCTTCCCAACTCTTTAATAATATGAGAAAATGAAGGAGTTTATAAACCTAGATATTTTCATAACACTTCTCTAAGGACCTGATGAAGTGAAGTTTTCATCACTAAAATTTTTAATCCAACCTTGAATAAGGGAGAATTAGGGTTTTAACCATCACCAATAAGGAAGATGGAATATATGAAAAAAACATGGAAATATCTTGATACTACATAGTTTAATCTTCCATAGCAGCAATATTGGATTAATATTGAAGAGATTTAATGGTTTAAAAAGCCTTAAATATGAAGAAAGAGTTATTATACTCCATTATATGAAAACTAAGAAGAATTAGAAGATTAGTGGATATCCAAACATTTATACTTATTAAGTCAAGTTTCGAGGACTGATCAAATCCACTTGATCTAAGGAGGGTGAAGGATTTTCCAAGGACGAGAATGGGAGGAGGGAGAGCTTCAGAGTCTTGAGAATGGGGACAAAATGAACCAGAATCCCAAGGGGAAAAAATTTTTGGGATTTATTTTTTTGAGTTATGATAACCAACAAATCCTCACATTTTAAAAAATACTTTCTAATCCCACCAGGTACATGGTACAGATCCACTAAGCACCCAACACTACTGAAAGCTGTATTGTATCTTTATTATTTCAACTAGGTACCTAGTACCATCCCACTAGGCACTCAGTATTGTCCAAAACATTGGGTTTCTTCCACTATATTTTATAAATATCTGCTAAGATCCTCTAATTTTCTCTTGATGTAAAATTTCACACAAAAGGCATTAAGATACAATAATTTTAGGTAAAAACTTACTCATTAAGTTCATGGAATTTATAATATACACACCTTTGAGATTCTCATCCCCATGAAAATCAACCACTTTCCTAAGGAAACAAGTCTATCCATGACACTTTCAACCTAGATACCCACTCCTAAGTTTCATCTTGGATATTTCCATGCTTCTACCATACCTGAACTAGAGGAATTATCTTACCACTCAACACCTTCAAACATTTATTAATGATACAAATATAATTATTCATATATGAAACATCATCCTTAAGTTAAATATCAATATACCAGACTATGATTGAATGGGAATGTATATAGTTAGTCAGTTGAGATACATTGAAAGTGTTATACATGACACTATATCTTAGTGGTAAAGTGAGATGACACGCTTTTTCTTTAACTATACCAAATTTTTTTGATAGTCCAACAATCATTAGGGTAAAATTACCTTGTTTTCCCATCCATATATGACCTAATCTATGTGAAGCCTAATGAAATACATGAACACCCACATTGAATTTTAAGGGTTTCCGTAAATTATTAAAATAGTTTTTTTTCATATATTTGAGTTGTTTTGGGCCACTTACATATCAATTTTACTGACTTTTCCATTTCTAGAATTCTTTTATCACTAATAATATAAGCTTCTCCTATTTTGGACTAATAGAGTAGTGAATCATAATTTAATCTATAAGGATCCTCAAATGGATTAAATTTTATTGATTCCTACTGATTATTATTGTATAAAAATTCTATAAACTAAATTTTGTCCTCCTACATGATACCAAAATCGAGAATAAATTATTAGATCATTTCTTTATAAATCTAAATAACTCACCCATATTGGCCATTGATTTGTGGATGAAACATTGTACTAATATTGAACTGGGACCTCAAAACATGATGTAACCCTTGATATAACTGAGACTCAAACCTCATGTCCTTCTAAAAGATGATTCTAGTTGGTATACCATAAATATTCAAAATTTCATTAACATATAACTTCTTAAGAACATCGGCTGAGGAGTCTTATTTGATGGGTAAAATGTGATCCATCTTGTTCATATGATTTATAATTTCCCACAATAAATATAATCCTTTATATATTTTAGGTAGATTGGTCACAATTTCAATCATTACCTTATAGAATTTCTATATTGGAATAGGAATTGGTTGAAGAATAATTATAGTGCATTTATACTTTTTTTCCTTTACCTTCCAACATGTGAGACATCTAGTGATGAACTATACAATATATTTCATTATACCAAGACCCCAAAATTTAAAATGTTCATCACAATATATCTTTGTGATTTTAAGTTATATCAACTATCAAGAAACATTACAATCATCAATTACTCACTCCCTTATACCAATTGGGGCCACCAATATTTCATGGATATACAAAAGGGTGAAGAAACTTTGAGTGAACCACCAAGGATCTCCCTACATTTTAGTTTATTTAAAATAATAATATAATTATAATTAAATATATTAGAGTACATAATACACTCTATAATAGAAGATATAAGGCCTATGTGGTATAATCCCATCCCAATATTATCCTATATCACGTCCAAGTGGATTTCAACCATAAGAAATATTATCCTTTATTTCAATTTTTCTTCTAGAACCCATCAAGGTTGAACCATCCCACCAAGAACTTTTGAAATTATGTTACATTTTAAAGGAGCATAATTATAATAAAAATCAAATGATTGAAGGTATTAGACCTAATAATGAATCCATAGGTTCATATATCATTTAGAAAAGATGTATTTAAGGATTTTATGGTTAGTAAATACCATAATGAATTTACTAAAAAAATAATGAGTCCAACAGTTTAATGCAGTAACACCCATTTCCAATTATAAATCATGGATAGGGTAGTTATTTTATTATGTATAATGTTGTGTATAATTTTATACCACAACTAGGTGATCTTTCACATGAACACAACAGAAACTAATTGAAGATGCATCAAAATACACCTCAAAAACGTTTCCAGGAAGAGGTAGAATGTGAATAGAAGATAAAGGATACTTCTTCTTAAACTCTTGGAAATTCGACTCACACTAGTCAAACAATAAATATTTGGTCTATCTTTTCTTATCTATCATCATAGAAATAAATTTATATAAATTGTTAATTAAATGGTGGATTATCCCCAAGCTGAAGATTTTTTTTATTTTAAACGCATTTAAAGGTATTTTCTAGTAAGTGGATGATTCTACCTTCTTATGATCTACTAAGATTATAGTCTCTAAAATTAAAATTCTTAAGAAAATACACTTCTTAGATCCAGAATGAGCATTTAGATAGCTTGGAATACAATTGGTTCTCTAACAAATTCTCTAAGACAACGAATAGATATTAACCATGTTTGTTTCAAGACATAGAATAGTCAGGGATATAATCCATAAAGACCATGGATAATGGGTATAAAAATGGATGAGTGATCATATTAATTAAATATATTATAATAAATATATCATTGGTTAGCATAAAATTCCTAAAAAATTTAAAATGATCATATAGAATTCATAAAGTGTTCTACGAAATGTATTCCTTTTTGAATCAAAGTAGATGATAACATAAGAATATGTCAATTTTAAAAACCACTTTAATATATTTAATTGATCAAATAGATCATTGATTCTATGTAAAGGATAAATATTCTTGATCATTACATGATTTAGTTTATAATAGTCTACAAAATGAAATAAACTCCAACTGACTTTCTTTATAAAAATAAATAGAGAACCCTAGTGATCAGTCTAGTTATCCACTTTACTTCAATATCCAATAACATAATATTTAGCTATATAAATGTATTTAGTGATATGAGATATAGAGGAATTGATATTACTTTAGTTATGGAAAAAATATTTATGAAAAACTCCACCTCTTTCTTAAGAGGTAATCCAATTGAATATTTAGGGAAGAACTTTAGAAATAGACATACCCTGGGTGGGAAATTTTTATTCCCCATAAATTAAACTGATCATATGAAGAGACCATACATTTCAGTAGTGATATACTTGACCAAACATTTAATTAGACCCACTTAGCTATCCTAAAACTCACACTCCTCACATATATTATATTTATAACTTGCTAGAGATTATGAAGATGCTATCCTAAAACAATAATCGATGCATTATTTAAAATGATTCAATCAATCCATCCTTAGAATGATGTCAAAAGATTCCATCTTTCAAATTGTAAGTTCCTATAAATTCCCTTAGGAAGCTACAACCAAGGCACATGTTGTAAACTTCCTGGTCTACTCTATCATCTTCCCTATAGGGATTTTAAGACTCATATATGAAGAGAATGATTCTACTTTGACGTTCAATAAGTAATGTTAATGGTGTAAAAATAAAGTAATTAAAAGTTAATATATCAAGTAAATCACAAAATAAAGTAGATGATAATATAATAGTACCTCTAATAGTAGATTACCCCTCTCCATCACCAAGGGTATACATTTCTATTGTACATACTCTATTTGAACCCTCATATTGACCCTAAGGTAATAATTATTTCTTGGATGATTTCACAAGAAATCATTATACCCATAATAACCTACCAAACTCCTCATCATGATATCATGATGCCTATTTGACAGACTCTAATAGATTATACTACAAACTAGTCCTGTGATTCATGGGTTTACTAAGGTCACTGACTGAATTTTTTTTATTAACCATAGTTAAAAAACCACAAAATATGTCTATATAGACCAAATGAATGAAAATGATTCTCCTTGAATGTTCAATTTAGATTGATAAGGTATAGACATCCACACTGATGATAGGAAACATGAGGTCCTCCTGAGATGGGAATTGAGGTAACACAACTAGTCTGGTTACCCTGGAAAGAACCACCTATGCTACTTTATTCGTATCACTATTTCTAACTACTTGAGGAATTATCACATATTGTCTAGAAATGCAGTGAACTAATCATACCTCTATCACTATAGATCCTATATTACAAATGAAAATCTTATTTACCACTTTAGATAAATTTATTAAATTGAAAATCACCACCTAAGTCAACAATGTATTATTTAGTCCTGTCAAAAAATGACTTTCCTTTTATTCCTAACAATAAATTATTTATAGAGAAAAATAAACTAGATTAATGAATTTTGTGGAATAATATATATAAAAAATATGTTTCTATATTATATCCATGAAATCTCAAGATTTTACATGATATAGAGTATCATTATAGAACTTATAAAAAATAACTCTTATAATCTATTCTAGTAAAGAACCTGATCTTTCATGGAATCCATCATGACTTCCCACCACAAACAACTACACCTTCTAGAATGAAGGTGGAATTTATAACCTTTTTTTTGGAGTTTTAATGATTTAAAATCTTCAATAAAGGTGAAAAATCCCCTACTCAACTTTTTGAGGAGGTCCATCACCCCTAAAGGTTAGAAGATAATGAAATTAGAAATATTTAATGAACTTAAAGGTTGTTGCCTCTTTTTAGAAGCACCTAGAACGGTAGATTGTATAATTTTTACAAGAACCTCCAAGACCTATGGGTCAACTATAGATCTATATGGAAACACATTCTTATCCACCTCAACCTACATAATAGAAGGTGGTCATTTATGTAACACTCAGAGATTTTAAAAGAAACAAATATTGTTCAATAGCTCATACGACACAAAGAAAAATATTATAAAAGATAGTATCAACCCATGAAATTGTAATATATTTATTTTTAAATAAATTTAATCTCTTTGATATCTTTTTATATAGGAAACCCTATGATTTTGTTTGTTTGATGGCATATACTATTTACAATACCGAGCATAAACGACCTACGAAATATATTACAATTATAATTTCACTATTAAATTGGTGGGTATGAATAGTATTAAATAATTTATGATATATATACATATATATTTAAGACTAAATATAACTTATTTATAAATGTTCAGTAAATAATCAATCAATTTTTTGTAGAGTAATTTTCTTATCCAAAAATATATTTTCTTCCAAAATGATTTTTATTTATTTTCATGAAAACATATTATAATAATATTTTAGAAATTTTATTAAATTTACTTGATAAAATAAAATAATATTTTGAAATTTGAATATCAAAATATAATTTTGGTAGATTTTTGTTATTTTTGGGAAAAATATTGATTTTTCTTTGAATAGAGAAAAATACATATTTTTGTAAAAATGTCAATTATTTTCAATAAATTAGATAAAGTTTAAAGTCATTTTATTTTTTTGATTATTATTTAAAATTAAATTAGTATTATTTAGTTATATTTAATAAACTTAATTATATTATAATAATCTATATATTGGATTTTAGTGTAGATAAATATTTGGGTTCAAAAATAGGTTTTTCCAAAACCTATTTTAAAGTACATAATGTTTCTCTATTTTAATTAATTAAAAAATCACTAATTAGGAATGTTTTAAATGGATTTTATATATTATATATCAATAAATATTAATTTTTATTAACAAAATTATTATTATTAGTCATATATTTAATATAAAATTATATTTTTCTTAAAAAATACACTTCGTGAAAACTCATTTTTGCCACATCTACAGGTATAATTTAAAATTTAATTTTTATACTTATGATAATTGAATTTTGTAAATTGGATTATATATTTGAAATCAGTATAATATATATTATATAATAAGTTCAACTTAATTTCTAACCATGATTAATTGTGAAAATAGTAAAAAATTAATTATCGATGTTAATGTAAAAATAGGTTTACTGGGGGGGGTTAAAATACAAAGATAAGGGTAATTTTTCCAATTAAACTTGTGAAAATAATTTTAGATGTATATATTTCAATATTATTCTTCCCAATTTTGAATATATATTCATTTGGGAGATTTTATTATGAAAATATCTTTATCATTTTGGATTGTTTTGGGAAATTCCCAAGTAGTTTGCATGTGAGTTCGTTTCCCCAATTATAAATATCCAACCTTATCCTCTCTTAATAACTCATTAAATAAATTTTAGATAATAAAATATCTGATAAAATTACATCTTAAATTCATTGAAAATTACATATATCCATTAGTTTGATTAAAAATATATCTTAAGAAATCTTTTGGTGAAAACCTAAGGAGATTGTCTAAAGAAGTGGTATCGTGATTAAACGTGAATTTTTATTTTAATTATTATTCCACCTCCTTTAAATGTTATTAAATTATTATAATATAATAACACCATTATATCACATATAATATTATGTTATTACATTAGTTAAATAACATAAATCCATCTTTTCTTTTATTTAAATGGGATATGAAATCATTATTCATGTGTACGACAAACTACCACCTCAGGAATCTATGCCATTTTTTTCATAATATCCTATCAAAACATGTTATAATAATGTATTTAAATTAAATATATTATATTTGAAACATAGTTACAATTATTGAGTTATCATATCACTTATATACTTTTACTTTCCTTTCTACTGGGGGTACGATATTGATACTTGTGTGTACGACGGACTACCGCCTCACAAAGCGATATGATTCGTTATTAACTAATGATTTTATGGAAGTTAATAAGGATAATTTCAACGAATATATGTTATATAAATTACATAAATATGATATAAATTAAATATTTTTGTATGATAATATATCATTTTATTTCTTACATTGAAAAAAGATAACGTCATTCGTGCATACTTGTGAGATAACACCTCTAAAAAGTGATATGACTATTTTTCCATCCCTAAATAAAATTGATGATGTAGATAATTTTATTTAAATAAATAGTAATTAATTTATGATATTATTATCATTTTTTCAAGATAAAATAATATATATATTTTTTCCATAATGATCATTGAAAAATGGAAATGCTAAACACGTGTACGTATGACCTACCATCACTATGATCATAACGTAGTTAATTTTTCATAACCATATATAATGATTGGTTTCAAAAATATAATTGATGTATAATAGTGACAAATATTTCATGATTATTATTCTAGATATTTTTAATTAATGAACTCTTTTACCATGGTCAGGACACCAAATCCGTTTTGAAAAAAATGAATAGAACATCCTCAAAACACCTGACATGAACTTAACTGATTAAGTATTTAAATATGTTATTAAAAATAAATAAAACAAATGGTTTATGTATTGGGTATTAAAAATGGAAATTTTTCTTAAGAAATAAAATAATTTATTTAAGCTTATTATACATTAGTTAAAGGAAATACATGGAAAGTACGGACTCCAGGTAAGGGTTTTCTCATCATACTTTTTCATTCATTAGACATATTCCACATTAACACATTATTTTAATCATGTGGTGTATATAATTAAAATAAATGTATTTTATGATTATTTTCTTGAAAATTATTTTTATTTACAAATCTATATGGGTATCTTTATTTTCATCGGTTTTTCATCCTAAGATTACCAAATCGGAAATGGACTCTGTCTCAATCTCTGTTTATTGAGGCATATTGTAATTTACACACCTATCCTATTTTATAAGGTGTATCTAATGAACCTTTTGACATTTTATATCATTAAAATATTTAAATTCATGATATTTAATTTTTAATTTGATGTTATTACTTCATGAGGATTATGATTGAAGAAGATTAATATAGTCGAAAAATCTTTATGTCATAATCTTTTTTATTTTCAAGATTTTTTATGTTGAAGGTTATTTTTGAGGAAATAATATTATCTTATTTTCTTAAAAGAAATCTATTTCTTCTACACTAGTTATGAATGTGGTTAATAGGTTTTACTTGCATTTCCTTATTAATTAAATAATCATCAATAAAGTAATTATAAGTGATACTGATCATGTATTTTTTTAGATTGGATATCTTTCTCTTCCAAATCCACGTTTTAATAAAAAAAATTCTGAAAAAATTCTGAAAATTTTATTTTCCATAAAGAACTTATTTTCTAAATATAATTTGGATGATATTTTACAAAATTATAAAAGTTTTTAAAATAAAATTTCTTAATGTTTATCGGATGGGTTACTTTTGACTGCCTTTTACAAAATGTTTTGAAAAGAATGTTTATTTTTAACATTTGTTACATGAATGAATTTTACCACCATCATTTATATTATTTTACTTGAATTTTCCTTTATATTTTTCCATGTTTTCTTAAAGAATATATTTTTCATAATATTTTTTGAATTTTTAGTTTTTAAATGTGATTTCCCAAATAAAAAGGTTATTTTCCTAAAAAAATTCTTAAAGATGTTTTAATGGTATTTCTATTCAAAATAAACAACAACCATTGATGTTACTTACACTACATTAAGGATATGTGGTATTTATACCTTTTTTATTCATTCTCAGGATGAATTATGATATTTATGTGGATCCTATTTATTTTTGGTGAATTAATTATGTTTTATAGAAATTGTTATAAAACGTGTTTCTTTTCCACAGGATACTTAGGTTTTAAAGTTATTGTTTTGGAACCCATTTATTTTCCAGGGATTAATAATGTTTCATAGAGATTATCTTGGAACCCTTTACTTTTCTATAGGTTAATAAAAATTTTAAATGAATAAAGGTTGTTCATATAAGTTTATAATTAAATAAATGATGTATGTGAATTATTCATGAATGGTAGCTGAGAATTATTGGTGATCCTGGGTGCACCCAGATATCCCCAGGTGAACCTAATAATGTAGGTTATGAGTGCAGTGGAAGTGCGGTTAGGCTAACACCCAACATTAATTTTTACCATGATAAATGATTATTTCAGGATTAATACGACGATATATTCCAGTATCCACATAATAGAATCAAAGATTTAGATAAAGTAAGAAGATACCTATAACCTTTTAAGAGGATCTTTCACATCATGTTTATAATTAATTTAATTAATTTCACAAAAAAGAATACTTGGATCTTTGGTATTTTCATCGTTGATGTTGTTGATTATCTGGAATGACCGTTACAGTATATATTTTTTCCATTTGCGAGAGAGAACGTCTATCATTCTTAAGAGGGGAGGGAAGAGGATTCGAGAGAGAAATTTTTATCTCAACAATTATCAATTCACCGGGCATGCAGTTCGATACATGGCACAACAAACGTACATGTCTGTTATTGACATGGGGATTCATTTACAATATTTAATTGTGTAACAACAATTAAATACATTCATAACCTTAGAGAAAAACCATGATTTTAATAATAATACCCCATTATTATTTATGGTGCTCCAACTAGTGAAAAATAGAAGAAATAAAATTCCGCGTCAGAAAATAATATCAGTGTTTTTATTATTTTAATTTGTGCCAACTAGTTAAATAACTATTCACCATCTTATAAATAATTATTTTAATACCAGACCAGCCTTTGTCAGGTCAAACTCTACTCCCATTTATTAAACACCTGAATAAATAAATAAATAATATATTCTCTTAAAAAAAAATTTATTAACAAATGAGTAAATAATAATTTATTAAAAGTTAAATAAAGTGAATAAATAAATTTAGCTCACAATTTGATGAATAAATATTTATTTAATTTATGGGATCATTTTAACTTTAATAAAATTATTCCACTACCTTGAGAATAATATTTATCAAATAAATTCTAATGGAATTTAACTAAGGCCACCAAAAACACTCAGTGTGTGACCCTCTAGGATTATTTCTCATTTTTTTAGGCGGTCTTTCCAAAAGTCCAAGAGTACTATCTAGTAATGGGTCAAGGAACATAAGAGAAAGAAATTAAAGTCACAATAACAACATAAACATATGAATGATCATTGTGTAATATAATCTGTTTGTCGCAATATCTCATCAAGTTGGTTTCATGATAGTGTCATCAACCTTTATGCTTGATACACCGTTCTTTGATTTATTAAAATGAACTCGTCATTACACAATGGAAATGAAATTTCACATGACGGTTATATTTCAATAAAAGGTCTGATATATCAACATACATAAATAAAAGGGACAAATACTTCCTTGAGTTATCCATTTATAACATGGCACTCATTATTCACCCAACGTACCCTACTTCCCGCCAAATATCTGCGTGACAGTTTTTGTTAGTAAATCAAAGTGCACGAGTTGTGAAACTTATTAATGATAATAATAATGTATCAGGATCCTTACACCTGGTCTTAGATAGGAATATTCAATGACACCAAAATATGCAGAATTACTACTGGCGGGTCTGTTCTCATAATCTCTTGTCTTGGAGATTACCAAGTTCGAACTTCATGAGAGGAAGTATTATATTCTTATGAGTACTCGCACATGATGATCTGTATACTGTTTTTCCCATTAAATTATTTCATCGAATCATAGAACTATATATAATAATATTATCAAAACATTTCAAGGTTCTCATCATAGCGGGGAACTGCTATGACCCTGTCAATGCTGTAAATACTGTAGGACAATATTACACTGTAGTCATGTAGAATGATGAACAATATGTAATAATATTTAAATAAATTAAATATTACTGTAATCCAAGTAGAACAAGTTGGTAAGAAACAAAATCTTTTGAACTCCCAATTAGATGAGAGCCAACTACCTACAACTTTTAGTCTGCTAGACCTCACATGATGATCAAGTTTCTGCTGAGTCAAGGCCTTAGTCAAGGGGTCTACCACGTTTTATTCCATGGAAATACTGCTCATTGAAACTTCAACTCTCTGAGAAAACCCCCATGATTTAATACTTATAAAGTATGTTGTTCGTCCGTTGAGGTGACAATGTATCTTTTGCAAGATCCATCGTAATAGTATTATCACAGTACAATGTGATGGGATCTTTACTACTAGGTATCACATCCCGCTCCTAGAAGAGGCTTCACATCCAAACTTATTAGTTTGATTCCTCAAAATCTATGATAGTTTTATACTCTTCTATATAATCTATGACCACACTATTCTTTGAGCTCATCCAGCTCACTACACCTCGATTCAAAGTGAATATGTACCACGTTTGTGACTTCATGTCATCTTGATCAGTCTTGAACTGGAATATGCATATCTTCAGTTGAATAGTTCTTTATATCCACCAAAAACCAAGAACATATCCTTATTATTCTTTAGATACTTTAGGATAGTCTTTATTTCCATCCAATAGTGGTCACCAAGGTCAGCTTGATATCTGCCTACCACAATCATTGCGTAGGGGACATCTAACCTAGTACATAGCATGTAATACATGACTGACCCAATCACTGTTGCATATGGAGTCCTTGTCATTACCATTATTTTATCATGTGTCTAAGGACACATTTTCTTATAATGATTAATTCCATGTGACTCTGGAAACAATTCCCTATTGGATCATCCCATACTGAATATCTTTTATATATTATCAATGTATGTATTTTGAATTAGGCCTAATAATATTTGGGTCTATCACAATGGATTTTGATCCCAAGAATATAGGCTACCTCGCCCATGTCCTTCATGGAGAAGAATTTATTCAAACATGCCTTAATATATTGCAAGACTGGTATCTCATTTCCTATAAGTAACATGCCATCAAATATTCTACTAGTAAAATTAATGAACTCCCACTAAACCATTTTTATAAACAAGGCTCACATTCATTTTTAATAAAACAAAATTTTGTTATGGATTCCCCAAAACGAATTTTCCATGACCTGGATGCTTTATTTAATACAAAAATGGATATATGAAACTTTAATTCCATATTGGAATCCTTTACAGTCATAAAACATTCATGTTGTTTCATATAGACATCATCCAAAAGGTTCCCATTAAAGAAGTTAGTTTTGACATCCACTTTCCAAATATCATAGTCATGGTAAGAGGAAATGGAAAATATAATTATGATGGATTTCATCATTGCAACTGGTGAAAAGGTTTCATCTTAATCAAT
Source organism: Viscum album (assembly GCA_963277665.1). Classification (NCBI taxonomy): domain Eukaryota; kingdom Viridiplantae; phylum Streptophyta; class Magnoliopsida; order Santalales; family Viscaceae; genus Viscum; species Viscum album. The sequence continues at coordinate 1,424,642,812 of OY728163.1, read as the reverse complement.
TCATTGGTGTTGCTTGAAACCTTTTGAAAATAGTCATTTATTATAGGTAATGAATTGACCTTCCATGTCCAATTTATTCTTGAGTACCCATTTGCAACCAATAGAATTTACATCAACTAGAATATATACCAAAATCTAGACTTGGTTTTAGTACATGGAATCCATTTCGGAATTCATGGATTCTTTCCACTTGGATACATTTGTGCCACTTAAACCTTCCTTGTAGGTTATAGGATCATTATTATCAACTAATAATGAGTCACCATCCTTCATAACTAGGAAACCATACCTTTCCAGTTATGTAACCTCCTTGGTACTCCTACATTGTACTTGTATCTCTAGAATAGTTCTTTCTTCCATGAGGATTTATGGAATGAGTTCATGTACCAACTCTTGTGTACCTTGAGCCTTGACTTCATCAAAGTCTATCTCGACCCCACTATCTTTTTGGAGATGTGCTCCCTCTCATGAAATATGGCATATCTTACCACTATAACCTTTTTGTCTAAGGGTTTTTATAGGTAATATCCCTTGTTTTTTAGGGTATCCTATTAAGGTACACTTTTTTCCTTGAGGTTCATATTTCTTAAATGAATAATCCATAACAAACTCATTGCTTCCCCAAAAATTTAAATTCAATAACATGGATTATTCTCCACTATAGAAATCAAGTGGAATACCATTTATCAGTTTATTTGGTACTTGGTATAATATGTAATCCACTGTTTGTAAGGCCTATCCCCAAAAGGATAATGGAAGCCTCACATGACTCATCATTGATCTCACCTTGTCTGATAAGGTAAGGTTCTTCCTTTCTCTCACACCATTCCACTGGGACATGTAAGGAGGAGTGAGTTTGGATAGGTTCCCAAAATCCTATAAGTAATAAATGAAGTATTTATTTAGATATTCTCTACCTCGTTCTGAGTGAAGTTTCTTAATATTCTTACCAAGATGGTTCTCAACCTCATTTTTATATTCATTGAATTTATCAAAAGAATATTACTTATACCTCATTAAGTAGATATATCCATATCCACAAAAATCATCAGTAAAAGTTATGAAGTATGAGTACCCACATATTTCTTAAACTAGAAATGGTCCACACACATCATTGTGAACCAATTCAAGAATCTATTTAGAACTTTCACCTTTCCTACTAAATAGCAATTTGGTTATTTTACCTTTTAAAGATGCATGACATATGCCAGGTTTTTTAGTTCAAAATAATCTAAATATCCATCTTGATGTAACTTTGTCATGAATTTATCATTTACATGACCTAGCTGGTGATGAAAAAGTTTGGTGTGGTATGATTCATGTGAAGTATCTATGTTTTAGATTTCCATTACCTGGTTTTTTTAATCCAACATGTAAATACTATTGTATAGATGTGCCCTACCCAAACAAATCCTATCTTTGTAAAAGAGGGAACATTCATTTCCAAACATGAAAAAAACCATCCGTATCTAATTTGGATATACAAATAATGTTTTTAGTAACATACAACACATAATAAAAACCATTTAACACCAAGATCATACCAGTGGGAAACATGAGGTAGTATTCTCTGATAGCTACAACAGCAAGTCTGGCTCCATTGGATGCTCATAGATCTACCACCCCTCAATCAATCTTCTTGGATATACTTGGTTTCTGTATTTGGATACATATTCGAGTACCAAAATATTTATCTAATAGATAATTTTTAGAAATAGATATATTAAATTTGATAAAAAAATGCATCTGAAGCTTTCCATTGCTTCTTAGGATGGGTGAAGTTCTTCATCCGGTGGACATTCTTTCCACATGAAAAACAAACAACTTCATATTCCCTTTCCTCCCCTTTGATCTATCTTATCTTGGAAGGGCATGATGAAGCTTTGGGCTTGAATCTCTTTTCCTTCCCTTTCCACTTATTCACCGTATGGATAGAAGTCATGTCACACATCATATATTTATACCATAGACAAATGAGGATAATAATATTAGATAAAGACTTCTCAATATTCTTCATATTAAAATTAACAACAAAGTTGGAGAATCTCTGAGGGAGTGATGCAAGAATGAGATTGATGCCCATTTCTTCAAGGAGTTTAAACCCTAGAACATCCAGGCACTTAACGTTGCCAATGATCTTGAATACATAAGGAGAAGATGGGTAACCCTATACAATATTACTCTAAAAGAGTGCCTTGGAGACCTCAAAAATCTCATGTCTTTCTCTCCCTTGGTAAATACCACAGAGGTGATCGAGAATGCTATATGTATCTATTTTTCATGAGACTTCTTGAGCTCACTATACATTGACGATAACATAAAACATTGAACGTCAACCGTATCGTTCATATGTTTCTCTTAGACCAAAAAAATCATCATCACTCGCCTCTTTAGTATCTAGATCAAGTAATGAGGACTCGAACATGTAAGACTTCTGTTCATGGAATAAGAAAACCTGGAGGCATCTAAAACATTAATAGAAGTTACTGCCAGTGAAGATTTTTTCTTTATCTAGAATTGATCACATGGATGGTGTGGCTAATGAGCTAGTCATTTTTATTATAAAATTAAAAGAGCTGATTATTTTTACTTTTTTTATTACATTTTATGAGAAAAAATAAATTAATTTTATTAAGTCTCCCACTATTTTATCAATTCCCAATGTTGCTTACCATTGAACTCCAAATGTCCAGTTTCCTTGACATTATAGTGCTAGGGATTCATATTCCACTTCGCATAACACCAACAAGGGTTGGTCAGGCTATTTGATGGTATTTAGAAAGGAAAGTCTTTTACAACCGCGGGCTAGAAGCTCTTTGCTTAGGTGAGTGGACTCCACAATCCTGAAATCCTGACTTTGGTCTTCTTCAACTCTTAACTCCAATATTAGACCATGTCTATTAAGGTCTACACCTCTTGATGTTGTTTGGTTAAGTAAACCCAAAATATTTCATAAGGTATTCCTATATAAATGAATTTATCCCAACAAGGGTTGGTCAAACACATAATTTTATTCTGTTTTTTCATTCATCAAGTAATATAAGGATTGGTCTAACGTAATATTTTATTTGACAGATTCTACCCCTTATTGATGAATTGATTATTATCATTATCACATGCTTGATAATATTAAGTGGATGTTACATAACATATTAATCATGTCTTGATAATATTTACACATAAACCTGGTTTATTTAAGTTCCATCTTTCATGATTATTTAATTCATTAATTATGTGATCGCAAAAGCACATCCATAATGATAAACCATGAAAATGATAGAAATAAAATGAGGAAAAGGAAATTATCATGATATTTTCTAATGGTTAGTTTTTCTAGTGGTTTATAATCTAACCCAGACCTAGGGGAGAAACACCTTGATCCTTTTAGGTTCATGTTTATCGATTTCCACCTGTCCACCTCTGTATCTCCTAGGATTGGTTTCGTCTTGGCTTCATCATGAATTGTATCCACTATTTTGGGAGTTCCATCAATTACATATGATTTTATACTCACCCGTAGGTCAGGGATATAAGGGGAGTTTACATAAAAGAAACCATGGGAATACAGGCCCTACATATTAATGGGGAGATGTGGATCACAGAACAACATTTAATTTAAAATATAAATTAAAAGAAAACCAATCACATACAAATTTCTTGGTCTGGCTCATGATCACCCACATACATTTAATGAGTTACCAATTTAATAAAACTCAAATTCAATTATTTAAACATTCATGTTTAAGATAAATCATGCTCAAATTAAGTAATTGTCATCTTTAATTAATCAATACTTTTATCTTAAACCTCTTTTTGAATTTTCTTGAGATTCTCATCCATCATTATTTTAAACAAATAAATTTATTTTAAATTGTCTTTGTATGTAACATGTACCTTGGAGAAAACCTCGTGAATTCACGTTCATAACTACACAATGAGTAATAATGAACATTACACAGATGTTAAATTAAACAAACATATATATAAAACACCTATCACATGTTGTAACACAACATTAAACCTGCACCATGGTACACATCTCAAGGGTTTGTATAATATAATAATATATTTTAATAAATCTATGTAATTTGGATGAGTATATGTTTTATAGTTCCAAATACATGTTTTTCACTACCATTAAACATCCATCATAAGTGCACACCTGATGATATGACATGTATATGTACATCAGAAATCCTTGGAGTACACGGCGTGTCCAGTGGGCCACATGATATGTGGTATTTTCGTTACATGGTCTCCAGCTGGGAAAGTCATGTATTGGGTACACGGTCCAACCCTAACCTGAAGGGACTACACACCGTGTCCAGTGGGCCACACAAAATGTATTCTGGAAACCATGTGGCACATTTTCCTAGTCAACACATAGATTTATTAAGACTTAGACAAACTACAATGGCATGGCTTGGTTTGGCGGACCAGTACCGATGCATTGAACCTTTATACACGGTGTGGGAATCCAACTAAAGACCGTGTATTCTGGTGTTATATGTCTAGGAACCACTTTCCCCTCCAGATGAGATCCTCTATTTTGTTTTAATAAAAATTAAAATAAAATATCGTTTATGTATGGTGAACAAGAAATGAAAGAGGAGGAACAGATCACGAGATTTAGATTTACAAAATTATTAACTTGAATTGGAAAACTAAATTATTAAAATCTAAATCATCAAAGAATTATTTAAATAATTATAAACTATTATGTAACCCATCTGATACCACTTTTAGGTTCTGGGCACAGTGGAAGCACATTTGGTCCATCACCCAAATTTAATTTTTACCTGGATCAATGATTATTTAGGGATCAATACGATGATGAATTCTAGTCTCCACAGAATTGAACTAATATTACGATAAAAAAGTAAGAGGTATGAAACCTTCATATAGGATCTGGAACATCATTTTTATAATTAATTTAAGTAATTTTATAATGAAGAGAATACCTAGATCTTTGGTATTTTCTTTTATGATGTTGTTTATTTTATGTAATGACCAGTCCAGATTATCTTGTTTCTCATATGATGATGAAAACTTGAATCCCTCTTGCAGAAATTCACACATTCTCTGATGGCCTTTGATCCAAACCACTCTTTCCCCAGGTGCTAGCATAGAGAAGTGAGTTTCTTGTGTCGATTGATCTTGATTTCTTTTTCTTCAGCCTGGAATAACATAAATAATTATTGAGAGGGGTGGGCAGAGAATTGTAGAGAGAAATTGTTTAGCTCAACAATTCTCAATTCACCAGGAGTTCAGTTTGATACTTGGAATAATAGACGTACATGTCTAATTATTGACATGGGGATTCAGTTACAATATTTAATCATGTAACAATAATTAAATACATTCATAACCTTATATAAGACCAATTATTTTAATAATAATACTGCATAATTATTTATGGTTCACCAACTTGCACGAAATGGAACAAATAAAATTCCACATCACAAAATAATAGCAGCGTTATTATTATGTTAATTTTTGCCAACTAGTTAAATAATTATTCATCATCTTGAGAAAATTTATTTTACTACCAGACCAAATTTGTTCCACTCGATCACCAATTCCCTTTATTGAACACCTGAATAAAAAATAAATAATTTATTCTCTTAAATAAACATATTATTAACAAACTAGTAAATAAACATTTATTAAATCTCCAAATAAATAAATAAATATATTTTACCCACAATCCAGTGAATAAATATTTATTTAATTTATTTAATCATTTTAACTTGAATAAAATTATTCAAAAATAATGATAATAATATTTATTAATTAAATTCTAATAGAATTTAATAGACCACCAAAAGAACTTTTTGTGTGACCCTCTAGGATTATTTCTCATTGGAATTAGGCAGGCTTGCCTAAAGTCCAAGAGTACTATATAGAAATGGGTCAAGGCACCCAAGAGAAAAAACTTAAAGTTGCAAAAACAACATCCACATATGAATTATCACTATGTATTATAATCCCATTGTCTTAATATCTCATCAACATGGTTTCATGATAGTGTCATGAACCTTTAGGATTGATTCATCATTATTTGACTACCTAAAATAAACTCTTCGTTACACCATGGCCATGAAATTTCATGAGATGGTTCTATTTAAATCAAATGGACGAGATATAAACATCCATAAATAGAAGAGACAAATCCTTCATCGACATATACATTAATAAAATGCCACTCGTGATGCACCAAACATACCCTACTTCCTGCCATCTTTCTATGTGACAATATTTTTTAGTAAATCAAAGTGTTGAGTAATGAAACTTATTAATGATAATATTAATTTTTAAGGATCATTACACATGCTCGCAGATAGGAATATCTGATGACACCAAAACATGCATAATTCCTACTGGCGGGTCTGTTATAATAATCTTATGTCTTAGAGATTACCAAGTTCGGTCTTCCTGAGAGGAAGTCCCATTTTCTTAAAAGTAATTTCACTAGATGATCAATATACTATGTGTCCCAAAATAATATTTCATCTGACCACAGAACTATATTTAAGAATATTGTCATAGCACTTCAAGGATATCATCATGGTTGGGAACTTCTATGATCTTTTCAATGAAACAAATACTCCAACACATTATTACACTATAGTTATGAAAAAAATGAAAAACATTTAATAATATTTAAATATATTTTATATACATGTAATAAAAGTAAAACCAGTTGGTTTTAGGACCCCAAATACTAAAGATATATCTTATATAATGGGTTCTCCCCGATAGTTTTGTTTTAGCCTGATATAGTTTATATGAGATATGCACCTAGATAGTATTGAGTGGTCTGGATATATCTTATACGATTGGTACACCCAAATAGAACTCTAATAAATTGGGTAATGTTCTTTGTCTTAATAGAATATAAGGAGGGAGTTACTAGTGGGTTACTCTAATAGATTTAACTAGAATCCTGTTTTTTCTGGCAAGGGTTTAAAAAGGGTTATGAAGATGATTTTACAATAAACCAACACATTTTCATTATTCTTGTTGGGGGTTATAAATGTTTCCTTTGATCAATGTTGATATAACATGGCTTATGATTGTCGATTATAATGAATCTATCCTTTTTTGAAAGCATAATTCCATGTTTTCATGTTTTATGATCTAGGTAATTATAGTTATGAATATTATTATGTTATACTCATGAACTTTTATTATGTCATCAAACCTTTATTCTCTTCTAATTCTCACTCATGAAATTTAATTTTTAATGTTTAAAATTATATTTTCTATGAATTTGAGATCACAATATTTTTTTTCAAATTTTCTATAGGTTATAAATAACGAGGTCGAATGAATTATTTTTCAAAATGATTTCATATATATGATGATTATTACTTAATTTGAAATAATAAAATCAGGTTTTATTAGGAGAAATTCTAATTTAAAGACGTGGGTATTGTTAATGTAGGAGTTTATCATAATTATTTAAAACTTTAAACCTAAAAGTTCTTTTATAATATAATTGATTCAATATTTTGTTTTTATTTTTTAAGGTTTAGATAGAAAAAATTGGGACACATTTTCCAGTATCAATGTTTTAAATTTAATGTTAATGTTTTTAATACTCGATCAGAGAGTGCAGCTTCAGGGATGTTATAGTTTTCACAGAACTATTTGTAAAGTAGTAAAAGAAATCATTAATATATTATCCATAATGAGAGACAATATTAAATTTTATAACTATATGAAAATGTTTGATACACCCCATTCCCACATCCCTTACATTATTATATGAAAACACTTCCTAGTTTAAAACTCCTTTTAAAACAAGTTAAATGCTCTAGATATAAATTAAAATTCTTTCAATATAAACGATGAGAATAAACATGAAACTTATAGATATCAATATAGATAAATATTTTTAAGACATAATTTAATAATAAAAATGGAAAATCTAATTATTATTACAAGAAAAAGGTTTCCCTCAATTATTGGAATTAATTTTGTATCTATTTTATTATTTAAATTAATAATAATTGTATAATAATTATATTTTATTTATTATTAATGTTTAAGTTAAACAAAGTTATAAATTTTTTTCAGCAATAAAATAATAATTAGTTACATGAAATCATATAATATTGAATAATTACATACTTGCGCCTATTCACTAAATCATAACATGATGTATAAAACCTATAAATTTATGATAGAACCCATGAAAAAAATATGAATATATCCAAGGATACCCATGGTAACCAATGATTCCACTATAAATATCCCTGAATTACATATTTACATATCACTTTCTCAGTCATGATTGTTTTGTCACATTACTACTCAAAATTCCAACACCCAAGTGGTATTAATGTGAACTTTGATATCATTTTGTAATGATCATGTCCCAATTACCCATTTACCTATACTATAATAGAATACGACACCCCAACACCTTAGGTGCATCAACCGGTCATTAGAGGCTGGTATAAACACTGAGGTATGTAGAGTTGGTATGTTGGATATGGTTTCCACATGGTACTACTAAAATAAATGGATAAGTCATGTGACCATACTTTAGTCAACCTATGTGAAAGTAGATGGATAACATATAATGACACTAAATATAATAGATAATATAAATTCATCAACACATCACCATAATAAAAAACATATATAAAGCGAACAAGAAGTGATAAAAGAAAAAAATCTGACCTATAACATGTATTTTGGATAAATGAGTCCCAAATAAACAAAAAGTGAATCTCCATAAGTAGGAATTCTCAAGAAATAATCCATGAACAACCTCTGCATGTCCACTATAATCATCCACTAAAAGTATCAAAATAACTACCATATGATATTTACTCTTTAAAAATTACTCTCATGCTTTAATTCATTAACTTTACTTGGTTCACACATTAAAGGGTTTACATGCGTCCTATAGGGGTTATCCAAGGTGTGAGTATATCATACCTATTAGGAAGTCCCCACACACAGCATAACCACATATAAAAAACTAATGTGTGTTAAATAATAATATATGGCAAGAGTAATAAGAAAATAACCAAAAACATGATTTAACACATTCATATAGCCTAGATATCGATAATGATAACAAACCCCATATAGTGGGAGGATCCATATCTGACATACTTACATCGATCATACGATCGAGATCTGAGATGTATGAGTATAATAAGTTAAGAAATAAGATCCCATCCATAGGGAAAGGTAAAAGTGTTTAATAAATTTGGTTATCCTTTACACCCATCCTAGGGAAATAGAATCATGTATAATATGTTGGGAATTGTCACTTAACATCTCTTAAAAACATGGAAATGTGTATAAAAAGGTTAGGTGTTGTGAGCCCATATCAAACCATTAACCTGTCCATTGAAAATGAGTGTTACTAAGAATCCTTTTATGAAGGTATAAAATACATATTCCAAATATTAAGTTCTATCCTCAAATTTTAAGTTAAATAACCATATAAAAAACCATGAAATCATATTACATAACTTTCTTATCAAACTAGATGACAATAACCAGGCATGTTAGACAATAAAAAATATAATAATCATGCTCATAATTTAAATCTTCTACTACAAACCATGTATAATACATACTTTACAAAATATTCCTCACAAACCATAGATATAATATTTAAAATAGTTCATTACAACATGTGAAAACATGAATAATCAACAAATCCATTCCATATTTCTATAAAATCCATTTTAAGACACTTCTATTTGAATAAAACCAATTTTATTATTTTGATTCACCTGACTATATATCATTATTAGCCCAAATATTTATTAATATGAGATAAAGAAGGGGTTCACCTACAAAGATATTGTCATAAGGCTCACTTAAAGATATAGGGAAATGAGTATGTCATAAATTGAATTGTTAATATTTCCTACAAAAATGGGGAATTAGGGTTTTAACCACCGATAATAGGGAATATGAAATCATGGATGAGAAAACAAGGAAATAAATTAAAATTGATTTGGATAATCTTCCACACTTGCTAGAATGGAAGAAGAAAATATATATTAATGGACTTATAAATACTTAAATTTTTATAAATAAGTATTATACAATGTACTCTATTGATACTAGCAGAATACGAATATTATAGGGGATCAAAACTCATACCTTTCATCAGAAAAGATTCATTGATGTATCATAGCTACTTGAACCAAGAAGCAAGATGAATATTCTAAGGATGAGAGAGATAGGAGGGAGAGATTATGAGTGGATAATATGGAAACCAAATTTACTGAAATCCCAAGGGGTAATAAATTTTTAGAATGTTTTTAGGTAAAATGAAAAACCAACTTAAAGTTAAATTTTTTTTGTAGTGACACCAGGTAACCAGTCCAGATCCACTATGTATCTAGAAGTGTTAATAAGGATTTTAAAGCTCTTATACTACCACAAGGTACATGGTGCTAGCCCAGTATGTACCCAGTTCTTTCCATCACTCATGTTCCCCTCTCATATATTCTCCCAATCCCCACCAAACTCTTTTGATTCCTTGTAAACTTAAAGTTTCACCAAAAAGTAATTAAAATTATAGATTTTATGGGAAGAAACAATTGTGATGGTCAGGGTATTTACATGAATTTATGGGAATCATGAAGAGTTTTATGTCTCATCTAAGAGACAGTCTCAATATTTTTTGATTCACCACTTGGATTATGGCATATAGGACATGTACATATATGACATTTTGATAATTATATGTGAATTATTTATGAAAATTAAAATAAACTAGTAATTTAACCAAGTATTCATGAATATCATATTAATGGAACCAAAAAAAATGAAATTCACTCTTTTATGCATATTTTATAGCCATTTTCAACACTCAAGCTTCAATTATAGTAAGTAAGCATTTATTTCTATAGAAAAAACACAATTCACATAACTTTATTCAAGAATGTGATAAAAAATTAAATTCAAAAAATTTATAAATTTAAATGAACATTATTTTTAAATCACCATAGGATGAATTTCATAGAATTTTCAGAAATTGTCGATTCTTGTGTGAATAGTGAAAAATACCGATTTTATAAAGAAGTTATCACTTTTATGATATTATAATGATATAAGAATAATAGGAATTTTTATGGAAACTATTTTATAATATATATATATATATATAAAGAAATATAATTCAAATAAAAATAAAATTTTGAACATAGAAATCTATTCTTAACATTTTGGATATTAAAGTAATGTTATTGTTCAATTTTTTTTAGTTCTTTTTCTCTTAAGCAAGTGTTTCAAAGTTTAATTTAGGTTTTGATTTGGTTTGAAATAAAAACAATTATTATTTTATTTAATATAATCCAATTATTTCTATTTGAAGTTTCATTATACTTTATTTTGTAGTAAAATCAATTTTATGCTTAAAACTAATATTATTCAAAAACGATTATCGTTGCATTTTTTGAACATTTATTATAATTAATTTATACCACTTATAAGAGTTTAATCAGGTAATATTTAGTCCATATTTTTAATCACAATATTTAATATTAAGAAACAATTTCAAATTAATTTTTGGTTATAATTAATTGTAACCATAGTAAATATTTATCAACTCAGTTTAGGGTAAAATGGGATTAATGGTAAAACAATAATGGCATAAGGTTTCAATATAAACTAAAACACCTATTTAAACCTCATTATTAGTTTTAATTTTGACCTTAACCTTATCATATTTAAATATATGACAATTGGATTCAATTTTCCATATAAAATGACATTATATAATTTAAATATTTTAAGTAATTCCTTGTGTATCCCTCCCCTCACTTATAAATGGGCAGCTCTTCTCCTCCGTTATTAAAAAATAATTATCCCTCTATATAGTCCAAGATATAAAAAAAACATTAATATATTTCTTATATTAATTATATAACTCCTTTTCATACACTAATAGCATCCTAAGATGGCTTAAGTTGTAAGCCAAATAGGTCTCTCAAAGAGGATGTAATCATCTTAATCGAGCCTTTCAATGTTTATTTCTTAATATATTTCCAATAAATTTACTATATACATTATAAAATAATTAATCCAATATATCCAATATAATTATATGGTTTTATTATTATGTTACAACCATTTTTCACCTCTTTTCCATCCCATGGAAAACAAAAACATTTCTTGTATGTATGTAAACATCTTTTCGTTTCCACATAGCGGTGTAATTGGTTTTTCATCATAACTTCACATGGATGATTATAAAGGTTTAATTAATGAATATATATGATATATATATGACATAATTATGATTATATAATTATAAAATATCATATACCTTCTTACTATTTCATGCATTTTAAAATAATAATGTGATTTGTGCATACATGTGGACTACAACATTGATGAAGTGATGTGATTTTTTCAATTAACACAGAGATGATGATTATAAAATTATATATAATGAATAAAAATTATATTCACTAAAATTTTAAAATTAATTATATCTTTTAACCATTTTATAACACCTTTAAACATTAACAATATACTGAAATAATTTTTTGATAAATTGGCCCAACAACATTAAAGTGGTCAATGTAAGCAAGAACAATTCAACATATGGATCTCAAATGATTATAAGAGGACCATAAAAATGGAATATAGATAAAAAAAATTATTAGGAATGTATTTAAAAATTTTATATTTTTTATATAGGTGGATCAAACACATATAACTAAGTAGAGACCAATGGTAAAGTATTTATATTACAATATAATTTTATTTCATAATTATTTATGTTCAGATTTCATTTGGGAAAATTATATGATCATAGTCTCATAAAATGAATATATTTTATTATCCTATAATTATGTTTTTGTTTTACATGTTTATTTTCCATTTCTTCTCTTATTGGATCAATAATCAATAAGTAATTTATATTTAAGGGAATTTCATTAAAATGAAGTAGTTTAAAGGCTTCCTTCCAAATCAATTTATTCAATATATAGGATCTTATAAATATTTAAAGAACATTCCTATTTTTATTTAAATATTTATAATTTTAATTTAATTTTTTTACATTATTTAGAAATTATTTAAAATTAATTCTTTCAACATTTACCATATGGTTTATTTTTATCTTTTTATAAAATTACATTTTTTATGTATATGACTTCATCGACCTTTCCATCTATAATAGTTATTATAATATGTCAAGATTAATTTAAATGTTTTCATGTTTATTAAGGATGAAAATATTTTTCACAATATTGTTGAAATTTTTTATTTTAAATGATATCAAAAGAAAGGGCATTATTTTCTTAAAGGAATGAAAAGAATTTTGAAAAGTGATTTATAACACCATTCTTACATGAAGATACAAGAAAGTTATTTTTAATTTAATCCATATAATTTATTTAATAATGGATTTTTTTTAAAAAAAATCATTTTTTATGATTTAATGTTTTTTTATCGTCCTTTATTGATAATGAATTATACCTTATTTTGAGATCATTAACTTTTTTATAATCATGTTATCTATCACTCTCCATTACTCATCGAACATTATTTTTCTACTTCTTTTCTATATAATATATATCATGGTTAAATTTAGTATCATTTTATTTCTTTTATGATGTATCAACTATTATATAAGACATTTTTTTGAAGGATATTTATTGAGAATTATGATTTCGTTGATTGAGGAAATGTTTCATATTCTCGATTCAATATAGATAAATATAGATTTACATGAAATTTTAAGAATGAATTATATTGTCCATTCAATATATAAAAAATTAATAGGATTTGTAAGTAATAGGTGGGGATTGATTATAGATATCCCCTCAATGAATCAATAGTTATTATGAGACTAAATAGAAGACATGCCTTATTATATTTGAATTTGGTTTACACATACTCATTTATTAAGAATCATGTCTTATATGAGTCCTTGATGGTAGGATTCACGATACCATGTCTTAGTACTAGATTGAATGTTTATGAATGTACATGTTTTTTCATTTAAATTATTTATAATTCATTATCCATTATCCATGATATTTTTATGTTTAAATTAGTCATATATGTTTATTGAACTGGAGTTGTTTATTGACTAGAATGCGTTTTGATTAACCAATATTCCATATTGATTATTCTGTATTTATTCAAGATATATTAAAATATATATAACCCTTATTGAGAATATAATATCACCCATCGTTTTTTCCATTCTCTGTGATATGAAGGGTGATATTTTTATTGATTTCAAGGATGTTAGAATGTTTCTTATTCTAAGTTTTTTTATATTTAAAATGTAATATGGGAATGAAGTTTGTATCTAGTTTTCTAATACTTCAAAAATGATAAATCTTGTAAGTTTTATCCCCATGTATATTTTACTATTGTAATAAAGTATATACTAGCTCTAGGGTTAAAGGGTTAGGTTATTAAACCATTGATGATTTATTTTCAAAATAATGATGTGCTTATATGAATGTTTTTGCATTCCGATTTTTAAACCTTTTTTAAAATATTTTATTATTTCAAAACTAAATAAGGCCTTCTATTAAAAATATCTTTAAAATGTATGTTATTTTGAAATGTGATTTCATTTTCAAAAGTTCCAGTTCCTTTTGAAAAGAACAAATAAATTATTTCTGAAAGTAGATTAATCAATTATGTTTTGTTTTGTGAAAATGAATGATTTGAAAGAGTGTAACGACCCAATGATTCTCAATGAAAATTCCCTTCTTATATTTATAAAATAACCTGAAATCACAACATAATGAACTACTAAGTTATAAGTGACCTTTAAACCTATGTTTGTCACTTATGTGTTTGGAATTTTGAAAATCTGACATACACAGTTGTTTCAAGATGATTTTTGGAGTCTAATGAAACAAAAATAATCATTGGTAAATACTGACCTACCCTTATGAATATTAACATACCATTATGAATAGTAATATGACCCTCATTAATAGTAAATCATACAACATAAGATTAACATTACCTATGAATAATTAAATAAAATTTATCCGTCTTAGAAAGTGACAATTTGACCTTAGTAAACGTTTTGGTATTTTTTAAGTCATAAATAATTAATTATAATTAATTAATTAATTTAAAATAAAATGTATTTTCTTAAAATGTATTCATTATTTATAAAATCAATGTCTTATAGTTTTTACATAATTTTATAAGACCCTACATAATTTTTTGAAAGCAAAATAAAATCAGTTTTAATCTTAAAAACTGCTTTTTTTAGTAAATTTTGATTTTAATTAAACATTAAATTAATAATATTTAGAAGATTATTATTGAACAATGGACTTCATTTTTGGATTATACATGTTGAAAAATTGTTGGGGTAAATTTTTAGGATTTTTATGAGATACATGAATTTTTTATTAATAGTAGAATCCAATAATTTACAATAAATGCTAAATAATGGATTAATTGAGTCATCAATGATGAATTGCTGATGTAAGCCCACTTGGTTCAGGATCACATGATAAAATTACTATTATTTGTCATTAAATATTCAATGTTCCTTGTCTTAGGAGAAATTAATAACCTAATGAATTTTATATTAACCAAACCCCTCTCCCCTCCACTATAAAATCCACCCTTCACACCCTCATTTCCTCACACCTCTTAAGCTCCAAGCCTTCAGTAAACATTTCCCAAAAACCTTACCTATCCCCTTTCCCACTTCCAAGAGCTTCTTGTCTCATTAAAAGACCAAGCTTATTCCCTTAAGGTGGTTCTCAAGAGAAGGATTCAAGAGGTCATTTCTCTCCCTCTTCTCCTTTAATTTTCTTTCAAGTTCAAGTTCATTTCTTGATCTCTACCCACATATCTTCATATGAATTGTATTGTAACTATATAAGTATACATCTACTGTAATTTTATGATGCTTATGGTATATTAAATCATCCAACCCCATTTCCCTCTTCTTTTTATTTTATTAAAGAGAACGTTGTTCGTGAGGTGTTAATTTTTTACCTTCAAGAATGACATTCTTTCTTCTTCCATTTCTACCTTCAAATATGGTCATGAAACCTTTTTTATGGTTGAAACAGAACATTCTATATGTATTATCTCCTATTTAAATATCTATAACTAACTTATGATCATATTTCTAAGTGATAAAATAAAATAAGTTCATTATGATCGAAAAACGTCCCAAATTAACCCAAATAATCATCATTTAATTCTTATCTAATGATTCATCCCCGTGGATCTATTTTGATTCATTATAAGATCATAAAAACTCCTGTAATATCATTAATAATATGTAATATGAGTTCTGTATGTTTACCCATGTTCTAACCAAACATCAATTTAAGAATACAGGTAAATCACTCAAGAAAACCCTAAAACCAAACATTCCCAAATAATGTTTTTAAATGATACAACTCATACAAAGGCACATACATTCACTTAATGAAACCATAATGAACCATATTAATTTAAAAAAGGTTCTGTATTTATAATTAATGAATATAATGTCATTATACATGACATTAAAGATAAGGAAGCATTCGGGTACAAGGTAAGGGGAAATCTCGAACCCAATTTTCTTCCTTGGGGTTCTCCCTCTTTCACTTCATTTTTGATATGTTTAATCCATAAAGATCATTTTTTCATAATTTTATTTAATTTTCTAGGATATACATGTTTGTCACTGGTTTTTATTTCAAACAAAATGTTTTCCAAAAGAACTCCTCTTTTAAGAACACCCCTTTTACTTCTCACTCAAAGTGGACGATTCTTGTAACATGTATGTCATTCCCTCTTTCTTTTGGGAACCCAAATTTTATAAATGTTATCATATGATATGAAACCAATTCCATTACATGGGTTAGTTATGTACATTTTTGATATGTGCTCTATGTGGAAAGCATAATGATGATAATGTTATGATGTGACGGGTGCGCCCAGAAATATATAGCCCAATATGAATGTTTCAATGTGATGGGTGCCCCCAGAATTATACAGTGCTCCAATGCATTGGGAAAAGTGATTAATCTCATGAGTAAATTTGAAATGATGTGTGAAAAAGATTCTGGCTTCGTTCAGAATTATGTGTGGTAGTTAACCACTGATACATGATGTTTTATTTTTATGCATTGCCACATTTCAAGTCTTCTATTTATGCTCCTCTCATGTTCATGATCGTTTGCCTATGTTATGATTATGCTCACTCCATGCTATATTGTTCTTATCTATCCTCTTACTGATATTCTAGATCACCCCTTTTGATGTATATTCTTAGGTGGTTACATGTACTAAGGAGAGGACAAGTGCCAATAAGAAGCTAGAGAAGAAGATATTAAATAAATGTTTATGCTTGATGATGTATTTGTTATGTATGGTCCTAGTTTTCCCAAGACACTAAACCTTTGGATCCTCTATGTGTAATACTATTATGTTGTTTATCATTAAAATGATGTAATAGTAATGTAACAAAAGGTAGGGTCTCTATAGTTGGAATCAGAGGCAAGGTTTAGTTAATTGGGGAATTAGGATTAGTGAACCCTAGAGGAAACATATAGCATGAGACTAAGAACAAATATAGTTGGAATCAGAGGTAAGGTTTAGTATAATTTTTTCAAATAAATATGTTATGTACTCTTGAATTTTTTACTTATGTTTTTTTTCTAACATTTTCTATTTTAGAAAATGGTGGGAACCAGGAGAAATTAGGCCAACAACTCGTGTGAGGGCCAATGTAATGATTTCCCGAATGATATCCCCAATGATTTGGGAGGTGGAGTTCAAAACTTCATGGTGCTGCTTACCCAGTTATCTCAGGTTATGAACAATAACCATAATAATAGGGAACATCCTCCTTCACCAAAGAGGGAGCAACTGGCTATCGAATGTTTTATGCGGCAATGACTACCGACATTTAGTGGATCTTTCGATCCACTAGTTGCAGAACATCGGGTCGAGTCCATGGAGAAGATCTTTTCTGTTCTTCACTATTCTGAGATGGAGAAGGTGACCCTAGCCATTTATCGTCTAGATGGAGAAGCTGATCAATGGTGGGATTTGATTAAGAACACCATGACAAGGGAGGAAATTAATGAAATGGAATGGGAAGACTTTAAGATAATGTTTCCTAATAAGTATTTCCCAATAACTCTTTACACGAAGATGGAGAGAGAATTCATAGATCTCAAGCAAAAAGAAGGAAAATTTGTCACAATACTTGAAGTGAATTTCACAAGGCTCGCAAGGTATGCTTCGGGTTTTGTTATCAACAATGATAACAAAATTGATAGATTCTTTAGTGGATTGAAACCAACCCCTCGAAAGGCTCTTGAAATTCGAGACTTTGGGATTTATGAAGAAGTTTTTCGATGTGCTCTCAAAGTGGAGATGAGGTTTGGAGAATGGTCCCATGGCTATGGTGATAAGAAAATAAAGATGGAGTTTCAAGCTGGTGGATCTAATGACATAGGTGGGAAGAAAAATCAACGACCCACATGCCAAAAATGTGGGAAGTTGCACCATGGGAACTACCTCAAAGGGATGGGGAAATGATTCAAGTGTGGAAAATAAGGACACCATTCTCAAGAGTTTCTAAAAGACACGAAAAGGATGAAGAATGTAGCCGATGAAAGGAGAGAACCACTCATGGTTCAATGCTACAATTGTCGGGAGCTAGGGAACTATGCAAACCAGTGCACTAAACCTTGAGTTCTTGAGGGTAATCAGCGTCAGCAGCCACCAAAGCCAAAGGAATAAGGGAAGGCATATGACATCACTAATATGGAGGTGGAACATGACAATGAAGTTATACAAGGTACACTTCCTATTCACTCAATAATGGAAAAAGTATTATTTGATTATGGTTCTACGCATTCCTTTATAACATGAAAGTTTAATAGAACTATAGAATCGAAGCCCCGACACCTTGAAGTAGAGATATCTGTAAAAACACCGAGTGCTGCAATCCTTGAAACCCAAGTGTTTGACACTTCTCCCATTGGCATATGTGGGAAGATTCTTCTGGAAAATCTCCTAATACTTCCCTTGGTGGAATTTGACGCTATAATGGGAATGGATTGACTCTCATTATATAGAGAACATATCAACTGTTGGGAAAAGGAAATATCTTTTCATATTCTGAACCATCCCATGCTCCTCTACAAATGCAAGGAAGATCATGAATCTCCTTTGAAAAATCCTTCAATGGTGTGGGTGTTGATTCCCTATGAAGAAGCATACCTCGCCCAAATGGTTGAGTCGAAGGAAAGCTCCAACCTTGAGGAAATACCAATCGTGATGGAATACGACGATGTATTTCCTGAATAGTTACCCAAAATTACCCTGGATCGTGAGGTCGATTTCTCAATTGAACTCATACCTAGAGCTACTCCTATCTCGAAGTGTCCCTATAGGATGGCTCCTATCGAACTGGAGGAGTTAAAGAATCAGCTGCAAGATCATATAGACAAAGGGTTCATATGCCCTAGTGCATCACCTTGGGGTGCACCAGTGCTCTATGTGAAGAAGAAGGATGAAAAAATGCAGCTGTGTATCGATTATAGGGAACTCAAAAAGATCACCATAAAGAACAAGTATCATCTCCCAAGGATTGATGACGTGTTCGATCAGTTAAGAGGAGGTCAATACTTCTCAAAGGTGGATCTCTGTTTTGCATATCATCAGGTAAAGGTGAAGAAAAACGATATTCAGAAGACTGCCTTCTGTACAAGGTATGGGCACTATGAGTTTTTGGTGATTCCCTTCGGACTTAATAATGCCCCTGTAATCTTCATGGATTTTATGAATAGAGTCTTTAGACAATACCAAACCAAATTTGTGGTAGTTTTTATCAATGATATTCTCATATACTCAAAGAGAAAGGAGAAACATTAGGAATATCTAAGACTTGTGTTGGAGATATTAAGAAAGGAGATGTTTTACACCAAGTTCAGCAAGTGTGACTTTTGGATGAAGCAAGCCACGTTCTTGGAGAATGTGATCAAAAGTGAGAAAATTTCTGTGGATACTTCAAAGACAAAGGCTATAGAGACCCGAAGCTTGACGTACATGGACATTACATTACTTTTGCGGAATACTTAATACATAACAAAAACAGACACACAAGGACCGTAATAGTTTAGTGTCTTTGGAAACTCGGAATAAAATCTTCTAATCGTAGTGAAAGATCTTCAAAATCTCCCAATAAAGATCTTCCCCTTTTTTTCTTACCTAAAACCTTTCTTTATATCCTGGGGAAGAGAAAACATAAAAGGGGTGAGCTCAAATTCCCAGTAAGGGTAAACATAGAGAACATAAAACAATCCATAAACATTTGAATGCAAAAACATGAACATAAAATCTAAACATCAAAATCTTGAGCAAAGACATGAATCTTGGAAGTACATAAGGAATATATCATAAGGTAACATCAATCATGATAAAATAGCTTGGGAATAAAACATGTAATTGTTTCATCCATTAATCACATGTAATGATTTCCATAGTAGCCAAGGAATTGCTGCTATGACCATCTTAGTGGACAAAGTCTCATTCTGAATCGAGTTCACTCCTCGTTTCAGTCCTGTAACAGTGAACCAGATTAACTTACCATTCCAGCCATGTCTATCTCATGAGATATAAAATCTTTACCAAATTCATTGGAGGTAGATATAGGTCCCACCCATCTAATAATGAAATCATTCTTACTTGTGCCACAAAATAAACATACATCATTCATAAAAACCCAATAAATAAAATGGGTTTCATAAACATCATCCCATCATGACATAATCCATATAAAAAATGGATATTTCATCATAAGAAAATTGAAACCATGTAAATCATAGAGGCATTTTACTTGAAACATACACATATGAAATAATGCCATCTTAGATAGAAAATGGTTTGATAAAACACTTGAAATGAATTCTTAAGGAAAATATCCTTTCTTCTTCAAAATCATTTTCTTTTCACAAAATGCCATGAAATTTTAAAAGAAAAGGATTTTTTTTGAAAATAGTCATAAAATCATTTGGAGGTAGATTCATGAAAATAAGGCTTTATAAAACCGTAAAAATCTTTTCATGCCGTATAAGTTAAAAAAACATTCTTCTCGAACTTTTGTCAGAAAAGTTAAAAAGTACCTTGTAGGGTAAATAAAAGAAAGATTCCTTCCATACCATAGGGTAAAAGTAAAAAATGGGTAAAAAGTACTTTAAACATACATTAATAAACTTTCATAAAACATGGACATGGATGATAGCAATAACCCCAGTAAATACTTACGAATAAGCAATCTCGGATAAAAATGAGATTTGCACAATTATCCCTTAGCTTTGGTCCGATATGCTTTGTACGTATCTGAAACTCTTGTATAATGATTTAAATAATGTTATTGACTTATTACATAATCATATTAATTGTTATGATATCATATATGGTTCACTTATGACTTTATATTACCCGTTCTTTTGTAAATTCCATGTTAAAGAGCGTTTTGGGTAAAATCGTCTCATTTGTCGTCCGTGTTTTGACTTGTAATTATTCATATGATTACTTAAATCATGAATGTAAAACATGATTTATATATAATATATATTCATAATATACATATATATAAGAGATCGATAGATGGAAAGAAATACACCGTTCATGGAGACGGTAGGCCGTACGTACGCATGAATGTTGTTTTCGTTTCCTCATTGAATTGAATGGAATTAATTGGATGACATACATATATATATATATATATACATAAATCCAGTATCATTATTTTGTAATATATTTCATGATTACTTATTATATATACTTTATAATCATTTATTAATGGTTAATCATTGAGAATGAATCTTATCGCGTCATGGAGACGGTATTCCGTACGTACGCACGAGCGATGATATCGTTCCCATGATCGTGGAATTTTATTGGAGTGTATGTATACTATTAAAGAATCAATATCAATTTACAATAATCATATATAGTTATTATTTACACCATTATACCCATTCAAGTAAGGTGGTGGTGGAAAATAGATTACACCACAGCGTGGGGACGGTATTCTGTACGTACGCACGCGCAGTGATTTCATTTTCTGTAGGATGGATAGATTGTGAAATAGGGTTGTTTCATAATTATAATAACATATCAGTATATGAGAGATACTGATGTTATTACTTCATAATGAAACAACCTATGAAGAAGAAGTGGAACAAGAAATAAAGGTGAAATAATCGGTAACGGAAATCACCTCTTCTTTGAAGCGCCTCTTTGAGACCTCCTCTTAAGGCACTAAAATTGGTCTTTGAAGAAGCAAAAGACCTCTAAAATTTTTCTAGGGAATTGGAGAGGATAATTGGGCAGGGGTTGGCCGAGATTTAAGGCTCAAAGTGGTGTGTGGAAGAGAGGGAGGAGGTGCCCTTTTATAAGGGAGGAGAGGGGCACCTTTGGAATTCTTAAAAATATTAATTTATAATAAATGTAACACCACTTAAAAACATCCATAAATGACTCATATCCAAATATTAGATTAGATAGGGTTTTAATATCATCATCCAATAAAATTTATACATGTTAGGAATTTATTTTAAACATTATCAACTTGATTTATCCTTATTTAATCAATTTTATTTTATTTGTGGTAATAACATTATAAATATTAAATTATAACAAATAAGTACTTATTTGTTGTTAATTTTCCATAATTGGATACTTTATAACCTTTTCTAGCATATAAATATAAATTTATAATTTGTAAATATTTTTGTGATTTTTAAACAATTTTATAATATATTATGTTTATAAAATAACAATAGTGTCAATTTTGACACTATTCATTTATTTGAATTTAAATAAAATATATACAGAAGATATGTTCGAACTAAAAGCTTTAATAGATTCATAAAAGGTCATGTGTATCTATAAAATTATTGGAGCACATTAAATATTTCATATAATATTTATTTTATTATTTTTAAAACCATTTATTTGTTTGATCTCTTAATAAAATAATTACAATATCATTTTTTGTAAAATTATTTAATATAATTATTTGTTGCATAAAAATTAAAAATAAAATCCTATAATGAAGATAAATATATTAACTTTGACAATAATACTTTTAATCGAATATATAATCTTAAAATCACAATATTTAAATTGTTATATTTTTTAAATTATGAAGGTGACAACTTTGGTATAATTTAAAATAAAAGAATATAAGTGTCATAATCGATTTTATAAGGCTCAAAACAATTATATATTAGGTCATTGGATGATTAAGGTTTATATATACACTAAAAATAAGTTTTGGTCAGGTTTTTGGGCCTTTTAATGGGTATTAATATTTCAATAAAAACTATATTACTTATTTTCCACTTAATAAATAATTTCTATTTCATTAATGGATCACCATTAATGACAATTATTTAATCCCTAAAAATTATAAATAAATTATCATGATGTAGATAATTTTATTAGATTTATGGAGACTATTCATGTTCGAAGTTGTATGATGTTTATCAATAAATTAAAATTATTATACTTATAAGATTTAAGAGAGTGACATGTTGTAACTTTCTTTCGTTTTAATAATAATTAAATTATTTTCATGGTCAAATGTCCATAAAATGAATCTAATTCTACCCTTAGGTTATATGGGTCTACTTTTAGCCATCCAATAAAATTTTGGCATGTGTTAGGGTAATTTTATAATATTATATTTACCCTTAATTACCCGATTTACCTTTAACTATGGTAAATAAAATTTACAGTAGTTACTATTCATAATTCCCAAAAATAAAAAGTAGCTTATTAACATAATTTGGACCCACTGATTCCAAATATGTAATCCATTTTTTCAAATTCAATACAGAAAAGTTGCATAAATTAAATTAAAATTAATCCCGTTATCTAAAGATAACAGGTTTTTCCATAAAACATTGCAAAAGATTGATTTGATTTAACCTACGAATTTAATGTAAAATCAATGCTAATGACATACATTATATTAAATGGTAAAAATATATTCTATTTATACTTTAAGACCATTCTATATTATAATTTAACCATATAAATTATTAAGATGAAAAAAGTTTTTTTTAATTAAAATATAGCGTGTTTTTACTATTCATCAAAATATGAAAGTTTCCAGAATAATATGAAAATTTTTTCAAAAGTAAATTTTTATTTCTTTATTCCAAAGAAGAATTTTATTTTGTCAAATTGAACTTATAAACATGTCAAAAACTATATTTAAAGTGGGTGCGCCATCAAAAGGCGGAAAAACTGCATTTTTTTAAAAATACTTATTTTACCCGAAAAATTTATTTTGTTCTTATAACATGTTCTAGAAAATGATTAAGATGAATAATAATTTTATAAAATTCAAAATTTAGTAAATACTATTCATAACGGCTAGTTCATTATAATATTATAATAATATATCGATGTTTAGTAAAACCCGGTGTTGCGTACAACACACGCTATCGAGGAAGGTCGCGATTGCGTGTAATGCAAGCCAAGTCAGGGTTGCATGTTGTGAAAGAATCCTTCGTTGTTTCATATAAAAGAATCCAACCATATTTCATTTATACATTGAATATATATATATATATACTCAATGTTGCGTAGAATAACTATTATCAAAATTGTGTGTAACACGATCCAAGAATAGTGTTGCGTATACTGCAAGCTAATACGGTGTTGCGTATAGCGCAAGATAATCTTGGTGTAGCATACAACACAATACATTAATGAAATTAAAAGAATATTTTTCATAAAATCTCGGGGTGTTACATTCTACCCCCCTTAAAATGAATTTCGCCCTCGAAATTCATCGGGGTTATAAATGGTTTACTACTCGAAAGTTTGTTCAATAGAAACCCACATCGTAAAAAGGAATACCAAAACATGGATTAAAAAACTAAAGTGTGAAATGTAATGGTTGCCCAAATTAACTCATCACTGGGTTTCCACGTAGGAGAACATAGTTGAAAATAGGGATATGAAAGAAAAATCTAACTATCAAGTTCTGATGGAGAGTGGTAGAGAACATGGCTATAAAAAATCCAACAATCACAAAGCTATTGATTTGTGATGATCTAAGGTACCATCTAATTCATCGGATATAAGTGAACTAGGACAATATTTTTGGTTTTCAAGATCATTTTCCTAAAGTTGATGAATTAAAAGAAATACTTGCATGATTTTGGTACAATCTCACTGTTGTTCGTGAATTAAACAATTTCCACTTCATCCCTTAAAGAAATGATGATGGATTTGTTATTAGTGATGTGTTAGTAGATCATGTGATAGAATGATGGGTCATTCCATCTCTTTCAAACAAAAGGTCAGAAAAAGTTATAAGTCCATATTATGGTTAGATTAATCGTATATAGTTCAAAAAATGAACTTATACTTCATATATCATACCACATAATAAAATAAAACTAGTTTCTACTAACCAGGGACTTCCAGTAGGCCAGTGGTAGGCGATAAAGGCCAGTCGCACTTCAGTTGTGGGTTTGATTCCCAAAGCCTTGTCTGACGCGATGGGTTGTCGTGCGTCCTGCAGGTTGTCCTTTTTCTAAAACTATATTACTATAACATCCCATCAATAATATCGAAAAAACTTCTATCCTTAAACAATACTAACTTATATCCAACATAATCCATTCCAATCTTTAGTCTTATCCATAATACTTCTTTCCAATCTCATATTATAGTGAAACCAATTACCATAGAGTTTATATAACAAGCATGTTAATACCATTGTTAATCCCCTTATATCATGAGATATGTCTTGTTGGTCACATTCCAAACATTCGATGGCCTTAATCATGTATTCTCTTGAAAAATGAATACCCATTGAATCTTAGAGAAAACATGAGTGATGTCAAAAGTTAACTCTTTTGACATACCAAAACCTCAAACCATGATATAACTATTTCCTTATATCAGTCATGAGCTCATGTATACAATCAAACATCTCATTATCTTCTTATTCCTTCATTATGCGCATATCATCTACTTTACAAAAATATCTGAATAACCTTCCATGGTTACTGGTGCCATTCAACATATACTTTCAAATACTTTTAGGAAAAAAACAGTGTAACAATCCTTAGATGATTCTTTATTCCACAGTACCATTAACTATACAACATAACTCTCGATAAACATACAATCATTCCACTACCTTCTAAAACAACTGACTGAGCTTCAACACTTCTTTCATCTCATATATCATTTGTAGTCTCCTCATCATCATCCACATAAATACTAACCATATGACCATGTTGATTCTCTTCATGATATTTTCCATTAGGGCATTGGTTTTCATAATGCCCGTATATTCCACATTTAAAACATCTAATCATTGTTGATGTCGTAGCAATAGCATTATCCTTGTCCATGGTGTTAACTGAACCTTATCCATTGCACTTACTAGATTTGTGTCCTTCTTTTCCACACCCAAAGCATCTTCCAGTTCCTTTGAAACATTCTCCTTGTTGCCTCTTCCCACATGATTTACATAGGATAAATTGAACTTTCTTTCCTCCATGATTATCATGAAACTCCATCTTTCTATTATTAGCCGAGTCAGGAAACTTACCAAATTTGAGTTTATTGATCATATTATGAGATTGCTGATTCGGCATAATAATGATGTTTGGACTTCCAAATCCCTTTTCATTTGGTTTCTCATGAATAATATCATTCCATTGTCCGTCATATCCTCCATTATCGTGAATCTTCCTATTTCCATCCATTTTCTAAAACCCAAAAAGAATAGTGTGAGAGGCAAAAATCATGCTAGGGAAAACAACATAGTAAAGGGGGTGTACCTTCAATATCTATCATCTTATGTTAAATTCTAAGATCATTACCGGAGTTCTAGGACTATATCCTATACGTATACTTATCCTTAGGGACATCCCTAGACATACCTTAGAAATATCTCTAGGGATCTCACTAACGTTTTCGCATCCTAGTTTTCAAAGGTTGACTAAACCTTTCCTCTGATTCCAAATGTAGAGACCTGAAGCTTGACATACATGAAAATATATTACTTTTCTGGAATACTTAATACATAACAAAAACCGACACACAAGGACCATAATAGTTTAGTGTCTTTGGAAACTCGGAATAAAATCTTCTAATCATGGTGAAAGATCTTCAACATCTCCCAATAAAGATCTTCCCCTTTTTTTCTTACCAAAAACCTTTAATTATATCCTGGGGAAAAGAAAACATAAAAGGGGTGAGCTCAAATGATCAGTAATGCTAAACATAGAGAACATAAAACAATCCATAAACATTTGAATGCAAAAACAAGAACATAAAATCTAAACATCAAAATCTTGAGAAAAGACACGAATCTTGGAAGTACGTAAGGCATATATAATAAGGGAACATAAATCATGATAAAATAGCATGGGAATAAAACATGTAATTGTGGCATCCATTAAGCACATGTAATGATTTCCATAGTAGCCAAGGCATTGCTGCCATGCCCATCTTAGTGGACAAAGTCCGATTCTGAATCGAGTTCACTCTTCGTTTCAGTCCTGTAACACTGAACCGGATTAACTTACCGTTCCAACCATGTCTATCTCATGAGATATAAAATCTTTACCCAATTAATTGGAGGGAGATATAGGTCCCATACATCTCATAATGAAATCATTCTTACTTGTGCCACAAAATAAACATACATCATTCAAAAAAAACCCAATAAATAAAATGGGTTTCATAAACATCATCCCATCATCACATAATCCATATAAAACAAATGGATATTTCATCATAAGAAAATTGAAACGATTTAAATCATAGAGACATTTTACTTGAAACATACACATATGAAATAATGTCATCTTAGATAGAAAATGGTTTTGATAAAACACTTGAAATGAATTCTTAAGGAAAATATCCTTTCTTCTTCAAAATCATTTTCTTTTCACAAAATTCCATGAAATTTTAAATGAAAAGTATTTTGTTGAAAATAGTCATAAATTATTTTGGAGGTATATTCATGAAAATAAGGCTTTATAAAACCGTAAAAATCTGTTCATGCCGTATAAGTGAAAAAAACATTCTTCTCGAACTTTTGTCAGAAAAGATAAAAAGTATCTTGTAGGGTAAATAAAAGAAAGATTCCTTCCATACCATGGGGTAAAAGTTAAAATTGGTAAAAAGGACTTTAAACATACATGAATACACTTTCATAAAACCTGGACATGGATGATATCAATAACCCTAGTAAATACTTACGATTAAGCAATCTCGGATAAAAATGAGATTTGCACAATTATCCCGTACCTTAGGTCCGATATGCTTCGTAAGTATCCAAACCTCATGTATAATGATTTAAATAATGTTATTGACTTATTAAAGAATCATATTAATTGTTATGATATCATATATGGTTCACTTATGACTTTATATTACCCGTTCTTTTGTAAATTCCATGTTAAAGAGCGTTTTTGGTAAAATCGTTTCATTTGTCATCCGTGTTCTGACTTGTAATTATTCATATGATTACTTAGATCATGATTACATACATCCAGAATGTAAAACATTATTTATATATAATATATATTCATAATATACATATATATAATAGATCAATAAATGGAAAGAAATACACCGTTCATGGAGACGGTAGGCCGTACGTACGCATGAACGTTGTTTTCGTTTCCTCATTGAATTGAATGGAATTAATTGGATGGAATACATATATATATATATACATAAGTCCAGAATCATTATTATGTAATATATTTCATTATTACTTATTATATATACTTTATAATCATTTATGAATGGTTAATCATTGAGAATGAATCTCATCGCGTCGTGAAGATGGTATTCCGTATGTTCACACGAGTGATGATATCGTTCCCATGATCGTGGAATTTTATTGGATTGTATGTATACTATTACAGAATAAATATCACTTTAAAATAATCATATATAGTTATTATTTACACCATTATACCCATCCAAGTACGGTGGTGGCTGAAAATAGATTACACCACGGCGTGGAGACGGTATTCCGTACGTACGCACGCGTGGTGATTTCTTTTTCCATAGGATGGATAGATGGTGAAATAGGGTTGTTTCATACTTATAATAACATATCCGTATATTAGAGATACTTATGTTATTACTTTAAAATGAAAAAACCTAAGAAGAAGAAGTTGAAGAAGAAATAAAGGTGAAAGAATCGGTAACGGAAATTACCTCTTCTTTGAAGCGCCTCTTTGAGACCTCCTCTTATGCCACTAATATTGGTATTTGAAGAAGACCAAGACCTCTAGGATTTTTCTAGGGAAGTGGAGAAGATAATTGGGAAGGGTTTGGACGAGATTGAAGGCTCAAAGTGGTGTGTAGAAGAGAGGGAGGAGGTGCCCTTTTATAAGGGAGGAGAGGGGCACCTTTGGAATTCTTAAAAATATTAATTTATAATAAATCTAACACCACTTAAAAACTCCAAAAATGATTCATATAAAATTTTAGATTAGATAGGGTTGTAATATCATCAACCAATCAAATTTATACATGTTAGGAATTTATTTTAAACATTATCAACTTGATTTATCCTTATTTAATCAATTTAATTTTATTTGTGGTAATAACATTATAAATATTAAATTATAACAAATGATTACTTATTTGTTGTGAATTATCCATAATTGGATACTCTATAAAATTTTATACCATATAAATTTAAATTTATAATTTTTAAATATTTTTGTGATTTTTAAACAATTTTATAATATATTATTTTTATAAAATAACAATATTGTCCATTTTGACACAATTCTTTTGTTTGAATTTAAATAAACTATATACAGAAGATATGTTCGAACTAAAAGCTTTAATAGATTCATAAAATGTCATATGTATCTAGAAAATCAGTGGAGCACATTAAATAGTTCATATAATATTTATTTTATTATTTTTAAAACCATTTATTTGGTTTATCTCTTAATAAAATAATTACTACATCATTTTTTGTAAAATTATTTAATATCATTATTTGTTGAAAAACAATTTAAAATAAAATCCTATGATGAAGATAAATATATTACCTTTGACAATAATACTTTTAGTCGAATTTAACATCTTAAAATCACAATATTTAAATTGTTATATTTATTAAATTATGAAGGTGACAACTTTGGCATCATTTAAAATAAAATAATATAAGTGTCCTAATCTCTTTGATAAGGATCCAAACGGTTATATATTATGTCATTGGATGCTTACGATGTAGATATACACTACCAATAAGTTTTTTTCAGGTTTGTGGGCCTTTTAATTGGTATTATTATTTCAATAAAAACTATATTACTTATTTTCCACTTAATAAATAATTTCTGTATCATTAATGTATCACCATTAATGACTATTATTTAATCCCTAACAATTATAAATAAATTATAATGATGTAGATAATTTTATTATATTTCTTGAGACTATTCATTTTCTAAGTTTTATGATGTTTATCACTAAATTAAAATTATTATACTTATAAGATTTAAGAGAGTGACATGTTGTCACTTTCTTTAGTTTTAATAATAATTAAATTATTTTCATGGTCAAAAGTCCATAAAATGAATATAATCCGACACTTAAGTTATATGGGTCTACTTTTAGCCATCCAATAAAATTTTGGAATGTGTTAGGGTAATTTTATAATATTATAGTTACACTTAATTACCCGATTTACCTTTAACTATGGTAAATAAAATTTACCGTAGTTACTATTCATAATTCCCAAAAATAAAAAGTAGCTTAGTAACATAATTTGGACCCACTGATTCCATATATGGAATCCATATTTCAAAATTCAATACAAAAAAGTTGCAGAAATTAAATTAAAATTAATCCCATTGTCTAAAGAAAACGGGTTTTTCCATAAAACATTTCAAAAGATTGAATTGATTTAACCTACGAATTTAATGTAAAATCAATTATAATGACATACATTATATTAAATGGTAAAAATATATTATATTTATACTTTAAAACCATTAAATATTATAATTTAACCATATAAATTATTGCGATGAAAAAAGTTGTTTTTAATTAAAATATAGTGTGTTTTTACTATTCATCAAAATATGAAAGTTACCAGAATAATATGAAAAATTTATCCAAAGTAAATTTTTTATTTCTTGATTCCAAATAATAATTTTATTTTGTCAAATTGAACTTATAAACATGTCAAAAACTAGATTTAAAGTGGGTGCGCCATCAAAAGGCGGCAAAACTTCATTTTTTTAAAAATACTTATTTTACCCGAAAAATTTATTTTGTTCTTATACCATGTTCTAGAAAATGAGTAAGATGAATAATAATGTTATAAAATTATAAATTTAGTTAATACTATTCATAAAGGCTAGTTCATAATAATATTATAATAATATATCGTTGTTTAGTAAAACATGGTTTTGCGTACAACACACGCTATCGAGGAAGGTCGTGATTGCGAGTAATGCAAGCCAAGTCAGGGTTGCGTGTTGTGAAAGAATCCTTCATTGTTTCGTATAACAGAATCCAACCATATTTCATTTATACATTGAATATATATATATATATGTATATATAATCAATGTTGCGTAGAATAACTATTATCAAAATTGTGTGTAACACGATCCAAGAATAGTGTTGCATATACTGCAAGCTAATACGGTGTTGCGTATAGCGCGAGGTAATCTTGGTGTAGCATACAACACAAGACATTAATGAAATTAAAAGAATATTTTTCATAAAATATCGGGGTGTTACAAAGGAGATTGAGGAATGGCCTAGGCCCTCTAGTGTCAAAGAAATCCATAGTTTTCTTGGATTAGCTGGGTGCTACCGATGTTTTGTGAGAAAATTATCACGATTGTCAAGCCCGCTAACTATGTTAATAAGGAATGGGGTAAAGTATGTCTGGATGGAAGAATGTGAGGGGAGCTTCAAGCATCTAAAGAGAAGGCTGATCACTGCAGCTCAACTCACACTACTGAAAAGTGGAGAAAGTTTTGTGGTATACAGTGATGCTTCAAAGAAAGGTTTGGGTTCGGAAAAATGATAATGGGATAGCCTATGCCTCGCGATAGTTTAAGATCCATGAGAAGAACTACACGATGCATGATTGAGAGCTGGAAGCTGTGATTTTTACCTTGAAAATATGGCGGCACTACCTTTATGGCGAGAAGTGTGACATATAAACCGACCACAAGATCCTGAAGTATATATTCACACAAAAGGAGATAAAAATGCATCAAAGGAGATGGTTAGATCTAATCAAGGATTGCAATTTCCTTATTCACTATCATCCTAGAAAGGAAAACAAGGTAGTTGACGCTCTAAGCAGAAAATAACCCGCTACTCTATCCATGTTACGGATTGAGAAAGACCCTATCTTCTTAGATATGAAAATGATGGATTTGGAAATCATAAGGGTAGGGGATACATCCTACCATTCCCAAATGAGTGTGCAACCATCCATCCAAGAGAAGATTAAGGAAGCACAAAGGGATGATGTGGATATACAAAAGAGGGTGAATGCAGTAAAGTAAGGGGAAGATCCCAGAGTTCCATATCGACGATGATGGTGTGATTCATTTTGGAACGTGACTTTGTGTGCCTTCATCTCCTGGGATAAAGAAGGATCTATTGGAAAATGCACATAGCTCAAAATTCTCTATCCATCATGGGAGTACCAAGATGTACCGTGACCTCCGAGAACACTTATGGTGGGATAACATGAAGAAGGAGATTGCGGAATATATATCAAGGTGCTTGGTATGTCAGAAAGTTAAAGATGAGTGAAAAAAGTCCAAAGGTATGATGCAACCATTTTCTATACCCATGTGGAAAAGGGAAAATGTTACTACGTAATTTGTCACGGGTCTCCCTATGACGTCAAAGGGAAATAATGAGATATGGGTTGTGGTTGATCGACTCACCAAGGATTCCCATTTTATTGCTATTCATGAAGATATCTCGCTTGAACAACTTGTATAGATATATGTGAAGGAAGTGGTGAGACTACACGGTGTTACACTATCAATTGTTTCTGACCGTGATCCAAGGTTCACATCTAAATTCTGGAGGAGCCTTTAATATGCTTTGAGTGCTGAATTAAATTTCAGCACGGCCTATAACCCCCAAATGGATGGCCAATCTGAAAGGACTATTCAGACACTTGAAGATATGCTAAGAGCCTGCTCTCTAGAATTAAAAGGTGGATAGGATCAGAATCTCCCATTGGTTGAGTTCTCATACAACAATAGCTTCCACTCGAGTATTCAGATGGATCCATATGAAGCTCTGTATGGAAAGCGATGTAGAACTCCAACCTGTTGGGATGAAGTTGGAGAAATAAAGATACATGGACCTGATCTTGTTGAAGAGATGACAGAGAAGGTTCAAGTCACATAGAAACACATCGAAGCTGCTCAAAGTCAGAAAAAGAGCTATTCTGACAATTGTCGAAGGGACTTGGAGTTCGACGTTGGAGATAAAGTCTTCCTTAGAATACCTCCATGGAAGAGAGTCATGTTGTTCGGGATGAAAGGGAAGCTAAGCACAATGTATATTATCCCCTTTGATATCCTTGACCACATAGGAGCTGTGGCCTATCATCTTGAAATTCCACTGAATATGGCTGAAGTTCATGATGTGTTTCATGTATCACTACTAAGGAAGTACATAACAGACCCCACAGATGTACTAAAATCAGAGGTGGAGCAGCTGGAAGATAATCTCACCTATGAGGAGTAGCCAGTAAAGATTCTGGATCAGAGAGATAAGGTTCTATTCAATAAGACAACCCATCTTGTCAAAGTTTTGTGGAGGAACTATAAGTTTGAGGAAGCAACTTGTGAACCAGAAGAGTAAATAAAGGTGAAACACCCTCACTTGTTTGTGTAAAGTGAAATTTCAGGGGCGAAATTTCTTAAGGGGGAAGAATGTAACGACCCAATGTTTTTCAATGTAAATTCCTTTTTGATATTTATAAAATGTCATGAAATGACAACATAATGAACTACTATGTGATAAGTGATCTTTAAACATAAGTTTGTCACTTCTGTGTTTGAAATTTTGAAAATCTGACACACACGGTTGTGTTCAAGATAATTTTTGGAGTCTAATGAAACAAAAAATAATTTTTTGTGAATGGTGACCTACCCTTATGAATAGAAACATACCCTTATGAATAGTAATATTACCCTTATGAATAGTTAATCATCCAACATAAGAGCAATATTACCTATGAACAGTGACCTACCCTCTCCCCTCCACTATAAAAGAAACCCTTCACACCCTCATTTCCTCACACCTCTCAAGCTCCAAGCCTTCCATAAACTCTTCTAAAACACCTTCCATAGCCCCTACCCCACTTCCAAGAGATTCTGGTCTCATCAAAAGACCATAATTAGGCCCTTAAGGTGATTCTCAAGAGAAGGATTCAAGAGGTAATTTCTCTCCCTCTTCTCCTTTAATTTATTTTCAAGTTCAAGTTCATTTCTTGATCTCTCCCCACCTATCGTCATCTAAATTGTATTATAACTCCAGTTTTATAAATCTAATGGAATTTTATGATTCTAATGGGATATTATATCATCCAACCCCCTTTCCCTCTTCCTTTTATTTTATTAAAGAGAATGTTTTTTGTGAGGTGTTAATTTTTCACCTTCAAGAATGACATGCTTTCTTCTTCAATTTGTACATTCAGATCTGGTCATGAAACCATTCTTAATGTTGAACCAGAACATTCTATATGTATTATCTCCTATTTAAAGATCTGGAACTAACTTATGATCATATTTCTATGTGATAAAATAAAACAAGTTCGTTATGATCGAAAAACCGCCAAAATTAACCCAAATAATCATCCTTTAATTCTTATCTAATGATTCATCCATGTGGATATAATTTGATTCGTTATAAGATCATAAAATCTCTTGTAATATCATTAATAACATGTAATATCAGTTCTGTATGTTTACCCATGTTCTACCCAAACTCAAATTAAAGAATACAAGGGAATCACTCAAGAAAACCATAAAATCAAACATTTGCAAATAATGTTTTTAAACACTATAACTCATTGAAAGGAACATAAATTGACTTAATGAAACCATAATAAACCATATTAATGTAAAAAAGGTTCTTTATTTCTAATTAATTAATATAATTTCATTATACATGACATTAAAGAGAAGGAAGAATTCAGGTACAAGGTAAGGGGAAATCTCAAACCCAATTTTTTTCCTTTGGGTTCTCCCTCTTACACTCCATTTTTGATATGGTTACTCCTTAAAGATAATTTGTTCATCATTCTCTTTAATTTTCTGGGATATACATGTTTGTCACTGGTTTTTATGTCAAACATAATGTTTTCAAAAAGAACTCCTCTTTTAAGAATACCCCTTTTACTTCTCACTCAAAGTGGACGGTTCTTGTAACATGTATGTCATTCCATCATTCTTTTGGGAACCCAAAGTTTATAAATGTGTTCATATGAGATGAAACCCATTCCATTCCATGGTTTAGTTATGTAAATTTTTTATATGTGTTCTATGTGTCAAGAATAATGATGATAATGTTATGATGTGACTGGTGTACTCAGAATTATATAGCGCAATATGAATGTTTCAATGGGACGGGTGCGCCCAAAATTTTACAGCGCTCTAATGCATTGGGTAAATTGATGAATCTCATGAGTAAATGTGAAATGATGTGTGAACAAGATGTTAGATTGGTTCCCAAGTATGTGTGGCAGTTAACCACTAAGACATGATGTTTCATTTTTATGCATTGCCACATTTGAAGTCTTTTATTTATGCTCCTCTCATGTTCATGATCTTTTGCCTATGTTATGATTATGCTCACCCCATGCTATATTGTAATTATCTATCCTCTTACTGGGATTATAACTCACCCATTTTTATGTATATTCTCAGGTGGTTACATATACTATGGAGATGACAAGTTCCAATAAGAATCTAGAGAAGAAGAAATTAAATAAATGTTTATGCTTGATGATGTATTTGTTATGTGTGGTCCTAGTTTTCCCAAGACACTGACCCTTTGGATCCTCTATGTTTAATACTATTATGTTTTTTATCATTAAAATGATGTAATAGTAATGTAAGAAAAGGCAGGGTCACTATAAAGAGAAATCCAACTATGATTTATAAATAAATATTAAATCCATGTGAATTTGATTTTATTGATTCTTAATTATATATATAGATTAATTAAATGAAAATACCTTTATTTTTTGAGTTTAAATTTGGTAATTTTTTAATCATAGAGGTTGGAATGATAATGATAAACCATACATGATTCTTATAGTGATAGTGTTTAAGGGTTATTTTTTTAATAATTAGTTTTTGATTAAAAGTTTTATACTAGCGAGTAATGTATTAAGGTTTTTGGAGTTTCAAATCAAAATAATAGAAGGAATTTTGGGACAACATTTATCGTCTTAGCCAAGAATTAAAGGATAATATCGAAAGAATTTTTTTTTAATTATAGTATTATTCCAATTTTCAATTATAAAAAGTGTTATGGTGGGAATTTTTAAATAACCCATGACCTTTTTAAATTGATAAAGATATTATTTTGGATTAAATTGGGGACCCTAGTGGTAGAAATATGGGTTTACTTGATATTTTGTATTCTTTTTAACAAAGTTATCATTTTAGGTTCTTTAGGAAATTTAAACTAACTATATAAAGAAGTTAAATTTAATAGAGAAGTGTTAAATGAGGGTTAGGTGAATATTGGGAGAGAAGTAAAAGAATATTTTGGATTTAAGGGACATTAGGTAACTAGTAGAATGATATTAAGTACCTAGAGGTATTTTGTAGAATTATAGAATGTGATTCCATAAATAAAGAGTTCCTAGGGGCTAGTACCTGATACCTTATTTATACCGGGAAGGTGGTGGTTTCCATATTTTTTTTAAAAATTAGTTGAAATTTGGTTCTTTTCCCTCTTTTATTTTAACACCCCCTCAGGGTCATCTACTTTAGAACAACCAAAAAGAGGGTGATATTCTCCTTCGCCTTTTTCCTCCCTTTTTTCGTATCTTTAATCTATTTAATTTTAAATGGGATTTGGATTTCTAATTCATGATATTTACTTACATTTATTCTCTATCTTTTTATATCAATGATTTATCTAAGATTTCCATAACTATGATTTAGAATTTGAGATATCATTTCACTGGAGAATGGTGAAATCCATATAATATTAAGGTAATTTGACACATATAATCTAGATAATAATATTTAAGGTTGAAAACATGTCATTGGTTGCTGTCTTGATTAAGGTTAGTTATTTGGTGGATTTTTTATGTATTTATTCATTATTTGAACTAAATTAATGTTTGTTTATGTTTATTTTTTTGAAACGTTATTTATCATTTATAGGTAGTTTCGTAATTTTCATTGAATTATAATGATATCAACAATTGGTTGTAATGGTATGTGTTAACAACCCATTGACTGTTTAATTAGGTTTTTCATGTGAGGATCCTGGAGATTTATTTTTAAAAAAATTATTAAAATAAAATTTATTATTTTTTAAATATAAAATTAATTTTTAAAATGGATTTTCCATAAAAAATTGAAATTGTATTTTATAGAAACGAAATTGGATCTAGTGTCATTTTTTCCATAGTATTTCTTCTTTCCATTTACTAATAATATTGAAATATGAGGTTTTAATATATTGATAAGGAATTTTTTATCATTATTCGTATCTAGAATCTCCATGGAAATATATATTTGATTAATCTACTTTTATAAAAAAAAATTATCAATGGTTTTTATGATTATGTCACCTTGAATACCTTTTATTATTTATGTTATTACTCACAAATTGATTTGATTTATTTTTTATTTATGATGTTATTGATATATTTTTCATTGTTAAGAATGTTTGATAAATTTATTATTATTAATTTAAAAGGGTAGATCATTCCTTTATATAAAATACATTCATGAATTATAAGTCAATTAATGACACTTAACCTACTATTAAGAGGTTGCATCAATGAATATTTAATAAAAAGGTTCAGTGAATTATAAAGGGATGATTTAGTCTCTTGATATTCATAATATTTATCTTTAATTAATAGTTAATTAAAATTTTAAAGTATGATATATCAACCATATTTCCATATAATGTGGGAATTTAGGGAAATAATTTTGGTAGGTGTAATTGGTCTAAGAGTTATCTTAATTGGTGAATTAAGATAGATAATTGGATCTTATCTATATTAATATGTGGTTATCTATTGGATTAGATTTATTTTATACTCTTATTTATATTTTTAATTACCTATGGTTACTATCATTATAATAGGACTATATAATTGTTATTCTTACTTATTCTCAGTTGGAATATTACATCATTGAGGACTATTCTTTCCCGTTATTTCTTAAGGCTCCACTTTCCTACTAATTAGATGGTTCCATTATAGTATTTTGATATATGGATTATGAAGATGAGTGTATTATGAATTGGTGAATGAGTTAGTGACCTTGAAAAATATAAGGTGTTTGGTTGGTTGTGATGGTAGTGGGATTGGGAGAAATACCATGGAGATCAAATGAATTATTTTAGGTGATTGATGAAAAGATATAAATATTAATTTATGTAACAAAGTAGGGTAGGGTTTATACTATCAATATTAGTATAATGATCCTAGGTTGTACTTGATATACAATTTGATTTTTAATTAATGTAATTTGGTTGGGGGTATTCTTTTAGGTGGATGATTATTATATTTTTTAGTTTATTGATTGGATATACTGGTGATTATGTTTAGTCCTTTCATCAAGATATCTTGTGATTATTTATTTTTTATTCATACTTAATTATGTTAATGGGATAACTCATTCTAAACTTTCACCAAGATTTTCTACCTTTTCCCATGACTCATTTACTTTATGTGATGCCATAATTGCTTGTATACTTACTTATTTAATGTGATATTTTTCCATTGTTATTTCTTATACCCATGGCTGGAGTGGTATCCCTATATTAGGTCATTATATTTATTATTAATGTTTCTAATTCCTTATACAGGTTCCTTAATTCAATAAAGATGTTTAGCACTATAATATATATCACTATATGACTCATATAGAATATGTATATACAACTACATATAACACGACATATTAGATTTGATTTTTTCATCGCATGAAGAATGTATTATATGAAGTATTTTTCTTCCTAAAATAATATGTAGTATATAAATATTTTATTTCAGTCTTTTTTATCTAATAACTACGCGATAATGTCATATTGGATTCCAATCATAGTCTCGAAATATGTTTCGATCCTCATAGAGGTGTGAGATTTATCCATTATTACTCTATGTTTCTACTTTGGGTAATCTCAATCATTCTATATTTATTTATTTATTTTAAAATAATTTAATTAGTATATATGTGAATTCTATATATACAAGTAAATGAATTCACTTGATTAATCACTTGTATGAATTCATATCTTTTGACAGTGTTTACTGGGTCTCCATACTCATATACAACATGCACACCTTATATAAAATGTAGTTTAACATGTGGAATGATCATCATTAGATCCTCCAAAATATAATAAATTTTTCTACGTAACTAAGGATATTCAGAATGACCCTTCTCCTCAGATGATATAGAAGGAAAATGACATTAATGGTCAGATGTGTTTGAATAACCTCTCAATGAAGATGAAAAACATTATTTTATCATGTGGAAGGAATTAAATGAAGATAAGATTCTAGTCACACCCTTATCCATTGAAACATCTTCGTATACTTTTCTTGAGACATTGAAAGAGGAATTTATAATCAATCTTCATCGTACCTATAAGGTCCCACCTTAGAACATTACTTATATAATGGCTTGGACCCTCCTGGTCCAATACTTTTCAAAAACATGGTTCCATAAAACGGTTCCCCAAAACGATGGCACTGGTCACAGTCTCACACCGAAACGGTGGCACTGTGAGGGTGACATCGTGACGGTGGCACCGTGAGGGTGGCACCGTGACGGTGGAACCGTGAGGGTGGCACTGTGACAGTGGTTTCGTGATGATGGAACCGTGACGGTGGCACCGTGACAGTGGCACCATGTCCTCAACGAGGGTCTTTGTTATTTTTCCAAATTTCGACTTTTTTCCTTTCCCACAATGTATCTTTTGACGTAAAAATGATTTAATACCCCCTTTCAAATCCATTTAAATCCCTTAAATAATATCTAAAATCCCCTAAGAGCCGAGTGACCATTAACTTACCAAAACATGTGGCTTTTCCTTGGTGTCACACCCTTTCCCCATACCTTCCAGTTCCACCCCTATTGTGTGTTTTCGTCTGATTAAAAGAATGGGTTTATCGCACAACCGTTATGGGCACCACCCTGATAGGAATAATTAAATAAGGATTAATCCCATCATGTGTAACCTCCCAACCACATGGGAAACCACGATCTGACTTTAAAGTGGTTCAAAATTCCTTATCCTGTAACAATAGTACCTCACCTTTATTTCACACTAGAATTTTTTCCGTCTCCTTCTTAGCTGCATTTATTTCTTCTCCCTGGGTGCGGTTGGATTCCCTACTTCCCGAGGCTTGTGGTGCACCTGTGCTGGAGATTTTCTTCCCATCCTTAGAGTCTCCGGAGTTCCTTCCTTATAAGCCACACAACCTCAGTTCTTGGTGTGTGGAGAAAGACGTTGATCCTTGATCTATCCAAGTAGGGGTTTCCTTCATCTATCTTTACTGTGTATCATGCGGTGAGGGTATGCTATTATTTCTATAGGATGGATGAAACCAATCATTAATAAAGATAACAAATTGACTTATAAATAATGCCAGGGAGGGTGTGGTCGATGTTTCTTTTGTATTTCCTTACCATTGATTATTTATGTTGTGAATTGTATGGGCCTATACCCACTAAAAATAATGGCTATTGGTGGTCTTTCATTGTGAATTAATAAACCTCCATCTTCTGTGATGATTGAATGGCTTCAACATGGGAATTTGATTAATCACGTAAACTCGGACGATTAAAAGAATGTCCAGTGAAAAACAAATCTTGTGTCATCACCAAGGTTAACCAAAATGAAAGAAGAAAACTTAGTGAATGATTTACTTGAGTATGGAGACTTCCTTGCTCCGTCTTGGTGGCATGTCTATTTGTTCATATTGATGCTTATTGGGTGATGTGGATGGGGATGGGATATTCTGTCATTATAGGGTTGTTAGTTGTGGATCTGAGGCCATGTGGGGATGTATCTTGGGGATTGGTTTGGTTACAGTACTTCAAGGGATCTCATAGATCCCTTTTGTTGTTGTGACTTTACAAGAGAACCAGGTGTGAATGCTTAAATTTATATTTGGATGTTTTCCTTCAGTTGTTGTCTTGGCTAGTGGTTATTCCCATTAGTTTCCCAGTAGTGCAGAACATACTTAAATGGAGTAACCTCAACATGAAAATAAGAAAGGGTTCAATGTAGAATTGGTTTTGGTAATGAGTTGTGACTTGGTTGTGAGTGTTGTGCCTTTCTTTTATGAATGAATAGTAACAAGGGTGTTTGTTCTTAGGTTGGTGTTGGAACCCTAGGTTGGGATGAGTTCTTGTTACATATAAATATAATTGTAGTTTTTATGCTTCTTATTCATTCCCCACGCATGTTGATCACTTTGTGCTGAACACCCCCATTTCATGGGGGAGGGTGTTTTTCCAAACACTCCCGTGAGTGGCTGGTTATTAGCCCTTTTTCTGCTCCCTTTCTCGAATAGACCAAGACTCATTGGGCATTCTATGATGGCATGAGGTCCATTATAGCCCAAGGTTCTTCGGGCAGGGTTGTTGTGGTGGTTGGACCAGGTGTCTGTGGGCAGGTTGTTTCCCAAGTGTATCTAGGATGAGGCCCAGGTGTCTTCAGGCATTGCAGTAGTTGTTCTGGCCCATGTTTTTGTGGGCATGGTTACACATGGTTGTTGTGGCCCAGGTGTTTATGGGAGGGATGTGTGTTTGTGGCTAGGTGTGTGCGGGAAGGGTGTGGCAGTGGGACTACATTGAGAATGGCGGGAGAGGTTCGATGCATAGGATGTATTCAGTAACCAGTGGGGAAGTGGTGTGAGGTACCCAAATATCGATGTGTTATTACTATTATATTTCAGGAATTTCATTATTTGGAGAGTGTGCCTTGGTGATGCTCGGGTGGGCAGTTTTCCTTTCTATGTGTTTTGGGTTATGTCTTTTCTCATAGGTCATTAGAATTCCTCACCACTTGTGCATGAGACCATTTGATTTTCCCTACTCATTATACTTGTATTCTCACCCTACATATATAAAACTTCTTTCAGGTTTCCAGGAGGACTTCAGGGATCATTCAGGGTCGTACTAGTTCAGACATTGGGACAGTCACTGTAGCTGTTTTTCTTTTTGGTACTTCCTTTTGGGGTTTTCATTTACTTTTGTATTATGTACTTTTGGAACATGCGTATGAGAATGGTTTGTTCTGGCTTTACTTGTACTTCAACCATTTGTGTTGTTGGGAATTACTATCTTATCTCCCGATCCTATTAAACAAAAAGGGTAATGCCTTCCATCTTATGTGTCATTTTATACCCTTGGTGCTAGTCACCACTCTGGGTCC
Source organism: Viscum album (assembly GCA_963277665.1). NCBI lineage: Eukaryota > Viridiplantae > Streptophyta > Magnoliopsida > Santalales > Viscaceae > Viscum > Viscum album. The sequence goes on along the minus strand of OY728163.1, from coordinate 1,424,600,140 downwards.
TATTGAAGTCAAGTCTCGGGGGTCATTGTCTATCCTTCAACATGAAGAAGTAAGGGTCTGGAAACCTCATGTCCCTTCTCTCAACATTGTGGAGGAGGGTCCTGACAGAATGGTATCAGAGGTATGTTGAGAGATAGAATGGAGATCAGGGTTAGGCATAGTGCGGGTTGCATGGGATGGTAGGGAAACAGTGTTAGGAAATCCTGGTGCGTGAAATAGGCCAGGGAAGACCAGCTAGGACACGGGATTTTAGGGCACCCCGTGATCCAACGCAAGGACTCTGGGCCTACTGAACAACCAAGTGAGACTACACTGATTGCATGGTAGAGACCCTAAGAAAGGTTCATGCATCATAATGAATTGTGTTCTTGTGTTTCTTGGGTATTTTGGGGATTTAAAATGAATAAGAAGTCTAAGAAAATTTAAAATCAGTCTTCTATACTACTCGGGCTTAACCATTCTTTGTTTACTTTGCAGCTATATCACCCGGACGACGACCAAGGGTAGTGCGGGCAATCGAGGCCCAAGAAGTTGATTTGGCTTATCGAAAGAGGGCTGATCGAGAGGAGGAGGAGGATCAGTGGTAGAGTAAGCTTCATTACTTTTAGAGGAAAAAAATTGGGATATATAAGGGAAACATCTCTAATGGGGAGACAAAGAGCTGGCTAGAGGAGCTGGTGATAGCTTTCAGCTTGATCCGGGCTCCAGCGGAATACTGGGTTTCACTGGCTGTAAGCCAGATGCGGGGAGCATCGCAACAATGGTGAACACTTTATCTTGGGCAGAAGAGGGAGCCTAAGGTGACATGGACTGACTTAGAGAAGGATTTCTGGGAGGAATTCATCTCTTCCATGATAATGGCTGAGAATAGGCAGGAACTACTCTCCCTCCAGAATGGGAGTATGTCAGTGAGGGAGTTAGGGATAAATTTCAAGGATCTCATTCACTTCGCTTCAGACCTTTTCTGGATGAGGAGTCTCTGGTGAGACGTTTAGATGAGGAACTCCGACCTTCCCATCAGTATGCGGTTACCCCTTTCACCCTACTCACATACTTGGAGTTCCAAAAGAAGGCTGAAGTGGTGGAAAGGATGAACACACTGGGAGGTGTATCGTGAGAAAGAATCGAGTTGGGCTTGTCAAAGGAGAAGGCCGTCAACAGCAAGCCTCCAGCATCAGTGCCCTCAAGGTTTGGATCAGCAGGGAGCATGCCTCAGTAGTTCCAGTTCCAATATCCCGGTCCTCGCCCTTTCCTTTTGGGCTCGGTACCGAGATGCTTCATCTATGGAAGTCGTGAGAACCTTTGAAACCAGTGCCCGAACCGAGTGCAGTACGGTGGGAGTGGGCCGATGGAGCACCCACCTCAGCAGCAGTAGGGAAAGTGATCTCCTACTCCTCCAAGGTCAAACGTCGTAGGAAAAGGCCAACCCCAGGGTGCTCCTAAGGGACCTCGACTTGGGTGCGGTCGGGGAGGCGACCGACATCCGAGGGGCAGGGGAGCTGGGCATGGGAAGCTATATGTTGTGGAGGCAGTAGCTCCAGCAAGGTTGGAAGTTGTTCGAGGTACGATCAGCTTGTTTAGTACTCTTGCCTATCCCTTGTTCGATACAGGAGATTCACACTCCTTTGTTTCACCCAGTCTGGCCTGTGATCTTGGTCTAGACGCTGAGAGACTTGCAGTTCCCCTGGTGTTGAGGATACTAGTCAGAGGTTAGACAAACTTGTTTTATGTTTGTCGAGGGTGTAGACCGATGATAGGGCCACATCAGTCAATCATGGATCTTCTACTATTGCAGATACATTCATACGATGTCATCCTAGACATTGACTGGTTGTTCGCTGTATATTCCGTTATTGACTGCTTCTGAGGAAGGATCGTGTTTTCAGACTAGGGCGGCCGATGTGTGACTTTCATCAGCGAGCTGGGTTACCAGGAATGTAACCGGCGAGTGGATCCCCTCCTTTCCTTGTTAGCTGAACTGTCAGTGGAGTTGGCGGATACAGATATGGTGAATGTCCCGGAGGTCATCAATGAATTCATGGATGTCTTCCATGAAGAGGTGGAAACTCTACCCCATCGACATGATGTTGAGTTCGGGATAGACTTGCAACCTGGTGCCCATCCAATTTTGATGGATCCCTGCCCGATGGCACCTTCTGAGTTGCGGGAGTTGCGGATTCAGATTGATGATCTGATGAAGAAAGGTTTTCTTCGACCAAGTGTGCCACCATGGGGTGCTCCAGTCTTATTCGAAAAGAAGGCAGATGGTGGTTTCATGCTGATTATAGACTACCATAGATTGAACAAAGTAATGATCAAGAACTGTTACCCTCTCCTGAGAATATACGACCTTTTCGACCTGTTAAAAAGATCTGGGTGGTTCTCCAAGATTGACCTGCGGTTGGGATATCACCAGCTGAGGTTGAATGAGGGTGACATCTCAAAGGATTCCTTCAGGTGCAGATATGGGAACTTTGAGTTTGTAGTCATGTCGTTCGGCGTTACGAATTCTCTTGTTGTGTTCATGGGGCTCATGAACTCTGGTTTCCGGGAATACCCGGACCGGTTCGTAGACATGTATATCGACGACATCCAGATATACTCAAAATCAGAGGAGGATCATGCCCAACATCTGAGAATGGTTTTGAAGGTCCTCCAACAACACCAACTTTATGGAAAATTTTCCAAGTGCAAGTTATGGACTCGAGAAGTGCAATTCCTTGGACATGTGGTGTATGAGCAGGGAATAGCGGTGGACCCATCGAAGGTCGAGGTTGTTGTTTCTTAGGCAGCACCCAAGAACGTGGAAGAAGTTCATATATTTCTAGATTTGGTAGGTTACTACCAGAGGTTCTTTCCCAAATTCTCCCGAGTTGCAGAACCTTTGACGGCCTTGACCAAGAAGGTCCAGGATTTCGTGTGGAATGAGCAGTGCGAGGTAGCCTTCAGCTATCTGAAGGGGATGTTGGTTAGTGCCCCAGTGATGAGGTTTCCAGAAGAAGGGGTAGCATATTAGGTGTTCTGTGATGCTTCAGGGAAAGGCCTCATGTGTGTGATGATGGAACAACAAGGGGTGATATCTTATGGGTCTAGGAAGTTACGTACCCATGATAATAACTATTCCACCCATGATCTGGAACTTGTGGTGGTCATGTTCACACTAAAGCTATGGTGGAATTACCTCATCGGGGAGCACTTCATGGTCTTCACGAATCACAAGAGCTTGAAGTATATCTTTACCCAATTGGGACCTAAACATGCGACAACAAAGGTGGGTGGAGTTTCTACAGGACTACAACTTCGATATCTCTTACAATAAAGGTAAGGAGAACATTGTGGCTGATGCCTTGAGCAGGAAGTCATGGAGGGAAGCTGTTCATGAATCTGTGGATGCTTGGAAGGCAATGGAAGAGTTGGCTTCCCTACACCTGGATATAAGGGAGGATGGTGGTAGAGGTTTCCTGTTTAATTTATAGTGTAGTCCTCTCTATTGTGGCAGGTGGAGGAGTCTCAGTGGGGAGACATAGAGAGTGAATTGATTCACGATCGGGCTAACCAAGACAATGCTCTGGAAGGATGGTCAGAATTAGTTTCTTTTACAAAGGAAGATGTTTGTCCGAGAGATGATGTACGAGATATTTCTTGGTGAGTTCCACATCTCGCCCAAACAGTACACCTGGGAGGTTCAAAAATGTATCGGGACTTGATAGGTCAGTTCTGGTGGCCCGAGGTGAAGCGGGCAGTGGCAGAGTTTGTAGAAAAGTTCCTTGTGTGTCAGCAGGTGAAGGCTGAACACCACATCCCAGGGGGTCTGTTGCAACCTTTAGATGTCCCTGAGTGGAAGTGGGATGACATATAAATGGATTTCGTCATGGGACTACCCAGAGTTCAAGGGGTTGCGATGCTATCTGAGCAGTGGTGGATTGACTGACAAAATAGGCCCACTTCCTGGAAATCAAGGAGTCAAGTATGGTGGATTCCCAGGCACAGAGGTACACTGATGAGATGGTGTGGTTGTATGGAGTCCCGAGATACATAGTCTTTGATCGGGATACCCGGTTTACCTCAAGGGTGTGGAAAGGATTGCAACATGCTTTTGGCACCCGTCTGTGCCTCAACACTGCCTTCCACCCCCAGACAGATGGACAGACATAGCGCACCACCCAAACATTGGTGGATATTCTACGATCATGTGTTTTTGACCTTGTAGGTTCATGGGTACGACACTTTCCTTTTGAAGATTTTTCAAACAACAATAGCTATCAATCAACCATTGGCATGACCCCCATTGATGATTTTTACAGGAGGCCATGTTGCTCACCTCTATGCTGGACAGAGGTCGGGGAAGTAGCTGTTCTTGGCCCGGAGGTGGTGCAGAGCACGACAGAGAAGGTTCAGCTTATATGGGAGAGGTTGAAGGTGGGTCAGGACTTGCTGAAGTCATATGCCGATAATAGAAGGAGACCCTTGGAGTTTAAGGTTGGGGAGCATGTATTCATGAAGGTGTACCCATGGCGTGGGCAACATCGGTTCAGAAGGGGGAGTAAGCTTTCTCTTAGGTTCATCGGACCATTCAATGTTCTGCGGTGAGTCATTGAAGTGGTTTATTAGATAGCTCTACCACCGCTTCTACTGAGAATGCACGATGTCTTCCATGTTTCTCAGCTCCGACAGTATCTACATAGTGACTCAGACTTCCTCAACTGGGGAAATCTAGATATCGAGGATGAAGCAATGTTTGTAGAAAGACTAGTGGGGATTGAGGATTGCGAGAAGAAGATGCCCTGTGGACGAACCATCCCTTTGGTTCGTGTGTTATGGAGGCATGGTGGGCTCGAAGAGAGCACCTGGGAGCGGGAGGAACAGAAGCGCGCCCAATACTTAATGATGTTTTTTGTTCTATTCGGTTTTATTTTATATACTTGTTCATGATGAAGCATTTTTACCATGTTAACTATGTAATGTGTTGTTTTACCTATTCTCTAAATGTGTGTGAAGAGTCCTTACTATGGGGAGAGGAGGACCCGATCCCTAATCAAGACACATTATGTTGGATGTGATTAAACCTGTGCTGGCGAGTCAGTGCCGCCCAAAGAGGATAGTATCATGACATAGAGGAAGAAAACTCCCTAATCCTTATGACTAGACATTTTGACCATTGAATTTTGGTGTGATTACTTGGGGTAAGAGGATCAGTATTGTATCCAAATTCGTTCAGAAGATGGATGAGGATTACTCCTAAGAGGTATCTATCGAGGTGGTTGTTCGGACCCCCATCTTTTCTCCTGGTTTTGTTTCGATTATCGAGGATGAGAATGGTTTGAGAGGTATCTGATGTAATAGACCGGACCCTCCTAGTTCGGTACTTTTCCAAAACATGGATCCATCATATGGTTCCACCAAAACGGTGTCACCAGTCATAGTCTCACACCGAAACGGTGGCACATTGAGGGTGACACCGTGATGGTGGCACCGTGAGGGTGGCACCGTGAAGGTGGCACCCTGAGGGTGGCACAATGACAGTGGAACCATGATGGTGTCACGATGTTGGTGGCACCATGACGGTGGCACCGTGTCCTCACATAGGGTCTTCATTCTTTTTCCAACTTTTGAATTTTTCCGCTCCCGCAACGTATCTTTTATCATAAAATTGATTTAATACCACATTTCAAAGACATTTAAATCCCATAAAAAATATCTAAAATCCCCTAAAATTTGGGTGACCCTAAACTTACCAAAACGCGTGGCTCTTCCTCGGTGTCACACCCTTTCCCCGTACCTTCCAGTTCTGCCCCTGTTGCATGTTTTTCCTCTGATTAAAAGAAATGTTTTAACACACAACTGTTATGGCCACCACCCTGATGAGAATAATTAAATAAGGACTAATACCATCGTGTGTAACCTCCCAACCTCATGGGAAACCACGATCCGACTTTAAAGTAGTTCAAAATTCCTTATCCAATAACAATAGGATCTCATATTTATATCACGTTAGAATTTCTTCCTTCTCTTTCTGGGTTGGAATTCTTTATTCTCCCTGGGTGTGCATAGAGTCCCTCTTTCCTGAGGCTTGTGGTGCTCATGTGCAGGAGTTTTTCTGCTCATCCTTGGAGTCCTCATAGTTCCTCTCTTGCAAGCCATGCAACCTCAGTTCCTGGTATGTGAAGAAAGACGTCGATCATTGATATATCCAAGTAAGGTTTTCCTTTATATTTATTTAATACGTATCATGCGTGGAGGGTATGATATTGTTTCTATGGTATGGATGAAACCCAACATTAATAAATATAACAAACAGAAATTTAAAGAATGTTAGGTAGGGTGTGATCGGTGTTTCTATTGTATTTCCTTACCCATTATTATTTATGTTTTGAATTGTGCAGGCCTATGCCAACTGAAAATCATTATCGTTGGTGGTCTTTATTTTTTCATTAATGAACCTACGTATTCTGTGATGATTGAATGGCTCCAACATGGGAATTTTTTTAATCACATAAACTTGGCCGAATAAATAAATGTCCAGTGAAAAAAAATCCTTGTGTGATCTCACCGATTAACCAAATAGAAAGAAGAAAACTTATTGAATGATGTACTTGAGTCTAGAGACTTCCTTGCTCTATCTTGGTGGAATGTCTGTTTATTCTGCTCGATGCTTATGGGGTGATGTGGATGTGTATGGGATCCTTTCTCATTATACGGTTGTTGTTTGTGGATATGAGGCCATGTGGGGCTATATCTTGGGGCTTGGTTTGGTTCCAGTACTTCTAGGGATCTCACAGATCCATTTTGTTGTTGCTACATTACAAGAGAACTGGGTGTGAATGCTTAAATTGATGTTTGGCTGTTTTCCTTCAGTTGTTGTCTTGGCTAGTGGTTATGCCTGTTAGTTTCCCAATAGTGCATAACTTACTTAAATGGAGTAACCTCAACGTGAAAAGAAGAAAGGTTTCAATAGGGAATTGGTTTCGGGAATGAGTTGTGACTTGGCTATGAGTGTTGTGCCTTTCTGTTATGAATGAATAGTAACGAGGGTGTTTGTGCTTAGGTTGGTTTTGGAACCCTAGGTTGTGATGAGTGCTTGTTACCTATACATATAATTGTATTTCTTATACTTATTTTTCGAGCCCCACCCATGTTGAGCACTTCGTGCCGAACACCCCCATTTCATGGGGGAGGGTGTTTTCCCTAACAATCCCATGAGTGGCTGGTTATTAGCTCCTTTTCATCTCTCTTTCCCGAATAGCCCAAGACTCATCGGGCAGGTTGTGATGGCCTGATGTCTATTATAACCCAAAGTTCTTTGGCTGGGGTAGTTGTGGTGGTTGTACCATGTGTGTGTGGGTAGGTTTTTTCCCAAGTGTCTTCAGGATGAGGACTAGGTGTCTTCGGGCATGGCAGTAGTTGTTCTGGCCCATGTGTTTGCGGGCGGGATGTGTCGTTGTGGCGCAGCTGTGTGCTGGCGGGGTGTGGCAGTGGGACTGTGGTGAGAATGGCGGGAGAGGCTTGATGCATAGGATGTCTTCAATAACCAGTGGGGAAGTGGCGCAGGGGACCCAAACATCGATGTGTTATTACTATTATATTTCTTGACTTTTGTTAATTGGGGACTGTACCTTGGTGAGGATCAGGTGGGACGTTTTCCCTACTAGGTGTTTTGGGTTATCTCTTTTATCACGGGGCATGATAATGCCTCCCCACTTGTGCGTGAGAGATTTTGGTTTTCCATACTGAGTATACTCGTATGCTCACCCTACATATATAAAACTACTTTTAGGTTTCCAGGATGACTTCAGGGATCGTTCAAGGTTTTACTAGTTCAGACGTTGGGACAGTTGTTGTTGCTGTTTTTATTTTTGGTACTTCCTTTTGGGGTTTTCTTTTACTTCTGTATTATGTAATTTTGGAACATGCATATAATAATTGGTTGTTCTATCTTTACTTTTACTTCCACATTTCGTGTTGTTGGGAATTACAATCTTATCTTCTGATCCTATTAAACAAAAGGATAATACCTTTCATCTTATGTGTCATTCTATACCCTTGGTGCTCGTCGCCACTCTAGGACCTAGTGAAGGCGGGTCTCGGGGGTCATTGTCTCTCCTTCAACTTGAATAAGAAAGGGTCTGGAAACCTGCTGTCCCTTCTCTCATCTTGGTGGAGGCGGGTCATCAGAACATAACCTTGAGTTAAATCAATAATTAAAATCAAAGATATTTTTAGGTCTAGAGTTTATGAGAATTAGGCCATAACAATTACATTACATCTCAAATATTACAAAGAATACACTTCTACTAAGTATCCATTTTTTCATAAAATAAAAACTATTAAAATAAAACAATAATTCTTTTCTTGATATAAATATTCTTGAATTCTTCCTTTCTCTTACCCTTTATTATACCCTATGAAACACATTTCAAAAACATGGGATATGAATAAAAATATCAGTAAGGGTTATAAAAGAAAGAAGTAAAACTTTAGTCCAAAAATACATACAAAACATAATTTCATTTACATTCTTCAGGAAATCATAAGATTTATGAATAACACATAGAAATCATAAATCATAAAGGTAACTTGTGGCATCCATATCGTACTTACATTGTAGATGTCACAGCTACATAGGAAGTTATATTTGAAATACCCATCACAACATATTCCTTAAATCTCTTAGGAGAAAAAATAATGTTCACCTCTGTCATGTTACCCAATGCATTGGTGAGCTATCTCTGGATCACCCTCCATAGGTTTATCATGGAACCACCTGTATATGTAATCAATTTCCAAGAACCATATCATAATCATAACACATAAATCATGAATAAAGGAAGGATACTATCTCCAAATTACAATCACAGGATATCAGTTTAAGATATTTACATAATCAATACATTATCAAAATGATTTTTAATACCAAAATAAATAAAAAGGTTAATTTTTTTTTCTTTTTCCTTTTAAAATCACTATGGTTTGTAGAGGATTCCAAATAATCAATAATGCTTGAGGCATCGAAAAAGCCATTATCACTGCGTATATTAAAAAGAAACATTCCCATTGTAATTTCGTAAAATGATACGTAGAAAAAATAGTCCCATTGAATGAAATTAAATGAAAAATGGGTTTATACACCGTATAAAAGAACTTCATGTATAAATAAAAATAAACCTCAATGAAAGGAGATCGAGATGAAGTCCCATACCTCGAGTCTGAATTGTCATGCATGTTTCTTTGTTCTTCCTGAATAATAAACTTAATTTTATTTATACTTTCTTTAGAACATTTTTCAATTTTATTATTCCTTTTAAATCACTTATTACCATGTTATAAACATTACATAATTATTTATGTTAATATCGGTCGTTTTTCTGAAATTTGGAACTTGAGTAAAAAATGAGCTTGTTAGAATTGAAAATTGTCCATGTGGTCCAAAGTAAATTATCTCCAAAAATTTATTCCTGATTTAAATATAATATATATCTATTATTTATTTATTTATAAGAGTCCATAACATTTGGATATAATAATTGAAAATCACTGTTCATGAAGACATAAAGTCGTACGTATGCATGAACGCTACTTTCATTACATTATCATATTTATATGAATGAAAACTAAATGATATATATGTATATTATAATTCCATTATAATATATTTATTCATATTTTTTAAATATGTTAATTTACACCATCTTTTATATGTTCCATGTATGGCATGAATGAGTCATATCACAATGAGGGGGTGGTAGTCGGCACTTCCTCAAATGAATTACCGCATTTTACCATTGTGAAAACCATAAAAATAGGCTATAAAATAAAAATAAAGAAACCTGGAGACAATTTAACTTGAATATATATCACATATAAATACAATACCATATTAATGGCCACAAAAATAGGTGGTACAGAAAAATTGAACAATCATTGTTTCGTGAGGTAGTAGTTCGCTGTCCACAGAAATAGTATGTTCTAAATCTATTAGATGGAGGTGTATGTATGTGTTGTTTGAATAATTATCAAAAAAAACAAACTATTATATTTATGATACTTTTTTTTGTTATATAATCATGTAAAGATAATATAATAGGTAGTGAAGAAGTAGAATAATAGAAATGATTTTTAGAGAAGATGCTACCTCTTAAAACGTGTAACTCTCATTGATTTGTGCCAAAAGGGTTTATTGAATGTCCTTATTCATAGGTTAAATCCTATAGGAGGCAAAGTGTGATATTTGGTGCTTCTTGGAGAATATTTTGGATGATCCAAGGGTGTTGAGAGGTGTGTGTAATGGGTTAGATGTGGTCGCCTTTTATAAGAGGGGATGAGGGGCTCTTTAAGAAAGATTGGAAGTATTATTTTATTATATAATGATTTTTTGGTTTCCAAAGATCCAAAACTCCCTAACATAAAATATATGAAAAATATAATTCAAAATAAAATCATCCTATAATTACTGGAATGGTTTTGGATATTTTTTTAATCCTAATATTGTTTATTTTTTCCTTTTTTACTCTTACCGTTTTATCAAGCATTTACCACTTTTAGAATTAAAATAGTTAGCAAAACAAGAAAAATATCCAAATAAAGGGTCATTAATAAAATTTGATACTTATAATAACTATTTGGACCAATAAAATATTTTTTTTTATTTTTATAATATTTAATAAAATATTTTATATTTAAAATATGAATTATGTCAATTTTGACAAAATTCATATGAGGACTTTTTAGAAATCCATAAAAACTTGATTGATTCGAAAAAACTTCATTAATACAAATATAACATGTAACTAGAATCCAAATAATTCTTTTCTAACATCAAAATAACCAAATTACATTTATTTTATCATTTTAATATAATTTATTTGAATCATTTATTAATAAAGTAATAACTTCATCACCATTGTGTCTTAATTAAATTTATTTATCTAATATATATAAATTATAAATAAAATACCATGATGTAAGAAATAGTTTTATCTTTATAATTACTATTTATAGTTGAAATTCTCACTTATATCACCCCATATCTAAATTTTTTTTACTAAAGGATATATTTTTATGTTACATTTTTCTTAACTTTAAATTAATTTTTATAAAATGTTCTTTTCACTTACAAGGGGCTACATGGGGTCACAAAGTCGACCCAAGGATTCCCATGGTTGTAAATGTATCAAATAATCGGATTATGACATGTGTTCATGTAATTTAATATTATTATAATATTATTTTGTACCATTATTTACCAGATTTACCCATTAACAATGGTAAATAAAATATTTACTGAAGTTACTATTCATAATGTCTAAAAATAAAATTTACCTATTTACAAAATTTATTACTCCTGATTCTAAATATGGAATACATTTTCTCAAATTCAAAACATAGATGTTTCAAAAATTAATTTAAAATTAATTCCCATTCTCAAAACCAAAAAGTGTATTTTTAAAAAATAATTACTACCAAAAGAATGGCATGTCTTTATATCCAATTTCAATGTGAAATTAATTCCAATGAAAAACATTGGATTAAATGAAAAAAATAATCCAACTAAACTTTAAAACCAATTAAAAAGAAAATCTAACTTTATAAATAAATCAGATGAAAAGATATATTTAACATAAAATGTAGTATTATTCACTATTCATTAATAAATGAACTTTATCAGAAAAATACAAAAACGTTACCCAATGAAAATTTTGATATCCCTATTCTAAAGAAGAAGTTTATTTTGTCAAATGGAACATATAAAAGTGAAAAAGAGTGTATTTATAATGGTTTTTCCATCAAAGGCGGTAAAACTACCTTTAAGAAATATTCGAGTATTTATGATTAAAATTAGATTCATTCTCATTTTAAGCCACTAAATTTTATTGGATAAAATTAAAAAAACTAACAAACATGTTTAATCATAATATAGTTTGTTCTTTTCATTCTCTCCAATAAAAAAGCTAGTTGTTAACAACTAATTAAAATAATAATATTTTGTTATTATTTTTTTCATTATGACTCATCATTGTGTGAAGCATAAGACTTAGGGGAAACCCATTGTTGCTTGTCGGGTATGCTATTGAACATATCTTCCCCTTTAAAGTAAAATTAATATTTAATTCAAGAATATTAATAAATATAAAAATGTCATATTCATTATTTACCTAGGATGTTACATCCTTCCACCCTTTTGGAAATTGCATCATCTCAATTTTATTAACTTTTAAAATAAGTGGGGGTATTTACCCTATATAGCATTTTCATATTCCCACATTTAATCTTCAACCATTTTTTTCCATAAAACCTTTACTTGATGAATTACCTTATTACGAAACAATTTCTCTCCTCATTCAAAAATATGGACTGGTTGTTCCTCATAAGAAATATTACCTTCCAACCGAACATCTTCTGGGCTCAAAACATGAGATGAATCTAGAATATACTTTCTTAATATTAAAACATGAAAAACATTGTGCACCTTGGATAAACATGGAGGTAAAGCCACTCTGTAGGCAACTGATCCAACTTTCTCTATGATTTTACAGGGTCAAATGATCGTCATACTAAACTTTCCCTTTTTCCAAAACACGTCACACTTTTCCATGGAGAACCTTTAAGAAAGTCATAATCACCTACATAAAAAAGATCCTTCTTTCAACTATCTGCATAACTTTTATTACTGATCAAAACTGTTATCAAGTGCTTCTGAATCAACTAAACTTTTTTTCCATCTCTTCTACCAATTATAGTCTCAACAACTTATTTTCACCTACTACATCCCAAAAATATGGAGTTCTACACCACTCTCCATATAATGCCTCAAATGGTGCCATCTTTATACTAGGATGAAAACTGTTATTATAAGAAAACTCAACCAAAGAAACATGTTGGTCCCAATATCCATGATAATCCATTGAAAAAGAATATAGCATATCTTCCAATGTCTAAATGGTTCATTATGACTTATAAAACTTGAAAAAGGGCTATTTTCATGGTTCAAAACCGTGGTAATATGCCCCAAAACTGTGGCCCTAGGCTACGACCACCGTTTTGGGAAACCGTGGCCACTATCGCCATGGCAGTAGGTCCCGGCCTAGTGCCATAGTTTTAAAAAACATGGAAATAGGCCACCAAATTTGACATCGTGGTGGTTGACCTATTTCCATTGTTTGAAAAATGTCTATAGTTAGTTATTGATAAAGTTTTAACCATGGAAATAACCTTAGAAAACCATGGCAATAGCCAAAATAAAAAATGTCCCCAACGGGTTTTGATCCTTTAACCTCCACTATACAATCCAGTGTACTTACCACTACACTAAGACACAATTTGAATATATATATATATATTATTATATATATATATATATTGATAAAAACATGGGAATAGACTCAAAACTGTGGCTGTTGGGTTTCCCTCCATTTTTTTGTGGGAATTTTTTTTCCTGCGGAAGTGTGGGAACCTTATTGCCACAGTTTTGGAAAACCGTGGCTATAGGGCATTAAAAAAATGTCCTATATCCACATATTTGCAAACCATGGCAAGAGGCCACAAAACCATGGCAATATCCATGGGCTATTTCCATGGTTTGGAAAACAATGGCTATAGGCCACGAAAAATAGGCTTGTAGCCACAGTTTTAAAACTGGGGCTACAGGACACAGAACCGTAGCTATAGCCACCTATAGCTATAGTTTTTAAACTATGGGTATAGGTCTGTGGTAGTAGATCCATTTTCTATTTGTGTACCCATCTGATTGTGAAAGAAAAGTTGTACTAAAATTTAATTCAGTACCCAATGAATTCTAAAGGCCCTTCCAAAAGATAGAAGTAAACCCGAGATCACGATTAAATACAATAGATAGGGGAACTCCATGTAGCATAAATATCTATTTAATATACAATAAATAATGTTTATCCAGAGGAAAATTATCTCTAATTGGATGAAAATGAACAGATTTAGTTAATCCATCAACAATAACCCAATTTACATTGTTACCTCGAGAAGTATTTGGTAATCCCATGACAAAATCCATGGGCAAATTTTTCCATTTCCACTCTGGCACTGGAAAAGTATGAATCATACCTTCTGGTAACTTCCACTCTGCATTAACCTATTGAAAAATCAAACATCTCAGGGTAAATCCAACAATATCTCTTTTCATTCCATCCCACCAGTAATACACCCAAAGATCTATGTACATCTTAGTACTACCAGGATGAACTGAAAATGGAAAACTATGAGCTTCACATAACAACTCTTTATTTAACTATGAATCAAAAGGCACACATAATCTCATTCAAAACCTCAAAACCAAATCTTCATCAATATTAAACTCAGTTAACATACCCTTCTGAACCAATTCCACCTTTTTCTTGCATCTCACTGTTATCTTTATGTGCATTTTTATTCTTTCTACTAAGGAATATTGTACTGAAATCTGATACAAAACAGAGGAATTTATGAACCAACAACTTCTATGAAAAATTTAATAAATAGTTAATCAAAGGATCTAATTCAAAATTTAACAAGGTTAATGTATCATTACTCTTTTGGGTCAAATCATCAACCACTTTATTTTCCTTTCTTGGATGGTAATGGATTAGGAAATCATAATAATTGATTAATTCAAGCCATTTCCTTTATCTAATGTTCAATTATTTCTAAGTGAATATATACATAAAACATTTTTGATCGGTAAAAATTTTACACTTTACTCCATACAAATTACTCCTCTAAATTTTTAATGAAAAAACAAAATAAGATAATTCTAAATCATCTATAGGGTAACTTAACTCATGAGGTTTCAAATAACATGAATCATAAGAAATTACCTGATCATTATGCATAAGGACACAACCAATTCCTTTCAACAAAGAATCACTATTGATAACAAATTCACCATCTTTGGAAGGTATTTCCAAAACTGGATCATTCAACAATATTCATTTCAATTCCAGAAAAAAATCCTCACATTGTTTTTACCAAATGAACTGAACACCTTTCCGAGTTAACTTATTCAGTGGGCTAGATAACAATGAAATATTTTCAACAAACCTCGCGCAATAACCTTATAAACAAAGAAAACTATGAATATCAGTTATATTTATGGTTATTGGACATGCTTTAACAACTTTTTATTTTGTAGGATCAACTGTTATTCCATATTCAGAAACAATGTGACCAAGTAATGGAATTTTCTACAACCAAAACTCACACTTTATGATTTTCCCTTATAGTTTCTTTTCTTTTAAAGTTTAAAAGAAAACCCTTAAATGACTTTCATTCTTCTATTTAATTTTTGAATAAACCAAAATGTAATCAATAAATATTACCAAAAAATTATCCAAGAACACATGAAAAATTCTATTCATAAGTTATATGAATACAGTAGGTGCATTGGTTAACCAAAAAGGAATAACTACAAATTCCTAATGGCCATATCTTGTACAAAACTTGGTCTTCATAATGTATGCTTCCTTTACATTCAACTGATTGTACCCCGAACTCAATTCAATCTTTGAAAAATACTGAGCTCCCTAGAGATGATAAAAAAAATCATTGATATGAGGATAAGGGTACTTGTTATTAAAAATTACGTTAGTCAAGGATCTATAATCAATGGAAATTCTCATTGAACCATATTTCTTTTTAACAATAAAGTCATGAGTACCCTAATGTGATGTGACAGACCAAATGAATCCTTTATCTAATAAATCCTTCAATTTCTTGTTTAACTCTAAAAGTTCAAGTTGATCCATTCGATAAGGGGTTTTGAAATTGTCTTAGCATCAGGAAATAAGTCAACAGTAAATTCAACATCCCGATCAGGTATTATACAAGGAAATTCATCAAGAAAAACTTCAAGATACTCATTTACCACTAGCACATCATTAATATGAATAGTTACTTTGTTTTAAACAATATGTGCAAGGTCACATTCATTTCTATCATTCACTAGTTTCTTATCTTACAGATATGTTATCAAAATTAAGGGTTCATTCTTGTATACAAATTGAAATTCTTTATGAAAAGAAACCTATTTAGCTCTATAGTTAATATTATCATGATCAATAGAAAGCCAATCCATTCCCAAAATAACATCAAAATCCAATTGAGTCAGAACAATAAGGTTTTCAAGTATATTCTTTCTGCACACATGGACATGAAGGTTCTTATGAATTTTTTTGTCTCAACATTTACTTTTGGTGTTTTTACCATAAGTTCAAGATTCATATCGTGAGATGGAATTCCTAATTTACTAGAAATTTTCTCAGATATGAAATAATGTGTAGAACCTGAATCAAACAACACATTGGCATAATATGAATAAATAAATAGCATACCTAATACTACATCAGTTGATGGCCCATCATATATTGAAGTAGTTGCAAAGGATTTTACCACCCCTTTCTTCTTGTATTTCAGCTGATTTCCCTCAGTTGAGTTCTTCGTTAAAAACTCATTTTCATAATAACCCATTTCATTACACTTAAAACATTTTACTGAATATAAATTCGATTTTTCTTATTATTACCGTACTGCTTTTCAGTGCAATTATGAGCCTTATGCCCAATTTTAGCACATTAAAAGAACTTACCAGAATTCAAATGGCATTCCATAGTGTTATTTTTAACATAATTTTCACAATCTGTAAACTTAAGTTTCTTATCATTAGACTTTTTTGAAGAGATCTTCCCTTTCATCTTCTAACTCAACCTCTTATTCTGTTGTTTTTCAAAGAAATCCTGATCATTGGACAACTCCACTTCCAACTTCCACGCACATCAAAAAACTTTTTTCATAATTTTTTAACTATATAGAAGCTAATTACCTTCGATACATTTGATTTAATCCTAATTAAAAATGATTGATTTTACTATTAATATCTCGAATGAAATTTGGATCATACCTTGAAAATCGAGTGAATTTTTCTTCCTAAGCAGCCACTAAGTCACCCTCCTTCCTGAATTACAAGAATTGTTTTTACATCATATATCAAACCACCTTAGGAAGATATTTCTCAGGAAACATACCATTGAATTCATCCCAATCAAGAGCATCAATCTTCTCACTGTCCCTACTATTTTAACCATCAACCACAACTGATTAGCTTCACCTTAAAAAAAGTAAATATCAAGACTAATCTTTTGATTTTATGAATGCCCCATGACATCAAAATTATTTTTCAGTTCTTTAATCCATCCTTTAGATAGTACAGGGTCATATGGTCCTCTAAATGATAGGGGATGTTGCCTCATGAAATGCACCACTATATAAATGTTCTTATGGAGTTGATATGGTTGATCTCATGCATGTATACCACCACTATTTATAGCTTGAGTCAAATGTTCCATCACTACAACAAACTGCTCTATTTCAATTCAGACTATCTTAGGTTGCTTATTCGGAAGGTTATTTTTCTTCTGATGTTGTCACATCATAGCTGCCCTATTTCCTCTGAAAAAAACCATTTGGAACATAAATATATCTTAGGTGAAGAAAAATGGCAATCTATAAATCCTATATCATTTCAATCATACAATAAATTAATTTATGGATATTAATTTAACAATATCCTAACTCCTAATGTTGTCTAAACTAACATATGATGAAAAATATAAGGCCTCATCCTTAGAAAATTTCTTATCCTTGAGTTTAATCAATAATTAACATTGAATATATTTTTAGTATTGGAGTTTTAGAGAATTAGGCTATAACTATGACATTAAATTTCAAATATTACAATGTAGAAACGTCTACACCATATCCATTTTTTTATAAAGTAAAAACTCTAAAAAGAAAACAATAATTTTTTTCTTTATATAAATTTTCTTTAATTCTTCCTTGCTCTTAACCTTCCTTATACCCTGCGAAAAAAATTTCAAAAACATTGGATGAGCATAAAAATCTCAATAAGGGTTATAAAATAAAGAAAGAAAACAATAGTCAATCAATACATAAAAAACATAATCTCGTTAATATACCTCATGAAATTATAATGTTTATGAATAAAAAATAGTAATCATAAATCATAACGGTAACTTTTGGCATCCATATCATACTTACATTGTATCTTTCACAACTACATAGGGATTTATGTTTGGAATACCCATCATAGTATAATACCTAAATATCTTAGAAGAACATTACCTTTTACCTTTGTCGCATTACCAAATTCATTAGAGAGATATCTGAGGCTCACCCACCCTAGGCTTATCATGGAACCACCCATATGCATAAAATATTCCTATTAACCATAACATAATCATAACACATAAATCATGTATAAAGGAAAGATATCATTTACACATTGAAATCACAAGATATCAGTTCAAGATATTGACATAATCTATCCATTATCAAATTCATTTTCAATAAAAAAAATACATAAAAAGGTTATATGATATTTATTTTCCTTTTAAAAATACTACGTCTTGTAGAGGAATCCAAAAATCAAATAATGCTCGTGGCGGTGGAAAGTTATTTGTCAGTGCGTATGTTAAAAAGAAACATTCCCTTTGTCATTTTGTAAAATGATACATAGAAAAAATATTCCGTTTTAATGAAATTAAAAGTCAAAGGGGTTTATACACTGTATAAAAGAAAGTCATGTATAAATAAAAATATGCCTCAATGAATGGAGATTGAGATAGAGTCTGGTACCTCGAGTCTGACATGTCATGTATGTTCCTTGTTCTTCTTGAATAATAAACCTAAGTTAATTTCTACTTGATTCAGAACATTTTTCATGTTTATTATTCTTTTTATATCACTTATTACCACATTATAAACATTATATAATTATTTATGTTAATATCTGTATTTTTTCCAATATTTTGTACTTGAGTAAAAAATAAACATGTTAGAATTATAAATTGTTCATGTGGTCAAAATTCCATTATCTAAAAAATTGTATTCATGATTTAAATATCATATATATCCAGTATATGTGTACTTAGAATATTCCATAAAATTTGTATATAAAAAATGAAAATCACCGTTCATGGAGATGGTAAGCCGTACATACGCATGAACACTACTTTCATATATTTTTCATATTTAAAGGAATGAAAACTAAATGATAAATAGGTATATAATAATTCCAGTAAAATATAATATTTTATATATGTTACATAATTTCATTAACACCATCCTTTATACATTCCATGATTGGGATGAATGATTCATATCAATTTGAGGGGGCGGTAGTCCACACTTCCTCAAATAAAATTATTGCATTTAACCATTATGGAAACCCTAAAAGTATGGCATAAATTTAAAATATAGAAAAATAGAGAAAATATATATTTAATATATATCACATATAAATAATGTTCTATCATAATAGACACCATGCTATGTGGTATGGAAAAATCGAACAATCATCATTTCGTGGGGCAGTTGTTCGTCATCCACAAAAATAGTATGTTCAAAATTCATTAAGTGGAGGTGTGTATAAGTGTATTTTGAATCCTTATCCTAAGAAAAACCTATAATATTGAAAATAATGAAATTTTTATGTAATAAAAGAAAAATAATATAACAGGTAGTGAAGATGTAGAATAATGGAATGAAATTTTAGAGAAGACGCTACCTCTTAAAATGTGTAACTATATTTGATTTGAGCCTAAAAGGAATTATTGAATTGAATAATTCCTAAGGAAATATTCTAGGAGGAATATGGAGATATAGGAAAATTCATGGAGTATAGTTTGGATGAGCCAAGGGGTTTTAGAGGTGTGTGCAATGAGATAGAGGTGGTGACCTTTTATAAGAGGGAGGAGGGGCTCTTTAAGAATGTTTGAAAGTATTATTTTATTATAAAATTATTTTCGGTTTCCAAATGTCAAAAACTCATTAAATTAGAGGATAAAATGAATATAGGTTGAAATAAAATCATTAAATAAAAATTGGATCGGTTGTAGATATTTTTTTAATCCTTTTATTTTTTATTTAACCCTTTTTTACTCTTACCTTATTATCAAGAATTTAAAAATTTGAGAATCAAAATAGTTTCCAAAACATAAAAAATTTCCAAATAAAGATTAATTAGTACAATTTGAGACCTATTATAACTATTTGACCGAATATTAGATTTTTTTTTTGAATTTAATAACATTTAATAAAATATTTTATATTTGAAAATATGAATTATTTAATATTTGACACAATTCTTATCATGACTTTTTTAAAAGATCAATAAAAGCTTGATTGATTTGAAAAAACTTTATTAATACAAAGATAACATGTAACTATATTCCATAAAGTTTTTATATGACAGAAATGTTACCTAATTACATTTATTTTAACATTTTTAATATCATTTATTTGAATCCTTTATTAATGAAGAAATCACTGCATCACCATTGTGTCATTATTAAATTTATTTATATAATGTATACAAAATATAAATAAAATACAATGTTGTATAAAAACATTTTATCATTATAATTAAAATTTATAGTTTAAAATATCACTTATATAATTCCATATATTTTTTTTACTAAAAGATATATGTTTTTGTTGCATTTTCCTTAACTTTAAATTAATTTTTATAAAATGTCATTTTCACTTACAAGTGGCTCCATGGGGTCCCAAAATCTACCCAAGGATGCCCATGGTCAGACATGTATTAGAAAATAGGATTAGGATACATTTTAGGATAATTTATATTATTATAATATTATTTTTTACCTTTACTTACTAGATTTACCCTTTTACACTAGTAAATAAAATATTTACTGAAGTTACTATTCATAATGTCTAAAAATAAAATCTAACTATTTACACAATTTGGACCTCCTGATTCCAAATATGGAATCCATTTTTACAAATACAAAATATATAATTTTTAAAATTAACTTAAAATTTATTCCCATTTTCAAAACCAAAAAGCCTATTTTTAAGAAATAATAACTACTAAAAGATTAATATGTGTTTATATCCAATTTAGAAGTAGTATTACATAAAATGACAAAATTTGTATTATATGATAAAAATATAATCAAATTACATATTAAAAACAGTTAAAAAGTGAATATAACCATATAAATAAATCAGATGAAAATACAGTTTTAACTTAAAATGTAGTATTTTTCTCTATTCATTAAAAAATGAAAATTATCATAAAAATAGAAAATATTTACCGACAGTAAATTTTGATATCCCACTTCTAAAAAATATGTTTATTTTGTGAAATGGAACATATAAAAGTGTCATAAACTTGATTTAAAAGTGGTTCACCATCAAAAGGCAGTAAAAACCACCATTTAAAAAAATATTAGAGTATTTATGCTTAAAACTGGATTCGTTCTCATTTTAAGAATATAAAATTTATTGGATAAATGTAAAAACATTTAAAAACTGGTTTAATCACAATATGGTTAGTTCTGTTCATTCCCGCCAATAAAATGACTAGGTGTAACCTACCATTTAAAATAATAATAATATTATATTTTTAGTATGACTCAGCATTATGTGCAACATAAGACTTCAAAGAAACCCATTATTGTGTGTCGGGTACACCATAAAACACATCATCCATTTTAATGAAAAATTAATAATTAATTGAAAGATATTAATAAATTTGAAATTTTCATATTTTTTATTTACTTGGGATGTTGAAATAACATATGGGAGACTCCATATAGTAATAAATATAGTCACCTACCCTATGAATGGTAAATTGATTACCATAAGGTACTATATGAGTTATGTCACCTCTTTTATCCGGTCTTACTTTCAGCATCTAAAAATCCCTAGTCCTAAAAATAGTGTGAGTTCCCCTATAAATTCTAACTCAGTGGTTAAAAAACAGTCTATTATATTGTATAAGATTTTTTATCTAATAAATACATCATAGGGTGGAGAATATTTAGAGTTCTAACCTTCAATCCACTTGTGGGACAACAAGGTTCTTTAGGAAAGGAAGCTTGCAACATCTTACCTCTAGAAAAGTCTCATTTCTTGGGTATACATAAGTTAGTTGGTTAGTCCTTTGAATTCCTATCATCCCTAGTGATCAAAAAAGATAAAATTGAATATAAAAATATATTGATAAAATCTTACATGAAACTGTAAAAAAAGTGAAAATAGAAGAAAATTTGTGAAACCAAAAGTCCAAAAAGTTTAACAACTTTAAATGGATGAAAACTATCCAACATATCATCCAGAATGCATACCACACCCTGCTCATGCTAAATTGTGAGATTAAAAGGTGAAGAGATAAACAATAAAATATCTATAAACAACATAGTGGATGAAATATATTGTATATATGAGTGAACTTTTAACTCCATCACCACCCATAAAACCAACATAAAAATAATGGTGTGTGGCCATGACTATGCCTGAATAGGTTCCACCCCAGGACACAAGGGTGGGGTAATTTTTCCCCCCAATTCTGTGGAAGTATGAATTTTCTATATTAGGAGTATCTCCAAAAGAAGTTCCGTTATGGTTTTCCCTAATGTAATTTTATTATTCTTCCCCAAAATATGGGTGACTATCAAAGGAAATTATCTTAAATTCACTGAGGATCACTATTAATGAATGATTTACTACTTCAAATAAATATGAGATGTAAGGGATGGAATTGAAGCCTCTAAGGGATTATAAGAACAATAAGTATTCTTTTAGGGAATGTTTAAAATAATATTATGATATATTCCTCAAATAATACTCAAAATAATGATGTGGGTGCTTATTAATTCAGTAAAAATGATGGTTTGATTCCTTCTTCTCAATTCACTTTAGTGAACGTTATCAATGTAAACTCATAAATCATATGGATCATGATACTAATACAAGTAACATAATGAGGAGTAATCCATTAAAAATATAATATTCATAAAAAATTAGAATAGGGTGTATTGACTTGACATAAAATTCAAACTCATGATATGATATACTTATATATCTTGTTTTTTCTAGCTTTATCAGCTTATATTAAGGGAATAATTAAAGGTTTATCTGTATTCATACCGGTCTAACCACCCTAAAAATTTCAACAACTTTCAACTAAGGAAAATATTAAATAGTATGAAGAAACATTAAGGAATTTGAGGCGACTTAATGATGAATTTTTCAAAGGTACTATACCCAATGAGTTATAATCTAAGGTTGAAGTATTCATGCCTCCCATAAATTAACCCTTTTAGTAAGAATAGATTTATTTACTAGTGTGGGTAGAGTTGAACCACCCAATAAATTTGAGGTCAAAATATTTTTTTACCTTACTTAAACATTGAGTGATTATGAGAAATTTTCATTATTAGGGTAATAACATCCACTTGTTCAAGAAATCCATCATAGGGAAACTCAAGATATCTATCAACCATGGGTGTAGAAAGGCTAACCATATCGGAAGCTACCAACCACTACCAATAAAAAAATTGTATAAAAAATAATACCAAATGATATCATTAAATATATTGAATCCATTACTATTTTAATGGAATCTATAGAAGCTGAAAAATCATTGGTGAAATGAGAAATAAATCCATATCCTAATTTAGTGGATTGGACTCCACAACCAAACTTTAGGAATCCTATATTCCTTACATTCAATGGTAAAGGAGACCCAAAAAATAAACTACTCATTTTAAATATCAACATGGATGTATATTGAATATTATAGATAATAAATAAGAAATAATGTTTATATGATTCATCCATAATTTTTAAGGAAATGTTTTTTTCTAGTTTAACCATTTGGTAGCCATATCAATTATTGTTTGGGAAGATCTTTGGTAACAATTCCATTATCATTTCAATTCAATTCTAAGAAAAATTACCATCATTGACCCATCTATAACACTCCAAACATTTTATGGTATGTTCTTCTTAAATACCTTCTATTCATTAGATAACCAATATTACATAAAAAACTAATTCTATGTGAAACAAAACCGTATAGGAGAAAGTTATAACCTAGGAATTAAACATAAATTTTCCACTTCTATGTTTTGAGTATCAAAAAAAGGTCATCTACAGTTGTGACCAGTAAGTTATTTGGAGTCTGATAGAACAAACATGTATTTTTGGTGAGAAGTAAGATACCCTTATGAATATTAGTATGAATAGTAATATGAACATTAGGAATAATAAACCATATTATTGTTTTTTTCTTAAGGTTATAAGGTAATGAGATGTTGATTAATTTTTCAATATGTTGAAAAATGAGTTGAAGATTTAAAATTGTTATTTTTAAAGAAATCATGAATTTATTTAAAAATTAAATTAAAAATATTTAGAAAATTATTTTCAAGAAACAGAGTTCATTTTTGAATTCTACATGTTGAAAAATAGTTAGGGGGAATTTTTGGGATTTTTCTAAATTTTTTGATTTTTTTGTGAATAGTAAAAAAATACAGTTTTGAGTTTTCAGTAGTTTAATGACATCATAATGATGTAATAATTAATATAAAAGCATGGTAGACTTGTGTACAGTAAAATATGACAATAGGTTTCCCAAGTGGATAAAATCATGGGACAATACCATGGAAAAGCCTATAGTTTTTTCAAAAAACCCCTAATGAGGTATCCCTTTAAATTAATTAAAAAATCCCTCTTGTTTAATATAAATACCCACTCATACCTTCTTTTTCATTCATTAAAAATCCATAATCCTCTATGATCCGTTATTTTTACCTCCCTAAAAATCCTCACAATCTGTTCTCAATCCCCTAAGGTCCTAATCTTCTAGTTTTTGGAATTACTCTTCAAGGTAAGGGAATTTACCAACATTCTCATTTCTTGAAGCTTTCATTTTATGTTTTCTCTTTTATTTTAAATTGGATTATGTTGTAATATGAAGTTATTTATTAACCTTTATTTAAATATTATGTATGTATTATTATATACCCCCTTTATCTCAACAAAATATTTTATGAAATTTTAAGTAAAGTCATTAGGCTGTCGAATTTTCGTGAAGGATTTGTCAATTTTTCATTTATTTTAAGTTCCTTTATTTTCTTCTTCATTCCTCATATACCCTCATCAAAATGATATTATTATTTTATTACCTTACATGAACTATAATTATATTATTCTAATGGAATATTTCATCATCATATCTCTTTCCCTCTCTTATACTAAAAATGAAAACATTGTCTGATATGTTTTAATTTATCACATTCGAGGACGACATGTTCTAAATTTTCATTACCATATTCAATTATGGTCATTAAACCTTTTTTTATGGTTGAAACATATCATAATATATGTATTTAATCTTATTAGATGTTCTGGAATCCTTATAAAATCATAATAAAAAATAATAATATGAAAGAAGTTCATTATGCACAAAACCGCTAAGTAAATCAACCATTTATCATTATCTTTTATCAAACAATTTTTCCTCATGGTATGTAACCAAAGTCATTATAAGGTCATTTATATCTCTGTTAATCTCACTAATATTATATATATACAATTATGGATTCTTAACCACATTACAAATGAACTTCCATTCATGAATACAAGTAATCCAATCATGAAAATCATGGATGAAAATGATTCCAAAATTATAAAATTGAACCTCTTAAACCCATAACAATTCCATTAATGAACCCAATTAGGTTATAATAAATACATTAAATGTTCATGGGGTTATGGAGTTATTAATTAGTGAGTCCAAATGTGATAATTCAGGTCATTGAGATCAGTCAAATAACCCATTTTCTGGCATAAGGTAAGGGGTTTCTTATCTCACTTTTAATTACCTGAGATTTCCATTGTTCACCACTTATTTCCAACATGTGGTGTATTTTGTGCTTCCATTATATATATATTATCATGATTCAATTTATATTCATGTTATTCTATGATTCAATTGGTTGTTATTAATTTTTGTCATACAAGTCGATTGATTGCTTCGTGGTAAGGGACATTGTCTCAATTTTAATTGCAATGCAACTTACTTGATATTTTGCACCTAATATTTCTTATTTTGTGTATCCTCTAACAATTTTAGATCATTTTTTATTTTAAATTGCAATTATTTTATATATACATATTATATTATCATGGATATGATTATTTTCTTAAGCCGTATAACATTTTATATATGGTGTTTATTTGAAATTTTGTTTTAACTAGGGAAATATTGATGAATCCATATCCTCTACCCTATATTGATATTGAGAAGAAATATTGTAATTTTACGAAATAAACGTATAAATAATTATTTTTTACTTTCAGTGATGGGTGAGGCCCACAATATTCCCTAGATGCATCCACAGGTCTCATGAGACAGATCAGTTGACGACAAACCCTTTGAGTTTGTTCAAAAAAATTAGACGGGTTTCTACCCGCAGACCTAAACCATTTTAATAGTATTATGGTATCCTGTTCAAGATTCATGAAGTCCAATTAATAATCATAAAAGTTTATTCATTTTAGGTTATTACTATCCATGAATTTTTCACTATGACAGAATCTATGGATGTAGTTTCATACTCATTTTATTAATGGCACGTGTTTTCCATCTATTCACCATCCCATTTTGATTATGTAAATTTGGTTATGACTCAATTATTATTGATTCATGATTCCACTATATGTAACCCTTAATAATCATTTAATCTCACCACTTTCATTTGTATACTTTCAACAGGTTATGAAGAGGAGTCTATTTATTGAGTTCATTTGGTTGTAATTTATTAGTTTTTGTTATGTTTTGTAGTATTTACCTTATCCAATGTAATTTGAGTTACATCTATGTATCTAGTTTCTTAAATAATACTAATGTTATCATTTCTTTTTGGATTTGTTTCCTTTTAACCACTAAAATGTAACAGGTAATGCACCGGCTCTAGCCTAGATGCGTCAGAGTGTTATAGTTGGTATAAAAGAAAGTTTAGTATAAAACATGAAAACTATATTAGAAAATGTAGATTAGGGAAAAAATCCATAATCTATTATTGGATGACAAACATAAAAGAATGTCATGTAATTATTTTAAGGGATAGATTATGTGAATATTTCTAGAATATACATCCATGTCTAGATACAAAAAGGCAGAGGTGGATCTGGCACATACGTACCTTGGAGTGGATACTCCCAGCAAGGAGTTTTGGGCTTGAGTCAGGGAATCCTGGAACATGAAAATAGACCTTAATTCACTCATGGTATTGACACTCCTAGGGTATATTCTTTTGATAATTCACATTTTCATTACAAGCCATTAGGACGGATTTTAATGTAAATTGTTCCTCAGAGAATCCATTTTTATGATATTAGTTATGCATAGAAGTTTAATTTATTCTAAGTAATTTTCTAGTTGAGATTTTAAATTATGAGTAATAGCCTAATCTAGTGTATGCCATTATTTAGAGATGGATCCTAATGGAAAAAGGGGAATCAATAATCCTAGGAAATGTAGGGAATTCCCCACTGAGAAGGTCAACACAGTCAATGTTTCAGCAGATCAGATCATCTCCATATTGGGAAAACTTACCTAGGTTTTGACGAATAACCCTACTACACCTGTGTCAGATTGTTTCATGCAGCATAATCCCCCATCATTTTGTGAGACTACTAATCTAGTGGTCACTGAGTAGTGGATCAAGTCCATTGAAAAGATATTAATGGAAATAAGATTCAATGAAAATAAAAAAGGCAGTGCTGGAAGTATATTGCCTTAAGGGTGATAACAATAAATGGTGAATCTTGATCTAGAATACCACTAAGGAAGAAGAAATAAATGATACAGAATAGAGGACTTTTAAGGAGATATTATTAAAAAAATATTTCCCTCACTAGCAACAAACCGAATTGAAGAAGAAATTTTTTACCTTAATGAAAAGGGAAGAAGACGGTATTTTAGAGTATGATGATACTTTTAAAAGACTAGATAGGTATTATATAGACTACGTACGAGACCTAAAAGACAATATTGATCATTTATTTGAAGGTATTAAGCCATTTCTTCGATGGGAAGTAGCTTGTAAATCATTTTCATCACATGATGAAATTATATCAAGTGCTGTCAAAACAGAGAGGAAATTTGCAAGATAAAATTTGTTCAAGGGGAACTAAGATAAGAAGAACTACTCTAATAACCAAGGAAAAAGTTAAGCACCAAAGAAGAACAAGGGAAAGAAGAAATTCCAATTATACGATAATAATTAAAAAATCATATAGGGAAATTCTGGAAAGGATTGAGAGTCTGCTATAAGTGTGGAGAAAAGGGTCATAGATCTATTGAATGAAAGGGGAAGAAAAAAGTCAAAGATATTCAATGATAAAATTGTAGAGAGATAGTACACTATGCAAATGAGTATCTTATGTTCCAAAGAAACTTGCCTCCGAAAATGCCACAAGAGCAAGGGAACGCTTATACAATTACTACCATGGAGGTTGAAGTTTCTAATGATGTGGTGGAAGATACTCTAACTGTTTCATTAAACATAGCCAATGAATTATTTTATTCTAGATCACCACATTAATTTATATATTCCTAATTTTTCAACAAAATTATACATGTACAAATTTGATTTAATAATGGAGTTATCAGTCAAAACTCATAGTGGATGTATCATGGAAACAAAGGCTTGTCGATCAGTTCGCCTAATGACACATAAAAGTTCTTTAGTTGTAAACCTTATCATCATACCAAATATTGAATTTGATATAATTATAAAAATTAATTGTCTATCAAATTTTTATGAGAAGATCTATTGCAATAATAAAAAAGTTATAATTTTTAAAAATGCTTTAGAATCAATTTTCTTTAGAGAAGAAACCTTCCCACTTGATTCTTATCTAGATACACCCCTAGTAGATCTACTAAATGAAATCCTTCGAGTTGAAGAGAACAAAATATCTATGGTAAAGAAAGAAATATTCAAATCAAAGATGTACATATAGTTCAACAATACATTGACGTATTTCTAGAGGATTTAACTGGACATCCTCCAGAGAGGGAAGTTGAGTTCTATATTGATTTAATTAATAGTGCAATACCTATATCAAATTATCCCTATAGAATGACCACTATGGAATTAGTGGAGCTAAATAAACAACTATAAGAATTTAGTGATAAAGGATTTATTAAACATAGTGTTTTCCATGGAGATCCCCTATCCTCTTTTCAATAATAAAGATGGATCCATGGGGATATGCATTGATTATAAAGAAATCAATGATATTACAATAAAGAATAATTATCATCTACCACAAATTGATGATATATTTGATCAACTTCTTGAAGAATAATAGTTTTTGAAGATTTACCTTTGATATGAATATCATAATATATGTGTGAGGAAGGAATATATTCCAAAGTCAAAATTTCAGAATAGGTATGGTAATTATGAGTTTACAATGATTCCTTTTGGACTGACTAATAAACCCTCTATTTTTTGTGGATCTAATGAATAGAGTTTTCAGGGAATATCTTGATGACTTTTTTGTATTATTTATTGACAATATCCTTGTATATTCAAAAAGATATAAATTCCATGAGTATCACTTGAGGATAATTATTAAAACTATTAGAAGAAATGAATTATATGGGATGTTTGGGAAGTGTAATTTTTGGCATTAATCAGTTTCCTTCATTGGACACATTGTCTATAAGGATAGAATATCTATTCATCCTATGAAGACAAAGGTTGTTCAAGAATGGCCTACTCCAATGGACATAACTGATGTACGTAGTTTTATTGGTTTAATAGGTTATTATCGTTGTTTTGTTTAGAACTTCGCTAGTTTAGCCAACCCAATGGCCAAGATCACACGAAAAGGGGTTAAGTTCATATTGACAATGGAATGTGAAGAACGTTTTTAAGAATTTAAGTGAAGATTAGTGAATGATCCAATATTTACTCTACCATCAGGGAATGATGGATTTGTGTCATATAATTATTCATCAACAAAAACACTTGGTTGTGTCCTTATGTTGAATGATAGAGTGATTTACTATTCATCTAGGCAGTTGAAAATTCATAAACAAAACTACTAAAATAATGATCTTGAGTTATCAATGGTAATATTTTCTT
This sequence comes from Viscum album, assembly GCA_963277665.1. Lineage (NCBI taxonomy): Eukaryota > Viridiplantae > Streptophyta > Magnoliopsida > Santalales > Viscaceae > Viscum > Viscum album. Next base: position 1,424,570,147 of record OY728163.1, on the reverse strand, counting down.
TTATTATTTAGATACACTACCCTTATAGAAAAAAATGTGAGATATATACAGATTATAAGAGGTCTAAATATATCTTCTCATAGAAAGAACTCAACATGAGACAAAGTAGATAGATTGATCTACTCAAGGATTATGATTTCATAATAAACTAACACCTATGGAAGGTAAATAAGGTGGAAGATTCTTTGAGTAGAAAGGACCATGGAATTATGAAAAAGATGAGAGTTGAAAGGGAGTCTATGTTCATTGATATACTAAAGATAGATATGGGAATTATCAAGGGAGGTATCACATCACTACATTTTAAAATGGTTTCCAATCCTTCTTTACTGGAAAGGATAAAAATTTCCCAAACTGATGATGAGGAGTTTCAAAATAAAATTAATTCTTTAAATAATAGGGTTTTTATTAACTACATATATAAAGGTGGAATTTTGAAATTTGGAAAGAGGCATTGTGTTCCCACTATACCTGAGCTAAAGAGGGAACTATTGGACGATTATCATAGCTCTAATTTCTCTATACAAACTTGTAGAACAAAGATGTACAGTGATCTAAAAGAACATTTTTGATGGGACAAAATGAAGAGGGAGATTACTGATTATGTGTCGAGATATTTGGTTTTCAACTGATGAATACTATACGAAAACATCCTGGAGATGTCATGAAACACCTTCCTATACCTATTTCAAAATGAGATGATATTTTGATGGAAAGTTTCATGGGGATATAAGATACTCTATGAAAGAAAGATGTGATATGGGTTATTGTTGATCAACTTAAAAAATTAGTACATTTTCTTGCTATAAGAGATGATTTAGCACTTGAATATTTAGTAGGACTATATACTAATGATGTTGTAAGAATTCATGGTGTACCCTTATCAATTGTTTCTAATTGTGAGCCCCATTTTACATCACAATTCAGGAAAATTATTTAAAAGGCTCTATATATTGATCTTCGTTTGATCACTTCCTACAACCCACAAACTGATGGACAATCAGAACAGACTATTCAAACGTTGAACGATATGTTGAGGTCTATTCAATTGAATTTAATGGTATGTGGGATCATTATTTACATACCATAAAATTTTATGATAACAATAACTTCCATTAAAGTATTAACATGGACCCATATAAAGAGTTATATGGAAATGGATGTCATACAAAAACTTGATAAGATGACGTTGGTGAAAGAAAGGTTATAGGCCTAGAACTTGTTAAGGAAACAGTGAAAAAGGTAACGATTATCCAAAACCATATCAAAACTGATCAAAGTAGGAAGAAGATCCATACTGATAACCGAAGGAACGATTTGGAATTTCAAGAAGGAGATCATGTTTTCTTAGAGGTATCTCCTTGGAAGGGTATTATACGATTCAGTAAGAAGGGTAAATTAAGTCTCAGGTACATCATACATTTTGAAATTTTTGATTGAATATGAGATGTAGCTTACCATTTGGAAATTCCGCCAAGTATCTCCATAGTTAAGAATGTGTTCCACCTATCAATGTTAAGGAAATTTACTCTAGACCCCACACATGTACTCACATATAAAGAAATAAAACATAAGCCTGATTTATCTTATTATGAAGAGCCTATCAAGATTCTTGATACCAGAGAACAAGTATTGAGAAATCAGATGACTTGTCTGGTAAAGTTTATTTTGAGAAACTATATAATAGATGAATAAATGTGGGAACTTGAGGATTTCATGAAGAAGAACTGCCCATATCTCTTTAGAGGAATTTATACATAAAATTTCGAGGACTAAATTTTTGAAGGAGGAAATAATGTAACACCCCAAACATTTAATGGTATGTTCTTCCTAAATAACTTTTATTCATAAGATAGCCTATATTGGATGACGAAAAAAAGTATCTTTGAAATAAAAATTTATAGGAGAAAGTTATAACCTATCCATTAAACTTAAATTTTCCACTTATGTATTTTGAGTTTCAAAAAATGGCCATCTACAGTTGTGACCGGTAAGTTATTTGGAGTTTGAAAGAACAATTTTTTATGAATAGTAACATACCATTATGAATAGTAATATGAAACTTTGGAACAGCAAACCATATTATTATTTAATTTTTTAAGGTTATAACATAATGATATGTTGATTAATTTTTCGATATGTTGAACAACGAGTTACTGATTTAAAATTGTTATTTTTAAATAAATTAAGATTTTATTTAAAAATTAAATTAAAAATATTTAGAAAATTATATTTTAAAAAATTAGTTCATTTTTGAATTATGTATGTAGAAAAATGGTTAGGGTGATTTTTTTGGGATTTTCCAAAAATACTTGAGTTTTTCGTGAATAGTAAAATATAGAGTTTTGAGTTTTCAGTAGTTTAATGACATCATAATGATTTTATAATTAATATAAATGGCTGTTCGACTTTTGTATAGTAATATATGACATGAGGTGTCCCAAGTGTCTAAAATCTTGGGAAAATACCATGTAAAAGCCCATGGTTTTGCAAAAAACCCACTAATGAGGCGTCTCTTTAAAGTAATTAGAAACTCCCTCTTAATTATTATAAATACCCACTCATACCTTAATTTTAATTCATTAAAAATCCATAATCCTCGAATATATGGTATTTTTACCTCCCTAGGAATCCTCCCATTGTGTTCCCAAGCCCCCAAGGTCCCAACTTTCGAGTTTTGGGAATTACTCTTCAAGGTAAGAGGAATATACCACCCTTCTCTTTTCTTAAAGCTTTCATTTTATGTTTTATCCTTTATTTTTAAATTGGATTATATTTGGATATGTAATTCCATATTCCCCATTTTTTGATATTATTTAAGAGTGATGAGATACCCCCTTTATCTCATCAAACTATTTTATGAAATTCTAAGTGACGTTGTTAGGCTGCAGAATTTTCATGAGGGATTTTTCAATTTTTCTTCTATTTTGAGTTCCTTTATTTTTTTATTATTTCCTCATCTCCCCTCATCAAAATTTTATGATGATTTTAGTACCTTGAATTAACTGTAATTATATTATTCTAATGTAATATTTCATTATAATCTCTCTTCCCCCCCACTTATACTAAAAATTAAAACACCATCCGAGATGTGTTAATTTATCACATTCAAGGATGACGGGTTATCAATTTTCATTACCATATTAAATTCTAGACATAAGAAGATTTTTATTGTTGAAATAGATCATAATATATGTATCTAATATTTTTAAATGTTCTGAAATCCTTACACAATCATAATATAAAATAATAATACCAAACAAGTTCAATATGCACAAACCCGCCATGTAAATCAAGTGTTTATCATTATCTTTTATCAAACTATTCACCCTCATGGTATGTAACCAAAATTATTATAAGTTCATTTATATATATTGAAATGTGAATTATAATATATATTAACAATTATGTATGCTTAACTACATTACAAATGAAATTCTATTCATGAATTCAAGTAAGTCGATCAGGAAAACCAAGGATTAAAATGCTTCGAAAATAATAAAATTGAACCTCTTATACCCATCAAAAAGGACACGAATAAACCTCATATAGTTATAATAAATTAATTAAAGGTTTATGAGGTTATTTAATTATTAATTAATGAGTCTAAATTTTATTATTCGGGTCATTAAGATCAGTCAAATAAAACTTTCAGGCATTAGGTAAGGGGTTTCTTATCTCATTTTTAATTCTATGAGATTTCCATTGTTCATAACTTATTTCTTGAATATGGTGTAATGTGTGCTGCAAATCTATATATATTATCATGATTATCTATATACTCATGTTATTCTGTGATTCATTTGGTGGTTATTAATTTTCGGTCATACTACTCAATTGATTACTACTTGGTAAGGGACTTTGTCTCAATTTACATTACATTTAGACTTACTTGGTATTGTGAACATAATATTTATTATGTGGTGTATCCAATTCCCATTTGAGATCATTTTTCATTTGAAATTTCAATTATATTATATATCCATATTCTGGTTTCATTGATATGATTATGGTCTTAAGCCGTATAACTTTTCACATACGGTGTTTATTAGGAATGTTATTTAAACTATAGAAATATTGATGAATATGTATCCTCTAATTTATATGTATACTGAGAATAAATATTGTACTTATACAAATTTAATGTATAAATATTGATTTGGACTTGCATCAATGGGCGGGTCTAGCTATATCCCCTCGATGCATCGACAGGTCTAGTGAGAAAAATTAGTTGGCGACAAACCCTTCGAGTTTGATTCCAAATATCAGACGGGTTTATACCCACATACCTAAACTATTTTAACATTATTATGGTATCATGTTGTAGATACATGACGTCCAATTAATAATAATATCACTTTATTAATTTTCAGTTATTAATATCTATGAGGTTTTCACTATGAAAAAATCTATGGATGTACTTTCATACTCAGTTTATTAATGGCGCGTGTTTTCCATTAATTCACCATTCCATTTTGATTATGGAAAATTGTTTATGACTAACTTACTATTGATTCATGATTTTTCTATATGTAACCCTTACTAAGAATTTTACCTCACCAGGTTATGAAGAGGATACTATTTATTGAGTTCCCATAGATTCAATTTATTAGTTTTTGTTATGTTTTGTATTTTGTTACATTTTACAATGTAATTTGGGTGACATCTATTTATCTAGTTTCTTCAAGACTAGTAAACTCATCGTTACTTCGAGATTTTCATTCCTTTTAACCATGCTAATATAACAAGTAATGCACCAGCTCCGGTCTATAGGGGTTAGGGTGTTACATTGTCAATCTTTAAGCAGCTTTAAAATTAGATATTTTTAAATTTTATTTCTAGATGGAAGGGTTTAACTTATTACCTTAACATGTATATCCCACAACATAACTTTTTGTGATATTTATAGAGAATTTTTTAGATGAGCTATAAAAATTTATTATCATTTTAACATGTCCTAGTGAATTTTGATAATTTTTTACAGTGAACCAATGATTGTAAAGTTCCCTTCGATGTTCTAAATACAAATCTCTACTAGTATCCTCAACACAAGGAAATAGATCTAGCAAGGTAGAAAATATGACTGTTGTAAAAAAATTGTTATTATTGTCGACTCCCTCTCCCTATCCAACCAACTATAATATAGTAACATATCCTAAGAATTATGAAAATACCCTCATTTGAATGAGTAGAAGGAGAAAAATCAATTTAATTTTAATTATTGGATGAATAAATTATATTCTATAAAAAACTCACATGGTATTTCATTTATGCTTTGGAAAAGAACTAGGATAAAATACTAGAAGTCGAAAGACTAAGTTAGGTTAGTCTACATGATTGACCCAATTATTCACCTTATAATTAGATTTCATGATTTATTTGTATTCAAAAATGTTCTATAAAAACATTTAGCCATTGGGTATGTAAAGTTGGGGTAACCCTCAGCTCAAGTGACTCATTTGTCAACTACCCAAACAAATTAAATATTAGACTAACCAGAATCCCTTCACAAAAATATATAGATATTTAATTGCTGAATGACTATAAAATCTGTAAATCATGTACATGTCCTTATTAGAGTTTGACTAAATCTACAATACTTGACCCCAATCCCATCAAAACTTTCAAGGAGATGTATTCCACTTCATAGTCTCCCAAAAGTCAATACAATCGATGTCTATCAAGTAAAACACTAGAAATATATTTTCTAAGGGAATCCAAGATATCCTAGAATCTCTTGGACTTACTTCTGCCCTTTATTAAGGGGATTTGAACCATTCCTCCAAATCAAATTTTCAGTCAATGAGGATAAAAAAATTGGATATGTTAATTTCATCTATTAAATAGATCCTTTTTGCAAGGAAGTTTTTTATAAAGAAAATATCCCTACTAGAATTCATGGATGGGAACACAAAGTTCATTTAAGGAAAGGATATGGTAGAACCCAACATTCAATTGATTTACCACTAATATCATAAATGTGATAGAAACATGAAGATAATCACTCCAAAAATATAAATTGGACCATTGATATAATCTAGAGTCTTTTAGGGAACATTCTAATATGGTCATATTGGTAAACCTTATTGTAGATATGTAGTTATCTGGTTGAACTTGAAACATAGTAAACCGAACAAAGGCTGAAATTTAAATAATAAATATACTCCCAGTCTAGATCTAGGTAAAGATTCATCAATGTAGTCAGATTCGACCCCTAACCCCATGATTTGGAATGAACATGTGGAAGGAAGTAAAGTCCCATGTTCAAAAATAATACGTGTTAAAAAATATATCCATAATCCATAATAGGATTTCAATATTAAATTCCATTCATCTCACTAAGGAACTCATATAAACTCTTATCAAGGCCATTTCAATCCCTCAATATTTTGAGATTGAGGTTTATATTTTTGAGACATTTATAGAGATGGGATTCACTATGTGTTATAAAATTATTTCATTCATTGAAAAAGACTAGGAAACTGCAATACAAGGGAACATGAGAACATTATATGTTTATATAAATCTCAATGATATTAATATTTTTCAATCCCTAATTAAAAATGGTTCCAAAATCAATATCATCCCAATATAAACCCTCCAATATTTGGGATATAGTAAAACCTATTTATCTTCATTAAATATGATAATCTAAGGACACAACAAGGTTGAGAAGATATCCCTTTGATGAATCAATCCAAGAAACTATTTAGAATACCTCATGTCTAACTAAAAATCTAGGTGATCTGTGAATACATGAATTTAAATGACTTGTTAGGGAGGCCATAAATATATAAGAGTGTAACAGTCCCCTAATCATATCATTAATGCCTAAAATACTCTTTAAATATATTTTATCAAATAAGTTAGTCTTAGATTAAAATAATAAAACTTTCACTTCATATCCATACCACTAATACCCATCTAAAAACAAAAACATTAAATGAGAATTGGTTGGTTCAAATATTTTCCCCATCAACTCAAGTATTTTGAAATTATGTTTTATAAGAATCCATTACCATCCAATATTCTGGTATATTTCATTACTTTGGTATTACTTAATGTTATTTTTTTAATTCATCAGAAGAACATAAATTTTTAGATCAATAGAGAATATATATTTTTATAAATAATCCAGATGATTGATATATCATTATGGTCACACTCTCATGATATATCCCACTCTTGTTCAATCCATGCGTGTGCTAATGATGAAAATACTTGCTTTGAAATTATTTTGTTGAAAAAAATTCTTTGAGATATGATTACACATTGTGCATGTATATTTTTTAAGATTAATCCCTATGAACCTAATTGATATTCAAGGAATACAATAAAGTTCTCTATTTTACCTCATAATTGTATTATTTTCATTCTAAACAAAATCTAGTTATAAGAGGATCATTTTTTTTTTCAATGAAAAATTTGGCATGTACTTTTACATGGTGACCCTAATATGAGCCTCTCATGAATGACATGTGTTGAATTAAAGATAAATAAGTATCAGAATCAATGATTAGGACACAAATGGTATTTCTTTGTGGCTTATAACTTCTCAAACACTAAAGGATAAACATACTTCAACAAATTTTCCCAGTCTGGTGATGTGGTAGTGAGAACCATCAATAGGGAGGAGGTTGTGGATTTCATCCATTATTAGAGAAAGTTTTTATCCAGTCCTTAAAATAAATTTTTAGATCTTTTTGGATCTATTTTGGCATTAGAACACAACATTTTAAGGGTAAATCTTAAATCAGTTGTTGTATTTCTCTTGATAAGACTTATTTTTACATATTGTGGTTCCAAAAGGACTTATGAGACAATGTTTATATCTATTTTAATTTGGATTTTTTTAAAAATTCAAAACTCATGTCTAGATGACGTTTTCACGCGTGCCTTATCGAGGAACTCATTTTCACACCATGCTTCATGTGCTCAGTTAATTCATGCCCAAATGAATTCCTACATACCTTATTTACTATCACCCAGTCTTGTTCATAGTTCTAGATGTTGTGTGACATGCCCTATTCCAAAAACTATATCATATTCTCTCATTAAAAGGAACTGAGTTCCCAAAGTAGTTTCTAGTGGTTATATGAGCTCTATGATTCCCTTCCCATTATAAGGACCCCAAATCTCCCATTTAGAAACTAAGGGAAACGTTAAAATTGCAATAGTATCTAAGTGCACGATGTAATCAATCTAATTTCCTTGGCCTTCCAAGTATCCCATTAGGTTATTGTTGGGTAAAAAACTAGAGGAATGTGATAATAATAATGGGTATTTTCATCCGTTGATGATTATGGTCATTACAAGAGACCACTTATAGCAAGTATGATAAAGACAGTGGTAGAGAACCTTTCTCAAGGGGTGTTCCTTAGCGAATAGGGTGTGGCCTCACTATTACCAATTGACCTATGCCTAGCCCTTAGAGGATATAACTGGGTTCTCATTCACTTACGTATACTATCTAGGATCAATATCAACCACCATGTTCTCATCGATATCACACATAGATTTTTATAATCAGATCTATTCCTAGTTTATCGAACAGGACACCCATTTGTAATGTCTAGGCTTGACCTGCCCAACCCGAGACTAGGATAGGGACACCACATGACCTCAAGTATGCCATCCCATATGCCAGAGGCTGCTAACTAGTAGAAAGTGTCAGGTATTAGCATATAGGGATACTATTCACTCAAGCATCATAATAAAAATAATAGCCGAAAATTAAACATCTATAAAATAAAATAAAATCAGAGTATTGATTGGAATTACAATATAAGGTATAGAATAAATAAACAATTACATGCTATAATAAGTTGTACACATATAGGTATTTAGTTATTTGATAATAGAGGATAAGAAATGGCTGATCATATATAGTATACAGAAAATAAAAATATAAAAATAAAAGGCATGATAATGATCATTGCCCTCGTATTAGACTTATATGCACATGAATACACACATCACACCATGGGAACTCATGAACCCACCCTAATGATCAAATCAAAAATGATTAAGTTAGTTTCAAAGTGTCTCTATCATTTTATAGATTTACATACATCGAGGATAGACCCTACTCTGAGTAACTCATGATATCAACTGAAAGGTAGTTCACCCAACCCATAAACAAAACTACAATTAGATATAGTATGTACCCGTTTTCCTACTCAATATATTTGATCTAATTACATAACCTGCATAAGACCCTATCATTGGGGTAGAAATCCCCTCCTGAAATATTCATCAATCATAGGGGGTAGTACATTCCACCTCACATATATAATTCATCACAAGGGGTAGTACATCCCAAATAATATACATAATTCATTTTATAGGTAGTCCATCTCTCTCAATATACCCATAAATCATAGGGGGTAGTGTATCCCACCTTTCCTACCTAACCCATTACATGGGGGGTATATATCTCACCTTCTATTCCAAATCCATCACATGTGGGATAAAATACCAACTCACATACACAATCTAGCATAGTGGGTGGTACATCCCACCTCATATACATAATCCGTCACAGGGGAAGTACATTTCACCTCTCATACAAAATCCATCATTGGGGTAGTATATCCTACGACACACACACAATCTAATATAGGGGGTAGTTTTCACGAACCAGCCCGGGTTGACCGTGAACCGGTCACACGAGCTGGCCCGCACCATGGCCCGAAGGGCATTCCTGATCCCCACGGGCTGGAAACCAGTGTCGGGCATCAAAACATTAATAATTGGGAACGATTTGGCCCATGCAAAATAGATAAACATACAAATAAAAACTGACGATAAAAATAAAAAAAACTAGTAGCGGAAAGAAACAAAATGACACATACCTTCTTGTGACCCTTTGGTCACCTCCCAACTAAGGCCAACCTTGCTCCCATAACGAGCAGCTCGACCATGAAAACATGAGCATAAGGAACCTGCAAATGAAATGATAATATAGGCGTGAGCATTAAAAATGCTCAGTAGGGATGCCAAAGTAAACCACAGGATCCAACAAATACCACTTTCTAGAAACAAACCCAAAAAAACACTAGTTTGCACATACAATGATAGAAAATAGGTTTTTCACATTTTAAAGGAAAAATGATCCTAATTTACCATTTCAAAACCAACACACGCCACAACCAGTTTTTTCCAAAACAATGAATTTCTAAATAACTGGATTTGAAATCTATGTTTATCACATTATGAAAAAGATGAACAGGTAATAAGTAAATTCTGGAAACCAACTGCAAGTAAAAGTAAACAAGCAGAAGTAAGAAATAACCATGGGTGATCCTAAACATCCCTATAAAACCCCTGGACGTACTCGGGTTCAAACTACCTACCGGCGTGGTACTCCATAGTCAATAACCAACTGGATGCCCTAATAGCCAACCAGTGGAACATCCCTCCTAGCCTGTCCACGACTCCAGGGGGTACTAATCCGTCTAATCAGGGCTAGCAAGAAACCATCACTCGATAATCTATAAGATGCCTAAGAACCCATGGTGGTTTTAGTAATACTGTGTAAGTGGGAGGCCCTCGCACGAGTGACTCATCTCACCTCACTTTCCAACCCCTTACATGGACACCACTACAAGACAACCCTCAAGGGAAGTCCCCCTGTAGAGGTGCCCCGCAAGCATACGCACATCAAAAGTTCGTTCACATTCAGTAAGGTTCCAACTAGGCCTTCACAACATTAGAACCTTTAATCATTTCACAAATGGGTTGGGTTGCCAATCGGGCACAATCCACCTTTCTCATAATCGAACACAATCATCCCTTTACATTTTAAAATTTCAAATGGACCTTTAAACCAAACAACCATTCAACTCACACCAAAAGAAAACTGGGCCAACCATGCTTCTGCTCCTTTTTTTTAGACACCAAACCATTCATCAAAACCCTAGTTTTAAGAAAATATAGTTTTAATGTGTCATTTTCATTTGGAGGCACATCCATGTGATCACCTAGTGCTCCCATGGATGTGCCAACATCCAATGACACATTTAGTTTTTAGAAGAATCACCTAAAAAACCACCATTCATAAAACACTTTTGCATTGAAACCAAACTCAAATTCTTTCACAACACTTTATAAAAACAAATGCATCTTTCAAACCAACCACCATTTACAAATCTTTTCTAAAACAACTTACTGGTTTTTCCTTTTTGTTAAACGAACACACCAAAGAAATTTTTTACATTTTCAAAACAAAATCACTGTCAATTGCAACCAAACACATCCCAAAGAAATTAATTTAACTTTACCAAGAACCTATGCATTTCATATAAACCAACATCAAAAGCCACTTTCAAAAATTTAAAACAGCAATATAACTAAGCCAAATGCTTTTCATAAATACGATAGAGATGCAAACGATATAAAAGGATTAATTGAAAATATTCTAGTGCTCAAGGTTTGAATCTAAAAGGGGAAATGGTTGGAAACACCTACCTTGACACGTGTGAAAACGATAGAACCCCAATGGAAGGAGGAATGATGCTCCGCAGACCAACTGCACAACCTCGGTTAACCCATGTCCAAAGCACACGTGACCTTGAAGTTCATACATATATATATATATATATACATATCTGCATATATATATATATATACAACTATATACCTATACATCAAAGGTACATATATATATATCCTGCAACACAAACAGCAAAACATTGCTAAATCTAACATCTCAGATAAAGCTGACTCTAGACCTGATAAAGACCTCAGGGGTCCACATCTCAAATTCAAAAAAAAAAACCAAAACTCTATAGAAAGATAATTAAGCACATAACAAAGCTGCGAAACAAGTTTTAAAACAAACAGGAAGAGTGAAAACATTAGCGGAGTGATCCAGAGATAAAAATACCTGAATTCACCTTCCTCGAAGGGGCGTGAATACAACAGCGCATTAACGAAAGGAAGAAAATCACTCCACAGACTAAACGCATAACCTGGATATCGAGAAAAACGTGCCAAAAGAATATGCAATATTAGAGTGTTATGGATTTCAGAATAACACCAAAAATAATAAAAATAAAATAAAATAATAATAATGAAGAAAAACTGCAAGGGAGAGCGCCGGTGAGAGGGGAAGTCAAACCGGAGGGGTTCGGCTGGGCACCGGATGTGGAACGGGGGTGCGAGGTCACGACCGAGAGGAGGGAGTGTCAGGAGGGACGGTGGTCGGAGCTGGTTCGTGAGGCGGGCGGACTTGCGTCGGCATAGGATAGGGGAGGCAGAGCGACGCTATGGGAGGGCGACGGGGAGGGTTGGTGCTGGGCGAGGGCGACAGAGGGACGCCGACGGAGGGGAAAACCGGCGGAGGACGGCGCGAGAAGGGGTGATAAGGTGACGGATGAGGGCACCGGCGGACGGTGCAGGGAGTATTCCAACCGGGGGGGGGGGTTTCACAGCGGATAGAAGAAGAGGGGGGGGGGAGAAATGGGGGAGGGGGCGCATGGGAAAGATGTAGAAAGGGGGGCCGAGTACTAGGGTTTCATTCAATTTTTTTTCTTATAATAACAATAATATAATTAATAGTAATAATAATTTATCAAAATTTAATAATAATAATTATCATACCCAAATAACAAATAATAATAATAATGATAATTCTAATCAAATAAAAACAATAATAATAAATCATAATTATTATAAACATATATACATATATAAAAATATATATAACATATATAAACATAAATACATATATACATATATATATATAAACATCTATATAACATATATATACATATAAACTTATATGAACCTACATATAAACATGTATACGCATAAGCATATAATGTTAAAACATATTTATTTGTGAACATACGTGTATATATATACACCTATAAACATAAATACACATACATTATATATATTTACACACAACGTTAAATCATAAACACATACAAATGTAGATACACATATATAAAAATATAAACATACATATACATATATCTACCCACATAACGTTAAAAACGGGATGACCGTGCGGTATTCGCACGCCGTACAATATCCAAGCAGACTGCAAGCAGACTGCACGTACCCAAGTCAAAAGCACGTTCCCAAGCGAACTGCGCGTCTTAAGCGTACGGTGTTCACGCACTTTCCCAAACCATAAAATCATCCCAATATTAAAAATTTAAACCGGGACACACCCTCACTTACGCAAAAACACCCGACGCCAAGAGAAATAAAATAAATAAAATGACTAAAAAATGTGTGATAGTAGAATAAAACATATAACATACACAAACCATCACATTGGGTAATGAATACGACATCACATACAGAATCCATCACATGATGAAATATATCGCACCTCACCTCCATGACTAGTCATATGGGGAAACATGTCCACATTTAATTCTTTTATAGGGGGTTTTCATCCCACTAGAAACATCCCATAGGGGGAAGAATATCCCACATAACATATCTAATGAAAAATAAATGTTTTACGGAAGAATGTCCCTCAATAATCCATCATGTCTCGGGGAAGTAAATTATATGTTGCATGCATAGTCACAGGGGGAAACATGTCCCAGATCGACTAAGTCAATACGTACCACTGGTGGAATCACATCTAAGAAAAGGTGTCACATGTTATAAAATATTCGAAAGAGAGATTTCTATATCACTCATAACCATGAAATCACCAAGGTGGATAAACGAGCACCCAATCCATTAACCTCACCAAACAAGGTCATGACCGTGATCTACTTTACATCATGCTAGTCATTGGTAGATCAGAACCAACCTACTCACTAGGCTACCCATTCTCATATACTGGCATACCTAGATCCCATTAACTAAGCCGGTCCAACATTGACATAAATCCAGATCCCATACAACCTTACCATACCTTGGATGTGATGATATCACATCACCCATTAAACCAAAATCTCATTAAAAACGCTATCCTACCACTTAACATAACCGTCATGTGAGTGTCCCTTACCAAAAATAACCCTACGATGCCTCACATGACTTACCACCAAAATTAGGGCCAAGGTAACCCCTCAAGTCATTGTTCCCAAATCATCTCAATACATTCCATAGTCATCATGGGAATCAATGACCACAAACACTACAAAACTAGTCTTATGGGCATATCACAGACCCTGTTTCGCAACCCATCACTCAAGACTCAACTTTACCTTATTTTGTTCTATCGAGAGTCCTTCCTACATGATAGCTCACACATTTATCTCATATGGATAACTAAAAAACAACCCATTAGATCACCCCTATCAATTACCCAATTTGATCATCATGAAACCCAAATAAGACCACTCTAGGTTAATCAATCCCTATCCCCATGATGAACACCCTATTCGAGTTTAAATTCCCACTTGGTTATCCTCTCACATAGGCCATTTAGTTATCAAAGGTCAAATCGAAATATCACAACACTAAGGTATTTGTAACAGTATTATATAACCCCTGCTATTATATCAAAAATAAGAACCACATCATAGTCAAAATACAAGACACCCAAGCTTTCTCACCCTTGATAATAATCTAAATAAAATAGGAACACTGATATAAATAGGAAATAGTAGGAACCACCAACCATAATTAAATGTTATCTCATATGATATGATATGTGACAACTATCTCCATAGATCAATCAAGATCCATCAGCCACCAACTATACATATGAGGCCCTGAATCCTTTAATAATAATCTTAATTAATTATTTAAATATTATATTTAAATAAAAAAACTATTTCATATTTATTCAATAAGTAATAAACATGTAATAACTCACTAAACAAATTATTGATGCCTCAACCTCAACCAATAGAGTACGGTTCACACCTGTAATACTTCTATACCCACCACCAACTAAATACCCAACACTCGACACATAAACATCATCTATTTACAACCTAATTTTGTGTGATACAAAAAATAAATTAGGGTGAATAATTACCTCAACTCAAACCACAAGAAACTACATGCGAACATCCTCTAGGGGCCTCATATAATGAAGAAGGAACAAAGACCTCTCTATTAAGTGCAAATTTTACATTCAAAACTTTCTAACTGTAGTTTTGAAAATCACAACTCACTTCATTAATTGTATTAATTTACTAAATTTTATACTTACAAAGTTAATTAAGTATATTTTTATAGGAATGTATTTCTACATAATGTACAATGTTTTTACAGTCAGAAAAAACATCCTTAACCTTATGAACCTAAAATATTTTACATTAGAGAGATCTAATTACACCAGATTTTTATTTATAAAATTCTATTAGTCAAAGTGTAATGAATTCAATTAGATGAAATTATACTAAGACTACCCAAAACAATTATTAGATAATGCAGACATGACTTCATGACAAACATCCATACAGTCTACCAGATGATGAATTCCATTCCACTAGACAAATAAACATCATTCTACCCAATGAAATTCTGAATAATTGTAACGGTGATATTAGGTAAACCATCGAGAGAAGTTGGGTTGAACCTTTAAAATGAATAATGAGTTCATCTGAAATCATTATAACCAACTCTAAAGAATACAGAAAATGACTATTGGGTGTCTTCCTATAAATAAAAGTTTAATTCAAGGAGTAGGAAGATTTGTTAATAATTAACTACCTAAAATTGTTATAAATATTATTATAACTTATTTTTTCTCTGAGAGTGATTCACTGTAATATTTTAATGTTGATTTTTCTTAAGTAATCTTTTTGAGGTTTTTCTTGTAAACCCATTCATAAGTTTTGATCTTGTAGTAGTTGTCTGTTCAATCTGGTGAGATCGAGGGATTTTTGTTTTTAATAAGAAATAGTTTATCTAGTCTTATATATCAAGGGTTACCAATGATGGGGAAATAGATTTTGGTACAATACTAGTATATAGGGATTACTTGGAAAAGGATGAAGAACCTTTATGACATGGTTAAAACAATTGATACCTAATTTCAGGGTTATTAACTTCCTTTACACAGAAGATAAAACTACGAATATTCATTATCTAATATTTCTATAAGTTTTCTTAAGAGGATAATAAAGATTTGTAGTAACTTTTTTTACAAGTCCCATATTTCTACTATGTATGTTTAAGGAAATTTTATATTATTTGTTATAGAATTTTCCAAAAATATAATTATTCAAATTACTGGAATAAACATTTTTGTGACTAATTTATTTTAAAAGAGACAAATTATTTTTCCAAAATACCTTTATAAAAAGAATAAGTAAATTTTATGTTATATTTTATAAATTGAAATTAAACACCACTTATAGTATTTTGTATACTCTTACAATCCAATATCATCTTCCAGGACCAATTCTGCCCCGCTCTGGTGGAATTGATATCAAATCAACAGATTAGTCCCACTAAAAAATAGATAAAATAGAGGGAAGGGGATAAGGAGGAATAAAAAAAATCTAAATTCTTTAAATATAGGAAGAATAACACTTTTGATCACCCTAGATCAAGGGGGAATAATAGGAGAAGAAAAAATAACCAAGGAGGGGCTCCCCTCATACTTTAGTTTGAAAAAACCCCCAACACCAAAAAGGTATTTAAAATAATATACAAAAAATGATGAAAAAAAATTTATAAAAAAATTGATATGTGCTCCAATGGGTAACCAATGAACCTTCACTAGCCATCTATACTCCCCAATAAGGCACTTATAGCCCTAACACTCTACCGGGTACCAAGTGCCACACAAAACCATCTTGGGACCTCCATCACATAGTGAACACTTTAAAAACATATATTAAATCATTTTAAAGGCATCTATATTAAAAAATTAATGATCTAAATTTAAAATTAAAATAAACCCACCACCATGCTCATCATAAAACCAACACTTCTCTAAATCAACTGCTACAAATTAGTGTGGGCCATTATGATATCCCCACCATAACACTTCTCATACCCAAGAAGTCTCCATGTGCATGTTTTATTAACTACATTGACTATAGAGGTTGAATTCTCACTCAAAATCCAAAACATTTATAGGTTTTCTCATGCCTCTATTACACCCAATGTAGTAAAAATTCCAAACACCACATGAGAAATTTTTTAATCCTAATTTAATCCATCATGCTCCATGACACATGAAATGAACTAGATAATACCCAACTGTACGAATTATCTATGGAAACCCACTAGATCATGTATCATGGTAAAAATTAATTCTATTAACTCCATAGAAATTCCCCACTCCCAATGATATTCATGAATTTTAAATTCACTGATGTCACACACCATTAGTTGATATGACTAGCCTAAATTAGACCACTTCCCACTCAAAATTACATAGGAGCATCCCTGAAACATATATTCCTTAACCCACATTCTCACATTTTAGACTTTACCACCTCATGAAGACCTGTTTCATTAAACCTATAACTATAATTAACCAAAATCACCACTATTCTGGGTCTTGGTCACCCCACAGACCCATTTACTAAAGCAAACACTAGGTCATACCACTAGACCATAATACCACACCTTAAATTATACGAGAAAAAATTTATTAACTCAACATCTTCTCCACATTCAACACCTATATATGATTATTATATATTTATCAACTCATCCCATCATCTTTAATCCAAAAACCCAAATAAAACCATAACCACCTCTAGGTGGGGTCTACCTACACACCACCCCCAGTATTTATAAAAAACATATCAAAAAGGGTGTATCATGCATCAATCATCTATAATATGCTCCCACCTATTGGATTCCCCCTATCACCACTCTCCAAGTATGATCCTATTCAAAAACCGACCATCTGAACACTGAAAGTCATGATCCCCACTCATTAACTTATAATGGATCCACCTCATAATCCTCATTCTAGATTATTAGACTACCGTAGTATTATATGACACAAATTTTCAATTTTGAGGTTTAACATCTATTACAACACCTTATCTTGATAAACATAACCTATGTTTAATGAAAATGTTCACTACTATAATAATATCATGTTCCAGCCAATTATAAACCACACATTTCCATACTAGTGACTCATAATAATTTCAGTGACCAATACACTAACCATAATCTGATTTCGTAGTTTTATTTGGTCAATATCACTAGCCCAAAACCATAACCCCCCTTTCTTTAGGAAATAGAAAATATAATGCGAAGGATAACAGCTCTAAAAAAACATTTTCTCACAACACTCCGAAAGCATATCATACAAATTTCACCACACTAGTATGATCCTCTATTGGGAACTAACTACACCCCACAACCAACCTCTAACTAGACAAGGTAACATAAATATTCATACACCCCATTGTAAAACATAGGATCCTCTCAGAACCTTTTATCCAATTTGGTATTAAGAGACCTATCATGCACATCACAACCAATCCCAACCCACACATTGGGAAGGATTCAAAAGTGATCATCATGCTTTTATATCCATCACCATGACCTCACACTTAGAGTCACGTGAGATATACAATTCAATATCTATATCCAAAATATTTCTTAAGATACACACATCAAAATATCCACCATAAAACACTATGGTGACAAAATCAAACAACCATCCATCTCAACAACTCAAGTATGATTCTGAAACATACTACCCAAATGCTACATGCATCGTGAAATGAGTCACTCTATTCATGTCAATAAAAGGGTGGATCTGAAAAAACACTCAAAAAAACTTTACTATCATTCTTATTCTAAATCATGGAACCTTGTAGGACTACACTCGAATGATACCCTTAGATAATTATTGAATTTTATTCCTATAATTTTTATCCCATTTTTCATAGTCCTATATGACTAACCCAACAAATGAACATTCTCTACATGAATGTATGACTCATCCAACACATGAATCACCCATTTTAATTTCACTTCCAATACTATAATAATGGTATTCCTCACATGATTATACCATACACTTGATAAAACCACCCAAAAAACAATATCAAACATAAGGAATATACCCATGACTTCTATCTATATGGAATCCATGTTCCTTGGATAAATACTCTATAATAGTCTAACCACATATATCACATCCTTATCATGGAAAATAATAGGAAAAGAACCCTATTGTTTAGATAACACTCATTGAATGACCAAAACATTGTGCCATAACTCATTTCCAATAGGTTATCCTACCCAATGCATATACCATACATCTATGTAGGTCACTTACCATAATGAAGTTCCTTGATTTTTTCTCAATCATCTCAAGGAAACCAATAAGACAACACCTCATATAAGGCATCTGATCAACATCAGTCATCCCATACTCAATCCAACTATCCACTCTAGGTTATTAATCCTTAGTGGAAACCTGCATACCATACAATTCCCTATAGGATAAAAGTCACAATCATGTGTACATAAATGAAATCACCGAATGATGATTCATATCAAGAAAAATTAACCAAACGTATTTGTTAAATATAATACAAATAATAATTTATTGGATAAAACTAAAGATACTACTGATGATTTAAATAACTGAATCATTTATGGTGAATCCATATCACAATCACATACAAGAATACACAAGTCAAGTAAACCTATATGCCAATGATGATATATGAACACACACCTATTTCCACCCTATAAAAATAGAAAAACAAATAAACAAATAAATCAACCATCACACTGAACACAAATCAAAACAACTGTAATATCAAAAACCAAGAACAATATTCTCAACTCCATAAAAAATTAGAATTTAACATAGATGCGTACTGGAAAAGAATAAACACAAAGTCTATCCAATGTTCGAACCAATATTATCTATTTTATACCATATATAAAATAGTAATACTAAATAATTTTGTGATACTACTTTATAACATTCTGAAATGGCCTTTACAACTTGTGGCAAGATTGAGGGTTCTGCATGACCTCAGGTGTGACTCCCTTTATTCCAAAGGCTTCTAACTAGAAATTTAGATATGATAATTCCATGTGGGAAGAATATACCCCCCAATATCACCATAATAATAACAAAAAAACTAAACATCCACAAAATAAAACAAAATCAGAGTATATAATGGAATTATAATGAATATAATACCATAAATAAACAACTCCATGATATAAAAAGGTGTAAAATTATAGGTAGGATGTTATATAATAAACGAAAGATCTACCAATGGGATGACCATATAATGTATATAAATAATAAAAAATAAAATAAAAGGGCACCTAACCATGGTCCTCAAACATGGGTCATTCTAATTTCTATATCCCCACTAATATCCTAAAGCTCATCTACTTGTAATTAAGCCACAACATAGACCTGCATGCCAAACACCCTTCTACACATGGATCGAGGTTCCCATGTAGTGTGTGATAATATAAATCATTATTCCACCTCTAAATGTTTTCGTAATAAAAAACATCATATATTTTTTTGCATATACTAAAAAAAAGTAACCACCAATCATCACAGGAATATTCCAATTGCACAATGGGAACTCATGAATCCACATTATAAACCAAATCAAACATGATTTACCAAGTTCTAGGGTGTCTCTATATATTGATTGAACTAAATCCTTAGAGGACAGACCCTACACTTAGTAATTAACAATACCTACTATTAGGTAGTATGGGAAACCCATAAACATCACTACACATTGTGAAAATACATCCCACAAGTTATACCCAACATCTTAGATCTTCACATACAAATAATGTAACAACATTTATCTGGGATATTAAACCTCTTTAGACATACCCATAAATACTAAGGGGGTTGTAACCCCCACATCTCAAACAGAATCCACTATAGGGTGTATAATATCCCACATTATATAAACAATCCATCACAGGGATAGGTTATCCCTCCCATCACACCTAGCAGTCCCAGGGAGCAGTATATCCCACATCACAAACATAATAAATCATAGGTGGAAGTAAATCCCACCTCACACACACAATCCTTCATAGGGGTATTACATACACCTCATATACACAATCTATCAGAGGGGGAAACATAACCCATATCACAAAGAAAATCAATCACATAGGGATGTACATCCCATCTCACAAACACAATCCATTCTTGGGGGTAGAAAGTTACAAATAACTTCTATAACCTCGATTAGGGATAGTACACATCTTGTAAAAATATATCATAGGGGTAGAAAATCCCACTGGAAATATCCCTTTGGGGTAACCATGTCCCAACTTACATATCAAATCCAAAAAAAAGTCTCATGGTAGAACATCCATTACTAGCTCATCATTTCTTATGGAAAAATTTTCCCCATCATGTATGAAGTCATAAGGTTAAAAAATACCACCTAAATAGGGTCAACACTATCCACTCTTGGAATCACTTATAAGATAGGATTTCACAAGAAATTATATCCCTATAAGACAGATCAGCATATCAAACATAACCATGACATAACTATGGTTGATAGATGGCCACACAATCCAATAACCACACCCAACATGAAAGAACCCATCAAAAATGTTCTAACACAATGTGTGTTATTTTATTAGAACCATTATTCTAAATAAGATTCTAATTCCCAAAGAGTGGCACACCTAACACCAATACCCCATGCTTGAGGAAACTCTAGAATAATTTATGTAAATATTACATCATTTTAGATGAATATTCACTACATTTCATAATAATACATGATTGATACTATAATGGTTTAGTTAATTTAGAGACTAGATATATAATAAACAAATTTCATGAAATATGTTCAACATATCTTGAAAATTCTCACATACTTCCCTTATTAGACATTACCCAATTAAGATCACTTTTCATAACGTAGGGAAAAAAAAACCTATGAAATGGTGAGATTAGATGCACAATAACTGTAATCAAGGGATATATCAACCAATGATTATAAGAGAGCATCAAATAAGAATGACGGTATGAGATCAATATCACAACTAATAAGATCATACACAATAATCCATGAATCCTAAAAAGGAATCATAGAATAAGGATTTTTCATAACAAAATACACGAGTCATAAGTGTATTGAATCTTCAATAATCAATCATGATCCATGATATTAAATCATAATCATAATATGTAACACTCCATAATTCAATGAAATGTTGTTTTCAAATAATTTTAATTTTTTTATAGCCAGTACTACATTAAACTGTGAGTTTAAACGAACTACGATATACTATGAAAATATTATTATTTAATGTCACGTTTATTTCCTAGACATTGGTTTGGTAGTTATGAATTATATTAACTAAATTATAAAAAAAATATACTTTTCATATTTATAAAATTAAATAATTAGTTATCAATTAATTATAAATGAAAATAATAATCATTCTAAAATAAAGGATATGTTTCTCTGAAAAACTATTTTTTGAACACAATGTGTTTTTGTCTTAATAAATTAAAGTAATCACTGTTAGTGAACTATTTTAATTAAAATTTTATATTATATATTCAATAAAGTGTTTTTACATTCATATAATATTTTTATAGGGGTGGTATTAGAATAAATTTAGCTTTATACTAAAAAATATATTTTTCTAAAATGTATTTTCCATCACATTTTTCACACTTATGTTAAAATTTGTATTTACCACTTATATAAATTGAATCATAAAAATTAAATTCAATATTTTTAATAAGGAGGATAAAATTTTAGAAATAGTTCCCTTTTATTTTTTGTTAATATGAATTGTAATCATTATAAATTTGTGTCACCATGGTAAGGGTAAAATATGTAATATAGGTTTAAAACAATGTGATAAGGAATAAAAATTTATATAAAACATTCCTTTATCCGATTTTATGAGATTAGTTTCATAATTTTAATCCTTTTATCAAATATAATGCCACTTAGTGAAATATTTCATTGAATATTTCCTTTTTATTAATTTAAGAAATGAAAAATACAAAATGTCACTCTTTTACTTTTAAATATATCTTATGTATTCACATGGAGACAAAATAATGATTTTAATGAATATTTATGTTTATTATGATAACAATGACATTTTTTTCATGTTTGTAATTTATTTATAATTTTTTTAAATATATAATAAACATATATTCTAACAAAATACTGAAAATGTATTTGTTTAATTAATAGAAAAATAAAATAAATAATTTTAAAAATATTAAAATTAATATAATTTGGGCTATTTATTATGTTCCATATATTTTTTAGAAACATATTATATATTTTTTATTTTTAAAAATATTTTATTCGAATTCCATTTTTGTCTTGGCTTCCTTAAAGTCAAATTAAATAAATAGTTCAATAAATTATCATTGATGACATTTTACCATAAATAATATTTTTTAAATGATTTTAAATTCAATAAAATATTATTTTGGGAAAATTTAATATAATGGGGCTTCAAATATCAATTATGTTTCAATTATTTGTAATTGTTTCATTTATGGTAACATTCTTAACCCTTTAAGATTGAAAATATTGTTACCACAGTTAAGGTCAAAATGATTAACGAAGGGGTTAATAAAAAAATAAGGTTTAAAAAGAAACCAAACCTATATAAATATCATTGTATGTTGTTATTTCTACCATATATGTTTTTTATTATAATTAAATTCCATTTGGAATCATTTTTCTTAATAATTATGATATTATATTTTAATCTTTTATGAAATTTCAAGCTTCTCCTCTCCCTCCATTATAAAAGGACACCCATCATTTCTCATCTATACACCACTTCATGAAATATAATTAAAAAAACCTTAGAATAGTATCTTATACAATTACATATACATTTTTTATTGGTTTTTGTCTCCCTAAACTACAAATCATATGGTCTTTATGTGTATATCTAAAGGATTTACTTCAAAAAAAGATGTAATCACCTTAACTGATCACTTTAATTTTAATTATTCTTTAAAATACTATAAATATATTTTAATTACCATAAAATATTAATTTAATTATCTTAAATATACTAATATACTATTATTATTATGAAAAAACCATTATTTAACATATTTTTAATCAAATGGGATGTGAATGTATCGGTTGTGCGTACGTACAACCTAACGTCTCCACATAACGATACAATTAATTTTTTTTATCTCTATATATTTTTATGGGTATTATGATTGATATAATGTTTATATATTATATTTATTAAATAATAATAATTTTTTAATTATAATACCACATATACTATCTTACCATCTGACTTGCTACAAAACAATAACATTTCTCAAGAATACGTGTGGAATACCATCTCCACGAAGTGAGGAATTTTTTTCTTCATTTACAATTAAATTGAATGGTAAAAATGATATATTTAATAAATTTATATGATATATATTATATAATACTTATTACTGAATGTCCAATTATTAATTTATTTTCTTTCTTTCCATACATCGTGAAATGGAAACAACATTCATGTGTATGTACGACCTACCATCTCCATGAACGATGTAGTTAATTTTTCTATCACTAAATTTTATGGATGAATATATATATATATATAATTAATATATATTAAATTTAAATAACAATTAAAATTATGTATATTATGGAACCATGATCAAAGTACTTGGATCAAGACTTCTGAATCCAAATATGAATGAAAAATGATGAATTTTGCACCCTAAAAAGTTATTTTAATAACACATTATCAATAAACATGTGATAATATGTCATAAGTAAATCATATATGGTATGATAGATATGATAGATATTAGTATGTTTCTACAATATATTTATAATAAATCTATATTTATCATAAAGGAGCTTATAACGTGTTTGATGAATGTCGAGACTTAAGGTAAGGGATATATGTTTCAGTTCTTTTTTTAATCAGGATTTTTTATGATTGAATTTTTATTGAGTAAATTATAAGATACTTATATTATAAATACATTTAGTTTTATTATACATTATTTAAATTTGTATAATACATTGTTTCAATTCATTTTCCTCACATTAAGTGATTAAAATATTATTTTTAATGAATAATGACTATGTTTTACTATTAAGATGAAAAAGCATTTTCTTCCATGTACATGTTTTCTATAAAATGGTTTTAATTTTTTTTAATATTATAAATTTCTGTAATTTAATTTTGACCCAGGATTTAATTTTTAAAAACTAGTTTTAATGGAATCCTCTTGTTGTTTTCTAAATGAGGAACTTTTAACTTTTTAAAAAATATTGAAAGGAATGTTTTCTTCTTAACTTATACGATATAAACATAAGTTCTCATCAATATGACATCTCAATTATTGTAAGATTTCATTAAAAAATTTCAATGTTTTTTCAAATAAAATATTTTCCATCATATTCAAGAGAATTTTATATTTTTAATAATTGATTTTAAATTGAAAAGGGTATTTTCCTCTAGAAAATTTCCATTGATTCTTTTGAAGGAATTATCATCCATGATAACATGCTCCAATGTTAGTTGTGATTTAATATGGATATTAAACAAATATATAATAAATATTATTTCCATATATTTTTTTTATAATGATTATGAGACGTTTTAGAAACCCATCAATTTTTAAGGGTTTGTACTATGATGAAATTATAAAATGTTTATGAAACCCATTTTATTTACATGTGTTATGACATAATGATATGATTAATGTTTTATGATCTTGTGGTATAAATATTCATGGTTTTTATTATATAATTTATATGATTGGAATTATAAATTCCTTTAATGAGTTGGGTAATGTTTTATATCTCATGAGATAACTATATGAAACAAGTCAATGTTCACGATCTGCTATGTGAAACATATCAATGCGCCTGATCCACTCTGGGAAACAAGTGATTACACATGATATATTATGATATTGTCAAATGGTGTTGATATAGTGATGTTGGATTTTTAAGTGATATTTTTCCCAAATTAAATGTGTGTTATGCTATTGTCTACACAAAAAAACCATATATCTTTAATAATGAAATGGTATTTATAGAGTATAAAGGGAAATTTGATAATTAATATTTGAATATTATATGAATTTAGGCCAAATTTTAATTTTTTTCAATATTATCTTTGTGATATATACTCTTGGTAATAAATTTAATGTTATAATTAATGTTTATAAATATAAATGTCCAAGGATAATTAATGCATAAAGCAGAATCGAGGGCCTCAACTAGTCAAGTATAGTCTTATGAATCCCTTTTGTCAGAATATGGGGAAGAAGTTGCGTCACTAGGGTTATCCCTTTACCAATCCCAATATGAGATAAAATATTTAAATCTTGATAGTAATCTATTATATGACAATTTCAAGTTAGTGAAAATTACCACTCATTCGATGTTAGTAGAGTCACCACAAGAATATATCACCACCACACACCTTACCCTTAGGTTGAACTCAAGTGTTATAAGGGGTTACATGTCCATGAAATTGTTACATAAAGTGTAATTCATTCGTATTAAGAAATCGGTTTTCCATAAATACCATTTTATGAATAGTTTTTATTAATATAATATTTGTTTAATTAAGACAGAATTTGATAAATTGATTTTTAGGACACAAATTATATTTTTCAGAAAAGATATAAATTTTTATAATTAAATAAGTAATTATAAATAATATTTATATTAATTAAATTGTATTTTAAAAATATTTTTTCAAAATAGAAATGATAAAATATTTTTTTTATGTCTTAGGAATGTTTTATGTGTCAATTATTTTAATATACATTATCAACCCGTAATTTTTTAATAAATAAATATTTTTATATTTAATAGTTAAAATTATCATATTTATGGAATTAGTATGATAAAATTAACATATTATTTTCGTAATTATAACATAAAAATTAGTTTTAGTGGAATTTATAAGAATTTTCTAAAATACATTATTTTTCTGTGAGTAGTAAAAATAATGTTCGAGATTTTTGGTATGTTTAATGACTTCATAATTATTTCATAATGATGTAATAAAAAATTAACCAAAATAAAAGACCTAAAATATTTTATTTTATTAATATAAAATATTTAAATATATTTTAATCAATATTAAAACCAATAATTTAGTTTTGAATGTCTAAAATAAATATTTTTACATTAAAAAATTATTTTTGTGGAAGATTTAATTTTCCATGAAAAAGTAAGTAATATAAAATTATGATCAGTTATTTTGGTTTAAAATAACATAAAATATGTCCCAAATTTCCTAAAACCTTGGAAAAAACCAGGGGAAGACAATGGTTTTTCATTTTTCCAGAACCTTAATTTCCAAGGCCTATATTTAGAAAATATTTAACAAATCTTACACTTGAAATAAATACCCACCAATTTTAACTCTCTTATTCACTACCTATAAATATTCTTGGACTTTATGGTGTTTTTTTCTCTCTAGGAGTCTTCTCAAGTTGTCCCGAAGCCCCCAATAATCCATTCCTCAAGATATAGGATTAACTCATCAATGTATGGGAATTATCATTTTTTCTGTCCAATTTAAGAAATTTTTTTTATTGGTATTATAAATGTTGTAATCACTCAATTTTATTACCCTTTTTCTCACACCATCAATTAAAAATTAATTTTATCAATTGGATACCCTTGTCTCCTCTCATTTTATGCTTTTTTAGAACCACGTTTTATACCAATTATGTTGTCAAATTTACTTCACTAAATTTCTTTCTTCTCCTCAAAAAATTATCTTTTATCTTTTTGAATACCAACATTTATTTATCTTCTAGGGTTATTCACCTAGATGTAAAAACTGTTTATTTAAATCTATGATTAACATATATGATTCCATCGTTCCCTTTATGTTGGTTAAAAATTAAATAATGATCATGTCTTTAACCACTTCTGAAACACCATGAATTTTATATTAAACTTATTTTTTCTTATTATCCATGGGTTTTTATGAAATTTTTGAATATTATCTATGTGTATAAAATTAATTAATACGTATTAAGGTTAAACATCAATAGCATTCCAATTCATTGTGTAAAGTATTTAATCTCTAGAGATTACATGTTTTACGATACCTTGGTGAATAACCTCGGTAATTTTCATTTATGACACCTTAGTGAGAAATCTTGGGGACACTAATGGAAAACATTATATACCCATGGTTTTAAACCATTTATATAGACCCGAAAACTATTTATAGGCTATAACCATGGTTTTTAGAACCATGGATGATGGAGGCATGGGTATATAATTTTACTTACAATTTCTTCAAAAACCATGGGTATATGTCCTAGAGATTCTATCATTCCCACAGATAAAAAACCGTAAGTATATATCTATACCCACACTTTTATGAATCATGGGTATAATTTATCCCAATAGAGGTCCTATTCCCACAGTTCCTTAAACTGTGGTTTTAGGTAGCTTCTTGCATTTGGCAGCAGTAGTAGAACCTCTTCCTCCATCTCCTGAACTAGTAAATGAAATAAATCACACAATACACATTCAATTCATTATAAGTATTGTTTATTTCTAATTTATCCAACTTATTAGAATAATATTCTAACCATATAAAATACCAAAACATACATAAAAATCCATAAAAATAATCAATATCACTTGGGGAAACAACATCAGCTCGATCGATACTAGGACCGTCATTGGAATCACTCATGTCATCAATTAAAGAGTTCATTCATTACATATGAGGAATAATATTAGTAGAATATTGTAACACCCCTAACCCTATAGATCTAATACGGTGCATTAACTGTTATATTTTCATTGTTATAAGGAATAAAAATCATAAAGGAATGATCTGTTTTTTAGTCTTGAAGAAACTATATACATAAATGTAACTCAAATTACATTGAAGAAGGTTACAAAGTACAATACATAAAAAACTAAAAACTACATCCACAAGAAATCAATAAGTGATCTCCTCTTAATCAACTATTAAAGGTAGAAAATGAAAGGGTTGATCTCAAATTCTCATTGAGGGATAAAACTTGCGGAAGCATGAATCAATAAAAACTGAATTGTAAACAATTTCACACAATCAACATGGCATGGTGAGTAAATGAAAAATTCACGGCATTAATAAACTGAGAATGAAAAAACATCCATAGATATTTTCATAGTTAAATCCTCATGAATAGTAATAACTAATAATGTATAAAGAGAATTATTATTATTTGGACATCGAGTATCTGTAACATGATACCATAATACCATAAAAATGGTTTAGTTATGTGTGTAGAAACTCGTCTGATTTTGGGAAACATGCTCGAAGGGTTTGTCGCCGAACTGATTTGTCTCATGAGACCTACCGATGAATCAAGGGGATATAGCGGGCCCCAACTTCTACTACATGTCAAAATCATTATTTATACATTTATTTAATACAATATAAATATTCCTTTTCAAAATATGTATAGAGTAGAGAATACAGATTCATCAATATTTCCATAGTTAAAATAACATTCCAATTATATAGCGTATGTAATGTAGTACACGATTTAGACAATAAACATATCCATGATATGAGATTATGGATATTTAATACAAATATATTTTCAAATGAAAAGTGATCTGAAAAGGTCAGTAGGTACACCATATAAGGATTATTAGGTTCACCATACAAAATTAGTCACAACAAAATACTAGTTGAGACAAAGTCTCTTACCAAAAAATAATCGATCGAATCATATTACCAGAACATAATAACCCTTGAATGAATCAATTAAAAACCTAAATATATAAATAATAATGTTATTATATATCAAATATTTGTACACATATATCACATACAAGAAATAAGTGGCGAACAATGAAAATCTCATAGAGATGAAAGTGAGATGAGAAACCCCTTAGCTTTTGCTCGAGTGTGTTCTTCATTTGTTTTAATGACCTGAATAATCAAATTTAGATTCATTAATTAATGATTTTTTAACCTCCTTAAATTTAATAGATTTAGTATAACCTTATTAGGCTCATTTATGTCCTTTATTATTAGTTTATGAGGTTCGATTTTATTATTTTGGTAACATTTTCTTGCTAGGTTTTCATGATTTTTTTACTTGCTTTCATAATGGAAGTTCATTTGAAATGTGGTTAAACATCGATAATTTTTAATATATATTATTTTTGACATTAAATTGATTTAAATTATCTTATATTGATTATTATTTATATATTTTAGGATGAATCATTAGTTAAAAGTTATTGATAAACGCTTGGATTAAGCTTGGCGGTTTTGTGAACAGTGAAGTTGTTTGGTATTATTATTCCATATTATGAGTGTGTAGGGATTACAGAAAATTAATGAGTTCAAATAAATATATAATTATCTAGTTCAACCATAAAAATAGTTTCATGACCTTGATTGGACATGGTAATGAAAATTGAGATCACGTCGTCCTTGAGTGTGATAAATTAACACATCTCGGATAGTGGTTTCATTTTTAGTATAAGAGGAGGGGGAAAGAGAGATGATGATGAAATATTACATTAGCATAATATAATTATATTTCATGTAAGGTACTGGAATTATCATAGAATTTATGTTATTGGAGATGATGAAATAATTATAAAAGAATGGAACTCAAAATAATATAAAAATTGAGAAATATCTTACGAAAATTTGGTATCCGAACGACGTCACCTAAAATTTAATAAAATAGTTTGATGAGAGAAAGGGGGTATATAATCACTCTTACATAATATTAGTAGTAATGGGAATATGGAATTAAATATCCCCACATAATACAATTGAAAATAAAAGAGAAAACATAAATTGAAATCATTAAGAAAAAAGAAGGGTGGTTGATTCTCTTACATTGTAGAGAAACTCCCAAAACATAATGGTTGGGACCTTGAGGATTTGAGGACACCTTGAGAGGAATAATATGGAAGTAATACCACCAGATCTTTGAGTATATTGAGTTTTTAATGAATGAAAATAAGGGGGTGGGCTGAGTGAGTATTTATATTAAGTAAGAGAGAGTTTTTTGTTAATTAAAAGGGACACCTCATGAGTGGTTTTTACAAAACCATGGACTTTCCCATAATATTTTCCCATTTTTTAGCCACTTGGGACACCTCATGTCATTGTTTACTGTAAAAAATTCTACCATCATTTTATATTTAATTATTACATCATTATGATGTCATTAAACAACCTAAAACTCCAAACTGTATTTTTACTATTCATGAAAAATTCAAGTATTTTAGAAAAACCCAAAAAATCACCCTAACCATTTTTCGACATGTAGAATTCAAAAATGAACCCCTTTTTTTAAAATAATTTTCTAATAATTATTAATTTAATTATTAAATATAATCAAGTTAATTCAAAAAAATAACAATTTTAAAGATATAATTAGTTATATATCTCATTGAATAATCAACCAAGATCTCATTATTTTATTACCATAATAAAATAAAATATTATAATTATTTACTATTTATAAGTTCCATATTACTATTTATATTACTATTCATATTGATGTGTAACTATTTATCAAAAAATCATGATGGTTCTATCAGACTCCAAATGACTTACTGGTCACAACTCTAGATAGCCATTTTTTGAAATTCAAAACATAGAAGTGGAAACTTTATGTTTAATGGATAGTTTATAACATTCTATTATATTGTTCTGATTTACAAAAGACATAGTGCTTCATGAAATATAGGCTATCTAATTAATAGAAATTATTTAAGAGGAAGATACCATAAAATGTTTGGGGTGTTATATTATTCCCTCCTTCGGAAATTTTTTTCCTTGAACTTTTATGTATAAATTCCACCAAAAAGATGTGGATGGTTGTTCTTCATAACATCCTCAGGTTCCCATGTTTCTTCCTCTATATTTCAGTTTTCCAAAGAACCTTTATTATACGATTTGTTTGATTTCTCAATACTTGCTCCCTTGTGTCAAGAATCCCAATAGGCTCTTCACTGTATGGAAAATCAGGTTCCAGTTCAATTTCATCATAGGTGAGTACATACATTCGGTATAGCATGTATTTCTTCAACAATGAAACATGGAATACATCATGGACTTTGGAGAGACTTGGAATCATTGATAAACAGTAATCTACTGCTCTGATTCTTTCTAGAATTTAAAATGGTCTGATGTACCTGGGGATTAGTTTCCCTTTCTTCCCAAATCCTAAGACACCCTTCCATGGAGAAACTTTCATAAAGACATGATCTCCCACTTGTAATTCCAAATCGTTCCTTCGGTTGTCAGCATAACTCTTCTGCCTACTTTGGGATACTTTAATATGGGGTTTGATTGCCTTCACCTTTGTCATAGTCTCTTGAATAATTTTTGGTCCTATAAGTTTCCTCTCACCAAGTTAATCCCAACAAGTTGGAATTTGACATCTCTTTATATATAATTCTTCAAATGGAGCCATTTGAATAAAATAATGGAAACTATTGTTGTGTGAACATTATACCAAAGGCAAGTATTTATCCCACATACCTTGGAAGCCAAGAGAGCATGACCTCAGCATATCTTCTAGAGTTTGAATAGTCGTTTCAGACTATACGTCAGTTTGGGGGTGATAAGTAGTACTCATATGAAGCTCTGTATTCAAAGACTTCTAGAGACTTTTCTTGAATTATAATGTATACTGGGGATCTTGATCGGACATAATCGATAGAGGTTCACCATGAAGTCTTACAAATTCATTAATATAAAGTCCTGCAAGGTACTCAAGTGTTAAATCCTCTCTTATAGGAAGGAAATGTGATGATTTTGTGAGACAATCAATAATTACCAATATTTCATCATTCCTTCTAGGTGTTCTCGGTATTCTAGTGACCAAATCCATCATAATTTTATCACAATTTCACATAAGAATAGTTTGTGGTTGAATCAATCCTCTCGGATATTTCCTCTCTGCCTTCACTTTTTGACAAACTTGACACCTTGACACATAGTCAAAAATTTCCCACTTCATATTATCCCACCAAAAATATTCCTTCAGATCTCTATACATCATTGTTCTACCTGGGTGTATAGATAAATTTGAGCTATGAGAATCATCTAATAGTTCCCTTTTTAGATCAGGTACTGATGAAACACATAACCTCTTCCCAAACTTGAGAACTCTTTCCTCATACACAATGTCTTCCACTCTCCCATCCCAAACAAAAATAATTTTTATGTGTGGATTTTCATCATCCGATTTATATCTTTTTATATCCTCTAGTAAAGATGGTTTATCAATCATTTTAAAGAGGAATGATGTTTATCTTTATTTAACAATTCCCATATCCATCTTTAGTAGATCCATGAATATAGGATCTTTCTCAATCCTCATCTGAGTCAGAAGTCCATGATCTTTCCTACTTAATGCATCTTCCACCTTATTTTCCTTTCCTAGGTGGTAGTGTGTTGAACAATCGTAATCTTTGAGTAACTCGAGCCATCCTCTTCGCCTCATGTTGAGTTCTTTTTATGTGAAAATGTATTTCAATCTCTTGTGATATGTGTATATCTCACATTTATCACCATAAAGAGAATGTCTCCATATCTTCATAGAAAAGATTATAGTTGTTAACTCAGGATCATGTGTTGGATAACTTTTCTCATGAGTCTTCAAATACTGTGATGCATAAGAAATAATTTTACCATTTTTCAAAAGGAAACAACCTAGAACATTCTTTGATGCATCAATATATATTAAAAATCTATCACTTCCAGATAGGAGAGTAAAAATTGGAGCATTGACCAATCATCTTTTCAATTATTCAAATCATTCTATACATTCTATTTTCCACACAATCTTAACTCCTTTACATGTGAGCTTGGTTAGCGGGTTAGACCTTCAGGCAAAATTCTGAATGAAACGCCGATAGTAACCTACTAAGACAATAAAACTATGTACCTCAGTTATGTTTTTTGGGGTTGGACAATCTTGGATTTCCTTTCTCTTCATAGGATCAACTAGGATTCCATACTAAGAGACAATATGATCTAGAAAAGAAATTGATTGGAGCAAGAATTTTCACTTTCTAAACTTCCCATATAATTCATTTTTTCTAAGATATTTTAGAATAATATGGAAGTGATCCCCATGGTATTCATAGCTTTTTGAGTATAAAAGTATATCATTGATGAATCCCACAACAAAGTTATCAAGATAATCCTTGAGAACACTATTCATTAAATCCATGAAAACAGATGGTGCATTCATCAGTCAAAAATGCATCACTGAAAACTCATAATGATCATACCTAGTTTGAAATACTGTCTTTGGAATATCTTCCTTCCTCACACGTAGTAGATGATATCCAGATCAAAGGTCAATCTTTGAAAAGTTTTGAACTCCATGAAGTTGATCAAATATATCATCAATCCTAGGAATATAATACTTATTCTTTATTGTAATAGCATTGATTTCTTTATAATCAATGCATAGCCTCATGAATCCATCTTTGTTTTTGACAAATAAGACCAGAGCTCTCTTTAAAGAAACACTAGGTCGAATAAATCCTTTATCATTCAACTCCACTAGTTGTTTAATTGGATCCACTAACTCCACAGTGGCCATTCTATAGGGGGACATTGATATAGTTCTTTAACCAAGAATTAAGTCAATGGAAAACTCAATTTCTTGCTCTGGAGTGTGTCCATGTAAATCCTATGGAAACACATCAAGGTATTATTTCACTACATGAACATATTCAATTTGAATATTTCTTTCCTCACCCATATGTATTGGGTTCCCTTCATCTCCATGAATTTCATACAACAGAGCTACTGGGGGTGTGTCTAGATAAGAATCATATGTTGAGGTCTCTACTATAAAGATAAGATATTCTACACCATTTTCAAAAATTGTAACTTCCTTTTTGTTGAAATAAATATTGGCATCATAATATGAAAGCCAATACATACTGATAATTGTATCAAATTAAATCATTGGTATGATGATAAGGTTAGTAACTAAATCATGTTTATGTGTCACAAGGGGGACTAATGGACATGCATTTGTTGCAATAATGCATCCCCTATGAGTTTTGACTGATAACTCCTTTATTAAAATAAATTGGACACGCCTAATTTTCATGGAAAACTGGGAAGATATAAATGAATGTGATTATCAAGAATTGAATAAAGTGTTGGCTCAGTTTGAGGAAACAATTAAATTACCTGCTACCACACCATTATGAACTTCAACTTCTGTGGTTGTAATTGCATAAGCTCTTCATTGATCTCTTGGATTTTTCTAAGGCATGTTTCATTGGTTCTTAAGACACTCATTTTCATAATGTTCTATATATATACAATTGTAGCATTGCACATCATCTAATTGTTTCTTCCCCTTTTTTTCATAAGATAGATGACCCTTTTCTCTACAGTTATAGCAGACAACCTTTCCTTTTAAGCATTTCCCGAGATGATTCTTTCCACAATCTTTGCATAATGAGAATTTTGTCATTCCCTTGTTCTTATTTGGTACTTCACATTTCCCTTGGTTATCAGATTACCTCTTCTTATCTTGGTTTCCATTAAACAAATTTGTTCTAGAAAATTCCTTCTATGTTTTAATGGCACTTGATACAATTTCATCATAAGATGAAAAGTATTGAAAAGCCAGGGCCCTTCAAAGACATGGATTAATACCTTCAAATAAATTATCAATCTTGTCTAATGAGTCACATATGTAATCTACAAAATACCTAGATAGCCTTGTGAAGGTATCCTCATACTGTACAACACTGTCTTCTTCCCTTTTCTTTAATCCAAGGAATTTCCTCTTCATTTTAGTTCATTGCTCATGAGGGAAATATTTTTCAAAAAATATTTCCTTAAAATTCCTCCATTCCATATATAATATTTATTCTTACTCCGTGGTATTCTGAATCTAGGACCACCATTGATCAGCATCTCCCATGAGACAATATACTGCCAATACTATATTTTCATTTTCATTGCATCTTAATTCCATGCATATCTTTTCAAGGGGCTTGATCCATTTATCAGAAACCACTGGATTAGTAGTAACCCTGAAATATAAGGGCTTCTACCATATAAAAGGATCTAACACAGGTGTGGAATGGTTATTCGTTACAACCTGAGTAAGTTATCCCAATATGGTCATGATATGATCTTCTCCAACATTGACTGTGTTGACTTGATCAGTTGGGATATCCCTACGTTTCCCTCAAGTATTTATTCCACTTCTTCCATTAGATGCCATTTCTAAATAATGGCACACACAATATTAGGGTATGAATCAGAATGTACAATCTTAACTTAACAAAATACTTATCATAAATTGAGATCCTACGCATGGCTAATCCCATAATCAAAAAAATGGTTTCTTTGAGAAATAATTTACATTTCAATCCTTCATAATGAATTGTAAAGAAAACATGAGTTATCTTAAGCATATCCCCCTGGAGTTTCATAACCTAGAGTGTAGCAAGACCCATTTTTGTATACCAGGATACCCCGGGTCAAGCCCGAAACTCCTTTTCAGAGCTTTCACTTCTAGGTACATCTGTGCCAGAGCCACCTCTACTTGCTCATATCTAGATAGGGATGTATTTTATAAAAGGATTCACATAATATATTCCTTAACAAAATACCAAGATATTCTTGTACGTTTATCTACAAATACTACCTTAGGGCTTTGTTCCCTACTATAAATTTCCTAATCTAGTTTCCAAGTTTTGTACTGAACTTCCTCTGATACCAACTGTAACAACCCAACCCCTCCAGACCGGATCCGGTGCATTACTTTTTATATTGGAATGGTTATAAGGAATGATAATACTAAAGGAGTGACCAGTTTAGTAGTCTTGAAGAAAGTAGATAGATAAAGTTAACTCGAATTAAATATAAGATGGTTACAAAATATAATACATAACAAAAACTAAAACCTGCATCCACAGGAACTAAATAAATGATCTCATCTTCAACACCTATTAAAGGTATACAATGAAAGGGATGATCTTAAATGCTTAGTAAGTGTTAAAATGGCGGAATCATGAATCAATATTATCTAAATTGTAAACAATTTAACATAATAAACATGGAATGATGAATAAATGAAAAACTCACACCATTAATAAACCTAGAATGAAACTACATCCATAGATTTTGTCATAGTGAAAACTTCTTTTCTAGTAATAACTAATAATGAATAAAGAAATTCTTATTAATTGGAAATCATGTATCTGGAACATGATACCATAATACTATAAAAACGGTTTAGTTTTGTGGCTAGAAACCAATCTGATTTTTGGACACAAACTGAAAGGGATTGTCGCCAAACTAATTTGTCTCATTAGACCTATCAATGCATCAAGGGGATATAAGGGGCCCCACCCGCCACATCATGTCCAAAGATTTATTTATACATTGATTCAATACAAGAGAAATATTCCTTTTCAATATCCGTATAGAGTAGAGAATAAAGATTCATCAATATTTCTATAGTTAAAATAAGATTCCAATTATACGCCGTATATAAAATGGTTCAAAGATTATACAATAAACATATCCATGATATGAGATTATGGATATTTAATAGAAATATAATTTCAAATGAAAAGTGATCTCAAATGGGCTGTAGGTACACCACATAAGGATTATTAGGTGCACCACACAAATTTAGTCAAAAAAAATAGTAGTTGAGACAAAGTCTCTTACCACAATATAATCTGTCGAATCATATGAAAAGAACATAATAACCCTAAAATGAATCATTTAATAACATGAATTTATAAATAATAATTTTATTATATATGAAATGGTAGTACACATATACCACATACAAGATATAAGTGGAGAACAATGAGAATCTCACAGAGATGAAAGTGAGATGAGAAAATCGTTACCTTTTTCTCAAGTGTGTTCTTAGTTTGTTTTAATGACCAGAATAATAAAATTTAGATTCATTAATTAATATGTACATAACCAACTATACAATTAATTTATTTATTATAACCTTATTAGGTTCATTCATGGCCCTTTTAATTGGTTTAAGAGGTTCAATTTTATTTTTTTGGAAGCATTTTCTTCCTTGGTTTTCGTGAATCGTTTACTTGCTTTCATGAATAGATGTTCATTTAAAATTTGGTTAAAAATACAGAATTTTTAATATATATTATTTGTGACATTAAAGATATATAAATTATCTGATAATTATTTTGGGTTATATACTTGAGGATGAACAATTAGTTAAAAGTTATTGATAAACTCTTGGAGTAAGCTTGGCGGTTTTGTGAACAATGAACATGTTTGGTATTATTATTCCATATTATGAGTGTGTAGGGATTAAAGATCCTTAATGAGATGAAATAAATATATTATGATATTTTTCAGACATAAAAATGGTTTCATGACAATAATTGGACATGTTAATGAAAATTGAGAACCCGTCACCCTTGAGTGTGATAAATTAACACATCTCAGACGGTGTTTTCAATTTTAGTATAAGAGGAGTGGGAAAAATAGATGATGATGAAATATTCCATTTGAATAATATAATTAAAGTTAATGTAAGGTACTGGAATTATCATATAATTTGGATGAGGTTATATGAGGAAGGAAGTATAAAAAAGATGTCAAAATAAGAGAAAAATTGAGAAATCTATTACAAAAATTCGGAAGCCTAATGACGTCACCTAAAATTTTAAAAAATAGTTTTATAAGGGAATGGGGGTATGTAATAACTCTTGAATAATATGAGAAGTAAGGGTAATATGGAATGAAATATCCCCACATAATCTAATTTAAAATAAAATAGAAAACATAAAATGAAATCTTTAAGAAAAGTGAAGGGTGGTTGATTCTCTAACCTTGTAGAGTAACTCCAAAACATGAAGGTTGGGACCTTGGGGGTTTTAGGACTCCTTGTGATGAATCCTTGGGAGATAATACCACTATAACTTTGAGGATATTGAGTTTGGAATGATAGAAAACGAAGGGGGGTGAGTGGGTATTTATAGTAATTAATAGAGAGTTTTTTATTAATTAAAAGGAACACCTCATTAGTGGTTTGTGAAAAAACATGGGATTTCTCATGGTATTTGTTCATGGTTTATTCCAAATGGGACACATCATGTCATATCATACTGTACAAAAGTTGACCACCTGTTTATATTTAATTATTACATCATTATGATGTCATTAAACTACTGAAAACTCAAAACTGTATTTTTACTATTCACAAAAATTCAGGTATTTTAGAAATAACCCAAAAATTCACCCTAACCATTTTCTGATGTGCATAATTTGAAAATGTACTCCATTTTTAAAAAATAATTTTCTAATTATTTTTAATTTATTTTTTAAATAAAATCAAGTTAATTCAAAAAAAACAATTTCAATGGTATAATTAGTTCTATATCTCATTGAAAAATCAACCAAGATCTCATTATTTTATTAACTTAAGAAAATAAAATATTATCATTATTTAATATTTATAAGGTTCATATTACTATTCATATTACTATTCATAAGGGTATGTTACTATTCATAAAAAAATCAAGTTGGTTCTATCAGACTCCAAATGACATACTGGTCACAAATCTAGATGACCGTTTTTGAAATTCAAATCATTGAAGTGGAAAATGTATGGTTAATGGATATCTTATAAGTTTCTACTATAATGTTATGATTCAAAAAAGACATAGTTATTCATGAAATATAGGATATCTAATTAATAGAAAGTATTTAATAGGATCATACCATAAAATTTTTGAGGTGTTATACATCCTCTAATGGATGCGATTGAATTATAAATGAGATAGCTTTCAAAATGTTTCTGGTGGTCATCTTACTTATTTAATGCTCCTATAAAGCTATTGTTTTCCTCAGTTTTTTCTACTTAGGAACTATGTAGCTTGGGGTTTGAGATTTTTGAGAGGATCCTGATGAGGACCAATTCTTATAGGTTATGAGGTATTTCCTTGGTCAACATTAGACTCTCCCATGTCGAT
The DNA here is from genome assembly GCA_963277665.1 of Viscum album. Lineage (NCBI taxonomy): Eukaryota > Viridiplantae > Streptophyta > Magnoliopsida > Santalales > Viscaceae > Viscum > Viscum album. The sequence goes on along the minus strand of OY728163.1, from coordinate 1,424,530,269 downwards.
TGTCACCTAATACCTGACTCAAATGATCATTTAGAATAAATTTTTCTTGTTCTTTATCACCGAGGACCTCCATGGAAGACTATTGAAAATATAAACAAGATATTTAATTATTAATTTCCAATAAATATTTTAAATATAAATAAAAATACTTAAAAAGTTTTCTCATTTTTGTGAATTTACTACACTACCATCCTTTTTATTCATACTCGATATTTTTTTTCTCGAGACACATGACCGTTGATGCCCAATACCACTTAATAAAAATGAAATTGATCAGTATATACATATTTATAATATAAAAATTATATAATCTTGGATAATAATAAAAGGAAATAACATTATAATTAATCAACAATTCATAAATTTAAACAACTGACAAACATTGAGGAAAAACTCATAAATAAAAGCTAATAATAAACCCTATATAGTTTTTTTCTACTCATTATGATCATTCCATAAATATCAACTATTTTTTAGTGCTTAGAATGGAAATAAAATCCAACATAAAACTACCAGTATTTATTTAAAATGAATATTAACATAGTAGAAAATATTTGGAAGAAGTTTATAGTATCTTGTTTTCTACACTACTAAATTGATATTTCAATGAAGCACTAGAATCCACAAATACAAATCAGATGTCTTAGTGAGTGATTGAATTTTAAAAGGATGAATAAATTTCATACATGTATAGTCCATCAACATTATTTTAAATCACTAAATAATATATTTATAGATAGATAATGATGAAACAAAAAGACAAGTAATCATACACCATGATAACTCATCAGTAAACACTCAAATAAGAGAATGACTAGATTATGAATAATGAGATTTTCATTTCATATCACAATAGTAAAATGGAATACAAGTACTTATATATGATATATACACAATTTCATAATATGTAACTCATAGAGTTGAATACGAATATAGGAACCAATGATTTTGAGATATGTTATAATAGTTAATAGTATAATTTTAATAGAAAAATATTACATATGTCGTAGATTTCCAACATAAAAAATAAAAGAAGAATTAAAAAATAAGACATGGAAATAAACATATCTAAATAAGTAAAAATATATATCTCGATATTATTTATATTTATAACAAAGTATATGGTGCTTTTCATGCTCGAGCATTTTAGTGTACCCCAATGTGTGATGATATGCCATTGAATCTATGTTCTTTTTGTTTTTTCCTAATAAATCTTGAATCAAAAATTCAATTTAAGATATATGAATTAAAATTTATCTGAAAAACATGGAATATTGGGAATACCTTAAACTTGTCATTGTTTCAATATGTTATCATTTGTTGATATCATGTTTTTTGATAGTTGGGGAATATGTGCACTCCCTCTAAATCAACACCAACTCTAATCCTGCAATAAACATATAACGTATGCTTATATGATCACCATAACTCTCCAAGATCCATCAATCTTGCAACCATAGTATCTTCACCATCACGAAAGTTAAACCGACTGTACATTAACATTTTAATTCATATATATATATATATAAATTAATAAAATCATCTTAACCATATCTACACCCATTATTTTTCCTTTATTTCATTGCTGATATGTTTCCATGAGACCAGTTCCACCAGAATTATATCATGGTACATGGATAAAGTGTCAACAAAACTTCTACACTACATAATATTTTTAACTATCATTTGATTTTATTTATTATAATCCACCATTATCTGTATTCGGATATTCTAGGATTCCTAAATATGAGTTCACCCATGTCACCTATTAGAAGATCCTAATTAAAAATATAAAAGGAAATGATGAATAATTTTGTCATTATACAATATGAAAAAATGAAGTGATATAATTTGAAACAGTTATAATAAAAAAAATTGTTGCATGTTTCTCAATAGGTTCTAATGGATTTGTGGTCTATCATGGATCAGTAGACTATGAAGGATGTGTATGTTCTAATTAATTCTCTAGGTGATCTTCATGACCTAAAGTGGAAGTTGAAGTAACACACTCATCATATCCTAGATTTATGGTAGGAAATATAGGATCCATATACATAAAAAATATGGGCAGTGGGCATGGGGATACATAAAAGGATTTGGATATGGTAAAGTTTGGAACATACATGGAGGTGGAGTAGACATGGTTTGGTAATAAGAGGAAAAATGAGATGATTATGGAGGCATGAGTGGGAACATCCTTGGAGGCTCGTTCAGAGGGTGGAAATGTGCAGTGAAGGGGGTGTTTGTTGGTGGGTTAGGGTGGGAACGGGTATGACGAGTGCTCCATCTATGTCTAAGAGAATCCCTACTCAAGACCATACTAGTAGGATGAGGAGACATCAAATTTGGTAGTAAATAATGTCCCAAAAATATTTGATAAGGAATATAAACATGAAATTATATATAATATAGGAGAAAAATATAACCATTATTATACTGACTAAGGGATGTGAAGGAGGTAACCCAAACTCGCACATCTGTCAATAAACAACAAATAATTTTCTTCCATCAAACTTATGATGTTTTTATCATAATCCACATAAAAATGACATATAAATTTTTTATAAAAAAATTTAAAAAATCATGCACACATCTTATATGTCAAAGAAGTTATAAAAAATTTCATAATATGTTTTATTAATAATAATTAAAAACCAGGTTATACATTTTTTAAAAAAACTATTTGAAACTCTGTTTTTTGAATTGAAATGAATATTATTAAATAAAACATAACCAAAAAATACTAAAAGAAACATATAATTCCAAAATGAAACTAAATTTATGTAATTATAGTAATACCAACCTAAGAACATCATGTCAAGGTAAAATGAATGAACAATGAACAGATATGGTAGGATCTATAAATTATACATCACTACTTCAAGTTCAACATAAACTCTCACAATAGAACAATTTGAGTCTTTAAATGAAATATTTTTGTCAAAACCAATGGGGGAATCAATGGTGGCAATTTTTTCCCCAATATCATGAAAAATATTTTTTGATATTACTTCATTAATGACATCATAATAAGGTATCATATGATCGTTCACATAAAACACTAATTTTTTCCATTGATACTAAAAATTTATGGTTCATCAGTAGCCAGAAATCAACTCATGTCAATAAGTCTGAATCCACAATCAATAATAAATGTACTATGTCACATCATTCAATCAAACCATTTACATTTAATCATACTGACTCAACCACGAGAGTAGTTTTCTAATAACAATATATTATCAAGAAGTCCATTATAATACACATCTTCATACTAGGGATGTCTCTCTAGTGCTATGGAATAAAAATCCACTGTAGTCATTACATTAAACCACCATTATGTGTTATAATTTTCACCACTCAATCATTTGTAAATAATTTATACCCATTGACTATTAAATATTTTCATTCACAAACATAATAATTGGGACCAAAATCCAACATTATTATTTCCTTAGAAACATATTCAATTGGTGAAATCAATTCCTAAAATATATATTAGTAATATAATTAAATGGATATATATTTTAATTTAATTAATTTAATGGTTATACCATTGATTTCAACCAAGCAGAAAACTATTGGCTATGCAAAGACACTCTCCATATCAAATCCAAAGATCAATGAACTCTACTATATTTTTTTTTCCTTCATAAGATGATAATAAAATTATAAGGTATAAATGAAATGACATATTATTATATTACAAATAAATATCCAAATTACTTAATTAATATAGTCATCGAGAAAACCATATTTAATCAAGATTGTGTGATGTGCCATATCCCACTCTTCAAATATCAACATAGCCAATGTATATGAAATAGAAATTACTACTACTTAGGTAAGAGATGAAGATGATGGATCAATTTCAACATACTTCTCATCTTCATTTCCCATTGGCCAGTTATATCTTATTCTCAAATAAAATAAATACATTAAACAAAAATAAATACAGTCCTCAGCTAGATAAATTTTCACAAAGGATCCTTCAAGATAATTTTTATTTTATACATAATATTTCATGGTTCACATATTTATTTCAGTATGATATATCTACCATAAAGTAGTTAGTTCCCCAAGAAGTGTTTTTGTTAGAAGATAAAATGTTAAATGCAACATGTAGGTGAAAAAGGTGGAGGAATTTTTTTCTAACTCAAACAAAATTCATGATGCCTATTATGAAATTTTTATCAAGATTGACTTGGATAACCATTCATCACAAAGGACTCTAAAAAATGGAACAAGGAAATCAATTTCACCCTTACATTAATGGATATCAAATTCTGAATTTCTAATAGAATCTATTCATGAAGAAAGATGTGAAAATCCAATGTTTTTAGGGATTTTAGTTTCAAATACCATCTTTTTACAAATTTAGATATATTTTTGGAATAGCCATTAGGAAAATTTTTATTCTCCAATACTGCCAGAAATTAATCTTTTTATAACGGTGTCATCACATAAGAATAATAAGGAACTTTACATTTGTTTTCATCGATACACACAAGATGTAGTTTTGGTCAAATACCCCAACCCAACAAGTCTTGATGTGATCAGAAGTCATATTTGGTCTTCCCCTTGATATTTAGATTAATTAAAAGAAATATTTTACAGATATTTTTCTCAATGTTAATTATGTATAAACAATGACATATTAAATTGGTAGAACAATATGGAAACTCAAAAAAATATGCTTCTCTTTTTCCAATTATAAGTGGCTTCAGTGTTAATATTATTCCAATTTAAATATTTTACTAGAACTTCCCCAAATGAAAAACTAAAATATTTAAATTCTTTAAGCACATCACTTTCTGAAATATGTTGAGGTGGTTGTTCAGCATAAAAATTATTTTCAATCCTTCAATTATTATTTCTGTATTTATGATCTATTAACAAAAATCATTGATGCAACATGAAACTAAAACATTGATGACATTTAAGACTTATCGATCGTGTATTCTTCATACAAATAGGATATGACAGTTTTCCCTGCATACTCCAACTATAAATCATTACATAAGAAAGGGAATCATTTATAGTCTATATAAGTGATACACACATCTAAAATATATTTTTTAACGAATAACTGAATGTCTTTACACCTATATCCCAAATCCAATTAAAATATATTATTAATGGTTGAAAGTAGTCATATATATCATTGCTGGGATTAGATGGTCCAAATATCAATACACTCAAGAAAGTGAAAGGTTTTTTATACACATCCAAAGAGGAATATTACAATCGTGAATAATAACTATCCACCTTCAATGAGTAGTAAGAATATGAACAAATGGATTAAAAACATCACAATATAGACCTACCCTAACATTACACACCTCAGCTAAAAAAATAAAAATGTTATGCATCAAATTCCCACTATAATAATCCATATATATGATGAAACAACTTATCATGACCTTCAAATATCTCAACATCATTCCATCACTTAATGGATGATATTTATGCAGACATGAAAATTTTTTAATGCCTATGAATCAATGTAAAGTGCCACATATATTCATGTGGCACAAGTGATGGTGTTATATCAGCATTTTACTTCCATAGAGATGTACCAAATTCTTTACAATCATTAATATTAGTTATTTCCTGCCAAAATAAACTGCAATATTTCAAACAAGCATGGAATTTATTAGTAGAAAATCTATCTTACATAATTTACTTTAGTTCCTTATAATGATTTGAGGGGATATCTACACCATCAGGAAGAAAGTCCTAAAAAAGGTAAGAATATAATCAATGGTTGTATTATAAATTATATACATGATTTCCCATGAAAACCCCACATTAAAAATTCCAAATTGGTCATTTTAGTAAATTCTTGATATACTGGTGTTCTGGAATTATCCATTAAATTTTTTACTCCCTCATCATCATCATATTCAGTATTTTCCTCATTTGTAATGACATCATTGCCTTCTTACACTATCATAATATCTCTGTTATGATGATATACAAATAGAAATCGATCAAATATCTAATTAGCTATACTAATTATTTCATTTCATTCATGAATAGTAAAATATTGATCCTCTCTATATGGTGATACCAAACATAATAGTTTGTTTAAAATATCGATTTCGTTAAAATGTAGCAAACTTATTATCATCTTAACTATGGTCTTCAATCAAATTTATAGCATAGAAACTACATACAACATCTATATGAATCATTTTTAAATAAAAAATCTAAAATATTTCTAAATTCTTTTGAAATATGGTTGAGATGTTATTAGTATAACACATACAAATTCTATCCATTATATTTGAGGGTAAAAAGTTATGTTTCAGTCAATAATGTTAACTGTAATTGAAAAATTCATTACAACCAATTTTAATATGAATGTCATCAAACAATACTAGTTGATAGAAAAATAATGAATAGGAGAAATAACATATACTAAAAACAGTGAACCAAGGTGGGTATATACGACATTTAAGTATTCACTATCATGGTGGATAAATTGAATATCTTTAAGACACTAAAATACATATAATTCCCTTTCTACTCAGTTATTCTTTAATTTACCAACCCTATCTATCTATCCCTATACTTGATATGGTCTACCACAAGTATTAAATTTCATTCACGATCAATAGGTGCTAGAAACAAGTTCTAAGGATATCAACATACCCAAGAACATTGAAACATATAATAAAATAAAATAAAATATTAAATGTATTATAAAACACAAATAAAAAACGTTTGGTGAAATAATATCTAAAAAATTAGTTGAATTCATAGTTGAATCCTTCAACACCTAGGTTGAATTTAAAAATAAATTATATAATAAAATTTCCTAAAAATTATAAATAATAAAAACATGTTGTTTCTAATTATGATGGTAAAAGTTGAAAAAACAAGAAAGGATGTGATACAAAGGATGATACAAAAAAGTTATCAAAATCTATAAATAAATAAATATGAAAATAAAAAAAAAATTCCTTACAAAAGAATAAATATTAGGGAAAATTTTATTTGAAAATTAGAATTCAGGTTAGTATATTTATTGAAATAATTTAATTTATTATAGAAGATACATGTTTAAAGTATAAATTTCATATTATTAGATTTTATTATCATAAACCCTTTTCATTTTGGTTCACATATGGTTACTTCTAGTAATATATGAATAAATTACAGGAAGTAATGAGGTTAAAGATAAATAATCAATAAACAAGAAATCTATAGACACAAAATCATCAAATATATCTACCCAAATAATTTTTGAATTCTTGGTGGAGATTTCCTGACTATGTGATAATCTATGGAATTGTGTTTGGAAGTGTATGAAAATAAATGCTTTATAGTTATATAACATATAATAGTAGAAAAGATTTTTGATGAAAATTGAAGAATTGAAGTTACATGTTTTTGTAGTTTCATTGGAAGAAAGAAAGAGAAGAAAATGATAGATCCCTGAGAGTGGTAGTTCCTCACACATGAGTGTAGATAGTAAAATATCAATGAACATATAATATCAGGAAGAATAAGTGACGTTTGTAAATGAATGTTCTTCACAAAATTGTGTTGTTTGAACTTCTAAAATTATCTCAAGGAATCTCAAATGTAAATATATTTTTTAGGTGGAAGGAAAAAAACCCAATCTAATTAGGTTATGAAAAATAAGTGATTGTGTGAATGAGTTTTTTAATATGAAATTTATTATCAATAATTCAATTGATTTAGAGGTCATTATGGGTGGTGAAAGGACATGTGGGAACATATTTCAAATTTTAATCCTCAAACATTTATTCTACTTAAGTGATATGTATAAGAATTAATTATAGGATAGAAGGAATTTGCATATTGACCATAGAAATATGAGAAAAATATTGAAAAAATGATTTCATTGGAGACCATTAAGAACTAAAAATTCAAAGGGATGTTATTTTTTATCTTATTGAAAGTGGAATATGGTTCCAGAATCACATAAGAATTATTTATAATATAATAATCTTAATTTTCATATTTAAATCCAATAATAGTTAGTTTTCATAACATTATTTTGTAGCATGAAAAATCATATCAGGAAATGTAAATCAATATAAATGAAATGAATTAAAAAATTAAAACTCCCTTGAAACAAGAAAACTATCCTAATACAATTGGGAAAAATTTATTAAAAAATTGTATTAACTTTTTATAATTTTAAATAAATCATTAAATAAATACAATATTAATTCATTGATGATAACCCAATAATAACATTTCATCAAACACATAGTAGAAGAATTTTACTCAAAATATAATTTAAAATAAACCATATCTCATGCATATATTTTTGAATTATTTTTAAGATATATATACATACAAAACAATAAAAAATATAGGGGAATATTATGTTTAGAAAAATAAGAATTTAGTACATCAATTTTTTGGGTTTAGTGGGAGCCCACACAATAATGAAGGCACACCAACTTACAACCAATCTCTAAAAAATAAAAAATAGCACAAGCATAAAACTAATACTCAAACATCCACACACACTAACTCTCCAAGGCGAAACACTAAATATAACATCTAAAAGGCAATAAAAAAATATGGAAACCAAAACAAGTAAGAAAACAAAAAGTAACATCAATATAAATACTTAAAAATTTTAATTTATTGGAATGATTTACTTATTGGAATGAATGAAAAGTAATAAAAATAAAAACAATACTTAATAGAAGAGAAGAATGATTCAGAACTCAATTTTGTGATATTGATGAGGATTCAAATAAAAAAATGATTGAAATAGAAGAGATCACGGGAGTAGATGGAGGTTGACGGTTGCTCGGGATGTCACCTTTTGTTGATTGCTCGGGAGGTCACTACTCAGTAGGTCTCCGATCATTCAGTAGGTCATAAAAAGGGATCTCAGTAGTCTATGGGGAGGTCATTTTTAAGAGTTAATGACTCGATAGGGTGAGAGGGAAATTAGGTAAGGATACTGTTAATGGGGGGGTGGCTAGGAGTGGTTGGATTCTTTAAAATTATATAACAACTGTTTTAAAAAACCATTACTATAGATCAACCTATAAAAACAGTTTCAAAAAACCGTTGGTATAGAATTATCTATAACAATGATTTCAAAAAACCATTTCTATGTCATTGATTCAGGAACCCTATACCCATATTTTTGTTGAACAATGAGTATAGATGCCTGTAGATAACCCCACTTTCAAGTATTGTGGCATGCTTATGAATGTCTAATTTAAATGTTGTAGCCAAATTTTTATGTTATAATTCATGTTATTTTTATAATGATATGCCTCATGTTATATTTATCATGCCACAATTATTTTTCTTATTTTATTATTGATATTTTTCATGATCACATGTAAAGATTTTTCCTTACCGGGACTCATGCTCACATATTTTTTTTGATGTATGTCCCTCGGTTATGAGATGAAGTAAATTCACTTAAGATGAACCTAAGAATAAGCCTTTCAAGTTAATTATAATAATGTTATAATTTCCCTTGTATTATGTACCTTATTTTAAAGGAACTAAACTTTAAAATATCTTCTATTTCTTTAATGTAAATAAAATTTATGTAATAAATGGAGGGATTACATAGTTGGTATCAAAGGATAGGTTAGTTATTTTTGTAAGTTAAGATTTTAAAACATTAAGAATAACCTTAGATAAAATTTTAAATATAGTAAAACATACTCATATTTTGGTAAACAATTAAGAAAGTGGTTTTTAAGAAAATAAATCCCTATCCAAATTTAAATAATTGGATGTGGATCTGGCATATATGTATCTATGGGTAACACCTAAAAACACCTCTTTGCGCTAGACTCAAATAGGAACTGGTGCACGAAAAAGTGACATGTTGAACTCCTAGTTTGACACACTCAATGTATATTTTTGGTCGACCAAAATATTTTTATGAACCATTATGAAGGATATATAGAAAATGTAACTTTTGTTAATGAATGACATATTTAATCATGATATTTTGAGATATAATTTTCTTTATAATTGTAATATTCTAAAAAAACGTTTTTTTCTCATATTTTTTATTATTTTATAAAATGGAAGGAAATAGGAGGAACCAAATAAATGATGAGAGAAATGGAAGATTCACTAACAACCCTATAATAAAAGTCAAAATGGAAACCTTTATGAGAACGATGAATAAACTATCTCTTGTTCAGAAGAATAACTTGAATCAAGTAGAGATGATGGATTTACCTCAAAGGGAATAACATTACATTGAGTACTTTAGGAATCAATGAACACGTTATTTCAGTGGATCTACTAGCACATTGATTTATGAACAATGGATAAATTATATAGAAAATATATTTCCCATAATCTATTGTTTGGAGTGAGATAAAGTCATTGTCCAATTATACTACTTAGATGGTGAAGCTGATTTGTGGTGGGCACAGATTAAAAACATTAAACCAAAAAAAGATATTGATGATATATAGTCGGAAGATTCCAGGGGAATTTTTTTGAATAAATATTTCCCTAGTTCAATGAGAACAAAAATAGAGAAGGAATTACTAGAGCTGAAGAAGAAGGAAAATGAATTGGTGGGAAGCTATTCGATGAAATTTGAAAGACTAGCTCGATACACCACTATAATTCTTATGGATCATAAGAAATATTTTATATATTACTAGGTAGAATAAGACAACATATATGAAGTTATATAGAAATTCAAGACTACGAAAGCTGTGAGGAGATAGTGCATAGTGTTATAAAAGATTAAATGGAGTTAGATGAGATAAAATATTCACATAGGTCAAATGAAAATAAGAGTGATATAGATCTAAACAAAGAGATGAACTTTCATCACAAAAGAGGAGGAAAACAAGTGAAACGTTTTACATGAAACAAATGTGGGAAGAAGTATTCAGGGAACTAATTTAAAGGGAGTGGAAAATTTTATGAGTGTGGATAATAAGTCTATATATCTTAGAGATTTCATAGTGACATGAAGCCTCAACATATCAACACAAACGAAAAAGGAAATATGGGTCAAGCCCAGCCTAAAGTATAATATTTAAAGTGTGGAAAACTCAGACACATTTCTAATCACTATAAAAATAAGAAGATAAGGGAGGGGATTCAACATCAACTTCATCATAGTCCAAGGGATAAAGGTAGATATCTTTCTGTCACGAAGACAAAATTATAACCTCAAAATGATATGGTGGTAGTAATATTATTGTTCTCTCAAAGCTATCAAGTACTTTGTTTGATTCTAGTTCAATGAATTCATTTATTTCATCCAAAATAAAAAATAATATAGAATCAATACCACATCTTCTAGAGGTATATTTATTAGTTAATAATCTTAGAAGAATTATCCAATCATAAATAGTGTATATAAATTCTAGTATTGACTTTGTGAGAAAAATCTCATTGCAAATATAGTAGTCATTCCCATGATGGAATTTGACACTATACTAGGGATAAACTGGATCTCAAAGTATAATAATAATATAAAATACCTAATAAAAGAAATATCAATAGAATTGAATGAAAAAACTATAATTGTTTTCAAAGGAGATATATCCCGACCTGAAATTTATCAAGAAGTACCTAACTTATTCTTATTTATAGAGTCGATCAGTGAAGAGGAAGAAGGAAATGAAAGTATAAAAATAGAAAATGTCCCCATCATTAAGGAATAAATTGATGTATTTATTGATGATTTACATTGACCTCCCCTATAAATATAAGTAGTTTTTTCAATTTAACTCATACCTAGATTCATGCCGATATCAAAGACCCTATATAAAATGGAAAATTTGGAGTTAGAGGAATTAAAGAAACAAATTCAATGCCTTTTGGAGAAGTTATTTATCTGACCAAGTGTGTATATGTGGGAAGAAAATGTTATCTCTATGAATAATAAGGATGGATAAATGTGTATATTAGTTGATTATGGAGAACTTATCAAGATCACATTAAAGAACTAGTTCCCTCTCACAAGGGTTGATGATTTATTTGATCAGCTTCTTGGGGATCAATTATTCTCCAATACTGATCTTTGATCTTGTTATCATAAATTGAGGGTAAAGAAATAAGATATATTAAAGACCTCATTACAATAAAATATATTGGTATTATCAGTTTGTTGTTATTCCCTTCAACTTGACTAATATAAATTATATATTTATGGATTTGATTAATATAGTAGCTAAGTATTTACATGATAAATGTTTGATAGTTTTTATTGATGATATTATGATATATTCCAAAATTTGTGAGGATCATGAGAATAATATAAGGGTTATATTGAAAACTTTTTTGAAGGTGGGGATATTCGTAAAACTCCAAAAATGTGAATTTCAGTAACAACATGTTTCTTTCTTGGTGAAAATTGTAACCAATGAAGGAATCTCAATTGACTGTACTAAGAAAATTGTTATGGAGGAGTGTCATCATTCTACAATAATATCTGAGATTTTTAATTTCATTGGATTATAAGGATATTATAGGAGGACATTGAAAAAAAAATTATGACTTTATAATCAACTAACAATGTTAAATCATAAAGGAAATTAGTTCACCTGGAAAAGGAGTGTGAGTAAAGATTCCATGAATTGAAGAATATATTGATTTTTTCACCATAGTTCACAATACCCTCTATCAAAAAAGGATTCATTACTGTTAGTGATGAATCAATTAAAGGGATTGGGTGTGTCCTCATAAAAATGTTTAGGATATTGCTTATGAATTTCAGTATTTAAAGACTCTTGAGTATATTTATCCTGTGCAAGACTTGGATCTATTTGTGGTTAGTTTTTCTCAAAAAATATAGAGGCACTATCTTAATGGGGAGTAATTTTATATATACAATTACCACCAAAATTTTAAGTATATATTAACACAAATGTATTTGAACATGACACAAAGTAGATGGTTGTATCTTCATAAAAACATAACTATTCAATTCATTATAACCCCAGATGTGAAAAAGTCACTAATGCATTATGTATGAATGAATCCATTTTACTGAAAATGATGAGGATTCAAAAAGATCCAATGATCAAAGACCTAGTAAGGATGGACATGAGAATTATTAGGGTATAGAAAACATATATTCAATACCAAATGATTTCTCAACCATCACTAAAGTATGAGATCAAGACAACTCAAAGAAAAGATCATTTGTTATAAAAGAATATATAGGATGTGAAGAATGAAAATTTTAATGAGTTCAATATTGATCAATAAGGTGTACTGATATTTTGAACAAGGATATGTGTCCCATCTATCCTAGAAATAAATAAGGATTTTATGGATGAATCTCATAGTTATACATTTTGTATACATTATGGATTCACTAAAATGTATATGGTCTATCATGATCATTATTAGTGGAATAAAATGAGAAGGGAGATTGAAGACTACAGTAAAAGGAGTTCGGTGTGTCAAGAAGTGAAGGTAGAGTGATAATATTATAATGAGGTACTGAATCAACTATCCATACCAACATAGAAGTGGGATAATACCATTATGGACTTTTTCATAGGTCTCCTAAGAAAAACCAATGGAAATAATGCGATATGGGATATAGTGGACCAACTCACCAAGACTAACCATTTTATTTCTATTATGGAAGAGTTCATTCTTAAAAAAATTTCAATTAAATACATGAAAGAAGCAGTGATGATTTATGGGGTTCCAATTTATATCATTTATAATAATGATCTGATGTTCACATCTATATTTTGGAGAAGTCAGCAACATACTGGGAATACTGAATTGAATTTTAGTATGAACCATCAACCCCAGATTTATGGCTGATATAAAAGGAATATTCAGACATTTGAAGACATACTAAGAAAATTTTCAATGAAATTAAAATTTGGATGGGATCAACACCTCCCATTAATTGAGTTACCATACAACTACAGCTTCCACTCAAGTATTACAATGGAACATTATGAAGCACTATATATAAATCTATGTAAAAAAACTACTTGATTGGATGAATTTGATGAGATAAAGATACTTGGGCCTAATATTGTTCATGATATAATTGAAAAGGTTCATTCCATACAAACAATATAAAGTATTCATAAAGTAGTCATTACAGAAATAAAAATATCCACCGAAGGGACACAGTGTTTGATGTTGGTGAAATTTTTTTCCTTCAAATATCACCATGAAAGAGAGTCGTGTAGTTTGGGAAGAAATTGAAGATTATACCAGGTTATTTATCCCCTAAGATATCATTCATCGCATAGGTGTAGTGCCATATTGACTTATAGTTCCATTAAATATATCCTAGGTTCATGATTATTTCCATGTATCTCTCTTGAGAAAGTACAAACATGATCCGTCACATTTATATATTCCATAGGTTGTACAACTAGAACATGAACTCTCTTATAAAGTGAATTTGGTGGAGATATTTGGTCATAGAGACAAAGTTATATTAAACATTAATACCCACCACTTCAAAGTGTTGTTGAGGAACCAAAAATATGGATATGCGACATGGGAACCCGAGGAGACAATGTGAAAGAAGTACCAACACATTTTCTCAACCGAGTGAATGAGTTGAAATTTTAGGGATAAAATTTCTTAAGGGGGATGAATGTAATGACCCATACTTTTAAAATAATATTTTTTCCAAATAAAATGTGTGTAATATTATTTTCTACATAAAAAAACCACATCTCGTAAATAATGGAGTCATATTTATGTAGTATAAAGGTAAATATGACTATCAGGATTTGACCATTATATGAATATTGGTCAATATGACCATTTTAAACCTTAATATTGGGAAAAATTTTAATTTTTAATTTTTTATAAGTATTAATTAAAAAAGATAATTAATCCAAAAAAAGAGAAGTGATGTCCTCAACTCGTAGAGTCTTTCCCTATGAATCCCATCTATCAAAACATGAGAGGGATGTAGCGTCCCTGGGGTTCTCCCTTAACTAATCCCAATAAGAGATTCATCAATTGAATAATGAAGGAAATATCTTATAGGAGAAGTTCAATTTAGTGTAAATTACCAGTCGATTGATGTTATCGATGCTACCCCTGAATCTATCACCATTGCACACCTAACCCTAATGTTGTATGTGAGTGTTATAAGGGGTTATATATCATGGAAAAAATTAATTAATGTGTAAGTTTTTTTATTAATAATATTTTCATTCTACTAGTTCCATTTTGAGAATTGTTTTTTAATAAAATATAGTTTTAATAGAGATAAAATTTGAAAAAATTATTTTTCAGACACAAACTATACTATTAAAAAAAGATATAATTTTTACAATAAACCAAGGTATTACGAATAATATTTATTTTAATTAAATAGTATGTTATAAAATTATTTAAATCTAAACTAAATAATAGTTTTATTATGTCCAAGGAAAAGTGTCATAAATTTCACTATACATTATCAACAAACTATTTTTTAAATAAATAAGATTTTTTATATTAAGAAGTTAAAATTCACATATTTAGATAATTATTATGACAAAATAAACATCATGTTTGAAATCATCACATAAAAATTAGTTTAGGCTAAATTTATGGGAATGTTTTCAAGTACATTATTTTCAATGAATATTAAAAATACAGTTTGAGGTTTTTGGAATGTTTAATATATTCATAATTATATCATAATGAGGTAATAAATAATTAAAAAAATAGAATACATAATTTTTTTATTTTATTAATATGAATTATTTTAATATATCATAATTAAATTTGAAAAATATAATTTAATTTTGAAAGTCAAAAATGGAAACTTTTACTTTTAAAACATTATTTTTTGTGGAAAATTTACTTTTCCATGCCAAAAGAATTAATATAACATGATTCATGGTTATTGTGGGTTAAAATAACATAAAATATTTCCCAAATGTCCAAAACCATGGAAAACATGAGTAAGACAATGGTTTTTCATTTTTCCACAACCTAGATTTCCATGGAGTATATATATAAGTTATTAAACAAATACTCCAGTTTTTCTATAAATATCCACCCATTTTACCTATCCTATTCAATTTTAATCCATACATAATGATTTTCTGGGGTTTTCCATCCTATGGAGTTCCCCCAAGGTTTTTTTATCCTCCAAGGTTTCATTCCTCAATATTAAGGAGTTACTCTTCATGGTAAGGGTGTTATCCTTCCTTTCTCTCAAATTAAAGAAAATTGTTTTGTATGTGTCTTCTAAATGTTATGGTAACTCTCTTTTATTACAATTTTTTTTCATAACCCTACTAAAAAATAATTTTTTATCAATTGGAGAAAAGTTTCCCCACAAATTTTATGCTTTTCTAAAAAACCACATTTTATAAGTTTTATGTTTTTGAATTTATTTCTCAAAAAATTGTCTCTTCTCCTCAAGAAGTATTATTTTATTTAATTGAATACAAAAAACTTTTTCTATTCTAGTGGTATTCACATATATGTACAGATTATTTATTGTATTTGAGTATTAACGTACATTAAATCACCATTCCCTTTCTATGGGTTAAAAATTTAAGAATTATCATGTATTTAAGCACTTTTGAAATGCCATGATTTTGATATGAAACTCGTTTTTATTCTATATGGTTTATTAATGAAAAGTTTTATTATGATCTATATGGATCAGATTAATAAATTAATATAAAAGGTGCACCCTAATGTCTATAAAATTCAATGGATAAGGTATTTAATCTCTAAAGATAACAAGTTTTCTGATACCTAGTTGAATAACTTTGGTAATTTTTACTTATGAAACCTTTGGGACAAACCATGATGATATTCTTATGAATGTATCATTTAAATGTTGTATACACATTTCTATGTTATGATTAATGTTCTTTTTATGATGATATAAATCATGTTCTTTTTCTCAATCCGTAATTATATTCATTATATTATTTTTGATATTCCTCATGAGCACATGTAAATTTTTTCCCTTATTGGGCCTTATGCACACCCCTTTCCTTAGATGTACGTCCCTAAGTTTTGATATGTAGTAAATGTACATAATATTAACTTAATAATAATCCCTTAAAGCGGATTATAATAGTGTTTTATGTTTATATGTATTATGTACCTTATTTACAAGAAACTAAACATTAAATGTTCCTCTGTTTGTTTAATGCAATGAAATGTTAGGTAATATAAATGTGGGATTCCATAGTTGATTCCTGGTTTTTTTTTGATTTTATGGTCTTTGTAGATCAAATTGATATATTAAATGTTTTTTGTACTTATGGTAGTTCCACCGTTCTATGAAATGAAATTATAGATCAATATTTATTTATGTTGATTTATCACTCTTAAGATTCATGTATTTTGAAATGATAAAGTGTTATTCCATGACTCATGTTTATGATGCATCATAGATTGGGTATGAACTTTTTATTTTATATTCATTATATCATACCATTATTCGTATATTATGATTTTATATGATCATTGATTGATGTATCCCATGTTTACCCTTATGGAGAATATGATCTCACCATTTCTTAGGTTTCCTTTCCCCAAGTTATAAAGAAAATTCTATGTAGGGCATGTCTATGTAGTTTAGTAAATGAGAAAATATTTATGAGAGATGTTTAAGATCAATCATGAAATAATAATTTTGTATATCTAGACTATAAAGAAACTAGACCACTATCATACTCAAGCATGTATTTTTAAATTTTATTTAATACTCATTTAAAAGATGTAATATTTATGTATGAAAATCCTAGGTCTCAATAGTTTCTATTAGTGGAATAATCTCTTCAATATTTTAAAATTAAGGTTAAAAAACATTGGTAAAAAACATAGGAATAGATATATGTATATGTTAACACCCTAATATTTTAATAAGTAAGAGATTATTTTGTTTCCCTAGTAATAAATTATTGTCTTGATACTATAAGTGGTTATGGTTTTACCATAGATACTTCTAGGGGATAAAACCGCAATAATAGTTGATAGAGTATATATCGACCATCATTTTGGTGGATGGCGAGTATGACCTTACTAAACACCCAGTTTGAAACTCCCAGGGTATATCCTCAGGTTAATTCATATTTTTATTATGAACCATTATGAATTATTTGAATAAATGATGACCAATGATGGCCTATATTATACTAAACTCTTCATAGTGTGAAAAAATGTTTCATGATTTACAAATACAATAAGTATTTCATGATTATATATTTTTCCACCATGATTATTATTTATCACACTTTTATTTTTTGGTTTTTTTCATTTAATGTAACTCAAATACATCACACTAACAATGAATGTATGAAATTATTGTCCACCTAAGAAACCACATGTTGTTTGATATGGAATATAGAACATTATTTCTCATCTCTCACATCTTTCTCAGGTCATGAATCATGCTAATATTCCAAATTATAAAAGGAGTTATCAATTTACTTTTGTGTATTTCATGAGACAAAATCCACCATATTTTAGTGGTTCTTTGGATCCACTAGTTGTTGATCTATGGATCGGTACCTTTGAGATGATATTTTTTGTTCTAAAGTGATCAAAAGATTTAATGGTTTTCTTATCCATTAATCATTTATAATGGAAATAAAATAAATGGCAGAACCATATTAAGAATATTAAACAATTATAAGAAATAGAATCCAATGAATGGGATGAGTTTAAGAGGATATTTTTTTAGTAAGTAATTCCCTCAAATTATACAAACATAGATTGAGAATGAATTATTTTATCTTAAAAGGAGGAAAAATCCATTGGAACATATGTGGAAAATTATACAAGACTTAAAGGGTGTATATATAGTAGAATAATTATCCTAAAAATCCAAATTGATATATTTGTTGATGGCATAAAAAGAAGTCTAAAAAAGGAATTAACAATAAGACACAAAAATAGATATGATGATTTCGTTCTATGTACACTCAATGTTGGAATTGAAATCAGAGATTCGAAATATTCCAATGGTTTTGATATGAATATAAAGATCGAGTCACTCAAAAACATAAATAAATCACATAGCAGAAATAAATCAAAACCATTTTCATGCTAAAAATGTTGGAAGAAATATTAAGTGAATATGTTGAATGGAATTGGGAGGTGAATTAAATATTTAAAGGTAGGCGATAAAGCCCAAGAATTTAAAATGATGATGAATGGTCTAGTTAAATAAATAGAGGAGAATAAGACACCAAAAAATACACCAACCATGCTCCAATAAATCTAATATTTGGAATATGTGAATTATGCAAACCAGTAAAAAAATACATTGATTTATGATGATGATCGGTATTAGAAACCTCTTAATATCCAAGGAAAATGGAAATCCCGTGAAATCACAGTTTTTAAAGTGGGTTATGAGAATTAAGTGGTGAATGGTGAACTTATTATCTAGTCTATAAAAACAATTTTATTATTTTATTATGGCTCTACCCACTGTTTTATATCAAATGAATTTGAAAAGGGTGTAAAATTACCTTCTCAATGATAAAATTTGGAGGTATCTATGAAAATTCCTAATGGTTTGATGGTCACATATCAATTCTATAGTTCCTATTTGATTGAATATTGTGGGAATGTGATTTATGAAAATCTTGCGATTAAAGATTTATTTCAATTTTATGTGATTATAATTATGGATTGGACTTAATTAAATAGAGCCCATATCAATTTCTAAGGAAGGTAAGTCACATTTCATATATTAAATGAACCTGTGATAATTTCTTTTTGTGAGGATGAATATGAACTTCCAATGGAAGTTAATTCTATCTTTTTGTTCTTAATTCCTATAAATTAAGGATATTTATCTTATATGGTTAGGAGGAAAATAAACATTGAATATATTTCTATTATTAAAGAGTTTGTTGATGTATTTATAGAATATTTTCATAGTCTAACTTTTAGTCAGGAAGTTGAGTTTTTACTAGAACTCATACAAGGTTCTACACCTATTTCATATAATATTTATAGAATAGTCCCAATTGAGTTTCTGAAATTAAATAAGAAATTCTATAAGAATATTAATAAGGTATATATTCATCTATGTTCATCACCTTAGGGTGCACTGATTATTTTCGTTAAGAATAAAGATAGATTAATGAACTATATATTGATTATTGATAACTTAACAAGATCACTATCAATAATAAGTATCCTTTACCCCATATAGATGATTTTTTTGATCAATGAATGGGATATTAGTACTTTTCCAATATTGATCTTTCATCTGAGTACTATCAGTTGAGGGTAAAAAATTGTGACATACCCAAGATAGCCTTTTGTATGAGGTATGGACTCTATGAATTTATAGTGATTCCATTTGGTCTTACTAATTCCCCAGATATCATCTTGAATTTAATGAATTGAGTCTTTAGATATTAAATTGATCAGTTTATGGAAGTCTTTATTAATGAAATTCTTATATATTAAAAGAGAGAATAATAACAAGAAGATTACATGAGAATCACACTGATGACTGTAAAAAAATAGAATTTGAATGAAAAATTTACCATGTTTGAATTTTGGCTTTATAAAATTTAATTATTGGGTCATATAATATCATGGGATTGTATTTACTTGGATCCATTAGAGGTAAATGTTATCTTGAAATGTCCTAGACAAACCAAGGTCACTGAGAAACATAGTTTTCTTGATTTTTATTGTAATAATCAAATCTTTGTAGATAATTTATCACAGATATCTAATCCACTCACCAACATAACATTGAAGGGATCCCATTTACATTTTATATATGAATGTGAGGAAAATTTAATGTAACTGAAGTGAAGGTTAGTCCTCACACCTATGAATACAGTACCCTATAGTGGATAAGGTTTTTTAATCTATAGTGATGCATTGATGAAGGGGATATGATTTTTTCTCATGGAAAATGATATGGTTATAGCTTATGCCTCATTAAAATTGATAGGTAATGAGAAAAATTAACCAACTCATGATTTGGAGTTAGTTGTGGTAATTATTTTATTAATGATATGGAGGAACTATATTTATGGGTAAAGATGTTATATATATACTAATCACAAAAGTATAGATTATATATTCACTCAAAAAGAGTTGAATATGTGTTATAGAAATTGGAGAGAGATGATTAAGTATTATGAATTAATAATACATTACCACCCTAGAAATGAAAACAAGGTGGACGATGCTCTAATTAAAAAGGATTATGTTATCTTATCTATAATGAGGATCATAAAAAATTCCATATTTTTGTATTTTAAAATAATTGTTTGGGAAATATTGAAGGAAGGGGATAAATATTATCTTTCCCAAATGAATGTTAAACCCTCTATCCATATAAGGAGTAAAGTGGCATAAAAGAAAATTTTAGTGACAAAAAAGAAGGTGAGAAATTTCCCAGAGTTCAGCTATGATTGTGATGTAATGACAATGTTTAGGAACTGTGTATGTGTCCCATCTATAACAGATTTGAAGAAGGAGATATTGTATGAAGCTCATAGTTCATCATTATATGTACATATTGGTAGCACAGATATGTATATATACTTGAAAGAGTATTTATAGTGGATCAACATGTAAAGGGATATTGAAAAATATATTTATCTGTGCATGGTAGTCAATAAGTTAAGGCTAAGAGACAAAATTATAATGGTATTTTATGACCATTACCTGTACTATAATAGAAATTGGAAAGAATCACTATGGATTTTGACATCGAACTCCACAAAATAAAAAGGCTATAATGCTATTTTGATTGTATTCAATCACCTTAAAAATACACCAAAATTCATTTGTATCAACGAATATTTATCTACTAATCATATTTCCAAAATATAAATTAAAGAAGTGGTATGGTTGCACAGAGTACCACATCATAATATATCAGATAGGGATTTGAGGTTTACCACAATGTTCTGGTGATGTCTTCTGCATGATCTAGATATAGAGTTATATTTCTGTACTTCTTATCATTCTCATACATATGGTCAGTCTGATATAACCTTTCAAACACTACAGTGTTTATTGAGATATTTTTCTCTATAATTAAAATGTGTTTGAGA
The DNA here is from genome assembly GCA_963277665.1 of Viscum album. Lineage (NCBI taxonomy): Eukaryota > Viridiplantae > Streptophyta > Magnoliopsida > Santalales > Viscaceae > Viscum > Viscum album. The sequence goes on along the minus strand of OY728163.1, from coordinate 1,424,508,268 downwards.
CCAACACCTTCCTCTAGTTGGTTTTCATACAATAAAAACATTCACTCGAGAATTCCATTTATGAGTCACTGTAGGGTATAATGTGTAGAACTCCATCATGATGGTATAAATTTGGACAAATCAACATATTGGAACCTGAGAAAGTACATATTTTTTAGAAAATAAAGGAGTTATTTTTCTAAAAAACTATTTTTATGCTTACAATGTGTTTTTTGTTAAGAAATTAAATTTATCACTATTGGTGAATGATTTTAAGTAATTTTATATATTATATATTTAATCAAATGATTTATATTTTAGTTAATATTTTTTTTCTAAGTGTGGGATAAGAATAAATCCATATTTTGGCATAAAAACATATTTTTCTAAAAAGCAGTTTTCATGAGGTTTTTTACACTTATTTTATAATTTATTTATGCCAATTATAAAAATATAATCTTAAAAAATAGATTCCATATTTTTAATTACGAGGGTCAAATTTCATAAATAGGTCTCCTTTACTTTTTCAATATTAATAGCAATCATAGTAAAAAAAAATCACCTTGGTAAGGATAAAAAATTTAATATAGGGTTAAAACCATGGGATAAGGATAATAATTATTCCATACACTTGACATTATCAAATTTTATGAGTTTATTTTGACCAGTTATATCCAATACATGAATATATGTCCATTATGTGACATATTTTATTGAATATAACCTTTATATTAATTTATGTAATGAAATGTACAAAATTCCAATCTCTTACATTTAAATATCAAATACATCTTCACATAGGAAAAATATAAATTATTTAATGAATATTAAATGTTATTTTTATCAAAAACAATTAATTCTATGATGGTAATTTATTTTTAATTTTTAATAATTATATAATATCTTTAAGTTTTATCCATCATCAATCCAACATTTTACACTTAACAAATATATAAAATAAATGATATTAAAAATATTGAAAGTAATTATATTTGATTATTTATAGTGTCAATTGAATTTTTTATATACATTTGACATATTTGGTATGTTTGAAAATATTATATCTGAATTTCATATTTTTCATTGTTTATTTATAGTAATTTTAAATAAATAGTTTAAAATTAAAATTTCTGATATTTTCTTATAAATAAAATTTAATTAAATGATTTAAAATTCATAAAAAATTACATTCCCAAATGATAATGGGATATGGGTTTAAATATAAAAAATGGTTCATTTATGAATTATTTTTTCATTTTTGATAACATTCTAAACCCCTTATTATTTAAATAGTTATTAATACAGTTACGGTAAAAATGATTAACAAAGGGTTTAATAAAAATATAAGGTTTAAAATGATACCAAAACCAGTATAAATATATTTGGATGATGTTATTTTTAACATATAATATTTTTATTTTAATTAATGTCAATTTAGGATCAATTTTCATGAGAATTATTATATTATATTTTAATCATTTAAAAAATTCTAATTTTTTAATCTCCCTCACTTATAAATGGTCACCCCTCCTATCTATTTTTTATAAAAATTTTATCCTTATAACATAAAAAAACTATAATATTCTATTCAAAACCATCATATCCATGTTATAGGGGTTATGGTGTCCCCAAAAAACATACCATAGTTTCCTTAAGAAGAGATCCAGGGGAGTTATTTCAATGAAGAGGTAATTGTCATAACTGACCATTTTATTTTTTTAATTCTTATTTTAACTCGAATAAATAAATAGTATTTAATATAAATTAATTAATTCATGATCATAAATACAATTATTTTTTATGATTATTATAGAAACATTATCCACCCTCTTTAATATCTAATGATAAGTGAAAGTATTGGTCAAGAATATGCACGACTTACCATCTCCATGTAGTGATACAATTCATTTTTCATCACCATATTTCATAAATGTGTATTATGATGTGTATAATTTTTATATATTATATATAATAAATAATTATAAATAATTAATTATAATATCATATTAAACTTCTTACCTTCCAACCTGATGGAATATGATAATGTCACTTAAGCGTACGTGTGGAATACCATCTCCACAAAGAGATAGAATTTTTTCTTCATTCCCATTTTACATGGTCAATAATTAGGATATATTTAATAAATATATATGATATATATGATATAATAATTATTACATAAGGGTTAATTATTAACTAACTTTTTTTATACCATCCTTCAAAAATAGAAACAATATTTATGTGTACGTACGACCTACCGTCTCTATCCTTTTTTGTAGAACTATATTTTATGGATAAATACAAATTATTATATATATAATGGATATATATTATATTTATATTATGATTACAATGTTTTAAATTATGCAACCATGATAAAAAACGATCAAGACTAGTGAACTAAAATAGAAATGAAAAATGAAGTAGTTATCACCCAAAATTGTGATTTTAATAACAAATTGTTAATAAATGGGGGATAAGATTTCATAAATAAATAATAAATTTTATAATTTATGTAACAACTCAACCCAAATTACCTAGATTTAGTGCATTATTATATAACTTTTGCTTGATCACAAGAAATCAAGTCCTAAAAGACCGATCAATTTAGTAACCTTCAAAGTACTGGATACATATATAAGTCTTAAATTATATTATGAAATAAAAAAGTAACATTGTTTCTCCTTCGGAAAAACTCATATCCCTTATCTTATCCCTACAGGTCAGTCATAATATACTTATTTTAATCATGAGAAAAATAATACATAAGAAAGGGGTGGGCTCAGATGCTCAGTAAGGATAACAATATAGGCGAAACTATCATAAATAAGCATAAAAATTTAAGGTAATGTATAATATTAAAACAAAAGACTTTTAAACATAAACTTATGCATAATATGGAATGGATAAATATAATAATTGCATTTACACATTCACATGAATATTCTACAAGTCAAATAATCACATGTAATATCAATAGCTAATCATATATTGATGGAATACATAATGTCAGACATCATAACCACATAGTCAAGGTCTCATTCTAAGAATACAAATGAAAATGTTTTCAAGGCCTTCGACAAAGACACTAGTTTGTATAATGAGACATACTGATGAATTTATGAGCTATAGAGGGCCCCACCCGTCACTTACTACGTCCAATGCATTCCTTATATAAAAAGGGTGAAATATAAAATAAATATTTGTATTAAACCAACATAGGAAATGTTAACACTATAACCATATACCATGAATGACATAGAAATATAACATATAAAATAAAAAATATCATGAAAATATCAATACAATATGGAATATTGTATCAAAATAAATAAATTTAAATTAAACATAAAATCCAATAATATATGTTGACACTGATGAAATCAATCCAAAAACTATTTGAGAGAAATATCTCTATCTACATTGAAATAATTTTGAATTAGAATAATTATAAAAGAAAATATTTATTTTGAAAATATTCTTACAAGCTTGTAAGGGAAGCTTCTATGGTGTTATAATAGTTTAAAATAGCCGCACTCGCTGTATAAGTTAAAAACATTCTCTCCTTAATTATACGAAGAGTTCATAAAGTACACTATTTGGATAACAAAGAAAATATTCCTTCAATTTTTTTTATTAAAAGTAAAACAAGGGTATAAATGAATTTAATTTATAGTCTAGGAAATAGTAAAAATGTTTTTAAATACATTTTTAAAAAACATGGATGTGGATGATAAAGAAGTCCCAGTAGATACTTCTGTATAAATAACCTCGGATAATAAAGAGATTGTAAACATAACATTTTACCTTGTAGTTTTCCTTAGTAGAGGGTATGTTAACCTATTTTATAATAGATAAATAATTGTTATTAATTTATACTAGAACCACATACTTAAATATGATATCATATATAATCCTCTAATATTGCTTTGTTAATAACATTTCAGTAGTATCATCATTTCAAGTGTTAACTGATTCATTTTCCATTATATTTCTTGTTACAAAAGTCATTTTTGTTATGGATATGATGTATTTGATTCATATAAATAATTATATTAAGTTATTAAACATTTTTTTTAATGATAAAATGAAAATTATTCTTTAATTTTTATGATGGGGAATGAAATCTCATTGCGTCGTAGAGGTGGTAATCCGTATGTACACATGAACACAAATATCATTCTATTGGTAGTGAAATCATATTTAAGTGGATGGTATATTACATATAAAGAATCATTAAAATTTAATATTTATTATTTACATCAATTATACTCATTATTATACCCATAAAAATAATGTAGTGTTGAATAAAAAGCAACACCACGATGTGGAGACAGTAAGTCATACATACGCACGCATTGTGACATTGTCATTTATAGGTTTGAAAAAATAATGAATATGGTTGTAACATATTTATAATAATATCTAAAAATGTATAATGTACTAGGGTTATTATTTTAGTTTGGAAACAACAATGAAAGAATAAGTATAAGAAGAAAATAACTTTGATAGAGGTGATAAAATAATCACCTCTTCTTCAGGTGCTTCCTTTTGACTTGAACAAAAGGGATCCATAGGTCAGATATCTAATCAATGTAAGGCCTATAGGATGAATTTATGGTATTTGGGAGGATATTCTGGTAGGGGTTTGCTGATCCAAATTACTTTGGAGTTGGGAATTTAAGAGAAGGGGAAGTTCCCTTTTACAGTAGAGGTGGGAGAACTTTAGGAAAAGACAGAAATATTAATTTATTATAAAATTATTTTCGATTTATAATAACAAAACATTGATTTATTTTAAGTATAAGATGATTTTGGGTTGAAATACTATTAGACTATAATTTTTAGACAGAGTTAGATCATAAAATTACACTTATCTTTTAAAATTAACCCTTAGTTAGATAGTTTAACTCTTACCATGTCTTCTTGTATTTTTACACTACACGATAAATATAGTCACTATAAGTTTCCAAAAGAACATAAAGTGGATGATTTATGATATTTTTATCTCCTTAAAAATTATTTGGTAGAACCTTATATATTTATGGCTTTTATATTATTTAATAAAATAGTATTTATTTTTAAATATCATTTTTGTCAATTTTGTTACTATTTAGTACTTGATTTTTGTTAATGTCATAAAAACTTGATTAAATCTAGAAAAATTCATGAAGGAAATAATAACATTTCATATTAATCCATAAAATTCTTGGCTGACATCAAGTTGTTCAAATAATATTTATTTAAATATTTATATAATCATTTATTTGATTCTTTTATTAATAACTCTATTATTGAATCATCATTATGTCGTAATTAAAGTTAATTATTTGATTGCAAAAAATTAAAAAATATCCATATTGTAGTAATTCTTTTTATAATTCTAATTATTATTTATTGTTTCATTTATCTTATGTATAACTCTATATTAAAAATTGTTTGGTTTATAAAATTTGAATATGAAAGTTTTAACTCTTCATTAAATAAAATATAAAAAATGTTCTAATATTACAAAAGTGGCATAAAAAGGATAATATTTTAGACTTAAGGTTGGTTTAAATAGAAATATATATATATATAATAGAATTGGGAATTGTGTATGGGTTATTTTATATTATTACAATATTCTCTTTACCTTTAATAACCATATTTATCTTTAACCATTGTAATTGAAATTCAAAAGTTACTCTTCACAAAAAAAAATATTTTCATCATATTAAAAAATATTTTACTCACTCATGACAATCAAATGTGTCATAGTTTTGAATTTCAATTCATAGAAGTGGTAAAATTACGTTTTATGCAAATTTTCAAATTAGCCTAGAAGGTTGGTAAAAGACATTAAATAGATCAATAACCTTTTATATATATAATATTATTATAAAATGAATCTAATGAATTAAATTGGAATAATATAGATATTTTTTTATCTTTTTTTAGTTTAAAATAAATTTAAATTAAAAATAATTATTTAAATAAAAATTCAATTTTAAACAATAACGAAGTCTTTTTCACTGTTCATCAAAAATTAAATGTTTTCAGAAAAATAACAAAAATTTACCATAAGCTAATTTTTATATTCTAAATCCAAAAATGAATTCCATTTGGAAAAATAAAATTTATAAAATTTTGAAAATTTGGTATTACTATTCATAACTACTTTTTTAAATGGCTAGTTTGATATGTCGGGGTGTGATAGAACTTGGAGCTACGTACATCGCAAGTTATTGTACTATTAAAAGAGAAATGTATCATGGAAGATTGGGGTGTTACATTCTTCCCTCATTTAAATAATTTTGTCCTCTAAATTTCTATAATATTACTAAATAAAATGATTCGGGTGGTTCTACATCATAATTTCCTCAGGTTCCGACATTGCATCTTCCATTTTATGGTTTCTCCAAAGAAATTTTACCAGAAGAGTCATCCAGTTTCTCAACACTTATTCAATGGTATCATGAATCATGTTAGGTTCTTCACAATAAGACATATCAGGTTCCAGTTTTATTTCTTCATAGGTGAGTACATGCGTTGGGTCTGGCTTATATTTTCACAACAGTGATACATGGAACACACCATGAACATTGGAGAGACTTGGCGGAATTGCTAAATGGTAAGATAAAACTCTAATTCATTCTAGAATTTAGAAACGTCCTATGTAACTAGGACTTAATTTACCATTCCTACCAAATCGTGTAACACCCTTCCATGGATATACCATCAAGAAAACATGATCTCTTACTTAAAATTCCAAATCTTTCATTCATTTATTGGAAAATATATTTTGCCAACTCTGAGCTACTGTTATGTGGGTTTGGATAATATTAAACATTTCTATTGTTTCTTCAACATGTTTTGGGACTATCAGTTTTCTTTCGCCAACATTACCCCAACAAGATAGTGTGCAACATCTCTTTCCATATAACACTTCATATGGTGCCATCGGACTAATTAAATGGAAGCTATTGTTATAATAAAACTATACCAAAGGTAAATAATGATCCAACATACCTTGAAATTCATGTGATATAGATCTCAATATGTCTTTTAAGGTTTGAATAGACCATTCTAAATTTCCATTAGTCTGAGGCTGTTAGGAAGTGCTCAAACAAAGTTTAGTATCTAGGTATTTTTGAAGACTTTTATAAAATCTTGATGTAAAATGTGTATCACGATCAGAAACAATCGATATGGGTACACCATCAAGTCTTAAAACATCATTCATATATAGTCTAACTAAATGTTCAAGTGGTAAATCTTCTCTTATAGAAAGAAAATGTGTTGACTTGGTAAGATGATCAACATTGACCCATATTGATTCATTCCTACTATGTGTTTTTGGTAGCCCCATAAATAGGTCCACTATAATATAATACCATTTCCACTTAGGTATGGGAATAGGTTGCATGAATCCTCTAGGATGTTGTCTTCCATCCTTCACCAGTTGAAAAACCATACATCTTGACACATAATCAGCAACTTCCCTATTCATTTTGTCCCACCAAAAATGTTCTTTCAAATCTCAATAAATCTTTGTACTACGAGGGTGTATAGAGAAATTGGATCTATGAGAAACATCCAAAAATTCCCTTTTTAGATTATGTATATCTGGAATACAAATCCACTTTCCCAAATTTCAAAATTCAATCGTCATATACAAATTCAATCATTCTCCCGTCATTTGCATCTTTAATTTTATTTTGAAACTCATCATCATCATTCTAATAAATTTTTATCTTTTCTAGTAAATATGTTCTGGAAACCATTTGAAAATGTATCAATGTTTAACATTCCATGATTATTCCCATATCAATCTTTACAAGATCAACGAACCTAGGATCCTTTTTTACCTTTATCTATTTCAGAACCCCATGATCCTTTCTATTCAAATCATCTTCCACCTTATTTTCCTTCCCTGGGTGGTAGTGTATTGTACTATCATAATTCTTGAGTAGTTCAACCACTTCTTTTTCCTCATGTTGAGTTCTTTCTATGAGGAAGTATACTTCAAACTCTTGTGATCAGTATATATCTAACATTTTTCACTATAGAGATAGTGTATCCATATCTTTAGAGAAAATATTACAGATGATAACTCAAGATCATTAGTTGGATTGTTTTTTTCATGAATTTTTAACTACCATGATGCATATATAACAACTCTATCATTCTGTATAAGGACACAACCGAGTCATTTCTTTGATGCATCACTATAAATTGCAAACCCATCATTCCCTGATGGTAGATTTAAGATAGGGTCATTGACTAATATTCTCTTATATTCTTTAAAAAATTCTTTACACTATTTTTCCAAAACAAATTTACCCCCTTTACGTGTTATCTTGGTTAACGGGTTAGCCAATTGAGAAAAATTCGGGATGAAATGCCGATAGTAACCTTATAAACCAATAAAACTGCACACCTCTATTATACTCTTCGGTTCTATCCATTCTCGCATTTCCCTTGTATTTGAAGGATCAACATAGATTTCATATATAAGGATAATATGGAAAAGAAATAAAATTCAGAAGCCATAATTCACACTTTACAAACATCCCATATAATTCATTTCTTCTAAGTGTTTTTATAATTGAGCACAAGTGATTTTCATTCTCTTTGTATATTTTTGTGTATACCAAGATATCATCAATAAATACCACTAAATATTCATTATGATATTATTTGAAAACTCTATTAAATAAATATATGATAATATATGGTGCATTAGTTAGTATAAAAGGTATTACTGTAAACTTCTAATGTACATACCTAGTTTGAAATGCTACCTTTGGAATTCCTTCCTTCCTCATGCAAAACTGATGATAACCAGATCAAAGGAAAACCATTGAAAAATATTGAGATCCATGAAGTTGATCGAATAAATCATAAATGTGAGGTAGGGGATAATTTTTCTTTATTGTTATAGTATTGATCTCTCTATAGTTAATGAAAAACCTCATAGATCTATCTTTTTTCTTAACAAAATGAGCAAGGGATTCCGATGGAGAAACAGTAGGGTGAAAAAATCCTTTATTACTAAATTCCTCTAGTTTTTTATTTATTTCCACTAATTCCATAGTGTCCATTCAAAAGGGGTATTTGATATGGGTCTTGAACCATGAATTAAGTCAATGGAAAACTTAATTCCCCATTATGGAGGATGTCCAGGTAAACCCTCTGGAAACACATCAACATATTTTTTCTCAATAGGTGCATCCTCTATTTTAACATTACATTACTCACCCATAGTTATTTCACACCATGAATCCCTAATAACTGAATTTAGAAGAGAAACTAGGGGTGGATCTAGAGGATAATAAGATGATGTTCTTTCTACTCTAAAAAAAGGGATTCTTTAACATCATAAAAAATTGTAACCTCCTTCTTCTTATAATAAATTTTTACATCATGGTCCAAAATCCAATCTATATGGAGGATTATATAAAATTCAATCATGGTTATGACAATAAAATCTTCAGATAAAGAATGTTTATAAGACATAATGGTAACTGTTAGACAAAAAATTGTTGCAATGACATATCCATTAAGTGTTTTGACTAACAACTCCCTTAATAAGTCAAATTGGAAATATCAAATTTTCATGGAAAACTAGGAAAATATGAAATAGTGGGATTACCTAGAATCAAATAAAACATAAACTAATTTTGAAGAAATTAATAATGTACCTTCCACCACATCATCAAGAACATCAACCTCAAAAGTAGTGATAAAAAAATATTGGCCTTGCTCCGTTTGATTTTTTTAGGGAAAATTTCTTTGACACATTGGGAAATCATTTGCATAATGTTCTGTATCATTAAAATGATAACACTGTAAATTGGAATATTTTTACTTCCCATTGTAATCATGAGCCTAGTGGAATTTTTTTCCACACTAGTATTAAACTCCCATTACTTTCAGTAAAGTACAGTGGTGTTTCTTACCACATTTACTATAGAGTGGAAATTATACTTTCTTCTTCTTCCCCTAATATAATTTTCTAGTGTTTTCATCAGATCTATTCTTCTCTTGATTCACTTTTAAGTCATAAGACTTAGAGAATTACTTTTATATCTTGAAATCACATGAGACTATATCATCGTATGACGAGAAGGATTGTGAGACTAATTCTCATTGTAGAAATTGTTTTAACCAATCAAATAATCGGCCAATATTACTTCTTGGGTTACGTATATAATCCACATCATGCCTTGGTAACCATGTAAAGTTATCCTCATACATTGTGACATTCTCATCCTCCTTTTTCCTCAGCCTCATAAATTTCCTTTCTATATCTGTTCGTTGTTCACAAGGAAAGTATTTTTTAAGAAAAGATCTGTAAACTCATTCCATTTAATATTTAACACTTCTTCATCCTCCTTTGTGTTTTGAATTAATGACCACCATTGATCTGAATCTCATGGGAGGCGATAAACTGCCATGATATTGTTACCCTTTCTGTACTCCTCAAATAATAAAATATTTTCTCTAAGGAGAATATCCATTTCTCACCTATAAGTGGATTTTTAGTCTAATTTAATATTGGTGGTTGTTACCTCACGTAGCAGTCTAACATTGATCCTCTTAGTTGTGGATCAGGGTACTCCATACTGGAAAAGTTATTATTCATAACTAGATTGAGTTGTCCCAGTATGGTTATAAGTAGTTCAACAATAATTGCATCACCAGATCCACTATAATTATCTTGAATAGGAGGGAAATCCATATATGGATTACGTGCATTGATACAGTTTCCATTCCTCCCTCTTGGTTCCATTTATAAAAAATTTCATACCTTATATTATTTTATAAATTGCAATGCATAATTCCCAACAAGTAAAAAAAATTACATAAATTGAAATGTTTACACATATAATCCCTAATCATAAAAATGTTTCTTTTGGGGAAGTATTTACTCATAAATCCATCACGATGGTTTGTTAAGAAAATGTGAATTATCCTAACTATATACCCCATGATTGTCAATCCAGGCGCTCATTAAGGTCTATTGTCGTGTACCAGGATACCCCATGTTAAGCCCGAAACACCTTTTTAGAGTTTTCACTCCTAGGTACATCTGTTCCATAACCACATCCACTTATAGTATCCATAAAGGGATGTATTGTTTAGAAAACCATCATAATATCAACATTACCAAATATTTGGATGTTCTTCTACACTAATCCTCATTGTCTATCTTAGGGTATTGATTTCTAATCAGAGTTTTTTTCTAAATCTTCTTCCCAAGGTTTTTATTAGAATTCCTTTGATTCTAACTATAATGCCCTGATCCTAGTTTCCCAGATTTGGTGAATTTTTACATAACATTAGCATGATCACAAGAGATCAAGTCCTGAAAGACCGATTAGTTTAGTAGCCTTGTAATTACTATATACAAACATAAATTTTACATTAAATTATGAAATGAAAAGGCAACATTATGTCACCTTTTAAAAAACTTATATCCCTAAGCCTATCTTTGTAAGTCAGTCATAATATACACCTTTGCATCCTGGAAAAAATAAAACATAAGAAATGGGTGTGCTCAGATTCTTAGTAAGGATAACAATATAGCAGAAACTATCATTAATAAGCATAAACATTTAAGGCAATGTATAAAACTAAAACACAAGAATTATTAAACTTAAGCTTCAACATAATATAGAAAACAAAAATCAAATAATTCCATTTAGTTATTCAGAAGGATATTCTACTAGTTGAATAATCATATGTAATATCAACAGCTAATCTCATAATGATGGAATGCATAATGACGGACGTCATAACCATATATATAAGGCCTCGTGCTAAAATTACAAGTAAAAATATTGTCAAGGCCTTGTTCTAAAACACTAATATGGATCATGAGACCTACCAATGCATCAAGGGGCTATATAGGGCACCACTCATCACTTATTACATCCAATTCATTCTTCATATGAAATGAGTGAAACATAACATAAATATTTGTATTAAAAAAGCATAATAAAAGTTAATAATTTAACCATATACTGAGAATGACATAAAAATATCACATTCATATCCAAAAATGTCATGAAATAATGAAAACAATATAGAATATTTTATCATAATAAATCAATTTAAGTTAAACATAAAATCTAAAAATATATGTTGACATTGATGAAATCAATCCAAAAACTATTTTGGAGAAATATCTCTTTCTACTTTGAAATAATTTAAAAGTCGAATTATTTTAAAAGAAAAATTTTATTTTAAAAATATTATTATATGATTGTAAGGGGTGTTTATAAGGTTTTACAATGGAATAAATTAGTGTCACCTTGCATATAATTTTAAAAAAAATTTATTTAATTTCTCAAAAAGGTCATAAGGTACCTTATTTGGAAAACAACGAAAATATTCCTTTCAGAATTTTTTATAAAAAGTAAAAAAAGTAATAAATGACTTTAACCTATAGTCTAGGAAACAGTAAAAATGTTTATAAGTACAATTTTACGAAACATTGATGTGGACGATAAAGAAGTCCCATTAGATACTTATATATAAACAACCTCGGATAATAAAGAGATTGTAAAATTAAACCTTACCTCATTCATTAACTTAGTTGAGGGTAAATTAAACTCTTGTATAATGGTTAAAACATTGTTATTGAATTATAAAGGAACCACATACATAAATATGATATCATATATGATCCTCTAAAATTTCATTGTTTATAATATTTTAGTAGTATCATTGTTTTGGGTGTAAAAAGATTCGTATTTATTTATATGTTTTGTTACATAAGTCATGTTTTTTATTGATAGGATGTATTTAATTCATATAAAAAATGATATTATGTTCATAAACATTATTGTGTAATCATAAAACAAAAAGTATTCTTTAATGGTTACGATGGAGAATGAAATCTCATCGCGTCATGGAGACTGTAAGTTGTACGTACGCACGAGCGAAAATATCATTCTATTGATGGTGAAATCATATGTAATTGGATGGTATATTATATATAAATAATAATTAAAATGTAATATTTATTATTTACATCAATTATACTCATTATTATACCCATATAAATAATGAAGTGTTGAATAATAAACTACACCACGACGTAGAGATAGTAATCCATATGTACACACACAATGAGACTTTGTCATTCATAGAATGGATAGAATAATGAATATGGTTGTACCGTATTTATAATAAAATATTATTATTTATAAGGTTCTAGTGCTATTATTTTATTATGTAAACAAAAAATAATGTGGAAGTATAAGAAGAAAATAACGTTGAAAGATGTGATAAAATAATTACCTCTTCTTCATGTGTTTTATTTTGATTTGAACAAAAGGGATCTTAATGTTGGATTTCTGATAAATGTAAGGCCTCTAGGATGAAGTGAGGGTAGTTGGGTGGTAATTGTTTCAGGGTTTGGCTTAGAAAAGTGTCTTTGGAGGTGTGAATTTAAGAGAAGAGGAAGTGTTGATTTATAAGAGAGGTGGGGGAACTTTAGAAAAATCTTGAAATACTAATTTATTATAAAATTATTTTCGGTTTATAATAGCTCCAAATTGATTTTTTTAGAGGATAAGATGATAATGGGTATAATTACTCTTATAAAATAGGTTTTAAGAATGTTTATATCATAAAAGTATCCCTATATTTTATAATTAACCCTTAGTTAAATAGTTTAACTCTTACCATGTCTTCTTGTATTTTTACACTACATGGTTAACATAGTTACTATAAGATTCTAAAACAACATAAATTTGATAATTTATGAACTTTTTATCACCTTCAATTTTTTGGTAGAACCTTATAGTTTTATGGATTTTATATTATTTAATAAAATACTATTTATTTTAAAATATCATTTATGTCAATTTTGTTACTATTTAGTACTTGATTTTTGTTAAAGTCATAACAACTTGATTCCTTTGACTAAAATTCATTAAATCAATCCTAAAATGTCATATTAATCCATAAAATCCATTGATGACATCAATTTTTTCAAATAATATTTATTTTAATATTTATAAAATCATTTATTTAATTATTTTATTAATAACTCTATTATTCAATAATTATTTTTTCATAATTAAAGTCAATTATTTGATTATTAAAAATTGCTAATAAATAACCATGAAGTAGGAAACATTTTTAAATTTTTAATGACTATTTATATTCAAATGTATTTTATGTAAAACCCTATATTAAAAATAGTTTCGTTAATAAAATTTGAATAAGACATTTTCAACTCTTCTTTAAATAAAATATATTAAATGTATTAATCTGACACATGTGTCTTAAAAAGGATAATATTTTTTACATAAGGTTTATCTTTATGGAAATATACATATCCAACAGATTTCAACACATGTTAGGGTAGTTTTATATTATTATATTATTATTTTTACCATTAAATACCATATTTACCTTCAACCGTGATAAATAAAATTTTAAAATTACTTTTCACCAAAAATTATATTCATCCTATTGAACCGTATATTACATACTAATTAAAATATTTTCTATCAAATTTTTGTGATTTAATTCACAGAAGCGGTAAAATTACATTTTATACAAATTTGAAAATGTGGCTTGGAGGTGGTTAAAGTCGTTAAAAAGTTCAATACAATTTTATATATCCAATATTATAATAAAATGAATTCAATGAATTAAATTGGACTAATATAGGTATTATGTACACTTTTTTACATTAAAATAAATTTAAATTAAAAATAATTATTTAAATAAAAATACAGTTTTAAACAATAACGCAGCGTTTTTCACTATTTATAAACATTTTAATGTTTTTAGATAAATAAAAAAAAAATATGACTAAGATAAATTTGACATTATGAATCCAAAAAAAGAAGTAAATTTTGAAAAATAAAATTTATAAAATTTCAAAAAGTGGTTATTACTATTCCTAACATATTTTAAATGGAATGTTTAATTGGTCGTGATGTGCTAGAACTCGGAGCTGTGTACAATGAAAGCTATTGTATTATTCAAAGAGAAAAATAATGTGGAAGGTTGGGGTGTTTAAATTTATATATTTATTGGTTTGAAATAAATTTATAATATATTTATATTTTCTTACAGGAGGCTAAAACATGTATAAAAAAGTTGATACTTGAGATAAGTGATTTATCTTTCAATCTTATTTTTAATTGGGATTTTTTATGCATGAATTTATATTAATGAAATTATATAATCCTTATATGATAAATCTATTGAATTTAATTTACTAGTAGTAACAAATTTACAATACATGTTTTCATTAAATTTTCCCCAATTAAAGTTATCATGTGATGGAAATAACATTTTTAATGAAAACCAATTATTTTTTTATTATTATCTCAGAAATCATATTTATTCCATGTCTATATTTTTACTAAAATGTATTCAATTTTTTTCTATTCTCCTTGGATTTTCAAATTTAATTTTTAGACATTATTTTATTTTTAAATATGGTTTTTATGGAATCTTATTGTCATTTTCCAAATGAGGTACTTTAAACTTTTTACTAAAATATAAAAGGGATGTTTTCATTTAACTTATAGAATGTGACTGAAATTTCCCACCATCAATGCTGCTCAATTATTTGATGAATAATTTAAATGTTATCTAGGTTAATTTTAAATGAAATTATTGCTTTAATATTTGGAATTTTTTTTTATATTTTTAATAAGTGATTTTGAAAATGAAAAGTTACTTTTCTTAAGAAAATATCTCATTGATTCTTTTAAAGGAATTTTCATCTCTGATAACTTCTTGTAAAGTAAAATATGTTTTACTAGGGATACAATATAATGATACCATCCTTATTATTTATATGGATGGTTTATGAATATGGGTATTCATTGTTTAATAAACCCATTCATTTTACAAGGGTTATGTTGTGATGAAATAATGAAATGTTTATAAAACCCATTTTATTTGCATAGGTTAGGATATAATTATATGATAAATGTTTTATGATATTGTGGAACATATATGTATGGATTTAATTATATTATAGATGGGAATATAATTATATTTCCATATAATTTATTTGGTAATGTTTTATTTCTCAAGAGATAACTATGGGAAACAAGTCGATGTTCTTGATCCTCCTTGGGAAACAATGTGCTTGATTTAGTATTGGAAATGAGTGATAATTCTTGATCTGTTATTATATGGGGAAAATGTTTGGATTCCAGATCTATTATGTTTTAACGATCTTGATTGTTAAAATTTTCTTATGAAATGGTTTTTATAATTATAATGGATCCACATATCTATTCTGTGAACTTATAATTTATGATTTATTTATGATGATCTCTGAAGCATATGATTCCTGTATTTTGAAGTCATAATATTTTATTCCATGAATCATTTTAACATTAAGTTATAGATTTGGTATGAAAATTTTATGTTATATTCAGGATGTTATACACTTATACTTATCTTATGATTTCATATGATCATTGATTGATATTTCCCATGTTTACCATTAATGAATATATGAGATCACCCTTTCTTATGTTTCCTTTCCCTTGGTTATGAATAATGGTTTATGTAGGGTATATCTATAAAGAGTACTAAATTGAAATATTTTTATGGGATATGTTTAAGTCCTTTCATGAAATAAGAATATTCTTTATATAGTCTCCAAATACCCCAAACCATTTTGGTTCTCAAGATTGTATTTGGGAAATGTATTGAATATTCTTCTAAAAGATGTAATATTTATATATAAAAAAGTTTCATTTTCTATATAAGACATACTTTTTCATTATAAAAGCATGGAATAAACATAAGAAAATATATCATATGACATGTTTTCTCATTATGTCATTTCTCACGTATTATGCTTAGGTTAACAAACTGTAGACCTTTTTATGCCTATAAGAATCACCCAAGTATCCTCTTAGGCTTGGGATAATCACCCATGTACCCTCTTGGCCTTGGTAAAACCTTATTTATACTATATATGGCTTGATCTAATAACACTTTACCCTATTGGGCTTGTTAAAACCTCTCATGTACCCTATTGGTCTTTAAAAAAAATATTGTGTACCCTCTTGTGATTAGGAAAACCTCCCATTTACCCTCATAAGGTTGGGAAAATTCCCATGTACCAATATTATTGAGTTAATCACACAATTAAACTTGAAATAATGAGATATAAAACATTACTTAGTGAATTTTAGGGCTATAACATACTGAAACATCACTTAATAATAAACCATTTATATATATAAAACAATTCCATAAGATCATTTATCATTCCTACATATTTTAATTAACCCATAGAAAAGAAAATTGATTGATGAAAAATCTTTAAAATTATCAACAAGACATGAATAGAAAATAAGTGGATGGTATCATTATATATTATCCCGTGTGATGCATAAAAAATATTAGAATATTTTTTTGTAGATTAAAAATAATTTACAAAATTATTATAAATTTACTTTGAAAAACTATAAGAAATATCATTTTTTAATATTTTAAAAACTACAAATTCAAAGAAAAATAAGAAAAGTATTTTCATTGTAAAACCAGATAATCATTTAAAGTGATATTGATAATGAATGATGTTAATGATATTGGAAAAATGAGTTTAAGAAATAAATATTAAAATATTATTTTCTTATTTTTGTAAAAATTCCAAAGTGAGACATAATTTTTTTTTGAAAAGATTTCTTTCAAAAATATTTAAATAAATTAAATGGTACCAGAAAAAAAATATTTTAATTATTTAAAATTATATAATAACTTTCATAAAACAATTTTGAATAACATGGATATAGAGGAAAAGTTTTCCTGAATTAAAGGAATAAATAAGGTCATATTTTCTTCAAAACATAATTTCAATATTTTTGATTAAGGAAGATAAAAAATGGAAATCCTAAATTAAAAACTAAAAACATAGAATAGGATAATAAATTATATGTGGATTAAGAGGTATAGTGTATATAATTCCCCACAAATGAAATAGAAACATAAACAATTCTCATATAAATTGAAATTGTAACATAAAGCCTTTGCTCAAGTTCTTAATTGCTTTGTACACACTCCAAAATCTTATTTGATAAATGTAAACTTATTATAAATACATAATAAAACCATATTCATAATTATATTAATACATATCATTCCTTTATAATTTTAAATTACACATTTATTATCAATTCTTTACTAAAAAAAGATTCGCGTAGAAACTGTTATATTTTCCATGTATGTTTCAGTTCAGTGATTTTGGTCCTTGCACCTCGGTCATGATTTAATCAAAAAAATGAAAAAAATCATGAAATAAATATAATATATACTCATTATATGTACTTTTATAACAATCCATGTAAGGTGATGATAAAAAATAAATTACATCACTTCGAGGAGGCGGTAGTCCACGCGTACAAAAAACTGATGTTTATATTTTTCAATGGACAAAGAAAATGAAAGGTAATTAAAGAATAATATATATATATATATACCATAAATATAATTTATATCCATTAAATGTATCAATATAACCATATACATGAGAAAATAAATTTTTATAAAATATCTCTTCATGGAGGCTGTATTACGCACGTACAAATAAAAAATGTTTATATTTTCAATTAGATGGAATGAAGATATAAAAAATATTGTACCATTAAAATATATTTTTTAATATAGTAAAGATACCAATGTTATTAATTTAATATGGTAATAGAGTATTTCGAGGATGTTTAATAAGAATGAAACATAAAAAAGGTTGGGAAAAGATATATATCTTCCATGGATAATATCCTTTGAAAAACAGCTTATCGATTCATCTATGGATATTTTTGGAATAATAAAATCCAAAGATGTTTTAATTAGATACGGGAAGGTATTTTTTAGATCCTGATTTAGATAACGTGATCATGTGTCATAGATAAGTGAGAAGAGTAGGTTCCCTTTTATAAGTGAGGGGACTGACACCCTTTTAAATAGTAAAATAGTAAAATATAATAAATATATTTTTAATAGAAAGTGGATCCAATTTACCAAAATTTAAAATATTGGATAATTCAAGGTTTAAATATACTTAACCAATAATATTCATACAATGTTAAGCGATATTTGATTCTGTATCTCCTAGTTGAACCCCCTCAATAACCTTTTTAACTCTTGCCATAATAAACCAATTTTAATATCGGTTACAATTCATTACGGCTAAAAAGTAAGTTTAAAATATTAAAAAAATATTTAATAATATTATTATAAATTTTTAATCCATTTTAAAATATTGAATTCCTAGTTTTGGTAAAAGTTAAATCTAATATTTTGGGAAAAAAGTAAAAAATCCATGTTTATGAAAGTGTCTTTAAGAGTAAAATAGATTATATTCACATTCATTGCATAGTAGAAACCACTATATGAATGTTAATTTATTTTATTGGATATATTTTCTATATTTTCTTTGAAACCATTCATATATAGTGATTAATTTAATTAATTAAGATAATAATAATCTACACATATAAAAAGTTTTGTTTTTGAAAAAATATATCTTTGTACCTTCAAATGAGTTTATCTACATTTCTAACAAATTTATAACAAATGTAAGAAAAATTATTTATTTTTATATATTTTTAAACAATAATTTTCATTAATTTTAATACTCTATATGAGATAAATTAACTTTTAAATAAAAATATATATTAAAATAATGTTTTTAAATAATAAATTTCTATTTAACCAAGAATAATTAAAGAATAAATTAATATAATTAATTGATTGATTTTAATAATTATGTTTCTTTTTCACATTTTGTAATATATTTTTTTTTTATTGAAATAAATAATTAATCACTTATGTTCGGTTTTGGGTGCATCACAAGCTATCAAACACATCAAATTTATGAAAGGGAAATAAATTCTAGAATCTCGGGCTTTTACATTCTACCCCCTTATAAGAAAATTTTATTACTCTAATGAAAAAATGATGATATTTAGTACTCATTAAATCTTTATGTTTGAGCATAAATTCCTCAAAATTAATGATTCAATATGGATATTCGACCTAATGAGTCATCTTGTTCTATAATACTTTATCTCTTTGATTCAGAATCTCCACTGATTGTTCATTACAAGAAAGATCATGCTCCCGTGGTTAAAACAATCAGTTTAGAACATGTAAAGGATAAGGAATATACTTTTAGAAGATATAAATAGAATACATCATGAAATTGGGAGGGGTTTTGAAGAAGTTCCAGTAATAAACTATAATCCTGATATGATGAATAATCTAAATGAGGAAAATATATCTAGAGATCATATTCCCTTTATTTAAAAGCCTCATAAATTTCTTATAAGGAGATATTCATAGTAATACATTGTCACCAACTTCCTACTCTAGATCTATCCATCTATTTTAAGAAAAAATTATTTTTGACTATGAGTTTCTATGATGTGTTACCGAATAGATATGACTTTATCTTCCACTTGCTCAGCATCCTTAAGTCCTAATATATTTCATTATCCAACATAATACAAGTATGTTGTAGTTCATAAATTATTTCCATATTGTGATTCATAAGTATCCATTATAATTATTATGTTAATGATATTATTTTAAGAAAATTTGACTAGACGAAGGGTTTGATCCCAGAAACATTTGAAATCCATAGAGGAAGATCTAAAAATATCTTCTTAGGTTTGAATGGTCTTTCCAAAAAATATTTCTATCTAAGGATGATATACAATTCTAATTCTCAATTCCATATTCATAACATACTGAATATTTCTCTAGAAAATTCATTAAAACATCGACTTTAAATTATATAAAACATAGAGGGTTACTCCATTTAGTATTGACATTTCGGTAAAATTATATCTTGATTACTTGTTCAAGAGAGAAAACTTCATTGATAAAAATGAAATGATCTGACTTCATAAGGTGATTAACTTCCACCCAAATGGTATTATGACCTTTAGATGTTTTGGTTAGCCCTATCATGAAATCCATGGTGACGTTATCCCATTTCCAAATAGGTATGGGTAATGGTTACATCACCCCCTTATATATTTTGATGTTCATCCAAGATTTACTAAAATACTATGAATCAAGATACATACTCCACAATATCCATTTTCATGTTATCCTACTAGAAATGTTTCTTGAGATCTATATACATAATTTTACTTCCATTATGGATTGATAATTATGATCTATGTGCTTCAACCAATAACTCCTTTAATTATGTTATTGAATGAACACATATACAAAACCTGAATCTTATCATCACATCAATGTTAATGTTTAATTCCATGACATTATTTAACTTATTTTGTATCTCCCAATATTCTATGCCTATTTACTATTTACATAAATTGATTATTGAACATTCATTTTATCAAGAGAGGATTTATCCCCTTAACACATGTTTTTGAGGACCATACATTAGAAATCAAAAAGTATTTTATTTCATTAAATCCACAACTTAGAAAAACAATATTTTATTTTATAACTCTGAGCATCAGATACATTTTTCTCTTTCTGAGGGTGGAAATGTATTTAGTAGTCCCAATATTCAATCAACTCTAACAATCTCCTTTAGAATATATTTAACTCTTTGTGAGAATATGTACATAAATATTTTATATTAAAATATATATCATTCCTTTCACCATAAATATAATGAATATATTTTTAGTGAAACAATTACTACTACCATTTCCAAATCATGAGTTCGGTAATTTTATATAAAAACTCTCAATTAACATGATTCATATGCTACTAACATATCCTTCATTAATAAAAATACATCCAAATAAATTATTTGATACATCACTATATATTACTACCTCTTCTCCTCTATAGGTTAGTGTATGTATAGGAACACTAACCGACTTTCTCTTTAGAACTTTTAATATTTATTCACATTCATCTATCCAAATGAACTTAACTACATTTTTCATCAAATCAGTTAGTAGATTTGATAACCATGATAAATTTATCATGTAGGGTTGATAGTATATAGATAATACAAGAAAATGATGGATCCCATTCATAATGATCCATCTTAGAAATTTCTCAATAACTTCCATATTTAAGAGATCCACTGATATACCCTAACCTGTATTTATGTGACCCAAGAATGATACATTATATTACCAAAATGTACCCTTTGGAAAAGAAATTATCCATTCTCAAGCACTTCAACATAATCCTCAAATTATGTTTATTATCTCCCTTTATCTTGGAATTTTTTATAATTTCATCTCTAAATACTACCATGAATTGACCAAGGTAATCTATAAATAATATATTCATAAAATTTATGATGATAGAGAGTGAATTAGTAATTAAAAAAGGAATCGCTATAATGGATAATTTTTATAACTCATATAGAAGCATGTATTGGGTATATCCACCCTTTTTACCCTTAACCGATGATATCTAGATTCAATATCAATATGGGAAAAGTATTTAGTTCCATGTATTTGATTAAACAAATCATCAATACTGGGTATATGATACTTTCTCTTCATTGTGATCTTGTAATGTTCCCGATAATCAATATAAAGACACATTGACCCATATTCTTTCTTAACAAAAAGAATTGGTGTACCCCAAGGTAAAATAAAAGGGAATATGAATCCATTTTTAGATTCTCCCATAGTTTCTTCTTCAATTCATGCTATTCAATTATGGAAATTCTATAATCAGTATCATAAATAGGTGTAGCACTGGACATTATTTCAATTGAAAACCACACTTTAATATTCAGGGGAAGACAGGGAAACTCTTTAAAAAATAAATCATCATATTCCTAAACAACTAAAAAATATTAAATGTTGAGTTTATTATTAATAATTTGAGATTAATACCCCTTATGAATCGGTAGTGAGACCCATATATTAGAAGTAATTTCCATTTAATGTTTGTGTTCATCCTTGAATCAATAGATGATCATATGTTTATTAATAATATCAAAAGTGAATTACCTTCCTCATTAATTGATGTGATATATAAACAGAAAGAACCAATCCATTCCAAAAATTCCATAGACTTTGACTATAGGGAGAATAAAATGATTTGAACAAAGTGCATTGTCCCAAACATATATAGGGGGAGCTATATACTTGATATGATAAGTGTACCATTCACTACTTCATTGTCCTGACTTACTATTATAGTTGTGATTTTATAAGCATTAATTTTTTTCCTTTGGATTATGATGTAATTGAAACTTATTATCATCATTAAACCTTTTATTTATGCTCTATTTGGAATAATTTATATACTCTTTATAATTATAACATTGGAGTATGGGTGACACATTAAATTGAGATTTCAATCCATTCATTTCACTGTGTGATCTCTTTAATCACTTTAACATTCATGGGATTAATAACCTTATATCACATGGAGTTAATTTCACCTATACTTATACTTAAATTGTTGGAATAATTAAATATTAATTTTCTTTCTTTTATAGGTTTTATCACTTGAATTTGTATGAAAATAAATTTTTCACTTCTTGTCCATGAAACCATGAGAATAATGGAACTAACTACACTCTATTTATACCTCGAGAGAACATAAAATATTTCATCATATATATACAATTATCTTATATCAAATCAAATTTTGTGACTTGGTTTTAAAATATTATTAAATCAAAAAACATTTCTTTCATGGTCGATGATAAAACATTGATCATACCTTGCATGTCTGGTGAAATTTTCCTTATTGATACCACTATATTTATAATCCTTCCAATTTAGTTCCATTAATTACCTCTCTATTTTAATGTGATGATTTCATGGAATGAAATTATTAAAAAATACCTCATTAAACTCTCCCAATGTCATAGACTAAATTTCATCCTCTATCCGCATATTTTTTTATAAGAGTCCACCATTGACCAACTTCATCTTTCAAAATATGCACAAACAAAATTACATTTTCAGATCTCCAGAACTCATGAATGAAAAAAAAATTATTGTTTAGATCTATTTTCCAAGATAAGTAAATAATATGAACCACAAAAGGAAGGTGGATGTTTCCACATAAAAGACACAATGATGAGTTATTACTTCCTTTACACATTTTTAATTTCAGTATCATTCACTTTACTATTAATTTCTTTAGATAGTTGGGTGAACATAGACAAGGATATTACATCCAAACTCTCATTCCATTTGGTTTCTAATGGATCGTTCATTTCATTGGAATCAAAATTTGTTATTAACAAGTTTTTTACTAGTTCAATCCATTGACTAAAACAGAAAATATTAGTGTGAAAATAAAGCATCAATAATCAAGGTGAGAAATTATAATATAATGAATTTCATTAATAAGATATCCAAAATTATGAAATATTATTATCGAGATATGATTTTTTTGGTCCATACTATATAAATTTGGTTAATGATTGGTTTTTAAATGTTATATAATCCCATTTATTATAAACTAAACTCCAAATATAACTACACCAACTGAGGTGACATCAGAATCACTTACATAAATATTGTATCAATTTAGCTGAATATTCAATACATCTCACAAAAATACACGCCCAAGAACTAAAAAGGTATAATTTATTGAGAGACTAGATATACAATAAACTTATTTTAGGAAATATACTCAAAATATCCAAAAATGTTTTTCTTTCATTGTAACCTTATTAAAAAATTCATAAATAAAATTCTTCTTCATAACCTGGAGAAATTAAAACATTAGAATGGATGAAATCAGATGTTCAATAAGGGTAGAAATGGGAGATATCAATCATTGATAAAATGTGATGATAATATAATATTAAGGGTATGAGATCATGATCACAACTTATGAGATCATACTCATTAATTCATAATTCAAAAAACATGTGTCCTGGAATGAGGATTTTTCATAACAAAGGATATGTGTCATAAGAGTGAAAAATCAAAAATATCCAATCATGATCCATGAGAGAATATTATAATAATAAGATATAAGTTTATGACCTAAAAGTGTTTATTAAAAATCAAAATATAAATCATATATCATGGTTTCTCACCATGACATTCATCACATAGTAGCTTTAGGTTAACCACCTGTATACCTTCTTATTCTTGTACCAAACACCTATGTACCCTCTAGTATTTGTCCAACTACTTGTATACCCTATTAATATTTGTAAAACTTCTTTATACACTATTAGTATATCTATGAACACTAATGTAATCTCTTGGGCTCATGGAAACCACCCGTGTACCCTCTTGGGTTTGGGAAAACCTCTAGTGCACACTATTTCATCTTGGGAAACCCTTCAATGAATCTTCTTGGTCATGGGAAAACCTCTCATGTATCTTATTTGAAATTGGATAATAAACCATATAAAATTATATATAATTAGATATAAAATATTACACAATTTACAATATAGATAAAACAAATACACCTATTACATAATTGTAAACCATTCTAATATATTCCATAAAAATAAAAGGGAATTCATCATTTCGTTTGATTAATTAACCCATGATAAGAAAACAATTTTCATGAAAAATAAATAAAATATCATAACAATAATCCATTCAGTTTAAGGAATTGGTTGGTATCCTAATATCATATCCCTGATGAATAAAAATAATCTTTAAAGGATATTGAAAATAGAAAAAATAATTTTATAAAATAATTATAAATTTGATTTGAAAATCAAGAAAAGAATATCCTTTTCTTTATGGATCTTGTGAAAACTAAAAATTACTAAAAAAATTGTGAATAATTATGTCATTATAAATATTTGGAAAATTTTAATTGAATAATGATAATGAATAAAAATTATAATAGTGGTAAAATGTGGTTGAGTCGTAAATGTTAAAAATACATTCTTTTCTTACTTGTTAAAAAATTAAAAAGTGAGATGTAAAAAAAGCTTTTTAAAATATTCCTTTAAATAATGTGTAAACGGTATAATATTTAATATAAAAATAACTATAAAAATCATTTAAAATTAGATATTAACTTTTATAAAATAATTTTGAATAACATGGATTTAAAGGAAAACATTTCCCGATATAAGGGATGAAATAAGGTCGACTTTTCTTAGAAAGATTATTTCAGTATTTTTGAGTACCAAGGATGGGAAATGGAATGAATAGTTGAATAATATAGAAATAACTAGAGCATAATATAATATTTGGTTCTAAGAGGGATAAAACATATAATATTTTGTAATGTAAATTAAAACGTAAACAATCCTGATAAAAAGTAGTCTTTACCTCAAGTCTCGACTAGATTCATACACACTCTAAAATATTTTTTAATAAATTTAATTCATTATAAATTTAAAAAATAACCATATTCAAACATATATTACTATATATCATTCTTTTATAATTTCTAATAACCTGTTTATTAGAAATTCTCATTAAAATCAATATATACGTATCAACTATTTTCTTTTCCATGTATTTTTCTATTTGGCGATTCTGGTTCATGCAACCTATTAGTGGATTAATCATAAAAATAATCCTAATAGTTTTATATATATCATATTTATTCATTATATGTAGTTTTATAACTATCCTTGTATGTCAGTGATGAAAATTGAATTACATCACTTCGTGGAGGCAGTATTTTGCATGTATACACTAGTGATATTACATTTTTTTAGTCAATGAAAAGAAATTTTTCGCAAAAAATAATTTATATATATATATAATAATAAATATATTTTATATAAATTAAATATATCTATATAACCATATTTTATAAATGGTAATAAAAAATGAAAATATCGAGGCGGAAGTCTGCACGTACACATGAGTCAAGATTACATTTTTCATTAAATGGAATGAAGATAAAAAGAGTTGTTCCACTGTCATAAAAAAATTATTATATTAAATATATTTTTATTATTATGTAAATATTGTTATATAATATTATTAGTAGGTTTAAGACAAAATAATATTGAAAATGGTTGGTAATAACATATACCTCTTTCTTGGAAAACCATTTTTATAGAAGACCTTAAGGCTACTTGGATGGGTTTTTTGGAAGGAAAAAACATTAAAGATCATTTAAATGATTTTGGATGATATTTGGGAAGATCTTGTTTTATATAATTTTCTAAAATGGTATGGAGAAGTGGGAAGGGTAGGTGTTCTTTTATAAGTAAGAGGAGTGAAACCCATGTAAATATTTAGAAGTTTAAAAAAAATGTATTTGTCCTGGAAAGTGGCTCGAATTTAGTCCAATTTCTATGATAGGATAAGTGAAGTTTAAAATAAACTCACCCAATTATATTTAAAAAAAATTATTGATATTTTAATCATTATCATTTATTTAACCCCAAGTAAACACTTTTAAACCCTACCACGGTGGCATGTTTTTTACCAAGAGGAAAATTCATTATGGTTAAAATTAATGTTTACCTTATAACACAATAATTAATTTGATTCTTATAAATATGTAATAAATTTTATAGGATTAAATTATTATAGGTGGAAGAAATTAATTCTACCTTTAGAACATAAAATAAGTAAAGACATTTTTTGAAAAATGATATTTAGCTATAAAAATTATTTTATTCTTATTTATTGTACATTAAAAACCACTAGAAAAATGATAATTTATATTAGTGAATTTATTATCTAAAAATTTCATTAAAATAATTCATATATTGTTTTATTTAATTTGATAATATATAAATACATTGCGTAGATATAAAATTCACCTTTGGAAAAAAATATCTCTTTTTTACCTTCAAAATAATTTATCTTAATTTATAACAATTTTAAAATAAATTTATGAATTACTATTAATTTTATACATGTTTAAAAAATATTTTCCCATAATTTAATACTCTAAATGATAGAAATTATCTTTTAAATAATAATATATAATGAAATAATATTTGTAGATAATAAATTTCTATTTAACCATGAATGATTAATGTAGTTTTTCATATAATTATACAATTAATTTCACTAATTATTTTTCATTTAATTGACTTTTAATAGTTTTAATTTTTTATTATAATACATCTTTATTACATTATGTTCTTTATTTTGTTCATCTTAAAATATTTAACACATTGAATTTATTAAAGAGAAATATATTCTAAAATTTTATGGTGTTAGAAAGCCAACTGTACCCCAACATTACTTTGGATCCCATGCAACTTACTAGTACCTTAGATTTCTGGCTATCAGAACAATTTTCAAGAAAAATTATCATTACAAAGGATGTACCACCACTTATTCTAAACATCATGTTATATTTACACCCAAAAATAAAAAACCCCATAGTTTTATGTCATGTATCATTTTTAATTTAATTTCATTGACAACATGGGTTTCACACAACACCAAGTTTTAATAAAAAATGATAAACCACTAAATATCAATATTTTTAAATGACCATTATAACCTAGGCATTAAATTTATTGTAATAAATTGTATTAAAAAAATTATGAAATGTATATATTATATTTTAATCAATTATTTTGAAATTCCTACAAATTATTTTATAGAAATAAGATAAAACTGAATTCATTTTTATGCATTAAAAAGCTATAATTTTCTAAAGGCATTTTTATTGCCTTTTAATAGAGAAATTTTTTTAAATAATAATTTGAAAAGTTTTATAAATTATATTTTACAAAATAAACAGTATTTTTGAAAGCGTAATATCAAAATTTACTTTGGATAAATGTTTCGTATTTTTATGATAAGTTTAAATTTTTATGAATAGTAATGCGACTGTTGGAATAATAATGTGACCGTTAAGAATAGTAATGTTTCCTTTATAAAAATAAACTTATCCACTAAGGTAAAAAATTATCTATCTCATAAATGAAAATATGATATATTTATAACATAGAATAAGTAAATCAATGTATTAAAAATGATTAATTATATATTGGTATTTCTGTGAAACATAAATATTTATTTACAATTTTATAATTAGTATAATGATTTATTAAAATTATTTTTAAAAAATAGATGCATATATTAATATTTTATTTTCTTATGATTATAAGATAATTTTATTAGACCATATTTAATTTTGGAAAGTGTCATAAAATCAGTTATAATTTTAAAATCTATATTTTTCAGATAAATGATCATTTTAATTAAAAATTAATTATCTAATATTTAGATAAATACATTCATAAAATGGTGTTTATTTTTTAATTATACACATTTAAAAATGGTTAGGGTAAATTTTTGGGATTTTTCTAAAATAGTTGAATTTTTTGGAAATAGTGAAATATGGTAATTTACGGTATTTAAAAAATACATGATTTATTGAGTATAGATGAGGTTTGAATTATTTAAACAAATAATCTCAAATAATAAATCAATATTTTAATATATTTAGTGATAATTCTCATATTATTCATAGTATTGATCTAAAATAATAAACAAATGAATAAAATATTAAAAAAATACCCCTCTCCTCCACTATAAAAACGACCCCTCACCACCCATTATCCTCACACCATTGAAGATTTGAGACTTGTAAAATTGTTTCCCAATACTATTACGAAGTCTCCCCCATTTATAGTATCCTTTGGTCTCAATAATAGAATAAAATATAGTGCCTTAAAGAGGTTCTCATTGAGGACAATTCAAGAGGTAAAACCCTTTTTCATTTTCTTTTAATTTTTTTTAAATTTCTTTTATTTTCTTAGCCTTCCCTCCCCACCCCTATATGAAGATAAATGAAAACTATAGTATCATTTTATATACTAGAATGATATAATTTTAATGGAATCCATCAATAAAATACTTTTTCTCTAACCTCTCTCTTTTATTTTTTAAAAGAAAACATTGCTCGGGATGTGTCAATTTACTAACATCATGGACGATGCATTTATCTTTCATTAATTCCTTCATGTATGTTCATAAAAAAAAATTATGGTCAATTTTTTTTATAAAATATGTATTACATCAAATTTAATTTTCTATAACCATTATATATACATGATGTTAATTAATAAAACTAAACTAGTTTATGATGATCGAAAAACTGCCAAAATAATCGAAACGATTATCACTAACATCTTATCAAAGGATTCGTCCTCACACCAAATAACCAAATGAATTATATTACCATTTAATATTTTATTTGTTAATTAATAAATTATAATTTTAATCTTGTACATCTATACCCATCTCAAATGAACTTCCATACTCATATACAAGTAAACTGATCAAGAAAACCGAGGAAAAGAACACTCCTGAATAACAAAATTGAACCTTATAACTCATCAAAAATGCCATAAATGAACTTAATAATATTGGGAAGAGAAAATTAAATGTAAAAAATGATATAAATTAATTAATTAATGGATTTAATTTGATTATATAGTATGTTCAGTACATGTGTAGAACACTTTCATACATAAGGTAATGTTTTTCTCATATCAATTTTATTTTTATGAGATATGAATTAATTATCACTATTTCTTATGTATGGTGCATCTATACTAAAAACTGAGATATCATTTAATGAAAATTTTTATCTTTAAGTAATTAAATTTCTTATTTGATTATCATTAATTTTATGGGGAATATGGTTCTTTTGTTTGCAAAGTGGTATGAGATTATCCCCGAACCTCCATTTTTCATCTGGGTTATGCTTTTTCTCTATTTAATCCTATAAAATTATTAATTATTTTTATATAATTCATTTATGTTCTGTTTATATTTTAAAAAATCATGTATCTAGATTATTTTATCTTTATTTTATAGGGAAATGCATGTTTTACAAGGTTCCCTTTTCAATTACTCCCTATAAGAAAGACCAGTTTAAGGAAACTTCCCATTTTCATATGCATTTTAATGTATAGTACATAATATATTTTGATACCCCAATATTTTTTGAAAATAACTCTTTTTATAATGAAAAAATATCTTAGTTAATTTCCGGTTTTATAAAAATAATTTTTCAATTTTCAGTTTTAATGACTCTTTCATATTTTCCCTTAAACCACACTAAAGAGGATAATTTTAAATGTTTCTTAAAAACTCTTTTTAAAAGTTTTCACTTTAGTTAGAGAAAAATTATTCCTAAAATATAATTATATTGTCCCTATATTTTATTTTCTGGGATATTCATGTTTACAAAATGATTTTATAACAAATACAAATGATTTTACAAAAGAACTATTCTTTCCCAAGTAAAAGGGTATTCCTCTCAAGAAGTTTTCAATGATTTTCTTAATGTATTTTCATCTATGATAAGGATTAAAATATTTCAAACTGGTATGGGACATTTTGATTTAAATATATACTTTAAACTTATTATTCAATATATGATGATTTCATTGGACTTGGTAAGTGAAGGGTGAGGTCTGTTATAGCCCCTCGATGAATCAGTAGGTCTCATGAAAGAAACTTGACCGCGTTTTGGATGAGTCCCTACCTATTTATGTATACCTATTAGTTTAGGATATGATTGTATCTTTATGATCTTCCAAATTATGTATTCCATCATTATTATATGAGGAATTTATAAATTATATGATTATTTTACTAGTAGAATATCCATGGTTGTGTTTCATGTGATTATTTATATGGAATTATTTATTCCGATTTTATTGCTACCATATTATGATCATGATTATATTTTATTGGAATGTGTTTTTATTATTCACATTTCTTTAATTTTTATATTTATAATAGCTTCTGTGGTATTTTTTACCCTTATTGATAATTTGAGATCACCCCCTTTCTTATGTTTTATTTTTCCCCCAGAATCAAAGATTTATATAATAAATGAATTTTAGGGATAATATAGGAGTTATATATATTTCCAACAAAGTTTATACATTGTTTTTCCTTTTAAGTTGTAATGTGAAATATATTTTTGTATCTGGATTTTCAAAACTACTAACCTATTAGGTATTTTTGTATGAGAACACTAATTCATAGTACAAATGTAATAAATTAAGTCACAAACTCTAGGAAACTAGGGTTAGGGTCCTTGAAGTTGGTATCAGAGAATGTTTAGTAGAAACTTTTCAAAGTATATTTGGAAAAAAATATATCAAGGGACATAACCCGAAGATAGAAATTGAGGATAACCATAAAATAAGATCATAGAATTTTGTTAAGGTAGAGATTATATGGGTCTAACTAGAAATACATCCTTGTCTGGATATTACAAGTGGACATGGTAATGGAACAGATATACCTAAGGATAAATACTCAGACAAGGTGTGCCAAGCCTAACTACAGGTTTATCGGTTCACGATAATATGAATTACTACACATCTTTTTTGACACTCATGAGTGATATTCTTATGATAATTCACATTTTCTTTATAAACCATTATGATGTATTTAAAAGTAATTATGTCCCCAGAGAAACCATGTTTATGATTATGAGATTATTTATGCATAAACATCCAATTTATGATAACTGTTGTGCTAGTTAGAAATTACGCCTTATGATTCTTAACCAAATTTCGTGAATCCCAGTATTTTGAAACGGTAATTAGTGTAAGGAAAAGAAAATTAACCAACACACATGATACAAAGAGTAATAAGTATCGTATCTTTGATTGTCTTGTGCCCTTATTTTGAAAGGAAAAAGTATCCAAAATATTCTGATCATATGAGGAAGTAGTTTCATATGCTAACATGGCAATGAAATAATTATCAAAGTATTATGGCTTTCGGGAGAAGTATGAGAACAAGAGTACTGGTAGGAAAATTATGGATAAAGTAAATAAGAGAAAGAAGTATGTTTCCACATGTAATAATTGTAAAAATAAACAACTTGGTACTTGTTTAAAGGGAATGGAATTTTTCTACAAGTGTGGAGAGAATGACCACCATGATTGTGATTTAAAGGGTATGAAAATGGTTTCCAATGGGAAATGATTCAAATGTAAAAATATGGGATAGGGAAACTACCCAAATGAATTTCATAAGCATCAATACAATATATCTTAGAAGAACCAATGATATCATGGTCAAGATTAAATATAGAGTAATTATTAATATGATTATGTTTGGATTCAAGAATTAAGTTATTTAGGTATTGTATCAATAATAATTTTATTATCACAATAATGAGATATATAAGGATTGTAAACATTACATCTTCTTTAAGGAATTAGAAGTAAGAGAGAATAGAACCAGTAGTAAAGGGAAGTGATTTTGTTGTAGGATGATCGTTTTGAAAACACATGAATTAAGAAATAATTACTTAAATATATTTTTTGTGTTGGATAATATTAAATAGATTTTTATGGCATTATATTGGTGAACATGAAGGTGGATAGTGATCTAATAGTTTATATTATGATGGAATTAGTTGATATTTGGATTTATAGTCAAACTGAGATTTACTCTTGGATGAATGCATGTTTTCATAAATAATTAAAGGAAATTAAGGTATTAATATATTAAGTATCTGAAAATAAAAGATACATTATTTGGGGAATCTTATGTCAAGTTGATTTTGTAATATTAGTGTCCTTCCTTTTAAATTTTATTCAATTGAATGTGGATAGAATAATGTTAGATGAGTTTTAAGATAAAATAGTTGGGGAATGGAACAAGTGAAACTTTGGAAATTATTTTTCAATGATAAAATGTGCTAGAATTCTTGGATTCAATAAACATTTTATTTTCAATGGAATTAATTATAAAATTATGATTCATTAAAAGTGATTCAGGCTTGAAAATTTCATCTTAAACATTCATTTCTAGGTGTGAGAGATGATGCGAAAATATATTGAGGAAAAAAAGGATGAGGTTATGCTTATGAAATAGTAATTAATCAAGTAAGTTTATTATATAAGGGTATTATTTAAATATTAAAATAATCCCTCAACTATAGGAAAAATATATTGGAATAAAAATATTATCCAAGAACATTAATTTCTAATAAATCAATGGTATTTAATCAATAAAAAATTTATGACTTCGTAATGTTTAACTTTCTAATGACTGTGTTCTCTATCACTATATATCCTAACATGATGGTTAGATTATTCATTCATGTCCATATCTTCAAATTTTACTAATTTTATCTTATTTGAATACCTAGTTTTTCAGTAACCATTTAATTTAACTTTTCCTTTTATTAAGATGATATTTTATTAACCCTATTTCTGATGTGGGTATCCCAGCATTGAATTTTGAATTATAAACATTCTATTTTTTATGTACCATTTCAATTTTCAATGATGAAATTTATTGACAGAGGGGAGAATGTAACACCACAATATTTTATGTCATTTATCTTTTTGTGTTTAATTTCTTAAATAACATAGGTTTCAGACAATAGCCATCTTAAATGAAAAACGATATACAATTAAATATAATTATTTTAAAATTACCGTTATACTCTTGTAGTTAACTTGATAGGAATGAATAGTATTAAAAAAATTAGAAACTTTATATATTATATAATTAATATAATGTTTTTGACATTTATCCGAATGATTTTATTGTCATAAGGTATGAATGAATCCAATTTTATGAACTAAAATGTTATATTATTATAAAGGTAGATTTACTACCTTTTAATTGAGAACTTGTTTTAAATAATAATTTTTAAACTTTTATAAATTATATTATAGAAAATAAATATTATTTTTGATAGGGTAATATCAAAATTTACTTTGGTTCAATTTTTGGTATTTTCTAACAAGTTTCATTTTAAATGGATAGTAATGTCACTGTTGGAATAATAATGTGACTGTTAGTAATAGTAATGTAATGGACTAACCCTTTTATCCAATTTATTTGAAAAAAATCTGATGTTTTAGATGTCTGCGGGTAGTCTAAGGTATTTTTGGGGGCATGGGAGTCATTCCAAAATTGATCCATTTCAATAGTTTTCCAAATTTACTATTTTCCAATGGAGACTCATCTGGGAGGTGACTCATCTGGTGGTCCCTTTTTTGGTGATGACTCATCTGGTAAGGACTCTTCTAGTAGTGACTTTTCTAGTGGGGACTCATCTTGTCATGAATCAGCTTGATGGTGACTCATCTAATGTTGACTTGTTTGGATATGTCTTGTCTGGCGATGACTCATTTGGATATGTCTCATCTGGTGGTGACTCATTTGGTTGTGACTCATTCTAGCGGTGAATAATCCTATTGTAGACTCATCCAAGTGGTGACATGTCCTGGAAGTGACTCATCTTGGTGGTGACTCAAAATTTTGGTGACTCATCCTGGAGGTGACTCATCCTAACCTCTTTGGTAGTGAATCATTTCCAACAGTTTTCCAATTTTCCAAAAATTTCAATTTTTTACACTTTTTCCCTTTTGACGTCTATTTTGATGATAAATTAGTTTAATGACTTAATTAATGATTTTTTGGACTTTTCAAAATGGAATAATCATATCATGATATTATAAAATCTCAAAATTCCATTAAAATAGCTAAAATTCATGGCTTTAATGAGATATGCCTTTAATGGTAAACTAATCCATTTCATTCCCATTAGTTTTCGACATATTCCTTCTAATGTAGAGATATTTCTTTTGTTACTTACTTCCTATTTCTCTTGATATGGGAGGATCAAAATCATTCTTCTGTGGAGTCTTTGAATATTTTCTTAGAGTTGGTTTGAGTTCTCACTATCAATTAAGTAGTTTCCTCAGGTATGCACACCTATTTTGGGGAATCATTTAATGAATGGATTCTTCCTTTCATGTAGGAAATAATTCATTTCTCCTCTTGTGTATCATGTGGGACATGCTTATTATTTTTAATTCTTATGAACATAGTTGAAACCAGATTAAGAAAGATAATGAATTTGTTTGTATTGAATTTAAAGGGGAAAGGGAATGTGCAGTATGATCTTATTTATTTTTAATTAATTGATTTTATTTTATTTGATTTGATATTTTTTTCATATAGGTGTAATGCCTAGATAAAAACCATGTCTACATGTGGCATGATTATGCTACAACTATTTCGTCTTGAAACCTATATTTTTTTTATTTCTTGATGGTCATAATAAATAACCAGCAAACCATGTATATTAAGATAATGAAATAGATTCCCTAGGATATAAAAACTTCTATGATAACACCCTTAAATAAAGAATTCAAATTAAATAATTTTTTTATTTTCTAATACTGTAGTTGAGTTATGTTGTTGTATGTGATGTGATATGTGGAATGGTTGTGGTTTGTGTGTGTGGGAGTGATGTGATGTATAGTAACTATATTTTTAGGTGTGTGCGGGGGGGGATTGGATGACATGTGGTTGTGTAGTGGGGTTATAGTTATTATTATGGTATTATGGTGCAATGGGGATGTGATGGTGGTTGTGGTTGGTTATGCAGAAGGGTTGTGAAACTAGATATGGCTATAAAATTATGTTTATGTGGAAGTTACAAGGTGGTTTTGTGTTTGTTCAATGTGTTTGGTTCTATTATATTTTCCCAAGTATTAATGGAATTAATAATCCATGTTAATAATTTCAAATGGGAACGATTAATGAGAAAATTGATGATTTACTATTTTGATTAGTAGTTTAATTTTTATATAAAAAGTAATGGGCTACAATAATGAAACAAGGTATCTTCCTAAATGAAATATGATGCTAACATATGATGAGTAAATAAACTAAATAGAATGTTAAAATTAAACTTATTAATATAGAGACTCTAGATAATGGCCTAAATACTAAAATATAATCTTTGGCTCCTATCTTGTTTGAGTTATTTTATGACTTTAGAGGTGGCATCCATCTTGTGTGGATTGCATGAGATGGTTATATCTTGTTGTAAACACAAAAGATTGTCTTGTATGATGTAACTATATATGAATATACATAGTATGTTCTTTTGATTTCAATATACACCCTACCCTAGTTGAGTACTATATGACAACACCCATATATTCATGTGGGGGGGGGGGTGTTTCCCAAACATTTTGATGGGAGGCTAGATGTCTGGAAACCAACTCTTACCAACTCCATCTTCTAGTAAAGGTAGGTATTGAATAGGTTGTGGTGGTCGGAGGTATGTTAGTGAATTTTATGGTGATTGTGATGGACCAGGTGTCTTTGCTTGAGTTGTGATGTGTGGTCCTAGGTGCCTTTGGGATGAGTTGTGATTTGTAATCCTAGGTGTCTTCGGGATGAGTTTTGGTGTGATAACCCATGTTTCTTTAGGATGCAATTTGATGTGTTGTGATAGACCACATATGTGCGGGTGGGATTTGATGTGTTTTAATGGCTTAGGTGTGTGTGGGAAGGATGTGATGTGTTTTGATGGTCGAAGTGTGAGATGGAAGAAAGTGATGTGATGTGATGATTTTTGGAAGAGTTGAGAGCACCATGTCATTTTCTACTAGGGTGTGAGAAAATCTAATCATTGGTAAATTGGTCTGGGGTACCATATTTTTGATGTGGTTCATATTATATGTTTTTATAATTATTTGTGTTATTTGGTGATCGAGCCTTAGTGGGGAAGGGGTTATGGTTAGTCTACCTGTTAGGTGCTATTTGGTTCTGTTTTTTTAACTCAGGTGCATTATTTTTATCTTTTACATGTGCATTAGGGACTTTGGTTTTCATTCTAATAATACATGTATGCTCACCCTACATATATAAAAAATATTTCTAGGAATCCTGAAATCCTTTGTGGACCATACATGAAATCTGTAGTTCAAACCTTTAGATCTATTGTTATGTCATTACCTTAGCTTTTATTCTTTTGGGATTCCATTTGTAGACATGTATATGTATTTGTTTTTATTTATACATGTAGTGTGGGATGGTTTGGATTTATTTTATATTTTCAAGGGATTTTTTTGGTTTATTTATTTTATCTGTAATTCCCTGACCCTAATTACCAATATTTAGTTCATTATTACATAACATTGGCATGATCCCAAGAGATAAAGTCTCAATAGACCGATCAGTTTAGTAGCCTTGGAAGTACTAGATACATATATAAGTTTTACATTGCATTATGAAATGAAAAATAAACAACATTTTGTCTCCTTTGAACACACTCATATCCCTTATCATATCCCTACATATCAACATTAATATACTTATTCACATCTTGTGAAAAAGTAAAACATATGAAAGGAGTGAGCTCAGATGCTCAGTAAGGATAACAATATAACAGATACTTTAATAAATAATCATAAACATTTATGGAAATGTATGAGACTAAAAAATCATTTTAAATAAAAACTTCTTCATAATATGGAACATGTAAATGAAATAATTCCATTTACTTATTCACATATATATTCTTGTAGTCAAATAATCACATGTAATTTCAATAGCTAATCTCAAAATGATGGAATGCACAGTGTCGGACAACAAAACCAAATTGTCACGACCTCATGTCAAGACTACAAATAATAATTTTTTCAAGGACCTGTTCCAAGACACTAGTTTTTCTCATGATACCTATCAATGCATCGAGGGGAAATAGAGGGCCCCACACATCAGTTACAATGTCCAACGTATTCCTCATATGAAAAAGTTAAAACAGAACATAAAAATTTATATTAAAACAAACATATGAAATGTTAATAATTTATCCATAAACCATGAATGGTATAAAAATATCTCATCCATAGTCAAACATATCAAAAAAGCTTCAATAAAATATGGAAGACTGTATCTTAATAAATCAACTTCAAACATGCTTAATATATAATAACGGATGTTGAAATAGATGAAATCAATCCAAAAACTGTTTGAGTGAAATATCTCTTTCTACATTGAAATCATTTAAATGTTTCATAATTATAAAATAAAACATTTATTTTAAAAATATTCTTATAATATTGTAATGGAATCTTGGAAATTAATATAATGGAAGAAAATAGCTACACGCGTCTTATAAGTTTAAAAAACATTCTTACATTAATTTGTCAAAAAGTTCATAAAGTACCATGTTTTGAAAATGATGGAAAGATACCTTTCAATTTTTTTTATAAAATGTAAAAAATGGGTATAAATAACCTTAACCCATAGTCTAGGAAATAGTAAAAATGTTTTGAAATACATTTTTATGAAACACAAATGTGAATGATAAAGAAGTCCTGGTAGATACTTACATATAAACAACCTTAGATAATAAAGAGATTGTAAAATTAACCCTTACCTTGTACTTTTACTTATTCAAGGGTATTTTAACCTCTTTCATAATAGTTAAATCATTGTTATTTAATTATACAAGAACCACATACATAAATATGATATCATATATTATCCTCTATAATTTATTTGTTAATAATATTTTAGTAGTATCATTGCTTTGGGTGTTATCTAATTCTTTTTCCTTTATATGTTTTGTTTTGTAAGTCATGTTTGTTATGGATAGGATGTATATTATTCATACCCAGAATTATATTAAGTTCTTAAACATTATTTTTAATCTTTAAATGAATATTATTCTTGAATGGTTATGATGGGGAATGAAATCTCATCGCATCGTGGAGACGGTAAGCCGTACGTATACATGAGTGACAATATCATTCTATTGATGGTGAAATAATTTGTGATTGGATGGTATATTATATATACAGAATCATTAACATGTTATATTCATTATCTAAATCAACTATATGTCATTCTAATACACATCCATAAATATAAAGTGTTGAATAACAAACTACACCATGACATGGAGACGGTAAGTCGTACGTATGCATGTTTGGTGACTTTGTCATTCATAGGATGGATAGAATAATGAATATGGTTTTACCATATTTATAACAACATCAAATTATGTAGAAGGTACTGGATTTATTATTTCAGTATGGAAACAACAAAGAAATACGATGTAGAAGAAGAAAATAACTTTAAAGGTTATGAAATAATTACCTATTCTTTGGGTGTTTCCTTTCGATTTGAAAAAAAGGGATCCTTAAGATGTATTTAAAATCTATTTAAGGCCTATAGTATGAATTTATTATAGTTTTTAGGAGATTTGTGTAGGGTTTGGCCGATCTAAAAGGCTTTGGAGGTGTGAATTTAAGAGAAGGGGAAGTACCGTTTTATAAGTGAGGTGAGGGGCGCTTTAGGAAAAGGTTGAAATATTAATTTATAATAAAATTATTTTTGCTTTATAATAGTTCAAAATAGATTTATTTATATTATAATGTGGGTATGGGTCTAAATCCTTTCAACACATTGGTGTTAGAAAAGTTTAGGTCACCATATTAACCTTATCTTTTAAATTTATCTCTTAGTTAAAAAGTTTATCTTTTCCCATGTCTTCTTGTACTTTTATAATAAATGGATAATATATTTACTGTAAAATTACAATAGAACCTTATGTGGTTCAATAATGACTTATATAACACTATATAATTTATTTGGCCAAATATTACATTTTTAGGACTATTATATCCATTAAAAAATAATATATGTTTTAAACACTCATTTATGCCAATTTTAACACTATTTAGTATTTTTTCTTTTTTTGAAATTATAAAAACGATATTCTTTAAAAGAATACATTTAATAAACACTAAAATTTTATATTATCCTAAAAAACTCGTGGATGGCATCAAAAGTTTCAATTTACATTTTTTTATAATATCAATTATTTTAATATATCATTAATAATGTATTTATTGTATCATCATTTTGTCATAAATAAATTTAATTATTTAATGTCAAAAAATTATATATAAAATACTATGATGCATGAAATATTTTTATCATTATAATTAATATTTATTGTCGAATTTATCTTATGTGTAATCCTATATTTAAAATGGTTTAGTTATTAAAAGATGAATTTAATACTTTTAACTATTATTTGAATAAAATATAATAAATGTCCTAATCTAATCCATGTGGATTTAAAAGCAATAGATATTTTTCCTAAGGTTGAATTTGGTCTAAAAGAACTTATCCAATAGAATTTGTGCATGTGTTGGGGTAATTATAATTATATTTTTACCTTTAATTACCCTATTTACTTTTAAAAGTGGAAAATAAATTTAAAAGATACAATTCACAAAAAACTATTATCATCCTATTGAACCAAATTTTACTTATTAAAATCATGTCTTTCAGATTTTTTAAATATACTTCACAGAAGTAGTAAAATTACATTTTTTGTAAATTGGAAAATGATCCGAAAATTTGGGTAAAAGATGTTAAAAAGATCAATGAAATTTTACATATCTAATCTTATTATAAAATTACTCAAATGAAATACATTGGAAAAATATATGTATTATTTATCTATATTTACTATAAGATAAATGTTAATAAATATAATTATTTAAATGAAAAATTCGGGTTTTATATACTATAAAGAATTTTCACTATTCATCAAAAATTGAATGTTTTCAGAAAATTAGAAAAAAATTTCACCCTAAGCTAATTTTAATATTTTGAATTAAAAAATTAATTCCATTTTACAAAATTAAAATATTAAATTCATATAAAATGAATTTGTTTATTTTTCAAAAAAGGATATCAAAAAGTAGTTCTTTTAAAAAAATATTTTCTCTAAATATACAACTATTTTAACAAAACTTATACATTTCATTATAAATATGTTTATTAATGTGAAAAAATTTAAAATTTATTTTTTACTACTCATATTATATTATTTAATTTATAAATAAATATATTATTTAAATAATTATAATACTAATGTGTTGTTTCACAGAAACTCAATCTTGCGTATAACGCAATCCAAGTTGGTGTTTCGTGCAATATAAGATATTAAATTTCTTTAAAGACATAACGTAATATGAAATATTTGGTTCTTACATTGTCCCCTCATTCAATAAATTTCATCCTTTAAATTTTAAATTGTTCTACAAAAATAAATTATTAAAAATAGAAAATACCTTTCGGGAAAACCAACATAAAAAATAGGGATAATAAAATTTAGTCTTAATAAGATGGAAAGGGAAATGAAAAAGTCCCCAAAAAATTATGATTTTGAATAGGATAACATTAGTGGAAATTAGAGACACATAATTGGATGAAAAATTTAAATATTTATCCGGAGTGACTGATGTCATCAATCAGAAAAAAGTGAACAATAAATGAAAAATTTAGAGCATCAAAGCCATAAATCTATGATGATTTAAAATATCACTGGTTCAATAAAACATAAGGTATATGGATAACACGTTTTTTTTAATATCCTTTTCAGAAATATTAGGAATTAATTTAATTCATAGACTATGAACACAAATAATAATACTTAATTTACATGTAGAGTTTCATCATTTAACTAAATCCTACCACAAATCATCTTTCTCTTCAAAAAATAAAACTCAAAAATATTTTATTTATCTCAATAGTATAAGGATCCAAATATAAACATATACTATTGAAATGAAGAAAATTATTTTATAATAACCAAGGAATTCATGTAGGCTAGTGGTATGTGATAAAGCCTTGTCACACTTCAGGTGTGGGTTTGAAACCTGCATCTTTGTCCGATGGGATGAGTTATCGCCCGACCTGTAGGTTATTCTTTTTATAAAATAAAATTATTATAACATTACAAAAAAAATCTTAAGAAAAGTTTAAACCTTATAAAATACTATTCAATGTTCGACTTAATCAATTCCAACCTTTAAAGTTACCTAAAATATTTCTATACAATCTCTCTCTAAAAGGTTTATAAATCACCAAAATCAATTGTAACAGAAAATTCCCCAAACAATGTAATGTGGATCTTATATTATCACCTTCATCATATTAAAACCTTAATGAAAACAGATATTACTGTAGTACAATCCTTATATATAAATATCATATTCTTTTTATAACCAGAATATAAATCTTTAATTCCAAAATACAAATACATTAATTATTCTACTTCGACTGTAGTAATGACATAAGCTTCACCTTGATCAATTTTCTTTTTATTAGCTATATTTTCTTGAATATTTGGACAATAGTTTCCTTAATTTCTCATATCTTCACAATTATAACATTACAATCCTTCTTTCTTTCCCTTAAAATCATGTGCCTGATGACCTTTTTCTCCACATTTGTAACAAACTCACATTCCATTTAGGAAAGTACTAGGGTGGTTTTCCCACTATTATCACATATGATAAAAAACCTTCTTTCCCCTTTTCATTTTATCTATCTATTTATCCATCATTCTATTCTTCTATTTATTTACTTTAATGTCATAAGTCTTAGAGAATTCATTTTTTTTCTTGACAGCACAAGAGACTATATCTCCGTACAATGATAGATATTGTGAGACCAATTCCGATTAGTGTAAAAGTTTTAACCCATCAAAGAATCGATCAATAATACTTCTTGGTTTATGTATGTAGTCTATAGAATGCCTTGTTATCCTTGTGATGTTAGCCTCCTACTTTGCAACATTCTCATCCTTCTTTTCCATCAGGATTAGAAATTTTCTTTCCATATCATCTCATTGTTCACAAGGAATGTATTTCCCTAGATGATATTATTTAAACTCCCTATATTCCATATTTTCCACTTCTTCGTCCCCCAATGTGTTTTTAATTAATGAACACCATTGATACGTAGATCATGAGAGATGTTAAAATTACATGCCAACCTTTTCATTTCATTACTTCCCAAAGGAAGAAATTTTTTCTTCAAGGAATTTATCCACTACTCACCTACAAAAAAAATTTTAGTCCCATTTAATGTTGGAGGTTGTTTTCTCATGAAGTGGTCGAACATTGATCCTACACGTTATGGACTAGGATTCTCTATACTGGTAAGATTATTATTCATAACCTGATTCAGCTATCCCAATATGGTTATAAGTTGTTCAGTACTAGTTGTTTCACCAGCTCCACTATTATTTCCTTTCATAAGAGGGAAATCACTACATGGATTACATGCATTGATATGATTTTAATTTCTTAAACTAGGCTCCATTTCTAAACAATTACATACACTTTTTTAGGTTATGAATCATAATTCACAAACCCAAACTAGTAAATTACTTAACATAAAATGAAAATTTTATTAATATCTAATCTATAATCATAAATATAGTTCATTTGAAAACATATTTACTCATAAATCCTTCAT
This sequence comes from Viscum album, assembly GCA_963277665.1. Classification (NCBI taxonomy): domain Eukaryota; kingdom Viridiplantae; phylum Streptophyta; class Magnoliopsida; order Santalales; family Viscaceae; genus Viscum; species Viscum album. The sequence continues at coordinate 1,424,464,325 of OY728163.1, read as the reverse complement.
AACAATTTGAAATAAAATATGAATTATCTTAATCATATCCCCTAGGAGTTTCATACCAGCTGCGTAGTAAGAATCATTGTCATGTACCAGGTTACCCTGAGTTAAGACAGGAGCACCCTATCATAGTTTTCACCTAATGGTACATCTGTTCCAAATGCACGTCCACATGTAGTATCTATATTTGGATATACTACTTGAAATACCCATGTAATCCCAACTTTACCAAAATTCAATAGGGTTCTTTATACTTATCCTCAAAGTTTATCTTAGTGTTATGGTCCCTTATCTATGTTTTCTAAATCTATTTACAAGGTTGTTTCTATAATTACTCTCATACCAACTTTAACGAACCAACCCTAGTTACCCAGAGTCGATGTATTATTTTATAAAGTTGCCATGATCATAAGAGATAATGTCCTGAAAAACCTATCATTTTAGTAGCCTTGGAAGTATAATATATATAGATAATATTTTCATTACATTGTGAAACAAAAAATAAACAACATTGTGTCTCCTTTGAACACACTTATATACCATAGCCTATCCCAGAAGGTCAATCATAATATACTTCTTTGCATACCCTAAAAAATAAAAAATAAGAAATAGGTGAGATCAGATGCTAAGTAACGATAAAAATATAGTGGAAACTTTTATATATAAAAATGAACATTTAAGGCAACATATGATACTAAAAAACAATCCTTTTAAACTAAAAATTCAGCATAATATGGAAAATATAAATCAAATAATTCCATTTACTGATTCACATGGATATTATACTAGTTGAATAATCAGATGTAATATCAATAGCTAATCCCATAATTATGGAATCCATAATGCCGGACATCAAAACCACATTGTCAAGGCCTCATTCCAAGACTAAAAATAATTATTTTGTCAAGGCCTTTTGACAAAACACTAGTTTGTCTCATGAGACCTACTGATGCATCGCGTGGAAATAAAGGGCCCCACCCGTCCCTTACTACATCCAATGCATTCCAAACATGAAATTTTTGAAACATAACATTCACATTCGTATTAAAATGAGCATAAAAATGTTAATAATTTTTTCATAAACAATGAATGGTATAAAAATAACACATCCATAGTCACAAATATCACAAAAAACATCATTACTATGTGGAATATTTTATCATAATAAATCAACTTCAAATAAGCAGAAAATCCAACAGAGGATGTTGACATAGATGAAATCAATCCAAAAACTATTTGAGAGAAATATCTCTTTCTAACTTGAAATCATTTAAAAGTTTCAAAATTATAAAATAAAAAAATTGATTTTTTTAATCTTTTAAGGGAAGCTTTGAAAGTGTTATAATGGTGGAAAATATATTCTCCCATCGTATATATTAAAAAACATTATTACCTTAATTTTTCGAAATGGTCATAAAGTACCTTGTTTGGAAAACGAAGGAAATCTTCCATTCAATTTTTTTTTATAAAAAGTACAAAAAGGGCATAAATTATGTTAAAAAATAGTCTATGAAATAGTAAAAAAATTTTGAAATACATTTTTAATAAACACATATGTGGATGATAAAGAAGTCCTAGTAGATACGTACATATAAACAACCTCAGATAATTAAGAGATTGTAAAAATAACCCTTACCTTGTAATTTTCCTTAGTTGAGGGTACGATAACCTCTAGTATAATAGTTAAATCATTTTTATTAAATTTTAAAATAATCACATAAATAAATATGATATCATATATGATCCTCTAATATATCTTTATTAATTATATTTCAATAGTATCATAGTTTCAGGTGTTGTCAAATTTGTTTTCCTTTATATGTTTTGTTACATAATTAATGTTTTTTATCGATAGGATGTATTTTATTTATATCATGAATGATATTAATTTATCTAACATTATTTTTAATCATCGTATGAAAATAATTCTTGAATGGTCATGATGGGGAATGAAATCTCATCACGTCGTGGTGACAGTAAGCCGTACGTACACATGAGCGACAATATCATTCTATTAATTCTGAAATCGTATGTTATTAGATGGTATATTATATATGTAGAATCTATAACATGTTATATTTATTATTTACATAAATTATACATCATAATTATACCTATCCAAAAAATGAAGTGTTGAATAACAAACTACACAACGATGTGGAGACGGTAAGTCGTACGGAAGCATTATGGTGACATTGTCATTCATAGGATGGATAGAGAAATGAATATGGTTGTACCATATTTATAATAACATCAAAATATTTAGAATTTACTTGATTAATTATTTTAGTATAGAAAAAACAAATAAATAGGATGTAGAAGATGAAAAGAACTTTGAAAGAGGTTATGAAATAATTAACTCTTCTTTGGTTGTTTCATTTTTATTTGAACAAATGGGATCCGTAGGTTGGATTTATGATCAATGTAAGGCCTATAAGATGTATTCAGAGTAGTTGGGAGGAGCTTTTGGCATATTATGGCCATGCCAAAGGGCTTTGAAGGTGTGAATTTAAGAAAAGGGGAAGTACCCTTTTATAAGAGAGACGAGGGGCAATTTTAGAAAAGCTTGAAATATAAAATTATAATAAAATTATTCATGGTTTATAATATCTCAAAATGGATTTATATATAGGAAAAGGAGTGTATGGGTATAAATACTCACAAAAAATATGTTTTACACAAGTTTAGGCCACCATATTCACCTTATATTTTAGATTTAACTCTTAGGGAAATAGTTTATCTTTTCCCATGTCATCTTGTATTTGTATACTACATGGTCGATATATTTATTATAAATTTCCAAGAGAACCTTAATTTGTTAATTAATGACATATCTATCATTATCTAAGTCATTTAGTAGAGTATTATATTTTTAGGACAATTACATCATTTAATAAAATAGTAAAAGTTTTAAAAACCATTTTAGGTCAATTTTGACACTATTTTGTATTTGTTTTTCGTAAAAGTTATAAAAACATTATTCCTTAGAAAAAAATATTATTAATCAACCCTAAAATGTAATAATCACATGAAAATTTTGTGTATGGAATCAAAAGAGTCAATTTACATTTATTTTGATATTTATAATATCAATTAGTTTAATATTTCATTAATAAGGTAATTACAACATCATCATTGTGACATAAATAATTTTAATTATTTAATTTCTAAAAATTATAAATAAAATTATATGATGTAGGAAATATTTTTATATTTCTAATGAATATTTATAGTTGATTTTATCCTGGGTATAACCCTATATTAAAAATAGTTTAGTTATTAAAATTTTAATTTAACACTTTTAAATCATCTTCTAATAAACTATAATAAATATCCAAATCTAATCCAAGTTGATCAAACAGGATCATATTTTTGTCCTAAGTTTTATTTTGGTTGAGAAACACTTATCCAAAAGAATTAGGACATGTGTTTTGGTTATTATAATATTATGATTTCCTTTAATTTTCTAATTTACTTTTAAAAGTGGAAAATAAATTCAAAAGTTATTATTCAGAAAACAGTATTTTTATCACATTAAACCACATTTTACTTACTAATGATAGCCGTGTATATCATATTTTTGATATTCAATTCACAAAAAACTGTAAAATTATATTTTATGCAAATTTTAAAATGTTCCTAGAAGGTGTGTAAAAGATTCTATGAAGTTCAATAGAATTTAATATATCTAATATTATTATAAAATGACTCAAATTACTTATATTGTAATAATATATGTATTATTTATCTATTTTTAATTTAAAATAAATTTAAATCAAAAATTATTATATAAACGAAAAAGTCATTTTTATGTACTATGCAGTATTTTTTACTATTCATAAAAAAATTGAATGTTGTCAGAAAAATACAAAAAAATCAAGATAAGATAATTTTGATATTCTGAATTCAAAAATGAATTCTATTTTACCATATTCAATTTTTAAAAGTTTCTAAGACTAATTTTATTATTATTCACCAAAGGACATAAAAAGTAGTTCTTTTAAGAAAATAGTTTTTCTAAATATATAACTATTTTAACAAAACTTATACATTTCATTATCAATATTTTTTATTTAAGTGAAAACATTTAAAATTTAATTTTTCTATTCCTATTACAATATTTAAGTGAAAAATAACTATATTATTTAAATAATTATAAAACTAATTTTTTGTTTCGCAGAAACTCAATCTTCCGTATCACGCATGCCAAGTCAGTGTTGCATGAAATATAATCTATTACATTACTTTAAAGAGATACCGCACTATAAAATCAGGGGGTGTTACAATATCTTCCAATTTTGTTTTTGAATACAGTTTAATGCCCCCTATTGTGAGATTATTATACCCTCGATGATAGTCAAAACATCTGGGCATATAAGAGGCGAGACTCGAGGGTCATTTTCATTATTTCTTCATTGCCAACCTATAACGGGTATCATTATATAGAGGGGTTCATGATAGAATGGTATCAGAGATTATGTTTGAGAGATATGAAGAGTTTGGATTTAGGCCTAGTGAGGATTACATGGGCTGGTATGGAAATAGTGTCAGTTGACCTTGGTCAGGGACATAGGCTAGGAAAACTGACTAGGACATGGTATTTTAGGCCACCCATGATATAGTTTATAGACTATGAGCCTAAAAAGTTACCATGTGAGGTGGCACCGCATGAATGGTATATACCTATGAGAGGTACATGCAACATGATGACTTGTGATCTTTTCTGAATTGGGTGATCCTTTTAAGTTGAAATGAAATAAATAAATCATGCAATTTTATCTGTGTTTCTAGGAACTTCCCCATTCCATTTTATGCTAATAAATTTCTATTTTTTCTGAATTATTAATATAACCTAAAAGGAAAGAGTAAAATGATAGTTATCTAGCCTGAATTTTTTGTTGGAAACTTTATTGAGGTTTTAATGGTTTGTTTCGTTTCCTATTATAGCATGATTCTTAATGAATTAAACTTTTATTCCTTTGATAGAAATTTATGATACGCCATTTAGTCTTCCAAATATTCTAAATTTTTATGGAATCATGCTGAGTGAAATTTTTTTTTGATGATTTTTTTATTTTTAAAACCCCTATGAAGCATCTAACCTGGATGTTGATTTCATATTAGCATGATAAAATAAATTATTTTGAAACCATGATTAGAAGTATTCTAGTTTCAATGCGAGTTCATATGTCATTCATTGCATTCCATTTATAATTTGTCATGAGCATGTGTTATGAAAATATTGTGAAATCAAGTTTTAACATTTAAGTTTTGAAAATTTGAAGATGACCATCTTAATTTTTGAAAATTCCTTTGAATTTGAAAACTTTAAAAAAAATAACATAATATTTATTTAGAATGATTTCAGTTATGATGAATTGATATTTAAATATGTTGTAAGCATGATTAGTGTGGATATTATTGTGAAATTTATATCTAAATTTATGGAAACATATAAGAATGATTTGTAGTAGCCTATTGATACATAAAACTATTTAAATGATGAAATTTTTTCTTTTTATGACTAATAAAAATTTTTATTATGGAAATAAATTTCATTTAATCATTAAGTCCGGAGTAGTTGGTTATCCGAAGCATGCCTAAACATGAACAAATTTGTGGGTTAACTAGGGATATTCTAGCATGAGGGAGTTGATAATATAACATGTTTAATATGTTATGTTTAAATATGTAAGCATAATCATGTTATCCTTATTTCACCATATAATCATGTTTTTTTATCAATGAAATCATTAAATAATGTTTAGTTCGAGCACGATAAAATCATTAAATATAGTAATACAACACATGAAATTTTAATTTCCACAGTTTGAAATAATGTTTTATGTGGATGATTTTAAAATCATGTTTTGTATGTAATGGAATATTTAAATTAAATAGAATAACCTAGAATGTTTAATTTTTTTAAAAATAAAGTTGGAAGTGTATTTCCATAGTAACAATATGAACATAGATTGTATTTATTAACATATTAAACCTTTTCGTGTGAGTATAAATGTCTATAGTTTTATCTATAACTTGGAAACATATTACAACAATTCAAATTCAAGGCATAATGTATCAATATAAAAAATCTAGTAATGTTGAGTGTTTTTTGTGGTTGGACAATTAACATTTCATTAAAGTGTTGATATGATTTTCTAAAAATAACAGTAGTTGGAAACCATGATTTTGATGTGATTGTTATAGATTATAAGGCCCTTTATATGTATCCTTATATAATCTCGCCATACTTCAAATGTAAAATCACTTATATATGGCTATTGAACTGATTCCAAATAGAGGATTTAAAATTTTCTGTACGAACACATAATAAATAATGAGATGAAGTCATATAATCCCCTGGATAATTATGGAAGATACTATGTGTTGCTGATATGTGTGGTTGATATTGTTGTGTTTCCTTATGTGATGTGTGGTTTAGAAATTCTATAATATAATTATGGAAACCCGATTCCAAATCGACACATGTTTTACATTGATGTGATTGAAACCTTCCGAGTGATACAGTGCCACCCAAAGAGGATAATATACCAACATGGGAAAATGAATAGCTTGATTTGTGTATTTGGGGGTTTGTGTGTAATGATAATAGTAATTGTTGATTGGTTTTGTGTGGAGGATGAGATGGAGAGAATGTTCATGTGAAAAGGGTGTTTGTGTGTGGATCGTATGGTGGTGAGGTTATGTGGTTGTGGGAAATTTCTAGTGGATTTTTTGGTTGGTAAGTTTGGCTAGTGGTCATGTTTTGTAGTGATGATAATACATCATGGTTGAGATGTATTGATTTTATTGTAAGATGGATTTTTTTGGGTTGTGTTGTATTGTGATTATATTCATGTAATCCCTCACCACTCATAAAAATGTTAATCACATAAATTTTTTGACAAAATAAACTATTTATTTGGGAAATTCTTGAAACTAATAAAGATAGGGTTGCCTCCCATGAATAAATAATTTTATAAAGGATGTGATGGGAATGTTCGACTATCACCTTGTTTGTTGAAATAGTTGTGTTTGATATTATATTGATGAAACATGTTATGAAATCAAATATATTAAAATAGGTAAATAATTAATGACATCAAGACATATTATATTATGAAACATTTTAAAACCATGATGGTGAGTTGGTGCCAACCAAAGTAGACAATATTGTGGTGTGGATGATGAGTTCCTTTGTTTTGTATACTTGTTTCAACTCTATCTATATTAATATGAGTTTTTTTTCTAGTTGGAAAATGTTATAAATCATTTGTTTCATTAATAGGCTCATAGTGAATAATGATTTGTTACAAAACATGGAAAATTTTAAAATTGGATAAAATGGATTATTCTGACCTATTTGTTTTGTTCTATTTACCTTATATGCCTTGATTCAAAATTGAGACACATTAAAAATGATTTGAAAATACATGGTTTGTGTGATGAAAACCCTTGACAATTATATAATAAAACAAAAAAATAATTTATTTTTTGGAAAAATGTTCTTGAGTGGAAATAATAATTTGAAGAAGAATGTTGATAAAATTAAAAGGGTGTGTAATGTTTTATGATGTGGGTATGGATTATTTTAGATAAGTGTAATATATTTTCAAAAATAATAATTAATATTTTTATATAAACCAAAGGAATTGAATTTAAAAAAAACATATAATGGCTTTGAAAATTGTAACATCCCGGACTCGGGTGCCACGCAACGGGTGCCCCGAGCCCGGTTCACCACGTGACCTCAAGCGCATTTTTCCAAATGCCACAGGCTGCCGACTAGCAGCGAGGGACCAGGTCTGATAGTGGGAAAACTATGACCTCATTTGTCAATGTGTAGTGCAGCGGAATACCAAAATAAACATACAACAACAGAGGAAGTAGTAAACATACACAACTGAAATAACTACAGCAGTGTATATAACCAAAAATATATAAGTGATGATTCTACATGTTTCAGGTTCTAAGAAAATAGCCAGAACATGTTATACATCAATATAGTACAGCAAAAAACAAAGTACAGCAAAGCAAGCAAAACACCTAGCAGCGGCATCGCGAGCCTAGGCTCGGTCCCATGCCCTCCTACTCCTCAGCAACAGTCAAGTACCTGTATAGGGACTCTTGCCCCTATCTACACCTATAGCAACGTAATCTATTTTGGACGAAAAGAATGACCCAAAAAGGGTGTGAGAAATATATCTCAGTAGGCACCCACCAAAGGCCCGTGCTCAACTGTGTGTAAAACATGCAACAAGTGTGCATTAGTAAAATGCAATAACTAAGAAGCACTAAAAAGTAACTAACTTAACAGTTAAATTTCCATTTTATTATTCATTTAATTCTTTTAATTTAGTATCATTTTTATGATCAACAGCACCAATCCCTCATGCCAACTAGAACCATGCCCTCAGGCTAAAATAGTAAATCACGCCCCCAGGATATATAGAATCCAACCCGCAGGTATTTCCATCAAGCGTAACAGAAATTCTTGCCCTCAGGCATACGAAGTGTCGCCCTCAGGCAAATAAGTCAAGACCTCAGGCATGAAAGGTTTCCCTCAGGCGGAATAACGACAGCCCTTGGGCTCAAACAGTCACGCCCTCAGGCTAATCACAACAACGCCCTCAGGCTAACAGGTAACCGGGAAATGCCCAACATATCAAAATACAGTGAACAAGCAATTCCACTCAAGGTAATTTTACAGTACTAAATTTAAGGAATACCCTCAGGTATCCTGGACAAACGGCTAAAAAGAGGAACACACCCCTCGGGATGGTCCTGGATCCAAGTAACGATCACAAACAACATTTTATTATCACAATTTAATCACCTATGCAATTATAGGCATTAAATATAGCAACGACCTCAGCCATACGACACCCCAACATGGGTTCGTGGCACGAAAACGCAAAAAAACGCACGACAGTTGGAAAATGATCACAAAGCCACCTACCTTACACGCCAACGAACGTTATACACGAACGACGATTTTAGAAACGCCCAGGAATGGTGTAAATCTGACAAAGAACAAAACCCATTCAAACGTAAATAACTTACGTTGGGAGAAGAATTGGCAAGAACGTTACTAGGAGTGGAGAGGGCTCACCCGTGTGGTTCCAACGAGATCGTCCGAAGCCGAAACGAATTCCAGACGAACACCCGGTGGATCTTCAAAGATCCTTCCTCCTCCTTTGGCTCCAAAATGGCTCAAGTGCCTCCTCTACCAAATGAGGAGGCTACTTCCTGTTTTAAGCCAGAAAATCAAAGTACATGGCATGTATTTCCAAGTACACGGCATGTACTCCCTTCATTTAACTGTTCAAATGGCGGCACCGTCACCCTGTTCATATGTTGACATGAGTACACGACGTGTACTATTGCCCAGCTGGCGGCGACGCCACCGCCTTACTGTTTAAGCCTGCCGACTGACTACACGGCGTGTAAGGTACCACTTAACGGCGTGTAGTCGGTTCCTACACCCTTCATCTCCAGCATGGCCACACGCCCTTTGTACTCATCCCAACATGTCCAAAAGTACACGGCATGTAGTTCCAAAATTTAGGATTTTTTCCCCATTTTCCATATTTTCTCAAAATCACTTAAGGAAAGGAAAAGAAGAATCCCATAACTCTAAAACAAGAACCGGGTTCTTACAAACTTCCCCCCTTATAGCAATTCTCCCCCGAATTTTCCTTTCTAGGGTGGTGAAGAAAAAGCTCAGAACATATCTAGCCACTGAGAACGTACGTCGACCTCCCTCTCCCGGGTCTCGTCCTGCACTCGTCCATGCTGCCATAGCACCCGTACGAGAGGAACTGACCGGCCTCAGAGAACCTTCGTGCTCCTTTCAACGATACGGATCAGATGATCCTCAAAGGATGCATCATGCTGAAGCTGAACTTCCTCTGGCTGAAAGGTGTGAGATGGGTCTGAATGGTAGCGATGCAACTGAGACACGTGGAAGACGTCGTGCATGGCTCGGTACCGCTTCGGTAACTGAAACCGATAGGCAACCAGCCCGACTCTCTCCAGAATCTCAAATGGTCCCACATACCTCAGTGAAAGCTTACCTTGTCTCCTGATCCGTTTGTGTCCCAGCCTCGACGAAACACGCAAGAAAACCTGATCGCCAACCGTGAAGTCAAAAGGTAATCTACGACGATCAGCATAAGACTTCTGACGAGACTGTGTGGTAGCCATCCGCTTCCAAATTAACTGGACCTGCTCAGATGTCTCCTGCACGAGCTGTGGTCCCAGTAAAGCTACCTCACCTGCCTCTAACCAGCACAAAGGTGATCAGCATGGACTACCATATAAAGCCTCATATGGTTCCATCTCAATAGTTTCCTGAAAACTATTGTTATTGGAGAACTCGACTAAGGGTATATGCTTCTCCCAAGATCCCCCAAAGTCTAGGATGCATGCATGCAACATGTCCTCTAGCACCTGTATCGTCCGCTCTGACTGGACATCTGTCTGAGGGTGGTATGCTGTGCTCAGAAGCACCTGTGCACCTAGCGCCCTCTGAAAACTCTGCCAGAAACGAGACGTGAAGCGGGCGTCCCTATCTGAAACGATAGAACGAGGGACCCCATGAAGACGTACGATCTCTCGGATATACAACCTTATGAGCTTGTTCACACCAATGGTCTCCTTGATCAGCAAGAAGTGAGCTACCTTCGTAAGTCTGTCCACAACAACCCATACGACGTCATTTCCTCGAGGTGACCTTGGAAATCCCGTCACGAAATCCATCGCGAAATTATCCCATTTCCACTCCGGAATGGGCAACTGCTATAACAGCCCATCTGGTCTTTGATTCTCTGCCTTCACCTGCTGACAGGTGGAACACCTCTTAGAAAAACCAGTTATCTCTCTCTTCATACCTAGCCACCAGTACTGACGTCTCAAGTCTCGGTAAATCTTGGTAACCCTAGGATGAACTGCCCAAGCTGAAGCATGAAACTCCCGCATCAGCTCCTCGTGTATATCCCCTAGAACCCATACGCATCCATGGAAACGCAAAACCTCATCATCACCTATCGTCCAACCAGGAGGAGGGTCCTCACTTGCCAACGACTCCCGTAGAACTAGGCCTTCTGAATCTGATAGCTGCCTCATCCTCACTCCGTCTAGGAGGGTAGAAGTCACAGCTAATGAGGAAAGATAAGTATTCCCCTGACTTTCATGCACCTCTAGATGCATATCAGAGAACAAGGCCATAAACTACCACTCACCACTTGCCTACTGCACTGCCTGTATCTGAGTCTTCCTACTTAGTGCATCGGCTATTGTATTACCTTTACCAGGTGTGTAGGAAAGCTCATAATGGAAGGACTGTAGGTACTCGACCCACCTTCTCTTCCTCAGATTCAGGTCAACCTGAGTAAAGATATACATGAGGCTTTTGTGGTCGTTGAAAACCACAAAATTCTCTCCCAACAGATAATGTCTCCAACAACGCAACACATGAACAACTGTAGCCAACTCGAGATCATATGTCGGGTAATTCCTCTCATGTGGCCTCAACTGCTGAGACTCGTACGCCACAACTCGGTCGCCCTACATCAAAACGGCTCCCAGCCCAATCCCTGATGCATCACATAAAACTGTATAACTCTTCCCCTGCTCTGGGAGTATCAGGATCGGTGCTGATGTCAGCCTTCCCTTCAGGTCCTGAAAAGCTGTCTCACAAACTTCTGACCAAACGAACATCACACCCTTCTTAGTCAGACCTGTCAACGGTACTGCTATGTAAGAGAAGTCATGTATGAAGCGCTCTTAGTAACCAGCCATCCCTAAGAAACTCCGTATCTCAAACATGTTCTTAGGCTGCTCCCAGGAAACTACTGCTCTCACCTTCACTGGGTCCACTGTAACTCCTGCCTCTGAGATGATATGACCTAGGAAGTGGATCAGGTCCATCCAAAAGTGGCACCTAGAGTGCTTAGCATATAGGCGATGCTCTCTCAGTGTACTCAATATGATCTCAAGATGGGCGGCATGGTCGTGTCGAGTGTGAGAGTACACCAAGATGTCATCCACGAATACTACCACAAATGAATGAATATATGGATGGAACACACGATTCATCAGAGCCATGAAAACTTCTGGCGTGTTCGTGAGTCTAAATGGCATAACCGTATACTCATATAGACCACACCTACTCTTGAAAGCCATGAGAGGTATATCAAATGGTCTCACGTGCAGCTGATGATATCCAGATCTCAAATCGATCTTTGAGAACACTCGTGCTCCACGAAGCTGATCAAATAGATCATCTATCCTCGGCAAGGGATATTGGGTCTTAACCGTCAACTGGTTCAGCTTCCGATAATCCACACAAAGTCTGAGGGTACCATCCACCTTCTTCGCAAAAAGGACCGGAGAACCACAAGGAGATGTACTGGGTCAGATAAAACCCTTTTCCTGTAGCTCCTCTAACTGCCACTTGTGCTCCTGCAACTCAGGCGTGGCCATCCTATAAGGAGGAATGGACACCGGTGCTGCTCCTGGCACAAGGTCAATAAAGAAATCCACCTCACGCACTAGAGGTAGACCTGAAAAGTTGTCCGGGAAGACATCCCTGAAACGATCGACAACTGGAGGGAAATCCATCTGACAATTCCCCTGGTCTTCCAGATTTAATCTCGCAAACTGGGCTGTGACTCCACCATGCCCATGATGCTCTGGTCTAGCTCGACTCGCCTGAACATCCCACTCGCCCTTTTATAGAAGCTCCCCGCCCTCTGGTGACGTGAAACGCACCCTGCGACGATAGCAGTCTACAAAGGCTCGAATGGGAACCAACTAGTCCATCCCGAGAATGACGTCATAGCTCGTCATCTCCAGGACATAGAGGTCCCAAAGGAAGTGACACCCGCCAAACTCAAGAGGGCACTCCTTGAACTGACGCACACCAACCGTCGTAGTCCCCAACGGAGTGTCTAGCATCATGATATCAGAAGAAGTAGAAACACCGAGCCCAAGGCTCTCCACAACGGGTAAAAATATAATACTATGTGTAGCACCCGTATCAAAAAGTACTAAAGACAAGACAGAAGCTACTAGAATAGTACCTCTGACTGTTGAAGGTCCGAGATCCTGCTCCTGCTGGGTCTATTGCACTGCATATGCCTCTCTAGTTCCATGGCCCTGCGACACAACCTGGTTACCCTGAGCTTTCCCGCCCTGTTACCTCTGAGATCCTGGTGTCTGGATACCACGAGAACGACCACCATCTCTTCCTGAACGCCCTGACGTATTCCAGTTCCCTGGCTGGTACGAAGCCACTGGTACTGCTCCCGCACGTGGAGTCTGCACACAACCCTTCTCACTAGACACTGGAAGAAACGCCCTTCAAAAGCGCTATAGATGACCCATCATGCCACAGGCTCGGCACTCCACTGGGTCTCGTGGACACTGTGGCATCTTGTTCCCCTCTCTGCCACACTGGTAGCACCTGATCGGGCCACCTGAAGAAGCTGCCTGGCTGGTACTTCCGACCTGAGAGAAGTCCATCTGTCTCTTCCTCTTGCTAGAAGAAATAGTACCAGTAACTGGTGCCAAACCGCCCTGGCCCACACCACTAGATTCTCACAGGTTCCTCTCTGTAATCAACGTCTGGTTCACAATCGCGTGTACAGTTGGAAACCTGAAAACATTCACCAGCACTCGGATGTCATACCGAAGACCATACTCAAAACGTCTGGCTCTCAGCGTCTCATCACCCACCAGCAAGGGTGTAAAACACTGAAGCTCTGTAAAATGAGAAGAGTATTCCATCACCGACATAGCTCCCTACTGCAGATTCATGAACTCTCGAGCTCTATCTACGCTCAGTGTCTCGGGAAAGAAGAAGTCATAGAAGACTCTCTGAAAATCCTCCCACTCTATGTCCTTATGATGCTATGGCTGGGTGGTAACATCCCACCACCTCTTGGCGGAATCACGAAGCATGTAAGTCGCGATCTTGACCCTCCGCCCTGGAGGCGTCTCAAGATGTTCGAAAATAGTCTGCATCGATCCTAGCCAAGACACTGCAGCTTGTGGTCCTCCATCCCCTGAGAACGTAGGCAGATTCTTCTGCTGAAAGATACATGTCGGCTCGGCCATAGATCTGGCAGCCTGCGGTGCTCCCTGAATGGTCTGCACGAACCGCAATAAGCCTTCACGGAACTGCGCATCCGCGCCCGTGTCCGGTATAACAGCTGGTGCCGCATCTGGCTATGCGGGTGGATAAACTGGTAGCCCTTGGCCCACCATCTCCGAAGTATAATCGTCGCCTCTATCATGGAGAATAACTCGCGGTCGTCTAGGCGGCATGACTCTACAAGTTCAAAAGCACACCTCAGATTCAAGATTATTAAGACTGAAAGCGAAGGAACCACAAAGGGAACAAGAGGAAGAAGGTATTCCAAATTGGAAAAACAAGACTACACGGCGTGTACAATGACTACATGACTTGTACTTGACTTCCCTTCCCCTTCCCGGGTCCTTCCACACAGCTAAGCCACACAAATTCCGTTCAACAAAACTACACGACGTGTATAATACCTACACTGTGTGTTCGGTTTTATTTTCCAACTGCCTGTGTCATCTGTGACACGTCCAACTACTCAGCTTTACTCTACACGGCGTGTTACACACGAACACGGCGTGTACACCATCCCGTTTCCCAGCCATATGGCTAACTCCACATGGTCTGTCCTCAGAAAATACTACACGGCGTGTCCCAAAGGTACACGACGTGTTCTCGTAGAGGTGACACCGGCCCGTGTTGTTAGTTACATGGTCGAGTCCCCAGGTCTCACTACACGGCATGTCCATAACTGACATAGCGTGTTCTATCAAGGAGTTCACCGACCTGTGTTGTTAGTTACATGGTCGGACTCCGGGTCAACACTACACGACATGTACAAAAACTACACGGCATGTTTTACCCAAGCCCTTCCCTACCTCGTGTCACCGCCCACACGGTTTGTGACACGGGAAGAGACTACACGGCGTGTACTCAGGATACACAGCGTGTACTCAAAAAGTTCATTTTTCTTCCCAAATAGAAGAACACACACGGCGTGTATGAGGTCCTACACGGCGTGTATCCTGGGTTTTCTGGACAATATGCCTCAGAAACTTCTCCAGAACCCAGAAAATACTGAAAACAACACCTAAGTGTGAAATTCTGACCCGTGGGGGCCCATACACCACACGAATCAAAGTTTGACATCTTATTTGTTTTATAACCAATAACCAGTCAATGATCCGCCAAATTCTGGTCAATGGGGGACCATACTCCTCAAAAACCAGAGTCTGGAGTCCATTCAATAAACAAGCTCAATCAAAAACACCATATCACAAGGCAGGTATTTATCAAGCAGGTATCACAACAGCATTCTTTTCTAGCACAACATCTATCACAATGACATGAAAATTTATAATGCACCTACATGGCATGGAAACTATGCATGGAATGTGATATCTAGCATGTGCATATATGATGCATGAGACAGCGTACCCTCATCTCATCGGGTTGAAACTAAATAGAACCCATAGATAAAATATAAACAACACAATCCATGTGCGTCACCTAACGGTGAAAACATATCAACCATAAAATTGAAAATCAAATAATGCAAAATACGAGGTAGAATGGATTTTCCCTGTACATGGGTTATCTACGCCCGAGCACAGCTTATTACCAACTACCGTTCTGTCCTATCCCTGACTATGGCTCCAAATAGTAAGTCCAAGGAAAGAAACGCCCTCTGATGCCACTTTGTAACATCACAAACCTCGGTGCCACGCAACGGGTGCCCTGAGCTCGGTTCTCCACAAGACATCAAGCGCATTTCCTCAAACGCCAGAGGCTGCCGACTAGCAGTGAGGGCCCAGGTCTGATAGTGGGGAAACTATGCCCTCATCTGTCAAGGTGTAGCGCAGTGGAATACCAAAATAAACATTCAACAACAGCGGAAATAGTGAACATACACAACTGAAATAACTAAAGCAGTGGATATAACCAACAGTATATAAGTGATGATGCTACATGTTTCAGGTTCTAAGAAAATAGCCAGAACATGTTATAAATCAATACAGTACAATAGAAAACAGAGTACAAAAAAGCAAGAAAAACAGCTAGAAGCGGCATCGCGAGCCTAGGCTCGGTCCCATGCCCTCCTACTCCTCAGCAACAGTCAAGTACCTGTATGGGGACTCGTGCCCCTATCTACACCTGCAGTAACGTAATTTGTTTGGGCCGAAAAGCATGAACCAAATAGGGTGTGAGAAATATATCTCAGTAGGCACCCACCAAAGGCCCGTGCTCAACTGTGTGTAAAACATGCAACAAGTGTGTAGTAGAAAAATCCAATAACTAAGCATCACTCAAAAGTAACTAACTTAACAGTTAAATTTACATTGTATTATTCATTTAATTCCTTTAATTTAGTAACATTTTTGTGCTCAACAGCACCAAGCCCTCAGGCCAACTAGAACAGTGCCCTCAGGCTAAAATAGTAAACCATTCCCTCAGCCTATATAGAATCCAACCCACAGGTATTTCCCTCAGGAATAATAGAAATTCTCGCCCCCAGGCATACGAAGTGTCTCCCTTAGGCAAAGAAGTCAAGCCCTCAGGCACGAAAGGTTGCCCTCATGTGGAATAATGACAGCCCTCGGTCTAAAACCGTCACACCCTCAGGCTAATCACAACAACGCCCTCAGGCTAACAGGTAACCGGGCAATGCCCAACATATCAAAATGCAGTAAAAAAGAAATTCTTCTCAAGGCAATTTTACAGTTACTACATTTAAGTCATACCCTCGGGTATCCTGGCCAAACGGCTAAACAGAGGAACACACCCCTCGGGATGGTCCTAGATCCAAGCAACGATCCCAAACAGAATTTTATTATCACAATTTAATCACCTATGCAATTCTAGGAATTAAATATAGCAACAGCCTCAGCCACACGACACCCCGACATGGGTTCGTGGCACAAAAACGCACAAAAACGCATGACAGTTGGAAAATGATCACAAAGCCACCTACCTTACACACCAATGAACGTTATACCCAAATGATGATTCCTGAAATTCCCAAGAACGACGTAAATCTGATGAAGAAAAAAAACCCATTGAAACGTAAATAACTTACGTTGGGAGAAGAATTTTCAAGAACGGTACCAGGAGGGGAGAGGGCTCACCCGTGCGGTTCCAACAAGATAGTTCGAAGCCAAAACAAATTCCAGAGGAACGCCTGGTGGATCTTCAAAGATCTTGCCTCCTCCTTTGGCTCCAAAACAACTCAAGTGCCTCCTCTGCCAAATGAGGAGGCTACTGCCTGTTTTATGCTGTAAAAACAAAGTTCACGTCATGTACTTCCAAGTACACGACATGTACTCCCTTCATTTAACTGTTGATATGGTGGCACCGTCACCCTGTTCATACGTCGACATGAGTACACGACATGTACTCTCGAGTACACGACGTGTACTGTCGCCCAGCTGGCGGCGACACCACCACCTTACTGTTTATGCCTGCTGACTGACTACACGGCATGTAAGGTACCACTACATGGTGTGTAGTCAGTTCCTACACCATTCGTCACCGGCATGGCCACACGCCCTGTGTACTCATCCCAACACGTCCAAAAGTACACGGTGTGTGGATAAAGTACACGGCGTGTAGTTCCAAAATTTAGGATTTTTTCTCCATTTTCCATATTTTCTCAAAATCACTTAATGAAAGGAAAAGAAAAAGACCGTACCTCTAAAACAAGAACCAGGTTCTTACAAAAAATTGGTTGGAATAAAAATTCCTTAAAATAAAATGTGATTTGATTTTAAATGAAGGGTGATTTTGAAAGGCATTTACTTGTCAAAAATTCTGAATGATGAATTGTGTTGAAAATTATTATATTATAATAATTTTTTATTATTTATTTATTGTTTTATTTTTTATGAAAATGAATGTGGCTTTTTTATAATTGAGAGGTATCTCCCCCATGAGACAGTTTTATGGTATTTTATTTATTTAAACTTCTTTTCCCTTATGGTTGATGTGTTCCAAATATATCATTAAACATGAAATTTATCTTAGAGGATGGTTGTTCAGACCACAATTACCTTTACTTCTAGTTTTTTTTTATTATTGATGAACAAAAATTCCAGTAATGGACCCGACCTCCCCGATCCATTAATTTTTCAAAATCCAATGTTTGAGGTTTTATGGAGGTAATGCTGACTCATTTCAAGAGTTTCCAAAAATATCATTTTCAATTGGTAGGTGGAATTATCAGGTGACTTCGGTAGGTGGCATCAGTGAGCGGTATCTGTGAGTCACTACGGTGACTCACAATGGTGACTCCATAACGGTGGGTCACGACAGTGAATCGTCTATTGATAGGTTTCATCGATAGGTGGTGTCGGTAGGTAGCATTGGTAGGTGACATCAGTGAGTGGAATCAGTGAGTCATGTATGTGACTCATCCATCACTGACCCAGCCATCAGTGACTTACATTAGTGACTCACCCAATGGTGAGTCATTTTAATAGTTTTCCAAAATTTTCAGGTTTTCCTAGTTTTTCCAGATTCTCCCCTTTAACATTTTATTTGATATAAAATGAGTTTAAAACCATATTTAAGTGTTTTTAATCCATTTCAAAGGATGTACAATATAAATATAATTTCCTATTGATCGAGAGTCTTTATGTTAGTCAAAATTCATGGTCTTCATCATGATATAAACTTATTATATTTTAAAACTATTCCTCAGTTGATATAGGATATAGCTATTCTAAATCCGAGATCATTTCTCCCCTGTTCACATTCTCTTTACTCTTGCTACCGAACATCCCAGAACCTTTCTTCCAAGATTTATCATACGTTTTTGTTGCACCCTTCGATCGCGTCTCCCTGGAGGTTCCTCCTACTTCTTCCGCAACCCCTTTTTAGGAACTAGGAGGATTTGACGATCGTCTGTTCTTCCAAGTAGGGATCCATTCACCTCTGTTAATATGTGTATCATGATTTGTGGGTTTATGAATGTTCCCTTTTGAATATATCAAAATTACAAATAAATAAAGATAATTTTATCTGTTTATTATCAATATATAGGTTCTGGTGAAAAGTGACACACGCTTATGTTTTTTTGGTTACTGATATGATTATATGTATTGGCTATATTCCTACTAAAAATCATGCATATTGGTGGTCTTTATTTGAACACCTATGATGGATTTTGAATGTTTATTATTGATCCTATGTGAACGAACATATGTATATGAAATTGGTTTACTATGTTTATTCGGTTAAATAAATGGAAGCCTCATGATCGAACTTTCATTATGATAACCCCTAAATTATCAAAGTGGAATTAATGTAATAGTGTTTTATAAATCAGAATACACCTTTATTTGATCACGTGGTAGTGTGTTACATGTGTCTTTGTTCTATAGTGTTCCTTGTGTTGTTGTGTGGTGCTAGGATTAAGAGAACGACTGTTGCTGGGGTGATACAGGTGGTGAAGTGGTATCTCAGGTGGACAATTGTTTGACTGTGGAATAGACGCGAAATGTTTGGGTAGTGGGGCTGCATGTTTGAGTTGTGTAATGTTAATGTTACTAGGTGTGATGGGTGGGATGTTGTTATAAAGCATGGATTTCTGGTTGGTTGTGATGAGGTGTGTTGTGGGTTTTGGAAATATGTTGGTGGTTTTATGGTTGAGAGGTAGGAGGCTGTATTTAAATAATGGTGATGGAAGTGGATGGTATGTGATTTAAATGGAGAGGAATGTGAAGTGGGTTAACATAACCTAGTTCTTCTTCCTCTATGGGACCTTAGTGTGTTTATGGTTGTGTGATGTGATTGGTATTTTTCCGTGTAGGGATGGAATGAATAAATGGTATTTTTAATATAGAATGATGATTGGTTAAATGAGCTAGCTAGTAATATATTTGAGTTGTGGCATGTTGTGTACGGATTTCATTTATCATCTTTAAAGTGACTGTTAGTGGTGTCAAAATAATGAATTTAGAGGTATCAGAAAAGTCAGTAGTATCATAGGGTGGTTGATTTTTTATTGTGAACCCATAGATTGGGCTTGATTGTTTGATACTATATATACATACATGTATTTTCATTGTCTTTTATATAAGCACCCCATTCCCATTGTTATGTGGGAGGGTGTCTTTCCCAAATATCCTGGTGGGAGGATGGACAGGTGGCCACCCGTTCTTCCATACTCCCTCTTAAAGGTGGTGATAGCCCAAGACTCTTTTGGAATGTAGTGGTTTGTGAGGCCCAAGTGTGTGAAAGTGAGTTGTGTTTTCCTAAGTGTCTTAGGGATGATATGTTTTGTTCTTTAATAGGTGTTTTTGGGATGTGATGTGGTATGTGGCCCATGTGTCTACGAGCCAGACGTGGCTGTGAGGCCATAGTGTGTGTGGGTGAGATGTGATGATATTCATTTTCACAGGTAGCGAGACTAGCTTTGAGGCCCAGAAGTGTGCAGGAAGGTTTTGATATAGTATTTCAAAAGAGGTTGGAGTTCCATGATGTCATTCGTTTGGGTGTGAGAGAATAAAATCAGGGGAAAAGTGGTTCGGGGTACCCAATCATCGATGTGATCTATATTACATTACTTGACTAGTGTTATTTGGTGATCATGACTTTGGTGTGGTTGGGGTGGCTTGTATTCGTCGTTAGGTGCTATTGGTTTCTTCTGTTTTTTCATTGGGGAATTAATATGCTTATCCAATTCCTCATGAGAGATTTTTTTCCTACTAAGTATACCCATATTCTCACCAGGCATTATAAAACTAATTTTAGGTTTCTAGGAGGACTCTATGGTCCGTTCAAGGAATTACTATCTCAGACTTGGGGATAGTCTTCATATTGCTACTTAAATTTATTTTTTTGGTGTTTACTTCAGAGCTTCTCCTTGTATTTGTAGCAGTTTTACATAAAAACCATCATGTGGGATATATTTTGTTTTTCATTTGTATAGTACTAAGAGTCGTTTTGAGATGGACCACATTATATCCCGATATTGTTTTCTTATAAAATGTTAATACCTCCCATTTCGTGAGATTCAATACCCTTGGTGTTGGTTTCCACCTCATGGCCTACTAGAGGCAGGACTCTAGGGTCATTATCAATCTTCTTTCATTTCATACTCATAACGGGGATATTTTGAGGGAGGGATCATGAAATAATGGTATCAAAGGCCATGGTTAAGGTATATGATGGATTTTGGAGTTGGGAATACTGAGGATTGCATGGGTTGGTATGGAAATAGTGTTAGGTGATCTTGGTACTTGAAATTGGCTCGGGAAGACCGACTAGGAAATGAAAATTTATGCCCCTCCCTGTTATTCGATGCAAAGACTCTGAGCCTACAATAACAGCCCAAGAAATCATATTATGTTATCTCATTAAATTAATTCAATTGCTTGTGCTATATGAAATACCGAGTTCGAGTGCACCAAAACTTTCCAAAAAAGTCATTAACAAAGTGGTTATTAATAGTATTAACTGAATTTTGAATATTATATACTCTATATAATTTTAACAACCATATTATGTGTTTCTTATATATAATATAAGAACAAAATAATTTTTTTTTCAAATAAAAGAAGTATTTTTCAAAAAATGAAATTTTACATCCTTTTAATGGTGAACCCTTTTTAAAACCAATATTTTACACTTTTAAAAGTTCAATTTAATGAAATTAAATTCTTCTTTAGAATCGTTACATAAAAATTTAGTTTGGATAAATTTTTGGTAATTTTCTTATAACTTTCATATTTTGACGACTAGTGGAAAATACTATGTTTTAATTGAAAACAACTTTTTTAATTGAAATAATTTATAGTGATAAATTATCCATTTGAAAGGTTTTGAAGTATAAATATATTATATTTTTATCATTTAATACAATTTAGGTCATTATAAGTAATTTCACTTTTAAATTTGACATAAACACATATCAATCTTATGATTGTTTTTACTTTTTAAAAACCCGCTTTCTTGTTTTGACAATGGGAATTAATTTTAAATTAATAAATTAAGCTTATATGTTTTGAATTTGGTAAAATAGACTTCATTTTTGATTTGTAATATCAAAATTATCTTTGGGTGAATTTTTAGTATTTTTTTGAAAAAATTCAATTTTTTATGGATAGTGAAAAACACTTCGTTATTATTTAAAACCAAATTTTTATTTAAATAATTATTTATTTTATTTAAATTTATTTTAAGTCAAAATAGATATATAATACCTATATAATTTCAATGTAATTCATTGGAGTCGTTTTATAATAAAATTAGATGTATAAAATTTTATTGAACTTTTTAACCTATTTTTACCCACCTTCTAGGAGCAATTGAAAATTTTCATAGAACATAATTTTAACCCTTCTGTTAGTAGAATTTAAAAAATCTGAGAGAAATAGTTGATATCAGTACATAAAATGTAGATCAATAATATGAAAATAAAGTTTGGTGAATAGTTTCTTTTTACTTTTATTTACCACTGTTAAAAGTAAATAGGGTAATTAAAGATAAAAATGATATAATAATTACCCTAACACATGTCATACTTATATTGGATAAGTTTAATTTTAACAAAAATAGCCATATGAATAACATATGACCCCATTTGATCCACTTGGATTAGATTAGGAAATTTTTTGTTATTTTATTTAAAGAAGAGTTAAAAGAGTTAAATTCAATGTTAAATAACTAAACCACTTTTTATATAGGGTTGCACACAATATAAATTAGACTATAAATATTCATTTGAAAGATAAAAATATTTCCTACATAATTTAATTTTATTTATAATTTTTATAAATTAAATAATTTAATTTTTTTATGACACAATGATGATGAAATAATTACCTTATTAATGAAATATTAAAATAATTGATATTATAAATATCAAAATAAATGTATATTAAGACTTCGGATGAATTCTAGTAATTTTCTACGTTAATATGACATGTTTGGGTTGATTAAATAAATTTTTTTTCGAAGTTATAACATTGTTATGACCTTCAAAAAAACAAAATACCAAATAGTGTAAAAATTGACATAAAGTAGTTTTTAAAACAAATACTATATTATTGGTTGATATAATATTCCTAAAACTATAAGGATCAGAAAAAGATCTAAAATAATATTATATATGTAATTAATAAAATATTTGAGGTTCTCTTTGAGGTTTAGCGTAATTTTATTAACCATATAATGTAATAATACAAGAAGACACGGTAAAAGTTAAACTATTTAACTAAGACTTAAATCTAAACGATAAGGTTAAAATGGTATCCTAAACATGTCTAAAACCTATTGGTTGAACGTATTTCAACCCATAACCACCTACGTCAAGAAACTAATTCATTTGGAGCCATTATAAACTGAATATGATTGTATAATAAATTAATATTATAATCTTTTCTTAAAGTGACCCGCACCCCTCTTATAAAAGGGAACTTCCCCTTATCTCAAAATCACACCTCCAGAGCCATTTTTCTCATCCAAAACCTGACCAAATATCCTCCCAAATTCCCACAAATAAACCTAGAGTCCATAATTTGATCAGAAAGCCAACCTATAGAGCCCTTTTGATCAACTCAAAAGGAAACACCTAAAGAAGAGGTAATAATTTCACCACCCTCTTTAAAGTTATTTTTTTATTACACTTCTTATTTCCTTGTTGTTTCCATACCAAAATAATAAATCCAGTACCTCCTACATACTGTGATGTTATTATAAATATTTTACAACCATATTCATTATTCTATACATCATATAAATGACAAAGTAACCATACATGCGTGCATATAGCTTACCGTCTCCACGTCGTGGTGTAGTTTGTTATTCAAACACTTCATTATTTGGATGGGTATAATAATGAGAAGAAATGATATAAATAATAAACATAACATGTTAATGATTATTTATATATGTTATACCATCCAAATACATACGTTTTCACCATCAATATAATGATATTATCGCTCGTGCGTACATACGGATTACCGTCTCCACAACGCGATGAAATTCATAACCACGTTAACCATTCAACAATGATTGTAAAAATATATATTATTAATAAGTATGTAATATATGACATAATAATGCTACTAGATATATATATTTATGTATTAATGTACTTACATATATCTTATTCACTTAATTCCATTCAAGATGATAGGAATAGGGAAACAACATTTATGCGTATGTACAACCTACCGTCTCCATAAACGATGCCTTCAATTTCAAATATATATCTATTATAAATATTTATATTCTAAATATATTTTATATATAAATCATGTTTTATATTATGGAAGTATTTAGATCTTGATCTAAACGATATGATCAAGAATAACATGTTAAAACATGTACAATAAAGAAAGCAATTATAACCCAAAATTTTAATTTAACATGGAGATCATTATTAAATGGGTAGTATAAAGTCATAAATGAATCATGTATGATATAATAAATATTAATATGGTTCTGGTATAATATTAAAACATACTATGTTCATTATATAAGAGGTTAAATGTATCCTTTACAAAACGAAAATGCATAGTAAGCGTTAATTCCCCAATCTCATTATTATTTGAGATTGTTTATGGGCAAGTTTTTACTGAGACAAAATTATTATACATTTCCATGTCTCATAAAAGAGTTTTCAAAGGGATTATTTTCAAGATACTCTTTTATTAAAACATCATTTTAAATGTTTTAAATATTTCTTCTTCTAAACCTATCTCATTAATGTCCATGTGTTCAAAATGGTTTTAAGGATTTATTTATACGGACATGAATGTTTTAAATGTTAATTAATTTCAAAAGTTTCAATGTGGTATGGGAAAATTTGATTCAATTTTTTTTGAATGTCTTTCATTCAAAAATTTTTGACTATTAATTCTTTTCTTGAAAAATGGATATTTATCTCAAATAATTTTACAAATAATTTTCAATTATGTCAATATCCTTTGATGGATTTTAAACTTATTTGAAGATGATTTATTATGATACAAATCCTCCATTTTGTATTGAAGTTTTTGTGATATGTTTGACTGTGGATGTGTTTTTTTATACCATTCATATTTTATGGATAAACTATTGACATTTCGTATGCTAGTTTTAATACAAATGTTTATGTTATGTTTCAACCTTTTCATATGAGGGATTTATTAGACATAATAAGTGATGTGTGGAGCCCACTATATATACTCGATGCATTGGTAGGTCTCACGAGACAATTAGATGTGGAATTGGATAAGGACTTTCCCAATTTTATATATTGTTTGGGCTGATGCCTTAATCATTTTTAGACGTCTTGGATGAGGCCTTTACAAAATGTTTCAGAATGTCTGGCATTATACATTCCCTCATTATAAAAATAATATTTATTGTTCATGTGGTTATTTGACTAGTAGAATACCCCTAACTATGTTTTATTATGGCATTATTTACTCACCTCATACTTCTACCATAAAGTGTTCATGTTTATTATTTGTTAAGGCATGTGTTTTCAATTATTCACCATTCCTATTATTTATGTTATCTTATACTAAATTGTTTACCCTTCATGAGCATCTGAGCTCACCCCTTTATTATGTTTTACATTGCCATGATTTCCAAGAAGTGTATTATGACTGACCTGTAGAGACAGCCTAAGAGATATGAATGTGGTCAATGGAGACAATGTTGTTGTTTATTTTCATATTATAATGTAATTAAACGTTCATGTATGTAATTTATTTCCAAAACTGCTAAACTGGTTGGTCTTTAGGGACTTAATTTCCATGTATCATGACAATGTATTAAAATAATGCACCGACTATGGGTAACTGGGGTCAAGGTGTTACATTTGGTATCATAGGAAGTTTATAAATTACCTTGGAAATTATATTTAGATAAACTCTGATTAAGACTCAGTACCCTAAGATTGACTTTGATTATTAGTATAGAATAAGATTCAAAAAATTTGGTAACATAGATATTATATGGGTTTTGCAAGAAATACATCCCTATCTAGATATGAGAAGGTAAGGGCGGCTCTAGACCAGATGTACCTAAAAGTGAAAACTCTAACAAAGAGTTTCGGGCTTGACCCAAGGTATCATGCTAGATGAAAACAGGCCTTGATGCACTCTTGGTTACGAAAATCACAGGGGAAATGCTTATGATATTTTACAATTTATTTAAAAACCATTATGAAGGATATATAAGTAAATATTCCAGAAAAAAAAACCATTTTTATGATTATGAGAATAGATTTTTGAAAATATTCAATTAATGTTGATAATTTTATTAGTTTTGGATTATAAAGTATTATATGATCTAACCTAGTGTGTGTCTTCATTTATAAATGGCACCCAGTAGAAGGAATGAGAACTCTAGAAATATGTATGATCCAAAGGGTAAAAGGGATCATATCGTTCATAGTCTTAATCCATTATTTATAAGGGGAATTTTCTACCACGTATTCTCATCATATGAAGAAATAGTATCACATATTAATAAGAGAAGAGAATAATTATCTATGTCCTCTGTCTTTGAAGGGAAGTAAGACAAGAAAAGGGTGGTATAGAGAAAGATGGATAAAGGGATGAGGGGAAAGAAGAATTTTCCAGTATGTGATAATTGTGGAAAGAACCACCTTGGTAAATTCTTGTAGGGAATGAGAGTTCAATATAAGTGTGGAAAAAGGACACCAAGTACGTGATTGGAAGGGAAAAAGTTTCAAATGTACAATTCTTTATCTGTAAGAAGTTGGGGCATTACACAAAGTGATGTTAAAATCATCAGAGTATACCCCAAACGATGTTATTGGATAATAATCAAGTTATGAAACTACCAAAGATGAAGGGGAATGATTATATTTCCTATGTTATTATTAAAGAATTGTGAAATTTGAGTATTTTATTAATAATCTACATGTTATCATAATTATAGAGTATAAAAGGATTGTACTGCAAAACTATTTCATTAAGGACTTGAGATTTTGTGGAACCAAGAAAAGTGGCTCAATAGTTGGTCAATTTTGTTTTGGAAAATATATGGTTGAGAGAAACATAAACCAAAATATGGTTATGATACTGAGGTAGTAATTTTGGAATAATATATTATTTATTTGGATAAATTTTATTGAATAATCTTGACTACGTTGAAACTGATTAATGAATTGTATATTTCATAATTGTTGGAGTTTAAAAAAAATTTTGATAGAAGGAGTATATCAAGTATTCTATATAGAATAAAAGAGGATGAATGTAATCAATAAGGATTTATGGTAATTCAGGGTGTTACTGTGTTTTAAAATAATACACGATGAGGTTATTCACATGTTATTACATGGAAAAAAGATCTTTATTGTGTTTACCTACCTTATAAATTTTGGACTCTGTGTTTGGACAGAAGTATTTTGGATAAGTCTATTGGTTGGAATCAATTAAGTTTGAAATTGGATACTATTGTTATGGTTAAATAATTTCTTGAGAATATTTTTGGATTGTCTTAAAAGGGACAACCCGGAGGTGGGGCGAAAACTCGTCGTGTCCGGCAAGGTTGCGAGACATGAACTCGCAACCGAAAGTTGACAAGGGTGGATCACCTACCATTGGCATACATTATATCCTGTTTTTTATAAATTTTTTTTAAATAGTCTTAGAAATTAATTCTAAATTCATTTTTTTGAACCCTATATGATTAGGATAAATAGAATATTTTTGAATTCTGTTATCATTTGGTGTGAAAGATGAGTTTGTGGTAGGAATTAGTTGAAGGATGAAACTCTACTTGTCAAGTATATTTTTATCTTATTATTCTATGAATTAATTAATACATAAACTTTTGGGAAGGGATATTAAAACAAAAAATGTGTTATCCTAATACCTTATGTTGAACTAACTATATGTTAAGTCATCATATATTGATGGCTTTGAGGCCCTCAATTTCACACCTTATTATGATTGAAGACCTCAATAACTCCCTATAAATATTTAAATTTTTATCAAATTATGTGTTTATAATTTCCACCAATGTTCTCATAATCTTGATCATAATTTGTTCGTAACTTTTTCATTTCCTTTCCCTCTTATTAAGATTAAATTTTCTTTACCCAATTTCTGATTTGGGTTTTCCACAAAGGTATTTTTCAATTTTTCATCCTTTTATTTTCGAAGAACAATTTCAAATTGCGAGGAAGAAATTTATTGAAGGAGAGGAGAATATAAAACCCACATAATTCATTGTACGTTTTCACATTAAAGTAATTAAATAGTTCATGCTACACGCAACACCGAGTACGAGCGTACAACAACTTACCAAACTATTCGTCCAAAAAGTGGTTATGAATAGTATTAAACAAATTTTGAATCTTATAAACTCTATATATGTTTAACATCTATATTATTTATTTCTTATACATAATATAAGAACAAATTCAATTTTTTTATATAAAAGAAGTATTTTTCAAAAAAAATCATTTTTACCGCCTTTTAAGGGTGAACCCTTTTTAAAACCAATATTTTACACATTTATATATAAAATTTAATGAAATTAAATTCTTTTTTATAATTGAGCCATAAAAATTTAGTTCTGATAATTTGTTTGGGGTTTTTCTGATAACTTTTATATTTTGATGAATAGTGAAAATACTATGTTTTAATTGAAAATAAATTTTTTAATGGAAATAATTTATAGTGTTAAATTTTTAATTTTATAGGTTTTGAAGTATAATTAGTTTATATTTTTATCATTTAATACAATTTAGGTAATTATATGTAATTTCACATTTAAATTTGACATAACAACATGTCAATCTTTTGATAGTTTTTACATTTTAAAAACCCACTTTTTGGTTTTGACAACAAGAATTAATTTTAAATTAATAAATTCAACTTGTATGTTTTGAATTTTGTAAAATAGGCTTCATTTTTGAATTCAGAATATCAATATTATCTTTGGGTGAATTTTTAGTTTTTTTTCTAAAAATATTCAATTTTTTATGAATAGTAAAAAACACAGCGTTATTATTTAAATCATTATTTTTAATTAATTAATTATTTATTTTATTTAAATTTATTTAAAGTAATAACAAATATATAATACCTATATAAGTTCAATTTAATTCATTGGATTCATTTTATAATAAAATTTTATTTATAAAATTTTATTGAACATTTTAACCTCTTTTTACCCACCTTCTATGAGCATTTGAAAATTTGCATAAAACATTATTTTACCACTTCTATGAGTTTAATTTCAAAAATAAAAGAGACAAGATTGATATCAGTAAGTAAAACGTGGTTCAATAAGATGAAAATATTTATTTGTGAATAGTAACTTTAAACATTTGTTTACCATAGTTAAAAGAAAATAAAGTAATTAAGGGTAAAAAAAATCATTATTACCCTAAAACTTGTCCTAATTATATTGTATAAGTGTTATTCGGCCAAAAACACCTTAGAAATAAAATATGACCCCATTTGGTCCACTTGGATTAGATTAGGAAATTAATTTTTATTTTATTTAAAGAAGACTTAGAAGAGATAAATTCAATGTTTAATAACTTAACCATTTTTATATAGGGTTACACACCATAAAAATCAAAATTTGAATATTAATTATAAAGATAAAAAATTTAATACATAATTGTATTTTATTTATAATTTTTAGAAATTAAATAATTTAATTTTTTATGACACAATAATGATGCTGTAATTACCTAATTAATGAAATATTAAAATAATTGATATTATAAATATCCAAATAAATATAAATTGAGGCTTCTGATGAATTACACTAATTTTATAGGTTAATATGTCATGTTAGGGTTGATTATATAAGTTTTTTTCGAAGTGATAAGGTTGTTATGACTTTCACAGAAACAAAATATCAAATAGTGTCAAAATTGTCATAAAATAGTTTTTAAAACAAATAGTATAATATTGGTTGATATAATGTTCCTAAAAATATAAAGTTTGGACAAAGGGATTAAATAATATTATATATGTAATTAATTAACCAGTTGAGGTTCTCTTGGATGTTTATAGTTTGTTTATTAACCATATAGTGTAAAAATACAAGAAGACACAGTAAAAGTTATACTATTTAACTATGAGTTAAATCTATAAGATAAGGTTAAACTGGTAACCAAAAATTTTCTAAATCCTATTGGGTGAGCTGATTTAGACCCCTAACCGCCTAAGGCTCTAAATAAATTCATTTGGAGCCATTATAAACCTAATATGATTGTATAATAAATTAATATTTTAATCTTTTCCTCAAGTGACCCTCACACCTCTTATAAAAGGGAACTTCTGCTTCTCACAAAATCACACATCCAAATCCATTTCTCTCAGACTAAACCTACCCAAATATCCTCCCAAATTATATCACATCAACCTATAGTCCTTAATTTAGTCATAAAGCCATCCTAATGAGGCTTTTTATCAACTCAAAAGGAAACACCCGAAGAAGAGATAATAATTTCACCACCCTCTTTCAAGTTCTTTTCTTCTTCCACTTCCCCTTTCTTTGTTGTTTCCATACCAAAATAATAAATCCAGTACGTCCAAAATACTATGATGTTATTATAAATATGTTCCAACCATATTAGTTATTTTATCCATCCTATAAATGACAAAGTCACCATACGTGCGTACGTACGACTTAACGTCTCCACGTCATGGTGTAGTTTGTTATTCAAACTCATAATTATTTGGATGGGTATAAGAATGACTATAACTGATGTAAATAATAAATATAACATGTTAATTATTCTTTATATATTATATACCATCAAATTACTTAAGATTTCACCAACAATATAATTATATTTCCGCACGTGCGTACATACGGATTACCGTCACTACGACGCGATGAGATTCATTCCCATGTTTACCATTCAATGATGATTATAAAAATATTTATTATTAATAAGTATTTAATATATGACTTAATAATTCTAATCGAGATATATATATATATATATGTACATACATATATCTTATTCACTAACTTCCATTCAATATGATATGAAAATGGAAACAGTGTTTATGCGTACGTACGGCCTACAGTCTCCACAAACAGTGCCTTCCATTTCAAATATCTATCTATTATAATAATTTATATTCTAAATATATTGGATATATAAATCAATTTTTCTATTCTGGAAGTATTAAAATCATGATCTAAATGATATGATCCATAATAAAATTTAAAACACGTACGAAAAAGAAAGCGATTATTACCCAAAATGTTAATTTAACATGGAAATCATTATTAAATGGGTAATATAAAGTCATAAATGAATCATGTATGATATAATAAAATTGAATATGGTTCTGGTACAATTTAATAACATACTATGGTCATTATACACGAGGTTAAATGTACCCTCGAGCAAAGGAAAATGCAAGGTAAGGGATAATACCTCAATCTCATTATTATTCGAGATTGTTTATGGATAAGTTTTTACTGGGAAATATTTATTATCCATGTCCATGTTTAATAAAATATTTTTCAAAGCGATTCTTTTTATTGGAATCTTATATTAAAACACTATTCTAAATGTTTTAAAGATTTTTTATTCTAAACCTTTATCATTAATGTCCATGTGTTCAAAATGGTTTTAAGGATTTATTTATATAGACATGAATGCTTTAAAATGTTAATTCATTTCAAAAGTTTCAAAGTGGTATGTAAAACGTAAATTCAAAAATGTATTTAAATGTCTTCTTTACTAAATTGTGTGACTTTTAAATTTTTTCATGAAAAAGGAATATTTCTCTCAAGGAGTTTTACAAATCATTTTCATCTACATCTACTTCCTTTGATCGATTTTAAACTTTTTTGACGTTCATTTATTATGATAAAAATATTCCATATTGTATTGATGGTTTTGTGATATGTTTGATTGTGGATGTGTTATTTTTATACCATTAATGGTTTAAGGATAAAGTATTGAAATTTCGTTTTATAGTTTTAATAAAAATGTTTATGTTGTGTTTCAACCTTTTAATATGTGGAATGTATTTGACATAGTAAGTGATGGGTGGAGCCTACTATAGTGCCTCAATACATTAATAGGTCTCATGAGACAATTAGACGTAAAACTGACTAAGGCCTTTCCCAATTTGATATATTGTTTTGGTTGAGGCCTTAATAATTTTTAGACGTTTCGGCCAAGGACTTGAAAAAATGTTTCAGAATGTCTGGCATTATACATTCCCTCATTATAAAAATAATATTGATGTTTCATGTGGTTATTTGACTAGTAGAATACCCATGACTATGTTTTATTATATAATTATTTACACAACTCATATTTCTTCCATAAAGTGTTCATGTTTATTAATTGTAATGGAATTTGTTTTCAATTATTCATGATTCCTATTGTCTATGTTATCTTCCGTTAAATTGTTTACCCTTAATGAGTATCTCAGCTCAACCCTTTCTTCTGTTTTATTTTCCCATGATTTTCAATAAGTGTATTATGACTAACCTGCAGGGATAGTGTAAGGGATATGAATGTGGTCAATGGAGAAAATGTTGTTGTTGTTTTTCATTTTATATTGTAATGAAACGTTCAGGTATGTAATATATTTCCAAGACTTATAAATTGATCGTTCTTTTGGGAAATTATTTCCTTGTATCATGATAATGTATTAAAATAATGCACCGACTCTGGTTAACATGGGTTGGGGCTTTACAGTTGTTATCAGAGGAAGTTTTGCAATTACCTTGGAAGCTAGATTTAGATAAACTGTTATTAGGAAACATTACCCTAAGAAAGACTTTTATTATTAGTATAGAATAACATTCAAAGAATTTGGTAATGCAGATATTATGTGTGTTTTCCATGAAATATATCCCTATCTAGATATTAGCAGGTAGAGGTGGCTCTGGCACAGATGTACCTTGGAGTGAAAACTCCAACAAGGAGTTTTGGGCTTGACCCGAGATATCCTGATACCTGATAATGGGACTTACTGCACTCTTTGTTTTGAAAATCCTAGAGGATATGCTTAGGATAATTCACAATTTTTTTACAAACCATTATAAAGGATATGTGAGTAAATAATCGAGAAAAGAAACCATTTTTATTATTATGATAATTGATGTTTTAAAATATTCAATTAATGTTGATAATTTTTCAAGTTTGGTATTATACTGTATGATATGTTCTAACCTAGTGTGTGTCATCATTTAGAAATTTCAACCAGTATAAGGAATGAGAACTCTAAAAATATGCATAATCCAAAGGGTAAGAAAGATCATATCTTTCATAGTCTTAAGCCATAATTTAGAATGGAAGTAGTATCCCATGTATTCTCGTCATATGAAGAAATAATATCCTGTGTTAATAAAATAAGTGAACAATTCCCTGTCACCTATGGGTTTGAAGGGATGAAAGAGAAGAAAAGGATGGTATAGAGAAAGATGGATAAAGGGAAGAGGGGAAAGAAGGATTTTCCAATATGTTATAATTGTGGAAAGAATCACCTTGGTAAATGCTTTAATAGATTGATAGTTTGATATAAGTGAGGAGAAAAAGGACACCATGTATGTGATTGGAAGGATAAAAAAAGTTTCAAATGAATAATTCTTCATCTGTAAGAAGTTGGGGCACTACGCGAAGAAATGTCCAAATCATGAGAGTATACCCCAAATGCTGCTCTTGGATAATTGTCAAGGTATGATACTACCAAAGATGAAGGGGAAAGATTAGATTTCATATGTTGTTATTAAAGCGTTGTGTCATTTCTATATTGTATTAATTATTTACATGTTATGATAATTATAGATTATAAAAGGGTTGTACAGTAGTACTATTTGATTAAGGACTTGAGATTGTTTGGAACCAAGAAAATTTACTCGATAACTGGTTTTTTTTTTTGGAAAATATATGGTTGAGAGAAAGGTAAACCATAATATGGTTCTGATACTGAGGTAGTGATTTTGGAATAATATATGATTGATATGGACAAATTTTATTATATATTCTTGACTACCTTGAAACTAATTACGGATTTGTATATTCCATCATTGTTGGATTTTAAAACATTTTTGGATAGAAAGAGTATATCCAGTATTCTATAAAGAATAAGAGAGGATGAATGTAATAAATAAGTATTTATGGTAATTAATGGTGTTACAGTGTTTTAAAAGAATACATGATGAAGGTATTCACTTGATATTACATGAAAAAATGGATCTTCATTGCCTTTAGATCCCTTATATATTTTGGACTGTGAGTTTGGAAAGAAGTATTTTGGATAATTCTAATGGTTGTAATCATTTAAGTTTGACATTGGATACTATTGTTAAGGCTAAATAATTTATTGAGATAATTTTTGTATTGTCATAAAAAGGACAATTCGGAGGTCGGGAGACAACCCGTCGCGTCCGACAAGGTCGTGAGACTTGAACCAACAACCGACGAGTGACAAGGGTTGATCACCTACCACTAGCATACATGATGTCCTAGTTTCTATAATTTTGTTTTTTAAATAGTCTGACAAATGAATTAAAAATTCATTATTTTTTAACCCTATATGATTAAGATAAATAGAATATTTTTGAATGTTGTTATCTTTTGATGTGAAATATGAGTTTGTGGTAGGAATTAGTGGAAGGAGGAAACTATACTTGTCAGGTATATTTTTCCTCTTATTCTATGAATAAATAAAAACTTAAACTTTTGGTAAGGGATCATAAAACCAAAAATGTGTTATCCTAATACCTAATGTTGAACTAATGATATTTAAAATCATCATATATTGATGGCTTTGAGGCCCTCAATTTCACACATGTTTGTGATTGATGGCCTCAATCACTCACTATAAATACTTATGTTTTTACTCCAATTATGTGTCTCTAATTGACACCAATGTTCTCCAAATAATGATCATAATTTGGTGGTAACTATTTCATTCCCTTTCCCTTTTATTAAGGCAAAATTTTATTTACCCAATTTCCAATGTGGGTTTTCCACATAGGTATTTTTTTATTTTAACCTTTTATTTTTGAAGAACATTTTCAAATTTTGATGACCCATTTTCTAATGTGTTCAAAATAGTTTTAATGATTTATTTATATGGACATTAATGTTTTAAAATGTTAATTCCTTTCAAAAGTATCAAAGTGTTATGTGACACTTTGATTCAAAAATGTCTTTAAATGTCTTACTTTCTAAATTGTGTGACTTTTAAATGTTTTCATGAAAATGGGATATTTCTCTCAACGATTTTTACAAATCATCTTCATCTATGTCAACATCCATTGATAGATTTCAAACTTATTTGATGTTGATTTATTACGATACAGATCTTCAATATTGTATTGAAGGTTTTGTCATATGTTTGACTGTGGATTTGTTATTTTTATACGATTCATGGTTTATGGATAAATTATTGACATTTTTTATGCTAGTTTTAATACGAATGTTTATGTTATGTTTCAACCTTTTCATATGAGAAATGTATTGGACAAAGTAAGTGACTGGTAGAGCCCGCTATAGCTCCTCGATGCATTAGTAGGTCTCATGAGACAATTAGATGTAGAATTGGACAAGGCCTTTCCCAATTTGATATATGGTTTTGGCTGAGGCCTTAATCATTTTTAGACATCTTAGGCTAGGCGTTGAAAAAATGATTCAGAATTTCTGGAATTGTACATTCCCTCATTATGAAAATAATATTGATGGATTATGTGGTTATTCAACTAGTAGAATACCCATGACTACGTTTTATTATGACATTATTTACTCAGCTCATATTTCGTCCTTAAGGTGTTTATGTTTATTATTTGTAAAGGCATGTGTTTTCTAATATTCACCATGATTTTTGTATATGTTATCTTCCACTAAATGTTTTACCCTTACTGAGCATCTGAGCTCACAACTTTTAATGTTTTATTTTCCCATGATTTCCAAGAAGGGTTTTATAACAGACCTATATGGATATTCTAAGGGATATGAATGTGGTTAATGGAGATAATGTTTTTTTTAATTTTATAATGTAATAAAACGTTCATGTATGTAATCTATTTCCAAACTGCTAAATTGATCGGCCTTTTGGGACATTCCTGCATCATGCTAATGTATTAAAATAATGGGCTGACTCTGGGTAATTGGGGTCGAGGAGTTACATCTACCGAACGACTCAGTGAGTGTACACCATTTGTAGGGTAGAGATCCTAGGTAAGGTAAATGAAACATAATGGCTTGTTTTCTGATTTGAATTGAGATTTCTAGGGAATTTAAATAAATAATGAGTTGAAATGAATCCTAAATAAAATTGCATACTACTTAGGCTTAGGAATTCCTTGTTTTCCTTTCAGCTATAAAACCCAATCATTGTCTGTGTGTAGTAAAGGTTGAGGAATGTCATAAATCCAACCCAATTGATTGATATAGGATTGACCCAATGGAGGAGGATGATTAGTGGTAGAAAAATTTATGTGCTTTCCAACAGCAAACTCTGGGGAAGTAAAATGGAATTATGTTGGAAATGGAGATAGAGTGTTGGATCAAGGAGCTTGTGATAACCATTTTTTTTATCCAGGATTCAACGGAGTACTAGGTTTTCTTGGTGGAGATCCATATTTGGGGAGATTTGTGTTAGTGGTGGAAATTTTACCTAGTGAGAGGATAAAGGCTGATGTTTTGTGGGATGACTACAAGAAGGATTTCTGGGAAGAATTCCTTTCTCTGAACATGAAGGATAAGAAGAGTATGGAGTTACTCCCACTCTAGGAGGGGAGTATGCTGGTATGAGATATGGGGATCAAATTAAAGAATATAATTCTTTTTTTCTTTGGATCTAATTCCATATAAGGAGTCTCGTGCGAGATTCCTAGAGGAGGCACATCATCCTTCTCTCCAGTATACATTTACTCCATTAACATTACCAATATATTTGGAGGTCCAGAAGGAGGAGATAGTTGAGAGGATTCACTCTTGAAGAGGTCTTCCTTGAGATTGGAGTTAGCTTAGTTCTTTGAAGGGAAAGTTTATCAGCAGCAGGTCTCAGGTTCCTAAGCCTTTGAGGTTCCAACGGGTGGGGAGGCAACCTCATCAGTTTCGATTTCAACGTTCTGGTACTCGTTCCAATACTATGGGCCAAAGGCTGGTGTGTTTTATATATAGAGTTTGTGGGAATCTTTAATGTTAGTTCCTAGTAGCCTCTCATGCTCATTATAGTGAAGGTAGGTTGGTTTAGCACAATCCTCATCCGCAGTTTTTGGCTAGGATATTCTAGTAGTAGGGACAATAGGCTCACACTCCAATGAGGGAAGATAGATAAAGTAGGGGAAAACCTTATAGAGATCCTTAGCAACCTTGGTCTAGGAGTGGTTGAGGAGGTGGTCATCAACAAATAGAATAGAAGGTGGGTGTGGTCAGATACATGCTGTTGAGGTAGTAGTTCCAGTAGGTCTAAATATCGTTCGAGGTATGATAAGTTTTTTTGTACTATTTAATGATATTTTTTTTGATTCAAGGTCCTCTAACTCCTTTGTTTCTCCGAATCTAGTCCATACTCAGGGACTAGACATATAAAAAAAATTCATCCTCTTGGTGTTAAGTACACTGATTAGGGTTTAGACCATCTTATTTGATGTGTGCCAGAGATGTAGGCTGATGATGGGACCACATCAGTCCCTTGTGGATCTTCTCTTGTTACAAAAGAAACCATATGATGTCATCCTTAGCATCAATTTGTTTTACTCAATGCATTCTATTATCTACTTCTTGTAAAGGAGAGTCATGTTGTCATACATGGTTGGCCACTGTGTGGATTTAGTTGGCAAGCAGAGTATTCAGGTGGGAAGTCAGCATGTGGAGCCCCTTATTTCCTTGTGGGGAAAGATGATAGTAGAATTGGTGGATGCTGAGATGGAGGAGGTTACCATCATTTTTTGTAGTTCCTTGATTTTTTTCTGAGGAGGTTCTAACTCTACCCACATTATGCGATGTATAGTTTCAGATAGACATGTAGTCTGGTGATTCTCTGTTCATGATACCTCCTTATGAAATGTCACCTTCAGAATTGTGGGAGTTGAGGATTAAAATAGATTATTAGGTGAAGAAGGGATTTAACAGGACCAATGTGTCGCTATGGGGTTCTCTTGTTTTGTTTGAAAAAAATAGGATGGTGTTATAAGGTTGTGCATAGACCACTGGAGGATGAATTAGGTAATAGTTAAGAAATGTTACCCTCTCCCAAGGATAAAAAATATTTTGGACTGGCTAAGGGGGGATAGTTGGTTCTCTAAGATCGATCTATATTCTAGGTATCACCATCTAAGGGTGAAGGACTGTGATATCTTGAAGACTACTTTTAGTTGTAGGAATGTGTGCTTCAAGTTCATGGTTATGTAGTTTTGTGTTATGAATGCACCAACCTTGTTCATGGGGCTCATGAAATCTATTTTCCATGAGTTCCTAGACCGGTTCATCATCATATACATCCATGACATCCTAATCTACTAAATGTCAGAGGAGGATCATACAGAGCATCTCAGGAGTATCTTGGAGGTCCTTCAATTTCACTAGCTCTATGTAACATTGTCCAAGATCATTTTCTAGACATGAGGTATGTATTTAAATTATCATTTGGTGTCTCATTAGGTTTTAGTGATTCACCCTTTCAAGGTATTAGATGTTTTCTCTTTGGGAAGCACCCAAAAATATGGTAATGGTTCACACTTTTCTCAGTCTAGAAGGATATTACTGAATATTCGTACCTGATTTCTCTTGATTAATAGCTCCATTGGAATCCATGGACATGAATGACTATGCCTTTTTGTAGAGTGGGAAGTGTTAGACAGTATTCAACTACCTTAAAGGGAAGTCAGTCAGTGCTCTAGTGCTCCAGTTTCTAGAGGAATGAGTGATGTTTGAGGTGTTTTGTGATGCTTCTTATTTCAGTTTGGGATGAATAATGATAAAACAATAGGGAGTGATCTATTATGGGTATAAGCAGTTATGCTTGCACAAATCTAACTAGTACACCCATGATATGGAACTATTAGTAGTCATGTTCGTGCTGAATTTTTGGTGGCATTACCTCACTGGGGAGCACTTTTTGGTCTTCACAAATCACAGGAGCTTGAGGTATATATTTTTCCAGTGAGATCTAAACTTACGACAGAATAGGTGGATAGATTTTCTTGAAGATTACAATTTTAAGATCTCTTACACCTCAAGAAAGGGGAATTTTTTGGCTGATTCTTTTAGTAGGATGTCCAAGAAGTAGGTTATCTATTAATCTATGGATGATAGGAAAATAATGGAGGAGTTTTCCACCTTGCACTTAGATGGAATAATAGATGCAGGTAGAGGATGTCTATTTATGTTGATGGTGTAGTCTAATCTGATGCAGCGGGAGTAAATATCCTAGTGGAGAGACTCAGAGACTGAGGTGACATATGATCGTGTTGACCAGGGTGATGCTATGTAGGGATAGTAAAAGGATGGTCAGAATCAATTGATATTTTTTGGGATTATCTTTGTTCCAATGGAAATGCATGATGGAGTAATCTATTATTCTCAGAAATCACCCTTAGCAGTACACCCACAAATTTCTATGATGTACCGCGGCTTGAGAGAATAGGAGTGGTGGCCTGAGATTAAATGGAAGATGGGAGAGTTTCTAGAAAATTAATTAGTGTTCCAGTACGTGAAGGATCAGCACCATGTTCCCAGTGTTTTATTACAGCCTTTAGATGTCCCCGAGTAGAAGTGGGGTGAAATTTCGATGGATTTCATCACGAGGATACCTAGGGCTCAAGGGGGATGTGATGTAATCTAGGTAGTGGTGTATTAGATGATCAAATCATATCACTTATTAGTGATTACGAAATTGGGCATAGTGGATTACTCAACCATGGGGTACATTGATGAGGTGGTTCAGTTGCATGGAGTTACGAGATCCATCATCTCAAATCAGGATGCGTGATTTACCTCATGAGTCTGGAGGGGATTGAAGCATGATTTTGGAACACAGTTACATCGCAACACGTCTTTCCACCTTCAGATGGATGGACATATAGAGTGGACCATCAAATCAATGGAGGAAATGTTGCGGGCGTACATCTTGAACTTTGGCGGATCTTAGGTGTGATAATTTCCCTTGTTAAAGATCGATTACAAAAATGATTATCACTCTCCCATTGGTACGTCTCCATTCAAAGCATTATATAGAAGACCGTGTCATTCCCCAATGTGCTATATAAAATTTTGGGATATAGATGTTCTTTGTCCGAACATGGTGTAGAGTACAAATGAGAAGGAAAATCTTGTTCTTCAAAAGATGAAGTTAGCACATTACGAGAATAAGTTGTAAACCAATCGCAGGAGGAGGATCTTAGAGTTTGAGGTTAAGGACCTTGTGTTCTTAATGATTTCCCCTCGATGTGGGTAGCAGATTTTTAGAAGGGGATCATTCATTCTATGAGGTTCATTGGACTCTTTGAGGTGATGTGGTGAGTTAGAGAGGTGGCATACCATTCATAATTACCCCCACTATTTGAGAGGATCCATCATGTCTTTCATGCCTCTCTTCTTCTTCTTCTTCAGTATCTTCATGATGAATTTAATTTCATTGACTAGAAATAGTTAGATTTCAAAGATGATGTGATGTTTTTGGAGAGTCTAGTAGATATCCATGATCATTGGGGGAAGGTGTTGTGAAAATGGACCATTCCCTTAGTTCATGTGTTGTGGAGGTATGGTGTCCTTGAGGAGAGTACTTGTGAAATGGAGACACATATGTGGGCCTATTATCCAGAGTTGTTATGAGTTATTCCTTGTTATTTTTCCATATGTAATGTAATGCTTGAACATTTTTTGTTATGATATGAGTTTTTTTCTTGTTCTTTGATGTTTGATAAAGTCCTGACATGTGTAAAGGGGGGGAAGCGATTCCTAATTTGGAAGCATTAATTGAGATGCAATTAAACCCATGAAGGAAAGTAAGTTCCAACCAGAGAGAATAGAATATTCACATGCATGGAGGAATTCTCTGATTCGTGGGTTTAAGATAGTGTGGTTTTTATACTTGTGTGGGGTGTATTTTGGTCGGTTTGGTTAGTAGATGTCGAAGGTGTTCGTGGATGTTTAGTTTTCAATTCCACTTTAGAAAAAAAATAGTGTGTTTTATTGTTGAATTTCGATATCTGTAGTGGTTTTTCAAGTATAAAAGATCTTGAGAGGTGTCTTGTGGTGTGTTTGTTCAAATCCCTATTTCTTCTGGGTTGGTTTTGAATTATCAGGGGTGAGAATAGTTTGAGAGGTATCTGACAGAATGGTTCAGAACACCCCGATCTAGTTTTCAAATGTAAGTGGAGCCTGTAGGTGGTGTTGGTATGTGTAATTTATAGGTGATGTTAGTTAGTGGAATTGGTGAGTTGCATTAGTGACTAACAACGGTGACTCACTAACGGTGGGTCACGATGGTGACTCGTCCATCGATAGGTGGCATCGGTAGGTGGGGACAGAAGGTGGTGTTAGTGAGTGTCACTGATGAGTAACATTGGTTACTCATCCATCGGTGAATCATCCATCGATGTATTGCGTCAGTGACTCACCCAACACTGAGACATTTTAACAGTTTTCCAAAATTTCTAGTTTTTCCAAGATTTTCTAGATTCACCACTTTAATGTTTTATTTGACGTAAAATGACTTTAAAACCATATTTAAGTGGTTTTTATTTCATTTAAATGGATTTAAAATATATCATTAATTTCCTAATGCTCAAGAGTCTTTAAGTTATTCCAAACCTCAGGTATTAATCATGACTCAACTGTAATGGATTTTAAAACCATTCCTCCATTGCTATATGATCTGGCCTTTCTAAAACTGAGGTCTTTTCTCCCTCATGAGTTTTCTCTTTAATATTTTTATGGTTCATGACATAACCTTTATTCACTGAGGATCCATGAATATGTGTTTCACCATTGGATCACATCTCCATAGAGGTTCCTCCTACTGGTAACACACCCCGTGTTTTGGTGCTAAGAGGAGTTACCGATCAACTGTTCTTTCATGAAGTGATCCCTTCATCTCTATTTAATTGTATATCATGAAGGGTGGGTGTATTAATGTTATCTTGTTAAGAAATTGAATTTAAAAATAACTAAAGATAATCAAATCTATTTAGTATCAATATATAGGGCTGGAAAAAAGTGATTCATGCTTATGTCTTATGGATTACTGATATTGTGATATGTATAGGCTATATTCCTACTAAAAATCATGACCACTAGGAGTATTTGTTTGTACACATATTATGGGTTGGGGATATTTATTATCGAAACTCTATGAACAACTATATGAATATAAAATTGGATAAAAAGGTATATTTGGTTAAATAAATGGATGCCTCGTGGTCAAACATTCTCTATGATACCCCCTAAACTATCAAAGTGTAATTAAATAATGATTGTTTTATAAATCTGGATACAAATTTTTTTATTGGTGTTTCTTTGGGCTATGTGTGGACTTATTCTTAGTTGTTCCTTTGGTAGTTGTGTGGTGCTGGGGTTGAGAGAATGACTGTCACTGGGGTGATACAGGTGGTGAAATGGTACTCAGGTTAAGATATTGTTTGATTGTGGA
This sequence comes from Viscum album, assembly GCA_963277665.1. NCBI lineage: Eukaryota > Viridiplantae > Streptophyta > Magnoliopsida > Santalales > Viscaceae > Viscum > Viscum album. Next base: position 1,424,421,665 of record OY728163.1, on the reverse strand, counting down.
ATGGGTGTGTAGTGTTTGAGAAGCCGGGCTACAGATTCGAGTTGTGTTACATTAAGGTTACTAGGTGTAATGGGTTTTGTTTTTTCATACATTCAATATTTCAAGATGGTTTTAATGTAGTGTGTTTCGGGATTTGGAAGTAATTTGGTGGTTTTCTTGTTGAGAGGAAGGAGAGGTCAGATGACATTGAGGAATAATGATGGTAGTGGTTTCTATGGGTGTTAAATTGAGAAGAATGTAAATTGGGTTAACTTATCATTATTAATCTTCCTATATATGACCTTGGTGTGTGGATAATTGTGTGCTATGATTGGTAGTTTCTTAGGTTGGAATGGAATTAATGAATGGTGTACTTAATATAGAATGATAATTGGGTGCAAGAGTTGGCCTAGGGTATGTTTGAGTTGTGGATTATTGTGATTGGATTTAATTTATCAACTTATGAAGTGACTATTGCAAGTGTTAAATAATGCATTTATTGGTTGTAGAAGAGGACAAAGTATCATAGGGTGGTTGATTATTTATTGAGAATCCATATGGTGTGATTGAGTGTTTGACACTATATATATATACCTATATTTTATTTTTGTTTTATATATGCACACCACCCTCATTGAGAACTACGTTATGAACGGCCCCATTGTCATGGGGGAGGGTGTCTTTCCAAAAAATCCTAGTCGGAGGATGGATGGTTGGAAACCTGCACTTCCCTTCTCCCTCTACTAGGTGGTGATAGCCCATGAATCATCATGATGTTAGTGGTTTGGGAGTCCTAGGTGTGTGCACGTGAGTTGTGGTTCCTCAAGTGTCTTCAAAATGAGATGTGTTATGCTTTCCCAACTGTTTTCATGATGTAACATGGTATGTAGCCTTGGTGTATGTGGGAAGGATGTGGTTGTGAGGCCCTAGTGTGTGTAGTTAGGATGTGATGAGTTTTGTTTTCCTAGTCTTTGGGACTATTTGTGAGGCCTAGGTGTGTGTGGTTTGGTTGTGATATGGTACTTTTGGAAGAGGGGGGAGTGCCAAGCCATTTTCCATTTGGATGTGGTAATAACTAATCTATGGGAAAGTTGTGTGGGGTACCCTATCATCGATGTTCTCTATATTACATTACATGAATTGTGTTATTTGGTGAGTGTGGATTTGGTGAGGTTGGGGTGTCTATTATACCTTGTTAGCTGTTTTTGATTTATGTTGTCTTCTCACAGAGGAATTAGTATGCTTATTAACATGTGCACGATTGTCTTGGTTTTTCCTACTAAATATACTTGTGTGGTCACCCTACATTATAAATATCATTTCATGTTTCCAGTAGGACTACATAGAGCATGCTAGGATTTACTAGCTAAAACACATGGACAACCATCATGTTGCTGCATAGATTTATTTATTGGTATTTAAATTGGATCTTCTCATTGTATTTTTAGTAGTTTTACATTATTACATGCACGTTGGATTTATTTTGGTTTTTCTATAAATAGTATTTAGAGTTGTTTTGATATGGAACATCATATCTCCCAATCTCCTTTTCTAACAAAAGGTTTAATGCCTCCCATTTCATGAGATTCTATACCCCTTATACTGGTCTCCACCATGGGCCTACTGGAGTTGGGACTCAGTGGTAATTATCTCTCTTCCTCAATTTCCATCTCAGGAGGGGAATCATTGGTTGGAGGGGTTAGTAAAATTACCCTAGTTTGGGTGGTGTGGAGTCATGGTATCCTGGAGGAGAGCACTTGGGAGATTGAGACATAGATGTGATCCCAGTACCCAATGTTTTTTTGAGCTATCCATTCTCTATTTTTTGGGGCATGTTCTATTAGAAACTTGATGTTTTATGATTTTTTTGTTTTTCCCTTGATGTGTTGTTTGATATTATTCCAACATTAGAAAAAGGTATGATATGATTCCTAATCAAGACAAAATTTACTACAATGTGATTAAACTCATGCAAGTGAGTCAGTGCCACCTAGAGTGAATAATATCTTGGCATGAAGGACTAAATTACATAATTCCTATGGTAGGGGAATTATATTTTGTTGAGTTTTCATGGGTGTTTGGGATAATTATTCTAGTTTATGGAAGTGTTTTAGGTGTAATGAGATACATGATAGGCTTCTTTAAGGGAGGGATGATTGGACCCTTTCTCTTTTTCCTTCTCGGTTGGTTTTGAATTATTGAGGGAGAGAATAGTTTGTGAGGTATCTGATGTAATGGTCCCAATTATATGGCCTATTACTTTTCCAAAACTATGATGTTTGAGGTGTACGAGGGTATTTTATGGTGTTTTAGGTTGTGTGTGTCATTCCAATAGTGATTCATTTAAATAGTTTTCCAAATTTCAAGTTTTCTAATAGTGTCTCATCCGGGCGAGGACTCTTCTCAAATTGACTCCTCTAGAAGTGATTCTTTTGGTAGTGACTCGACTGACAGTGAATCATCTAGAGGTCACTTATTAGAAAACGAATTTTCTAGTAGTGACTTGTTTGGCGGTGATTCTTCTGGTCGTGACTCATTCTGGTTGTGACTCATCTGGGCGAAAACACATCAAGGTGGTGACTCATACTAATAGTGACTCATCCTGGTAGTGACTAATCCTAGTGGTGACTAATCCTGGTGGTGACTTATCTTTTTAGTGACTTATCCTAGGGGTGAGTCATCCTTATGGTGACTCATTTTCATTATTTTCCTATTCATCCACAATTTTTCTAGTTTTTTCCTTTTTGCATATGTTTTGATGAGAAATTGGTTTAATAACATAATTAATAATTTTATGGGATTTTAAAAAGTTATCAATCATATCCTGAGTTTATAAAATTTATTAATTCCTTTATAATGTCTAAAACCCATGTATTTAATGAGATAATTATTTAATGGTAAACTAATCCATTTAAATCATGTTAGTTTCAGATATAGTTCTTCTAAGGTGGAGATATTCACTTCGTTCATTCCTTCCTCTTTCTCTCGATATAGAGGGATCCAAATTTTTATTCCTTGGAGTCATAGAATGTGTTTCAAGAGTTGGTTCAATTTATCCCTATTCAATAAGAAATTTCCTTTTTTACACACCCCGTTTCTTGGCGCAAAATGTTGGTGAAAGGCTTCTTCCTTCCAAGTATGACTTCTTTCATTTTTTCTTATGTGTATCATGTGGGTTGGGCTTATTATTCTTAACTCTTGTTAACATGGATTCAACCATATTAAGAAAGATAATGAATTATTTTATATTTAATTTAAAGGGGTTCGGTAATGCGATGTATTATTGTATAGATTTTTATTGAATTGATTTTATTTGATTTCATATTATGTTTCTATGGGTGTAATTCTGTGATAAAAACCATGTCTGTTTGTGGCCTGATTATACTACAACCAATTACACTTGAAAAATATTTATTTGTGATAGTTTTATGATCATAATAAATAACTAGGTACCCACATATATTCAAATAATGAAATGGATTCCCCAAGATATAAAATTTTATTTGATAACAACCTTAAATAACGAAGTGAAATCAAATAAGTTCCCTTTCTTTTCTAAATCTGAAAGTTATTAATTTTTGTGGTATGTGATTTGATGTGTGGAATGGTTTTGGTTTTCGTGTTTAGGACTAATGTGTTGTGTAGTAGAAATATTTTTATGTGTGGGAGGGGGGAGGGGATGAGATGTGGTTTTGAAGCGGGGATGTGATTATTATATTGGTGAAATGGTGTAGTGGGGATGCGAGGGTTGTTGTGGTGTGGTTATGCACCGGGGATATGAATTGATGATTCTATATTGTTTGTGTGATTTTATAAATTTATAGGTTGTATCAATCTTATGTGGATTCTCTGAGGTGATTAGTTCTTGTCTTTAGCTCATATGATGGGCTTGTGTTATGTAACTCTATATTTATATACACTATATGTTAATGTTATTTATATACGCACCTACCATCATTGAGAACTATGTTACTAAACCCGCATAGTCACATGGGTGGTATCTTTCCCAAACATTATAGTGGGAGGATGGATGGATAGCAACCTGATCATCCCTCCTCCCTCTTCCAAATGAAATTTTTAGAGAAAATTGTAGGGTGTTCAGAGGACTGTTAGTACACTAGATTGTGATAGTGAGGGAACAAGTGTCTTCGAGCGAGTTGTTATGTGTGGTCCCAGGTGTCTTAAATATGAGCTGTGATGTATGGTCCCAACTGTATTTAGGGTGAGTTGTGGCATGCTATCATATGTGTCTTCAGTATGAGATTCAATGTGTTTTGATTGCCCAGGTTTGTGTGGGAGGGATTTGATGTGTTGTGATGTCCTTAGTGTGTGTGGGAGGGATGTGATGTTTTGAGATGTACTAGATGTGTGGGGTCTAGTTGGGATGTGTTGTGATGGACCTATTGTGTGTAGGTGGGATGTTATGTGATGTCTTTTAGAAGAGGTGGGTGTGCCATAACATTTTCTATTAGGGTGTGAGAGTAGCTAATCAGTGGGAAAGTGGTGAGGGGTAGGCTATCATCGATGTGATCCATATTATATATTATAATACTTGGATTATTTATTTGGTGAGTGAGCCTGAGTGAGGTAGGGGTTATGGTTAGTCTATCTGTTAGGTTCTGTTTGGTTGTGTTGTTTTCACTTGGGTGCAATAGTATGCTCTTTTTTACATGTGCACAAGAGACTTTGGCTTTCTTACTGAGAATATCTATCGGCTCACACTATATATATAAAAAATGTTTTCAATATTCCAGGGATACATTGTGGAGTATTGTAGACATCTCTAGTTCAGACCTTAAGAGTTGTTTCTGGGTCACTAGCTTAACTTTTATTCTTTTGGGAATTTATTTGGAGACTTTAGTATGTATGAGTTTTGATTTATACATGAATTTTGTTATGGGTTTTACTTATTTTATTTTATCCAGTGGAGTTTTTTGAGTTTATTCATACTATATCCAAATATTTTTTTTAATTATAATGTGTGATTCCTTCCATATTTTGAGATATTTATACCCTCTATTCTGATTGTAATCTCGTGGCCTATTGGAGGCAGGACTCAAGAGTCATTATGTCCCATTTTTTCATTTCCATCTAGGTGGGGTATCTTTGGAGTGAGGGAGTCATGAAAATTAATGTGTCCATTAGAAAAATAAACTCACTTAAATAAGTATACATATACTTTAGGTATCTCATAAATGAAAATGTGATATATTTATATCATGGAATAAGTAAATAAATTTATTAAAAAATGATAAATTAAATATTTTTATTTCAATGAGTCATAAATTTTTATTTACAATATTATTATTAGTATAATGATTTAAAATAAAATTTATTTTCAAAAAATAGATTTATAAATAAATATTCTATTTTCTTTTGATTATATTATAATTTTATGAGACCATAGTTAATTTTTGAAAGTCAAAAAATAGTTATAATTTTAAAATATGTTTTTTTTAGATAATTATGATTTTAATTAAAAATATAATTTCACATATTTATAAAATTATTTTTATAAAATATAGTTCACTTTTAAATAATAGACTTTAAAAAATCGTTAGGTTAATATTTTTGGATTTTTCTAAAATAGTTGAATTTTTGGTGAATAGTGAAATACTGTTATTTATGGTATTTAACAAATACAAAATTTATTGAGTCATGGATGATGTGTAGATAATATAAACCCATAATATTGAAATATACTTCATTATTGTTATATATTTAGATGTATTTATAAATCTTTTCAAAGTCTTGAGAAAAAATAATAAACAAATCAATAAAATATTCAAAAACACACTCCTCTCCTCTAATATAAATGCCACCCCTCACCACATTCTCCTCAAACCTTCCTTGATTTATCCTTATCAAATCTCTACCAAATCCTCTTCACAAGTCTTCCCCAACATCCAGAATCTATTTTACACAATAAAAGACAAAAATAAAGTTCCCCAAGGAGGTTCTTAAGGAGGAGAATTCAAGAGGTAAAAACATCTTTCATTTTCTTTTAATTTCTTTTATTTTCCTATTCTTCCCTCACCACCCCTATCCAAAGATAAATGATAACTACTATATCATTTATATACTGTAATTATTTCAGTTTAATTGATGATACATCATAAAAATCCCCTCTCCCTCTCTCTCTCTATCTCTCTCTCTTTTACTTATTAAATGAAAACATTACCCGTTATGTGTCAATTTATCAACATCAATGATAATTCTTTTTAATTTACCATTAACGCATACCAGGATGGTTTTTAAACCATTTTTATAGTGAAAAACTTTATAATATATTTATTAAAACATATTTAATGTTTTGGAACCACTGTATACAATTGATGTTAATTAATAAAAAAATAGTTTATGATGATAGAAAAACCACCAAAATAATCTAAACTATTATCACTAACGTCTTATCTATTGATTTATCCTCATGAGAAATAAGAAAATGACTTATATAAAAATTTAATATTGTGTATGTTCATTAATAACTTATAACTTCAATTATGGATATCTATTCCCATCTTATGTAAACATCAATACTCATGTACAAGTAAACCGATCAAAAAAACCAAGTAAACGAGCACTCCCTAACAATGAAATTGAATCTCCTAACTAAAAAAAGGCCATAATTGAATATAATAAAATTATAGAAAATAAAATAAATGTTTTAAATGTTGTTAATTAATTAATTATTTGATTTATTTTCATTATCTAGAATATTATGTACATGTGTATTACAACTTTCAGACATAAGGTAAGGGTTTTCTCATCTCACTTTCATTTTTGTGAGACATGCTTTATTCTCCACTATTTTTTTGTGAGTGGTGTATTTATAAATTCCATTGATATATCATATAATGAATATTTTTATCTTCATGGTATTAAATATTTTATATGATGATCACTAATTTTATAGTGCATATAGTTCATCTGTTTTCAAAAAGGTAAGAGATTCTCCCCGAACCTCTATTATTTATTCGGGTTACGATTTCTCTCTCTTTATGCCAATGTAATTTTTCATTAATTTTATATAATTCATATAAATTATGTTTATATGTTCAAAAATCATATATAGAAATTATTTTATCATTATTTTATAGGAAAATACATGTTTTACAATGTTACTTTTTTCAATTCCTCTTGATAAACATGCCCGATTTAGGGGAACAATCCAATTTCAGACCCATTTTCATGTAGACTCTATAATATTTTTTAGGCCACCAATATTTTTCTAAATTCACACTTTTTTTCATGAAAAAATATTTTATTTTTTCTTGTTTTATGAAAACAATTAATCCTCTATCAATTTAAAGACTCTTATATTTTCCCTTAAACTACACTAACGTGGCTCAGTACTAAAGTTTATTAAAAACTCATTTTACAAGTTTTCAATGTAGTTGGGCATAATTTATTCATCAAGAAAAAAATATTTGTCCTTATTTTATTTTTATAGATATTCATGTTTACAATATGATTTTTGGTCAAACATAATTGATTTTCAAATAGAACTTTTCTTTACAAAGTAAATGGTATTTCTCTCAAGAATTTATCATGGATTTTATTAGAGTATTTTCATCTAGGATTATGATTCAAATATTTTAAATTTTAATGAAAAAATTTTATTTAAATATATCTTATAAATTGATAATTCTAAATATTAGTAAGATACTTGACTGAGTAATTGATGGTCGGGGCCTGCTATAGCCCCTCGATGCCTCCATAGGCCAAATGAGAAATATTAAGATGGGTTTTGGATTGGGATTTACCCATTTATGTATAATTTTTTGTTGATGCCTTGATGGTTTGTTTATGAGGTCCAAAATTCTGCATTACCTCATTATGATATTAGTAATTGATAAATCGTGTGATTATTCGAGTATTAATATTTTCTTGGTTCATCTTCATGTGATTATTTATATGACATTATTTATTCATCATTTATTCCTATCATATTATGCTCAAGATTATGTTCCATTAGAATGTGTTTCAGTTATTCACCTTTCCTAAATGTTTATTTCTATGATAGCTTCCACTAAATTGTTTAGCCTTATTGATCATCTGAGATCGCCCCATTTCTTATGTTTTATTTTCACACTGGAAGAGAAGATGTATATTATGAATGACTTGTAGGGATAATGTTGGAGTTGTTGATGTTTACATTAGAGTTTATTTGTTTTTTTCTTTCATGTTGTCATGTAAAACTTATATTTGTTTCAGGTTTTCCAAAAATACTAAACTATTCATCTATTTAGGATACAAAAAATTGTTTATAGTTATAATTTAATTAATTAAGGAATCAACTCTAGTCAACTATGGTTGGGGTCTTTATAAAAACCCACTTTAAGACACAATATAGGGATTTCCACCAAATCTATAGACAAGGGACCCCTCAAGGACTTGTTTTAAAATAATCATGAAATTTTCTACATACAAAATAGATATAAATGGATATAATTTCATAAAAATTCGGAAAAGAGGACTATCATATACCTAAGAGCCCAAAAAATCTCTCAACAGTTTAAATAACTTCATTAGTTCTATCCTGATTCATTTCGGTATGATCTCTCATGCCCCTATCTCATACAATTAACTCGAAAATAACATATAGGGTACCCGTAGTCGTTACCCTTTACGATCATCACGTAACCCAAATACTTAACTAGGTTATTTGAGTCTTATTTCGATGGTGGAAACCCTCTTTAGGGTCCAATCCCCACTTTCTAAGCCTCTAACTTTGGCCATATAGTCATCAATATTTAGGTCAGAAATGCCAAACCCCAACCACATAACCTCTTTGTTTTAAATCAAAATAATGAACATACTCATGGTCCCAAAATGGGACACTTAATACCCTTACCCATCATTATCATTCAAACAATATAGGCACACCCATATAAATAGGAAATGTTAGGCACTACCTATCCTTATCTATAGTTATCCCCTTAGATACGAGGCATGTCCAAATCTCCGTGGATCGACCATGATCTATTATCCATTATCATTATGATTGAGGATATAACTCTAAATAATCACATTAATTAATTATTAAATTATTATATTTAATTAAAACAATTATTTTATATTTATTTATTTAGGTATAAAAAATGAATAACTCATCTAAAGGAATAAAATCATTGAAGATGCATCCAACAAAGTTTAGTTCAAACCTAGAACACTCATTATCCCACCAATAAAAAAATCCCTAACACTTAAAACATGAACGTTAACTAATTTAATCCCAATTTGGTGTAATACCCAAAATAAAATGGGGAAGTGTATTACTAAAGTTAATACAATTTATAAAAAAGAATGCATATTTCAAAAATCTAACAAAGAAAAAAAATTAAAGCCCCATAATTTTGGCCTAATTCCACCCAACTCATGTGTAAAGCCCTAAACCCAGTTACCCAGAGTCGGTTCATTATTTTAATACATTGGAATCATTACAAGGAATCAAGTTCTGCAGGACAGATCAGTTTAGTAGTCTTGGAAAATAGATTACATACACAAAGTTCAACATTTCAACATGAAAAGAAAAACAACAGTAATTTATTCCATTAGAAATATCCAAGACTACAAGAATGTGCCTGAAGGTCACTCATAACTAACTTCTTTATATCCTAGAAAAATAAAATATAAGAAATCGGTGATCTTAGATGTTCAGTAAGGGTAAATAATTTAGTAGAAGCTATAAACTTTTAGGTCAAGATGTGTAATAAAAACAACATCCTTTCAAACATAAACTTGAACATAATATGGAAAAAATAAATCATCATTACCATCTAAACATGCACATGAATATTCTACTAGTCGAATAATCACATGTAATAACTAATTTCATAATAAGGGAATGCATAATAGAAGACATTCTGAAACATCTTGTCAAGGCCTCGACCAAGATGTCTAAAAATGATTTAGGCCTCGGCCAAAAACATAAATCAAATTAGGAAAGGCATCGGACAATTCCATGTCTAATTGTCTCATGAGACCTACTGATGCATCAAGGAGCTATAGTGGGCTCCACCTGTCACTTACTAAGTCCAATGTATTCTTCATATGAAAAGGTTTAAACATAACATAAACATTTATATTAAAACTAGCATACGAAATATAAATACTTTATCCATAAATAGTGAATGGTATAAATGTAACACATCCATAGTCAAAAATATCACAAAACCTTAAATACAATATGGAATATTTGAATCATAATAAATCAACTTCAAACAAGTTTAAAATCCATCAATGTATGTTTATATAGATGAAAATGATTTGTAAAACTCTTTATGAGAAATATCTATTTTTCATAAAAAAATTTAAAAGTCACACAATTTAGAAATGAAGACATTTAAAGTCATTTTTGAATAAAATTGTACCATACGACTTTGAAAATTTTTAAAGTAATTATCATTTTAAAAACATTCATGTCTATATAAATAAAACCATAAAACAATTTTGAAAACATGGATATTAATGAGAATGATTTAGAAGAATAAATATTTAAAACATTTAAAATGATGTTTTAGTAAAAATTTACCTTAAATATAATACCTTTGAAAAATACTTTATTAAACATGTACATGGATAATAAATATTTCCCAATAGCTACTTACATAAAAACAACCTCGAATAATAAATAGATTGTCAAATTAACCCTTAACTTGCACTTTCTTTTAGTCGAGGGTACATTTAACCTCTTATATAATGACAATTGTATGTTATTAGATTATTCCAGAACCATATTCATATTTATTATATCATACATGATTCATTTATGACTTTATACTACCCATTTAATAATTATTTTCATGATAAATTAACATTTTGGGTAATAATCACTTTCTTTATCGTACTTATTTTAACTTGTTATTCTTGATCGTATCATTTATATCATGATATAAATACTTTCACAATATGAACCTTGATTTATATATCATATATATTTAGAATATAAATTTTTATAATAGATAGATATATGAAATAGAAAACACCTTTTATGGAGACGGTAGGTCATATGTACACATAAATGTTGTTTCTATTTTCATATCGTATTGAACGGAAGTAAGTGAATAAGATATATGAAAGTAAATAAATACACATATATATAAATATATATATATCCAGTATAATTATTATTTCATATATTACATAATTATTAGTAATATATATTTTTATAATCGTCGATAAATGGTGAATGTGGAAATGAATCTCATCACGTCGTGGAGACAGTAATCTGTACATACGCACAAGCGAAAATATCATTCTCTTAAAGGTGTGGAATTGGATGGTATATTAATTTTACAGAGACATTATCATATAATTTTCTTTATTTATATAAATATTACTCATCATTATATCTATCTAAATATCACAGTGTTTAATAACAAATTATACCACAACGTGGAGACGGTAAGCCATACGTACGCATGCATGGTGACATTATCATTAATAGGATAGATAGAATAATTAATATGATTGTTCCGTATTTATAATAACATAAAAGTATATATAAGGTACTAGATTTGTTATTTTGGTATGTTAATAACAAACAAAGAGTAAGTGGAAGAAGAAAAGAACTTTAAAGAGGGCAGTGAAATCATTACCTCTTCTTCGGGTTCTTCCTTTTGATTTGATCAAAAGGGCTCCATAGGTTGGCTTTCTGAATAATGGAAGGCCTCTAGAAAGAAGGTAGGATATTTTTGAGGATATTTGTGTAGGGTTTGGCTGAGTCAAATGTCTTTGGAGGTGTGAATTTTAGAGAAGGGGAAGTGCCCTTTTATAAGAGGGGTGAGGGGCATCTTAGAAAAAACATAAAATATTATTTTATAACAAATTCATATTCAGTTTATAATGTCTGAAAAATGATTTATTTTGAGTATAATTTGGGTATGGGTCTAAATAATATAAACCAATAGTGTTTAGATAAGTTTAGTTTACCATTGTAATCTTATCCTTTAGATTTAACATTATGTTAAATAATTAATCTTTTACAGTGTCTTCTTGTATTCTTACAATATATGGTTAATAAACGTACTCTAAACTTCCAAAAGAATATCAAGAGGTTCATTAATGACATATATAATAGTATTTAGTCCATTTGGAAAAACCTTAGATTTTTAATAATATTAAATAATTTAATAATATAATATTGGTTTTAAAAACTCATTTGTGTCAATTTTGAAACTATTGGGTATTTTGTTTTTGTGAAAGTTATAAAAACCTTATAAAATCGAACAAAATTTATATAATCAACCCTAACATGTCATATTAAACTATAATAATAGTTTAATTCATCAAAAGTATTAATATATATTTATTTTTAAATTTATAATATCAATTATTTTAATATTTCATTAATAAGGAAATTTATGCATCATCATTGTGTCATAAATAATTTTAAATATTTATTGTATAAAAATTAAAAATAAAATACCATTATTTATGAAATATTTTTAGTTCTCTAATTAATATTTTTAGTCAAATTTATCTTATGTATTACCCCATTTTAAAAATGGTTTAGTTAATAAACTTTGAATTTTAACACTTTTAACTTTTCTTTAAATAAAATATAATAAATTCCCTAATCTAATCCAAGTGGACTTTAGGATCATATTTTTGTTTTTAGGATTTTATTTTTCCAAATATAAATATCCAATATAATTAGTACATTTTTTAGGTTAATTATAATATTATTGTTTATCCTTAATTACCCTATTTACTTTTAACCATCATAAATAAAAGTCAAAAGTTTCTATTCACCAAAAATTATTTTCATCTTATTGAACCAAATTTTACTTACTGAGGTTAACCGTGTCTCTCGGATTTTTGAAATTCAACTCACAGAAGCGGTAAAATTACGTTTTATGCAAATTTTCAAATGCTCCTAGAAGGTGGGTAAAAGAAGGAAAAATTGCAATATAATTTTTTTATATCTATACATATTATAAAATAACTCCAATGAATTAAATTGAACTTATATAAGTTTATGTTTATATTTTTATCTAAAATAAATATAAATAAAATAAATAATTATTTAAATGAAATGTCGGTTTTAACCGATAACGCAGTGTTTGTCACTACTCATCAAAAATTGAATGTTTTTAAAAACACACCAAAAATTCACACTACGCTAATTTTTATATTACTAATTAAAAAATGAAGTCTATTTTACCAAATTCAAAACATAGAAATTGAATATATTAATCTAAAATTTATTCCCGCTGTCAAAACGAAAAGGCATATTTTCATGAAATAATAACTACCAAAATACTATCACTTGTTTATGTCTAATTTTAATGTGAAATTACTTCCAATGACCCAAATTGGATTAAATGTTAAAAATTGTATCTAAATATACTTCCAAACCATTAAAATTTATAGTTTAACACTATAAATTATTTTGATTAAAAAAGTTGTTTTCAGTTAAAATTTAGTATTTTGAACTATTCACCCAAATATGAAAGATATCATAAAAACAAAAAAAAATTAGCAAAACTAAATTTTTATTTCCCGATTCTAAAGAAAAAGTTTATTTTGTCAAATTTAATATATAAAAGTTTCAAATATTGGATTCAAAAAGGGTTCACCATTAAACGGCGGTCAAATTGCATTAAAAAATACTTCTTTTATCTGAAAATTTGAATTTGTTCTTATATTATGTCTAAGAAACTCACAATATGGATTCTAAAATGAGAAGTATTATATAAAATTTAAAATTTAGTAAATACAATTCATAACCACTTTCGAACATCTAGTTTGGTAAGTCGGGGTGCGCTTGAACTAAGTGTTGCGTGTAGTGAACGTTATTGAATTAAATTAATATAATAACGTACTATGAAATATTGGGGTGTTACATTCTTCCCTCCTTCAATAAATTGCGTCCTCGCAATTAGAAATTGGTTTTAAAAAATAAAAGGTTAAAAATAGAAAAATACCTTTGTGGAGAACCCACATTTGAAATTGGGTTAATAAAATTTAGTCTTAATAAGATGGAAAGAGAAATGAAAATGTAACCACCAAATTATGATCACGATTAAGAGAACGTTGGTGGAAATTAGAGACACATAATTGGAATAAAAACATAAATATTTATTAGGAGTGATTGAGGTCATCGATCCCAAAGAAGTGTAAAATTTAGGGCCTCAAAACCATCAATCTATGATGATTTAAAATATCAAAAGTTCAACAAAACATAAGGTATTAGGATAACACATTTTTGGTTTTAATATCCCTTAAATAAAGTTTAAGAATTAATTTCTTCATAAAGTAAGAGAAAAAAATATACTTGAAAAGTAGAGTTCCATCCTTTAACTAATTTTCCACAAACTCATCTTTCACTATAAAAGATAATAGAATATAAAAATACTCTATTTATTCTAATCATATATGGTTTCAAAAAAAATGAATTTATAATTCATCTATCAGACCTTTTAAAGAAAACTAAATTATGAAATCCATGATATCACATAGGCCAGTGGTAGGTGATGCACCCTTATCGCCCTTTGGTTGTGGGTTCAAGTCTTGCGGCCTTGCTGGACGCAACGGGTTGTCGCCTGACCTCCGGGTTGTCCTTTTAAAAAACCAAAAAAATCTTAAGAAATGATTTTACCTTAACAATAGAATCCAATGTCAAACTTAATCCCTTCGAACCTTTAGACTTAACCAAAATACTTATTTCCAAACTCACAGTCCAAAATTTATAAAGATATAAAACACAATGAAGATCCTTGTTTCTGCATAATAACATGTGAATATCATCATCATGTATTATTTTAAAAGACGATAACACCTTGAAGTACCATAAAACACAATTTATTACATTCATGCTCCCTTATTTCATATATAATACTAGATATATTACTTATATCCAAAAGAAATTAATACTCCAATAATGATGAAATAAACAAACCATTTATTAGTTCCAAGATAGTAAAAAATATCCAATATAATTTATCCAAATAAAACAACTCTTATTCCAAAATTACTACCTCAGTATCAGGACCATATTAAGGTTTATCTTTCCTCCAACCATATATTTTCCAAAAAGTTTATATTTTTGTTGATTATATTTTCATAAAACCATATAATCTCAAATCCTTAATCAAATAGTACTGTAGTACAATCCTTATTTATTTCCATAATTCATATTACTGGTATATCATTGATACAACACTGAAATGACATAATATTTTAACAACGACATATGAACACTAGTCATTCCTCTTTATCTGTGGTAGCATTATAACTTGATTATTATCCAATAGCATCATTTGGGGTATACATTGATGATTTAGACATTGATTTATGTAGTGACCCAACTCCTTGCAGATGAAGCATTGTACACATGAAACCTTTTTCTTATCCTTGAAATCACGTACTTGGTGTTGTTTTTCTCCACACTTATAACACACTCTTATTCCCTTCAAGCATTTACAGAGGTGATTCTTTCCACAATTATCACATATAGGAAAATTCTTCTTTCACTTCTTCT
Source organism: Viscum album (assembly GCA_963277665.1). Taxonomy (NCBI): domain Eukaryota; kingdom Viridiplantae; phylum Streptophyta; class Magnoliopsida; order Santalales; family Viscaceae; genus Viscum; species Viscum album. The sequence continues at coordinate 1,424,406,196 of OY728163.1, read as the reverse complement.
CTTTATACATATATCTCTCTACCATCCTTTTCTCCTATGGCTTCCCTTCAAAGCCATACGAATTAGAGAATTCTTTACTTATCTTATTAACACATCACACTATTTCTTCATATTCTAAGAATACATGGGATACTATTTCCATTAAAAATGTTGGCTTAATACTATGAAAGATATGACCCTTATTACTCTTTGGATCATATGTATTGTTGGAGTTCGCATTCCTTCTACCGGTCACCATTTCTAAACAATGGACTACACTAGGTCAGTTTAAGAATCACAATTAATAATTCCCAACTTGTAAAATACCTAACATAAATTGAACAGTTTATGGATATAATACATAATCATAAAAATATTTTATTTGAGGAAGTATTTACTCCTAAATCCTTCATAATGGTTTGTAATGAAATTGTGAATTATCTTAAGCATAACCCATGGGAGTTTCTTAACCATGAGTACTGCAAGGCCTGTTGTCGTGTACCAGGATACCCCGGGTCAAGCCCAAAACTCCTTGTCGGAGTTTTCACTCCTAGGTAAATTTGTGCTAGATCCGCCTCTACCTTCTCATATCCAGACAGGTATATATTTCATGGAAAATAAACAAAATCTCTACATTACCAAAATTTTTGGAATTTTTTCTATGCCAATACTGAAAGTCTATCTTAGTGTAATGTTCTCTAATCAGAGTTTATCTAAATATAGTTTCCAAGGATTGTACTAAACTTTCTCTGATACCAAATATAATGCCCTGACCCCAGTTACCCAATGTTAGTGCATTATTTTAATACATTGGTATGATTACAAGGAATCATGTCCCGAAGGACCGATCAATTTAGTAGTCTTGGAAAATAGATTACATACATGAAGTTCAACAATAAAACTTGAAAAGAAAAAAAAGTAATTTATTCCATTAGAAATGTCCAAACCACCTAGATTATGCCTACAAGTCACTCATAACTAACTTCTTCATATCCTGAAAAAACAAAACATAATAAAGGGGTGAGCTCAGATGCTTAGAAAGGGTAAATAATTTAGTGGAAGCTATAAGATTTTAAGGAAAGATGTGTAATAAAAACAATATCCTTTCAAACATAAACATGAACATAATACGGAAAAAATAAATCAAACATTACCATATAAACATGCACATGGATATTTTACTAGTCGAATAATCACATTTAATAACTAATTTAATAATGAGGGAATGCATAATGTCGGACATTCTGAAACATCCTGTCAAGGCCTCAACCAAGACGTCTAAAAATGATTTGGGCCCCGGCCAAAACCATATATAAAATTGGGAAAGGCCTCAGAAAATTCCACATCCAATTGTATCATGAGACCTACCGATGCATAGAGGAGCTATACTGGGCTCCACCCATCTTTTACTAAGTCCAATGCATTACTCATATGAAAAGGTATAAACATAACATAAAATTTTTTACTAAAAATAACATACGAAATGTCAATACTATATCCATAAACCATGAATGGTATAAAAATAAAACATCCATAGTCAAAAATATCACAAAACCTTCAATAGAATATGTATGATTTGTATCATAATAAATCAACTTCAAACAATTTTAAAATCCATCAAATTATGTTTATATAAATGAAAATGATTTGTAAAAATCTTTTTGACAAATATACATTTTTCATAAAAAAAATATAAAAGCCAAAAAATTTAGAAAGGAATACATTTAAGGAAATTTTTGAATCAAAGTTTCCCCTAAAACTTTGAAACTTTTTAAAGGAATTAAAATTTCAAAAAAATTCTTGTCCATATAAATAAATCCTCAAAAACCATTTTGATAACATAGCCATTAATGAGAATAATATAGAAGAATAAATATTTATAACATTTAAAATGATGTTTTAGTAAGAAATTACCTTAAAAATAATCCCTTCGAAACACTTTTATGGAACATGGACATTGATAATAAATATTTCCCAGTAGATACTTACGTAAAAACAACCTCTGATAATAAAGATATTGTCAAATTAACCCTTACCTTGCACTTTCCTTTGGTCGAGGTTACATTAAAACTTTTGTATAATTACCATTGTATGTTATTAGACTATAACAAAACCATATTCATATTTATTATATCATACATTATTTATTTATGAATTTATACTACCCATTTAATAATGATTTTCATGATAAATTAACATTTTGGGTAATAATCTCTTTCTTTATCGTACGTATTTTATCTTGTTATTTGCGATCGTATCATTTAGATCATGATTTAAATACTTCCATAATATAAAACCTGATTTATATATCATTTATATTTATAATTTAAATATTTTTAATAGATATATATATGAAATATAAAACACCGTTTATAGAGAGGGTAGGTCGTACATACACATAAACGCTGTTTCAATTTTCATATCGTACTAAACGAAAGTAAGTGAATAAGATAGATGTAAGTACATAAATACAGATATATATATAATAATATATATATACAGTATGATTATTATGTCATATATTACATACTTATTGGTAATATATATTTTTATAATCATCAATGAATGGTGAACGTAGAAATGAATCTTATCGCGTTGTGGAGACGGTAATCCCTAGGTACGCACGCGCGACAATATCATTTCCTTAAAGGTGTGTAATTGGATTGTATATTAACATTACAGAGACATTATCATGTTATTTTTATTATTTATATACATATTACTCATCATTATATCCATCCAAATAACATAGTGTTGAATAACAAATTACACCATGGCGTGGAGACGGTAAGCCATACGTACTCACGCATGGTGACATTATCATTCATATGATGGATAGAATAATGAATATGGATGTGCCATATTTATAATAACATAAAAGTATATATAATGTTCTAGATTTATTATTTTGGTATGGTAATAACAAATAAAGAGTAAGTGGAAGAAGAAAAGAACTTCAAAGAGGGTGGTGATATCATTACCTCTTCTTCGGGTTCTTCCTTTTGATTTGATCAAAAGGGATCATTAGGTTTGATTTATGACAAAAGTAAGGCCAATAGGATAAATTTATGATATATGTGAGGATATTTGGTCAGGGTTGGCTGAGAGAAATGGCTTTTGAGGTGTGAATTTGAGAGAAGGGGAAGCGCCCTTTTATAAGTTGGGTGACGGGAACCTTAGAAAAAAATTAAAATATTAATTTATAATAAATTCATATTCGGTTTATAATGGATTAAAAATGATTTATTGATAGGAAAAAGTTTGTAAGGGTTGAAATAATCTAAAGAAATTGGTTTTAGACAAGTTTAGGTTACTATTTTAACCTTATCGTTTACATTTAACTTTCAGTTAAATAATTTATCTTTTACCGTGTCTTCTTGTATTCGTATACTATATTCTTAATAAACATCCTCTAAACATACAAGATAATATAAAGTGGTTCATTAATGATATATATAACATTATTTAATCCATTTGGATGAAACATAGATTTTTCGGAATTTAAAATAATTTAATAATATAATATTTTTTTAAAACCCATTTATGTCAATTTTTACACTATTGGGTATTATGTTTTTGTGAAAGTCATAAAAACATTATCACTTGAAAAAATATATATCTAATCAACCCTAACATATCAAATTAACCTATAAAATTAGTTTAATGCATCTAAAGTATGAATTTATAATTATTTTTGTATTTATAATATCAATTATTTTAATCATTCATTAATAAGGAAATTACCGCATCATCGTTGTGTCATAAATAAATTAAATTATTTAATGTATAAAAATTATAAATAAAATACAATTATGTATGAAATATTTTTATATTTATAATGAATATTTATAGTTTAATTTATCTTATGTATCACCCCATATTAAAAATGGTTTAGTAAATAAACATTGAATTTTGACACTTTTAACTTTTCTTTAAATAAAATATAATAAAAGCCCAAATCTAATCAAAGTGGACTTAAAAGATCATATTTTTGTTTTAATGTTTCTTTTTCCCGAAATATACTTATCCAATAGAATTAGGACTTGTGTTAGGGTAATTATAATATCATTTTTACCCTTAATTATGTTATTTACTTTTAACTATGGTAAATAAAAGTCAAAAGTTACTATTCCCCCAAAATTATTTTCTACTTATTGAACCATATTTTACTTACTGAGGTTAACTGTGTCTCTAAAATTTTTAAAGTTAAACTCACGGAAGTTGTAAAATTGTGTTTTATGCAAATTTTCAAATTCTCTTAGAAGGTGGGTAAAAGACGGTAAAATTTCAATGTGATTTATATATATCTAAACTTATTATAAAATGACTCCAATGAATTAAATTGAACTTATATAGGTATTATGTATCTATTTTGACCTAAAATAAATTTAAATGAAATTTTTTTTAAACAATAACGTAGTGTTTTTCACTATTCATCAAAAAATTGAATGTTTTTAGAAACATACCAAAAAATCACCCTAAGATAATTTTGATATTAAAAATTCATAAATGAAGTTTATTTTAGAAAATTCAAAACATAGAAATTTCATTTATTAATTTAAAATTAACTCTTGTTGTCAAAACCAAAAAGCATATTTTAAAAAATAATAACTACCAAAAGATTGACAATTTTTTATGTCCAATTTCAAAGTGAAATTACATCAAATGACCAAAATTAGATTAAATAGTAAACATATAATCTTACTATAATTAAAAACCATTCAAATTTATAGTTGAACACAATAAATTATTTTGATTAAAACAATTTTTTTCAGATAAAATTTAGTATTTTTCACTATTCACCCAAATATGAAAGTTATCATAAAAATACCAAAAATTTATCAATACTAAATTTTTATGTCCTGATTATAAATAATAAGTTTATTTGGTCAAATTTAATATATAAAATTTTCAAATATTGGATTTAAAAAGGGTTCTCCATTAAAAGGTGGTAAATTTTCATTTAAAAAAATACTTCTTTTATCTGAAAAAATGAATTTGTTCTTATATTATGTCTAAAAACACATAATATGGATTATAAAATTATATCAATTCTATAAAATTCAAAATTCAGATAATACGATTCATAACCGTTTTTTGAACGGCTAATTTGGTAAGTCGTGGTGCACTTGAACTCAGTGTTGCGTGTAGTGCAAGTTATTGAATTACATTAAAAAAATAACGTACTATGAATTATTGGGGTGTTACATCATGAGTAATAACTGTAAAATTCCTAGATTCATCATACTAAAATAAAGAAGAAAGGGAATGAGGAGATTAGGAGGAAAAAGCTAAGGTAAAATCACCGAATCAATAAAGAACAACACATATGATCACCCAAGATCAAATGGGAAGAATGGATGAGGAAGGAAGAGCCAATGAGGGGTTTCCCACCTATTTTGATCATCCAGAACACCGAAAACCAGGAAGGGTTTGAAAATAAATGCCTCTAAAAATAAAAAAAAATCCACCATTACAAAAATGTATTGAGGATACACTGGTTATCCCGTACAATTCACTGATCACCTATTGTCCCCAACAAGGGGGCTTATATCCTCAACACTAATACGGGTACATAGATCCACTCAATAAGTTACTTGGTGGCACTCTACTACCACCGACATAACTCATTCTGCCTCTCAAAACATTAAAACCCACTTTGGGCCTCCACTACTCATGTGACAGCCTTATAAGCATCCATTAAATAATTTTAGAATCTATTAATATAACACATTTTTTATTCAAGTAGAAAATTCAATTCAATCTATCTCTATGATCATTGAGTAACCAGTTTTTCTCTAAATCCAAAATTAATAACAAGTGTAGACCGTTATATAATGCACCTATCCCACCAAACTGGGTTCCTATTTACCTAGTTCACTAAATTTTAAATGCTTTATTCGAGGAACCCTACTGTGGGTTTCACCTATTTTACAATGTATATACACAATTATATCCAATTTTTCTTATCCAAGATTCTCCAACATTAAAACCCCAAAATTTTAAAATAATAATTGTTTTGATAGCATATACAATACACAACAATGAACATACACGAACCCTGAAATATTATTATTTAAATGTGGTCATGATGACCTAGGTGTTAAATTTGAGGGAATGAATAGGATTAATTAATTTATGAAATATATAAAATTTTAAACCAATTATAAATGTATTGATAATTTATTAGTAAATAATCACTCAAATTTTAGTAAAGACATTATATTTTTCAAAAACATGTTTTCTTAAAAAATGGGTTTATTAATTTTTGTGAGAAAATACTATCATTAAGTTCTATAACTTTTTGAAATTTTATATTATAAAAGTATATCATTTTTTCAAATAACTATTTCAAAATTAGTTTATGCTGAAATTTATAGATTTTTCTGAATTGTTTGATTTTACAACGAATAATAAAAAATACTAATTTTTTTAAAACTTCACATTATTTATATGTATTTCAAATTCTAATTATATTTTGGATTAGTTTAAATGCCTAATTAGTTCTATTGAATAAAAAAATTAATTATTATCTTTGGAATAAATTTGAAAATTCAATTTGGTAAAAAAAATTATAATTAAGAAATACTTTTCCAGAAAAACAGTTTTTTATAGTGTTTTGAATTTTAATGTTTCATTAATTTAAAAAAATTTAAAAAAATTGAATCACTAAATTTATATTCAATATTTTCAATCAGGACATGTAAAATCGGTAAATATGCCACTTTTATTTTTATTCATTATGAATAGTAACCATAATAAATAATTACCACCAAAGTATGGGTAAATCACAAAATAAAACTAAAAATAATATGAAAACGACTAAAAATGATCTTAACAAACGACTTTATCCTATTTTATTAGTAGAGTTTATCTATCTACATAATTTTTTTAAATATAGAAAATTGGTGCCATATTTATTTGATTTTTAACTTTACATTATTTTATATAATGAAATGTAAAAAATGCCATATTATTTGTTTTATCATCTATATATTTTTTTCATATGGATAAAAAGGATATGTTCTATTATGAAAGGGTTATTTGAAATGTAAATTATTATTTATCATTGTAATTTATTTGAATTTTTTTGGGATGAAATAATTACCATAAAAGCCAATAGAGGAGGTAATATTTCCATTAAGCTTGACATTAAAAAAGCATTTGATACAATGGAATGAAGTTTTATTTTTAAGGTGCTTCAATATTTTGGTTTTAGTAATGAATTTATCACTAAAATCATAACCTTATTCAATTTGGCTTCCATTTCCATTCTAATCAACAATTCCCCCAGAGGATACCTCAAATATACTAAAGGTGTCAGATAAGGGGATACCCTCTCTGCAATCCTTTTCTCCATTGTAGAGGATTCCCTTAGCCGTTTACTCACTTGTCTTGTTGATCAAAATAAACTCAATCACATTCATGTTTCGGGTAATTTTATTGCTCCCAATCCCCTGTTATATGATGATGATATAATTATTTTTTTTCAAGGTGATAAAAAAACATCAAAAACCTTAAAAATCCCTTTCTCATTATGAGGAGATTTCTAGGTAAGTGATTATCTAGAATAAATATTCTATATTCTTTAGAAGAAAATTTCCACATAATATAAAATGCAGCATTATAAGTGACTTAGGTATAAAAGTGGGATATTCTACTTTTAAATAACTAGGTGTCCCCATCTTCAGGGGAAGACCTAAATCTTCACATTTCTCTAAAATTTCTAATCAGGTTATAAATCAACTTTCATCTTGGAATGGAAAATATCTTTTTATAGCAGGTAGAATCTGTCTTGTTAAATCTAAAATTGTCTCAAAAATGGTCTACTCTATGATGGTATACATGTGGACTGTTGGTATTATTAATAAAATACCACTATTTAATTTTTTTGGACAGGTATCACGGTGGAATGGAAAATTTTCACCATACAATGGTGAACCTATTGTAAACCCATTGATAAAGTAAGAATTGGAATAAAAAATCTCAAAAACATTAATGAGGAAGTTCAATCCAAGATCACTTGGGATATTCTAAATAATAATTTTAACTCAACTAGATTTCTTAAAAATATATATCTTGAGAAACATAAGAAAGGCAAGTCATCTTTTCTTACCTCCTCTATCTGGCCTTCTATATAACAATATGTTTCCTCAATTATGAATAACACTCGATGGATGGTCTCTAGAGACTCCTCTTTCGATTTTTGGTAGGATAATTAGACTGGAACTCCTTTAATTTCTATAATTTCTCTTGACCAATGTCCTAAGAACACAAACCTCTCCATTAGAGATATCCTTGGATCCCAAAATGATCCTCTTCCTGAAAACATAATGAATTTCATTGATACATATACTTTCTCCATCACTGATGATTTATTATGCTGGGAACTTTCTCACAATGGAATTCTTAACTCAAAAAACTATTACTACCACTATTTTTGTAACGCTGAAAGTGATTTTGGGTGGATAAAGCTCTTTGAAAAACCTAGGATAAAATCGTCAATATTTACCCTCATCTAGAGGCTTGCTCACAAAATGAGTCCCACTGAAGATCTCTTTCAATTTCATGGTATTCAACTCTGTTATAAATTCTATCTTTACAACCAATATAGAGAATATTCCAATCATCTCTTTCTTTATTATGCCACTTCTTCTGCTTTTTGAATTATATTTTTGACATTTTTAAATGTAGGTGTGTTATTTATGGCGCTATAAAATCACAATTAAAATTATGTGTGGAGATGGATAATTATCAATAGATTAAAAATATTTTCCTTACTGCTGTTGTAGAGCTTCACCATGTTATCTTGTATGATAGAAATTATTATATTCATAATAAATTCACATTATGTCATGATGTAGGGTGAATGTAGCTTCTCATTACCATACGTGAAGCTGATTCAATTCAAAAGGGACACTGAATCAACATGGTTCACGACATTGTCATTCTATGAAGACTCCTTATTGATGGAAATTACTTCCAACCACGTTGCACTTTTGAAGACTTTTGGGGAACCCCTCTTCCTAGTTCGATTAAAGTTAATTTGGATGGTGATTCCAAAGGCAGCCCAGGACCTACAGTTTGTGGTGAAATATTTAGGAATCTTGCTGGTTAGATCCTTGGATGATTTTATAGTATATGTGGTATTGACTCTTCTCTAGATGAAGAAATGAAAAGTATGATTCATGCCATTTGTTTTTCCAAACAACATGGTTAGAGAAAACTTTGGATTGAGTGTGTCCCGACCACCATTGTGCAAGATATTTGTAATGATGTGATACATCTCGCATGGCCGATCACCACTCACTGGATGAGCTGTATCCTCACTCTTCTTGACATCAAATACATCATCACTCATATTTATCAATAAGCTAACATGGTTTCTGATGGAATTGCGAAAAGGGGGGTTAATTGAGATATTACCAAGCTTGATAATATTCCCGCTGATCTAATCCCTTTTCATTAAGAATATTGTAATATGTTTCCATCTTTTAGACTCCTGTAGAATTTTTCTTTATAATAATTTTTCCTTATTCTTTTTACCAAGAACCACCTTCATTAAAAAAATAATTACATTAAATGCACCAAAAATTCAAACACAATATTCATTTTATTAATATAAAAAGAAAATTAATTAATTTAAAAATGTTAAAAGTAATTTAATTTGAGTAAATTATAGTGTTCCATGAATTTTTTAGATAAAAAAAATTTTAGATAGGTTTTAATGAATTATATTTGAATTCAATTGTTTTCATGTTATTTTCAATTTCAAATTAGAATAATAGTTTAAAAAATGACATCAATTTAGTTTATAATTTATACTATAATATTAAATGATTTTAAATTAATAAAAATACTATATTCTACAAATTGATTGGAATATGTTTGGAAATATCAACTATGGTCCATTTGTTAACCAATTTTATTTTTATAGTTACTATTTTAACCCCAAAAGAGTAAAAAACATCATTATCATGGTAATTGTAAAAAATCGTTAAAGATGGTTAAAACAAAGAGATTAGGGTAAAAAATAATACAGAATTATTCTAATTTCACTGGGTGATAATATTTTAAACCATATTAATCCTATCTTCAAATTAAATCATTTTGGATATTTTTTCAATGGAAAATAATTTATATTTATTTTATATTTTTTTTAATTCCATGAATTACCATTATTTTAAAGGTTAACATATTCTACAATTTTATTCACATTTAAGAAATTTAATTAATTATCTTTTAAATGTGAACCACTTCTATATTTTTATTCACACTAAACAATAATAATTAATGTTTACTATTTTCACTATTCATTACAGTAAAAAACTAATTTTTTCTTATTATATAATATAAATTATGATGATTCAAAATATAGTATCATTTTTTCAAATTCAAATCATATAATTTTCCAAATTAAATTTATCGTTAATTCCCTAAGCGCAATGAAAAAACGGTTTTTCCAAAGAAAAACATTTAAAATTTCAGAATGTTTTAATATTAGAATTCAATATGAAATTGATTCCAATGAAGAAAATTAGGTAAATTTCAATATAATTTAACTAATGTGACTTTAAAATCAATTTCAAATATAAATAACTATGATTATAACATTAATGAAAATTTATTTTTCAATAAAAAATTAACATTTTTCAGTAATCATAAAAAAAATTAACCTGTTAAAAAAATAACAAAAAATTATTCGAAATTTATTTTTACATTTAGATTTATAAAATTATATTTATTTTTTCAAATATTTTTTCTAAAAGTAGAAAATTTATTTTTTAATTATGCGCGTAAAGTGTGACTAAACTTTTTTTTTAAAAAATATAGTTTTTTAGAAAACATTTCTTATTATTTCAAATGATTATTCATTTTATTAGAAAAAATAGATATTCATTTAATTTATTTCATACATTTGAAAACCAAATAAGTTTCAAAATTTACTTGTTTCTATTCATACCTAAAAACATAATGACAAGGTTATGTTGGTCTTGCTTAAATAATTATAGTTTAATAGATTATTGAGTTTCATTCGAACTTGTTGTATCAGGATTGGAAATCTACTGAAGAGGCTGAATTGATTTTAAAATAAGATAAATATTAATGTTTTAGGATGTTACATTGTATTTTAATATTGGTTTTGAATTTCATATTCAATATCAAAAACATGGTGTTTGTATTTTAAAATATTGTGGTGTTATATTCTACCCCCCTTAAATAAATTATATTTGAAAAATTTAATCATGATCTTGATAATCAAGGGTTTGACATTTGAATATACCATTTCTGAAAACCATAAATGTAAAAAGGTTTAATAAAACATCCTCCGGATAAAATAGAAAGGAAATTATGAAGGGCATCCAGGATAACACATTACTTGGATTCCAAGTAAGAGAACAATGAAAGAAAATGAAGACATGGAAATGGAAGAGAATACTAATTCCCAATGATTAATATAAAGTGATTAAGATCATAGAATAAAAGAAAGTAAATTATTAATAAAATGTAAAAAAATCGAAAAAATAAATAAATTATTAGTTAAAAGAACATTAGATTCAATAGAAATAAAGGTATTAGTATAATTTTTTTGATTCGAGATCCTTTTCATAGATTTAATGGATTTTTTTACCATTATGATATTGAACAAAAAAAACTATAATTTCAAATTCATATTCTAGTTGTTATTAAATTAATTCTTACATGATATCATACTAGAAGAAATCAATATCTAATAAGAATTTTTTTATGCCCAAAGAACAAAAAATAATATTTAACATATAATTAGATTAATTTAAGAATGAAAAGTAATTCCACCTATCCCAATTTAGTTTTTAAGACCAAAAATGGTAATCAAATTCTATCCAATAACACAAAAAATTTACCATAATCCATTGCACATATATTTAACCTTAAAAATAATCCAAAAATTTTCTTAATTAATCAATGTTCAAAAATTTAGATTTGTTGTTACAAAATCAAATTTATATTTCTCAAAAAATATAATGTAGATATTAATGTCAAATTATAAATATGTTAATACCTTGGTAACCATAAAATAGTAATGAAAAAATGAACACCTCTTAAAATAAAATATCATGTTTTTTAATATATTTCAATGATCCGAGCACATAATAAACTCCAAAAAAATAACATAACCAATAAAATAACTAACCAATTTCAATGTCTCAAGTAATATCCCTTAAACATCTATTTATCATTATTATATAAACATTGTGAAGATATTAGTGGTTTTATTTCCTCAATTATCTATTTTATAAAAGATCAATTTGCTGCTGAATCACTTTTCTTTGTACCTTTCAACACGTGTCTTCAAATCCTCATAGAAAACCCATTGTAGTAAAATCCTTATATTTTTGAATAATTTTATTGATTAAATACATCTACAACATATTTCATGAATCCAAATACATAGGTACTTTAATCACTCCACTTCCACTATAATAATAGCATAATATTGACCTTGATCCCTTAGCTTCTTTGAAAGTGTATTCCCTTGAATCATGGGGGATTCATTTGCATTGTTTCCCATCCCCATAATGTTAAAACACTTAACATAAATTTTTTCTTAATTACACTTACAATTATTATCCTTTTAACCTTTCTCTCCAAATATATTAAAAATATCCATTACCTTCAAACAAGTACCAATATGTTTCTTTCTACATTTATCTTATAAGAGAAATCATACTTTCCTATATTCCCATTATCTATATTTTTATATGATATCATGTTATTATATTGATTAATTTAAAATACATAATACTTAGAGAATTATTTTTTTATCTTGATATCACATGATATTATTTCCTCTTATTTTGATAATATTTGGGAGACCTGTTCCATTCAAGGGATTGGATTAAGCCCATCAAAGAAAGGAACATTCTTACTATTTTGATTACATGAATTAATATGGTTCCCATTCATTCCTATAGAATCCAATTATATTAAATTGAATGCACAATATTAGATTACAAAATTATTAATCATCATACATAATCCCAAAACATGTTAACCACTTAGCATAAATTGACAAATTAATGAATGGATGATCTCAAAATCATAAACATGGATTAATTGGGAAATTTTTAAATAATAATGATATTTTTAAATACATGATAATGGTTTGAAAATAAAATTTGAATAAACCAAAGCATGTCTCATGGGAGTGTAAAAAAGTCCAAAGTAATGGCCAATTTCATGTACCAGGTAACACTGAAGTCTATCCCGATGATGCTTTTTAGAGTAATTACCCCTCGGTACATATGTGTCAAAACCACATCCACATGTAATATCCAAATAGTGATTTATTTCTAGAAAAACCACACAATCATTACCTTACCAAAATATTATGACGTTATCCTATTCCAACCCTTATCATTATTCTATAATCTATGTTTTATTAAATCTAGTTCCCAATTTTCTAATCAACTTTTTCTAATAAAAACTGTAATTATAGATACCTTCTCATTTAAAACATTAAAATGTCATTATATATGAGAAATATTTATACATTAAACCAATAGACTCCCAAATACTATAGTTGGTATAGTGCCTTTGGAAACATGGAAATATAAAATGAGTATATATATGAGTTACATTATCTCCCACTAGGTTCTTCATGACTAGAACCCTTCATAGACACATAAAACATAATACATATCATCATAACCTGGGGAAGGAAACATAAAAAGGCATGATCTCAAATGCTAATTAAGTGTAAAAAAAGGGATACATGTAAGAATAAACCTGAGAATAATGGTATGAGAACATGATCATGAATATAGAAGATGATACTCTAAATATCAAAGATAATAAACATTAATCATGTAATAAATCATGGAAATTCATAATAGATTAATCAAAAGGAATTAAAGAAAATAAGACATGAATGTATAATACAAGAGCAAGACATGTAATTTTGGAAACACATAAACTTATAATGATTTCCATAGTAGAAAACGCATCAATTCCAAGACCATATTAGTGGAAAAAGTGTTGCACTGAACTGGGTGAACCCTCGTTCTATCCCTATATTATTGAACTATGTAAACCCTTGTTCCATCCATGTATTCCTGAATGAGCAAACCCTCATTCTATCCCTCTATTACTAAACTAAGTAAACCCTCATTTTAGCCCTGTATTATTGAATTTAGTAAACCCTAGTTCCAACCCTACCTATCGGATGAGATATAAATTATCATCCAATGCATTGGAGGGAGATATAGGTTCCACCTGCCACATAATTAAATCATACATAAATGTACCAAAAGATCATAAATAAGCATATCACAACCCATGAAATGAAATATGTATCATATAAATGTATGCATGTCATAACCTATGGAAAGAGATATGTTTCACCATCATTTCTTCATAAACAAAACCTGTGAAAAGAAGCGGGTTTTAAAAGCATATAACCCATGAAAGATAAATGGTCTACATAAACATCATTCCATCAAAACATAATCCATTAAAAGAAATTATATGAAGGAAAAATTGAATATTTTTCCCCATAAAATAATTACCAACACCAATGGATGTTATCTTTTACGGGAAATAATTTTTAAAGGTCTTTTGAAATAATTTCTTAAGGAAAATAACATATCTTCTTTGAAAAATGATTTTTTTTAACATGAAAACATTTGAATTTTTTATTCAAAAATTAACTTTTAAAACATATAAAGAATCTTTGAAAAAAATAAAACATATTTAATTTTTTTTGGAAACATGGTTTTTGAATACAATAGATATCCGACCGAAGAGAGAGATGGTGTGGTTTCACTAAATGAATTATCTTAATTTAAAAAAGATTGTAAAAAGGTAAAAAATGAGGTTATATTTAATAAACATAGGATAAGGAAGCCCATGAATAATCTTGAGATATTTCATCAATGTAGGCATAAACATAAATAATCTCAAAAACAATAAGATTTCCTCAATAAACACTTATAACATGGTTACATAGAATCAAAATCTCCATTTAAGAGAATAAAATTACATTAATCATAATATATCATTAAAATAATGATATTTATGATATAATATATACATTTTAAGTATATACACCATAAAAAATAATTTAGGTTCATAACAAAACAAGAGTCTCAAAGAAGGAAAATTGAGACAAAAATGTTTTACTAATTTTGTAACATTTGAATGTTAACCCCCATGAAAGTAGGATAAAATAATTGATATGTGAATACCAATAAATATAGGAATAATATACAAATAATTTTGAAATGGGGGTTACAGACACAACATAAAAGGAAAGAGTGGTGAACATAACATGAATCTCATAGAAATTAAAAGTGAGATGATATTCCCCTGACCTTGTGTCTTGACTCTCAATATAATAAAAAAATCTTACTATATAATAACTATAAGTTTTTTATAAATATTTTACAGAATAATATTCTTACATATATTACTATATCTGTTTTTATTATCACCTTATATTATATGCTGGTTAACGATCCTATATTAATGTTTCACTTTGGGTAATATTCACATTGTTCTTCATAAGTGTCTTAATTTGTTATATCATTGATCCTTATAATTATATCATGATTCAAGAATATATAACATGATAAAAATATCAGTTATATATATTATAATAATATTATAATAATTTATACCAAATAGAAGTATGAAATGGAATACACCGTTCATGGTGACGGTAAGCCATACATATGCATAAAGTTTGTTCACATTTTTATTGTCATATTAAAAATGTATGTAAATGACATATGTATATATATGTATATATATATATATATATCATTATTATAGTAGAAATAATAAATCATATATATATATTATTTTCATTAAGCCAATCTATAATATATTCTATGTGGTGTATGAATGAATCACATCAGTTTGAGGGGGCGGTAGTCCAAACTTCCTCAAACAAGATTATCGTTTTAACACCAAATGGAAGGTAAAAGGTTTTGTGTTAAACAAGTAATAAATAAGAATAAATACATAATAAATATAATATATTACATATATAAATAGTTTTTCTATCATAATGTCCAACATGATTGGAGGTAAAGGAGAAATGAACAATCATCATTTTGGGAAGCAGTATTTCGACGTACAAAAAAACTAAATGTTCAACATCTATTTGAAGGAGGTGTATGTAATTTTAGGTGATAAAAAATTCATAAAAACATCATAGTATATTTAGTATACTATTTTTTTCACACAATAATGGAATAAATAGATTGTAGGGGGGGATAAGGAAAATAAAGGGAAAGAGCTCAATAGATGTCGTTACCTCTAAATCTGGTAACTCTTTTTGGTTTTCTCTAAAATGATTCATTGAGATGGTTTATTCAAAAAGATAGTATTCAATAATTAAGGGAGGATTTTTGGAAGGAAATTTGGTATTTAATTTTCTGACTTAAGAGGCTGCAGAGGTGTGAGTAATGGGTAGAGTTGGTGGCCTTTTATAGGGACTCAAAAGGACTCACATGGAATTTTTAGAAACAAATTAAGTGTGCATAGGTTATTACCTAAAAAAAAGTCTTAAATAACCAACCAGAAAAATAATTTAAGTGTTACATATGAACTACGGATATCCAATGGGTGTGGTACATGTTTCTAGGTCATTTGAGCCCTTAATTTTAAGGATTTGTCTCTAATTAAACTTAATTTGGACTTAATTGTTGCAATTAATTTTAATCAATTTTACAAATCAATATGGTAATAAATTAACATGGTATAATTAGAATAAAAATGTCTGAATGAATACAATGGTTTATTTTTTATTTTTTAAATTCACTTCACAAAATTGGAAAAATTACGATTAGTGTTAACCCTACAGATGAGACGAAATAATGGGGTTTTAATATAGGAAAAAGTTCTAAAGATTGTTAAGATTTTATATTAAGTATCAAAGTGTAATTGATTATAATGAATTTTATTGTATTTTTATACATAATATTAATCTAATTTTACATCAAAAATATTGATAATATCATTTATCATTAATAATTAATTAGAAAAAATGAAGTTTTTAAATAAAAAGCATCATTGTTTGACTATTCATCATGAAACGATGTTTCTCAGAAAAATACTAAAAATTCACTCTTAGATAATTTTGATTTTATGAATTAATAACTAGATTTTATTTTATCAAATTATAATTATAAACTTATCTCAAATTAATTTTATTATTAAAAGCGGTTCATTCGAGAAAATAGTGTTTTTAAACACAAGAAGGAATTTTCCAAAAAAAAACATATATTTCAATATAAATATTTTTATTTATATAAAATATAAATATTTGAAAATTAGTTATTACTATGTTTAATTCCTAGGTTATAATTTTTCTATTTAAATAATTAAAACAATAAAAAGAGATTTTTCTTAGAAACTCAATGTTATGTGTATCGTAGGACAACTCAGTGTTGCGTTCATCGTATGTCAAGTTAGTGTTATGTGGAATGTACACCATGTTAGTGTTGTGTGTAAAATTTTCTAATTTAGTTATTTGTGAAATGAATATTTGACTTAGTTCATTGCAATATGTAAATGAAAATTCAAATTTATTTGATAAAAGTAGGTCAAAATAACTAAGGGGTTACATTCTATCCCCTTAAAATGAATTTCACCCTTCAAATTAATCACATTGGTAAAAATAAGTGCGGACACTTCTTCTTAATCATGTCATAAAGTTCCCACACAGCTTCCTCTAATTGGTGATTTATCTACAATGCTTTGACCATGAAATTGGTCTTTTTTTGTACAACATTCTCTGATCGGTCCATAATTTCAAGAGGTTGTTCTTCATAAAAATGATCATGGTCTAGTGGTATGAAATATGAGTTTAGTACATGTGAAGGATTAATTATGTACTTTTTCATGAGGGATACATTGAACACATCATGTACTTGTGAGATATTTGGAGGAAGTTCCAAGTGATAGTCTACTTTCCCGATACAATCATGAATTTTAAAGGGCCTGACATACCTAGGGATTAGTTTCAACTTCTTCTCAAATATCATAACTTTCTTAAAGGTTAAGATTTTTAAAAAACCTTTTTTATAACATCAAATTCAATATCACACTAATGGTTGTCAATATAAATTTTCTGCCAATTTTGAGATGCCTTGATATGCTACTGAATAATTCTAACCTTCTCATCCATTTGTTCAATGATCTCAGGCCCTAATAGATTACTATCTCCAATGTCATCCCAACATGTTGGAGATCAAAATTCCATCCCATATAGTGCATCAAAAGGTTCCATCTAAATTCTTGAGTGATTTCAATTATTGTAAGAAAACTAAACCAAAGGACTGTGTTGATCCAAACAATATTTGAAATCGAGATAACAATATCTCAACATATACCCTAGGGTTCTAATTTTTCATTCGGACTGACCCTATTCTTGAGTATGATAAAGTTTGTAGAATTTGAATTCTATATTAAGTGATTTCTAAAGACTTCTCCAAAATATAGAGGTAAACCTGGAATCCCGATGTGATTTAAAAGAATTTGTTACTCCATGGAGCCTTACCACTTATTTAATGTATATTCTGGAAAGTTGATCAAGAGAGAAATCATATCTGATAGCAATAAAGTATGCTGACTTAGTAAGGAGATAAACTTCCACACATATATTATTAAACCCTTTAGAGGTTTTAGGTAGTCCAACGACAAAAATCCATAGTGATGTTCTCCCATTTCCATTCAGGTATGGGTAATGGATGAAACATCCCTTTAGACTTTTATCTTTCAGCCTTAACCTGACAGCATACCAAACACCGAGAAACAAACTCCAAGATATCTATCTTCATTCCATCCCACCAGAAGTATACATTCAAGTTCTTATACATCTTCGTACTTCTAGGGTGAATAGATAAGGATGAACTATGAGAATCCTCTAAAAACTCTTTCTTCAAATATGGCATTGAAGGAACACATACAAGTTTCTGCACCTTATCAATCCATCCCAATCAATTTTAAACTCAGAAACATTGCTAAACTTCTTTTTCATATCATCATATTCCTTATACAACTACTTAAAGTTCACATGGATAGTTGAATGAACATTCATTTGAGAAAGATATGAATTTTCCCCTTCCTTCGGGATTTCTAGATCCATCCTTTTGAAATAAAAAAATATTGGATCTTTTTTTGTCCTCATCATAGAAAATCTAGAGTGATCCTTCTGAATCAAAGCATCGAACACATTATTCACATTCCTTGGGTGGTAATGTATTGAGCATTCATAATACTTTATCAACTATAATCATCTTCTCTAGTGCATGTTTAACTCTTTCTATGTGAATATATATTTAAGAAAATTATGATTGGTATATAAATCACACTATTAACCATAAAGTTAATACCTCCATATCTTTAATGCAAATATTACTGCCACTAACTCAAAATAAACTGTTGGGTAATTTTTATCAAGAATCATGTACTGCCATGAGGCCTAAGATATAACCATGTTATTTTTTCATAAGAACACATCCCAATCCCTTATTAAATGAATAACTATATATTACAAACCCTTCTCTACAATAGGGTAATGTAATTACTGGTGCACTAAAAACATTGTCTTTAGTACCTTTTAATTTTACTCGAATTCATCTATCTAGAAGAACATCACACCCTTTCTATTTAACATGGTTAGATGGTTTGACAGTAATGATAAATTATCCAAAAAGCATCGATAATATCCATCTAAAACAAGATATCTATAGATCTCACTCACTGTGGTTGGTCTAGGACAACTTTCAATGGCATCCGTCATTTATGGATCTACTACCATACTATATCTTGAGATTATGTGACCCAAAAAAGAGACCATTTTATTCAAAATTCCCCTTTTTTAAAATTTTCATATAACTTCTCCTTTTAGGGTATTTATTGAAATTATCAATTGATATGCATGATTTTACATGATCTTTAAATAGATAATATTATCAACTACAAAGACTACCACAAACAGGTCAATGTAATTTCTAAAGACCCTATTCATTAAATCCATGAAGATAGTAGGGGAATTAATGGGACAAAAAGGCATCACTATATATTCATACTGACCATACCTTGTACAGAATTCAATATTAGGTATATCCTCTTTATTAACCCTCAATTGATGATATCCAGAATAAAGGTCAATCATGGAAAATTATTGATCTCTAGGTAGTCAATCAAACAAGTCATCAATATATGGAAGATGATATTTATTCTTGATTGTGATCTTGTTCAAATTTTTATAATCAATTTTGAGTCACATTGATCCATCATTCATCTTCACATAAAGGAACCAGTGCACCCCATGGTGACACAATTATCCTAATAAATACCTTATCATGTTTTTCTTGTAGTTTATTCTACAAATCTTGCAACTAAAATAGGTCCATTATATAAGGAGTGTTTGAAATTGTGGTGGAACCAGGTGTAAGTTTTATTGAGAAATCAACATCACATTTAGGTGGAAGACTAGGAAAATATTCTTAAAAGGCATCCAGAAAATGTCGAACAATAGGAATATCATCGATTTAAATCTTCTCCCAAATAATTTTAGATAAATAAACCTTTTTAATGGGAATTAAGACCCATACACTGGATGTAATCTCTAGATGAAGTTCAGACTTATCCTCACATTGATGGATGATCATAGGAGGAATTTAACTATCAAATATAACATCCCATCCGTGAAAATTGATATGGAATTTATGTAGGGAAAGAAAATACATCCCTAATATTACATTGAATTCAACCAAAGTAACAATGAAAAGATTTGTAGGAAGCACATTCCCACAAAAATCAACTAGAGAGGAATGATAAACATGATATGCAATCATCATACCATTTTGGGTTTTCACTACTAATTCCACATCTAATTACATTGTAGAATATTAACACCTTTATAAATGTATTAATATATAAAGGTGTGGGTAGATCCATAATCAAATTTGACTTTAGTAGTTCTAGAGTTGATGGTAACTATACCTTTCATCTTTTCGTTATTGCACCCCTCATCAGATATAGAGATTGCATGTGATTTTCCCTTATTCCTCTCCTTAAGAGGTTACTCACTTCGATCATCATCACTAAACCTTGGTTTTTGGAAATGGTTAGAAAAAATCAAATTTTCCTTACACTTGTAGCACTGAATTGTGGGTGGTTAATTCTGTGTAGATTTTTATCCATTAGAATTTTGAGATAACTTATTCCCATCACCTCAAAAATCAATTTCCCAGTGACCTTCCTTTTAGAACATAAAAAAATTATTAGACCCCCTAATGAAATTTACTACATGCTTATTCCCACACTTAGAACATAAAAAAAGTTCATATTCTTTTCTCCATAGTTTTTACTGTTTCCTTTAAACTCCTTATTCCTCATCTTGTCGAATTCATGATATTGATACATGGTTCAAACCTCCATTTCAACCTTTACTGCACAACACCCAATCTTTTAATACCTACTAATGTCTCTTATGTACAATTCCTTTTTTATACTTGGTGTTAAACTAAAAAAAACCTATCAAATTTACTTTCGAGTTGGATGAAAATTCCTGAATCATACCTAGAATGTCTCCTAAAATTTGTCTCATAGGTACCAATATACTCATCATCCATTTGATTCAGCTCAAGGAACTCTTTCTCCATCACGGTACATAGAATCATAGGAATGAACTTATTGATAAATAAACTCTTTAACTCATCGAAAACCATGGATTCAATCTCATTATACTGTCTCATATTCTTGGTTAGAGTCCATCACTAATCTATTTCGCCTTATAAGTGATAAATAACAATGAATACTTTCTCATGATCCAAACAATGAAGAATGAAGAATTTCTTTCTAGTGGTACTAAAAAATTATTTAGTAACAACTGGATCAGAATACCCTTTGAAATATGGTGTATATAGATTCATGAAAGACTCAACTGAATATTGTTCCCTCCATTGAGTATTTGGAATTACACCATGGTTCATAGCTTGAGAAATCTATTTGAGCATAGAAACAATATTTTTTATTCTAGATCCCAGAGAATTTGGTTGCTCAAGAAGAAAATCATTTCATTGTCTATTAAAATCTCCATGAACATGCTTCCTTTGGGTTTCATAATTCGAATAAAACCAAATGAATTGAGTACGAGATAGTTATCATAATGAGGAACTGCATAATCATGACTAATCAGTTATATGATGTTTAACTTATTACACCTTACTTAATCTATGACACATTAGGTTTATCCTAGGTTACTCATAGCCAACCAATATTAAAATCCATCATAATAGTTCATGAAGAGTTCGTGAATTTCCATGTTATATCCCACGAGAATGTCAAACCAGGTGTGCAGCAAGGCCTGTTGTCGTGTACCAGATTATCCCGAGTCCAGACCATAACATCTTGTTAGAGTTGTTAACCCTAGGTACATTTGTGGTAGAGAAACATTCACTTTTGGAATCCCGACAAGGATTTATTACTAGGAAATCACTCACTCTATCCTTCACTAAAAGTCTAGGACATTTTCTTATAATTTTTCTAGTTCTTGGACTTATCCCTATACATGTCCCTTAGGGTTATCACTATGGTTTTCTCGTCATATTTTCCAAAGGTGAACTATAAATTTTCAATGATACCGACTATAGAGACCCTCACTTTTCAAACATTAACATTTCATTACATATACGGGATACTTGAACGTTGTACAAACAAACTCCCAATGAATGTAGTTGGTATAGTGCCTTTGGAAACATAGAAACTTAAACTTGTACATATGTGAGATACATTATCTTCCACTAGGTTCTTTGCGACTAACACCATTCTTAATAACAACAAACATAATACATATATTCATAACCTGGGAAAGGAAAAATAAAAATGGGTGAGATCAAATGCTCAGTAAGGATAAATTAGGGAGACATGTAAACATAAACATGAGCATCAGGGTATGGGTACAAGATCATGAAAATATAAGATCGTACGCTGCATATCAAAGATCATATTCATGAATCACAGAATAAATCTTGGTAGTTCATATACATTAATAAAAATGAAGTAAATAACATAAGCTATGAAATAATAACATTGGAGTAAGACATGAAATTATGGAAACCCATATGCATATAATGATTTCCATAGTGGCCAAGGAATCAATTCGAAGACCATCTTAGTGGAACAAGTCCTTTACTAAACCAGGTGAACCCCGTTCAAGCAATGTATTATTGAACTGAGTAAAACCTCGTTCCACCCCTATATTAATAAACCGAGTAAAACGTCGTTCAATACCTGCATTACTAAACCGAGTAAACCATTATTGTATCCCTGTATTAAATAATCGATTAAACCCTCATTCTATCCTTGTC
Organism: Viscum album; assembly: GCA_963277665.1. Classification (NCBI taxonomy): domain Eukaryota; kingdom Viridiplantae; phylum Streptophyta; class Magnoliopsida; order Santalales; family Viscaceae; genus Viscum; species Viscum album. The sequence continues at coordinate 1,424,382,848 of OY728163.1, read as the reverse complement.
TATTTCACAAGATATAAATCATTACCCAATGCATTGGTGGGAAGTATGGGTCCCACCCATCACTTAATTAAATTATACATAAAAGTACCACAAGATCATAAATAAGAATATAATAACCCATGAAATGAAATGGGTATCCTAAAAATGTAAACATGTCATAAACTATGGAAAGAGTCAGGTTTCATCATTATTTCATCATAAACATAACCTATGCAAAGAAGCAGGTTTCGAAAGCATATATCCTATGAAAGATAAATGGAATTCATAAACATCATGACATGAAAAGATAACCCATTAAGAGATAAAATATAAATGGAACCATTCCATAATTTTCCCCATAAAAGAATTATAAAAACAAATGGATGTTATCTTATATGGAAAATTATTTTTAATGGTCTTTTAATAACATTTATTAAGGAAAATATACTTTGTTCTTGGAAAAATGATTTTTATAACACAAAACCCTTTCAAAACCATTATATTTTAAAATAACATTGAAAACTTATAAATAATATTTAAAAGAAATAAAAAAAAATTAAAACCTTTTTTACATGAAAATTATCCCCATGGATATTTTTAATACATTTTTTGAAAACATTTTTGATAACATGGTTTTTGAATACAATAGATTTCTGACATAAGAGGGAGATGGTTAGATTTACCTAAATGCAGTATCATGAGTAAAAAAGGAGTAGAGAAAAGGTACCAAAAATGAGAATATCTTTAATAAGTATAAGAGAATAAAACTCATGAATAATATTGAGTGATTTCATCAAAGGAAGCATAAATATAAAAAATCTCAAAAAATGACAAGATTGCCTCAATACACTCTTATAACTTGGTTACATGGGATAATACTCTCCATGTAAAAAAATAAAATAAAATAAGGTTTAATATATTATTAAAAGTATTAAATTCATGATATAACATGTAAAATAGAAATATATACACCTCAAAAATGAGTTTAGGTGCATAAAAAACATGAGTCTCAAAAAAGTATAATTGAAACAAAATTGTTTTACTGATTTGGTAACTTTTGAAAGTTATACCCCATGAAAGAAAGATAATATAATGGATATGTGAATACCCATAAATTTAGTTATATGATACATATAATTCAATCATTTTAACAATATGAACCACAGAAAAGGAATGAGTGGTGAACATAACATGAATCTCATTGAAATTAAAAGTGAGATGAAATTCACCTTACCTTGTGTCTTGAATCTCTTCATACACATAAAAGATTGATATATAATAAAAATAAGTTTATTATACATAATTTAACGAATAATATTCTTATATATATTACCATATATGTTTTTATTATGTACTTATATTACCCTCTTGATAATAATCCTGTATTAATGTTTCACCTCGGGTAATATTTGCTTTGGTCTTCACATGGCTCTTAATTTGTAATATCATTGATCATTATAATTATTTCATGACTTCAGAATGTAGGAAATGATATAAATATCAGGTATATATAGTATAATTATATTATAATAATTTAAATCATATTGAAGTATGAAATAGAATACACCGTTCATGGAGGCAGTAAGCCATACGTATGCATGAATGTTGTTTCTGTTTTTATTATCATATTGAAAGAAAGTATGTAAATAGAATTTATATATATATGTGTATATATATTTATATAATTAGTCAAGGATCATGAAAATATAATATATATAATATAATTTAACTAAACCCATCCTTAATATATTCCATGTGTTGTATGGACGAATCACATCTCTTTAAGGGGGCGGTACACCACATTTCCTCAAACAAGATTATCTTATTAACACCAAATGGATTGTAAAAAGATGTGCGTTAAAAAATAAATAAAGATGATTAAAGACATAATAAATATAATATATTATGTATACAAATAGTGTCTCCGTCATATTTTCTACCATGATTGGTGGTAAATGAAAAATGAACAATCATTATTTCATGAGGTAGTAGTTCACCGTATATATAAACAATATCTTTAACATCCATTAGATGGGTGTGTGTGTAAGTGTATGTCCTAAACATTGAATAATAACATCCTATTATATTGATTATAATATTTTATTCTCACAATAAGTGAATAAAGTGTGTGGATGTTGTGGATAATGAAATTAAAGGAAAGGAGTTTGAAAGAAGATGTTACCTCTAAATCGGGTAACTCCTTTCGGTTTTTGCCAAAAGAATTTCTTGAGAGGGTTTATTCAAAAATATTGTCATAATGGTATAATGTAGTATTTATGGGAGTCAATTTGGGATGGGATTGTTTTAACTTAATATGATTTATAGGTTTGAAGAATGGGTAGAGGTGGTGGCCTTTTATAGAGAAGGAAAAGGACTCACATTGAATTTTTAGAAATAAATTAGGTGTGCACATGTTATTAACTAACTAAAGCCTTAAAAAACAAAAACAACTCATTAATTGAAAATTAATGTCTGAAATATAGACATCAAATGGGATTTGTACATGTTTATAGGTCATTTAGTCCTTCAAATTTAATGTTTAGTCCCTAGTAAATCTTAATTTGGCCTTAATTGTTGTGATTAATTTTAGTCACTTTTACTCGTCATTTTGGTAAAAAAATGAACATGGTATCATTAGATACTGAAAATTAGACTGAATAAAATGTTGTATTTAATATATTTGAGACTAAATTTATAGAATTTGGAAAATTAATATTAGTGATAATCTCACAGACGAGACAAAATAAAAAGGGTTTAAAGTTAGAAAAAGTTCAAAAGATTGATAAGATTTTCTATTTAGTATCAAATGGGAATTGATTATAATAAATTTAATTTTATTATTTGATTTAATATTTATCATATTTTACCTTGAAAATTATTTATACTATCATTTATCATAAATAATTAATTAGAGAAAAAATGTAGTTTTTAACTAAAAAGCAGTATTTATCACTATTCGTCAAATGATGAAGTTTCTCAAAAAAATACCAATAAATAAACCTAATATAATTTAGATGTTATGAATTAATAAATGAAGTTTATTTTATTAAATTATATTTTTAAATGTGTCTAAAATTTATTTAACTACTAAAATTGGTTCATTCGAGAAAATAATGTTTTTAAACATAAAAAGGACTTTAGAAAAAATCATATGTCTCATTTTCAATATGTTTTATTTATATATAAAAAAAATATTTGAAAATTGGTTATTTCTATTTTTAATGTATAGGTTATAATTACATTATTTAAATAATTTAAAATATAAAAATATATATTTCATAGAAACTCAGGGTTGTATGTATCGTAGGCCAACTCAGTGTTGCATGCATCATACGCCAATTTGGTGTTGCGTGGAATGTATGACAAGTTGGTGTTTCATGTAACTTATCCTATGTCAGTTTCATCTGAAATGAATCATTGAATTAGTGAATTGTATAGTATAAATGAAAATTTAAATTTATTCAAAAAAAATAAGTCGATAAAAAATCTCTGTGTTACAGTAATGACCCCAAACCCATAAGCCTAGAGTCAGTGCCAACTATATTTCCTGGGAAGAAGTTACAAGGAATAAAATCATGAAGGAATAAATAGTTTCGTAGTGTTGGTAAACAAGATACATATGTGAAATTCATATTACAATTGAAAACATAAAATACACAATGTTTTTTTTTGACAATACAATTATTTCCCTTAGCATGATCATGAATATCATTCCAAAAAATACTTCTTGATATCTTGGAGAAAATAAAACATAAGAAAGGGATGATCTTAAATGATCAGTAAGAGTAAGAATATTTTTGAAAATATCATGAATAAATAATCATAATAAATATAACTAGGAAAATAAATAAAATACTCGTCATTTAAATATTAACTTGAGAGCATAGTATGGAAAGAATAAATGATGATCAAATAAACCCATATAAATAATCACATAAGCTTAAAAATAATGCTTGGATACTATAAATAATCAAATAATCAAATTTATATTAAAAGATAATATAATAATTATTTAATGGATAATTTCTAACATCAAAAACATAATTCCAAGAACATTCACAATACAATTTAAATCTGCGGGTCGAAACCCGTCTAATTTGGCTAGCCGATTTCTCACCTAAGACATGTTGATGCATCTATGAGATATCTATAACTATGATCCACCCATCACATACTATGTATAATAAATTAATCATATGAATGTTATGAAACATAATCAATTTAAAATTTTTTATTAAAAAACTATCAAATGAAATATTAATACTTACCAAATTAGATAAATATAATCATAAAAATTGCTGAGTAATATGGTGAATGGAAATAAAATTTTACACCATCATAAAAACCAATAATAAACCATCAAAATAAATAATTCGGGTGATATCAATAAAATATACCACCAGTGGATCATAATTATAAGAAATGGTTGATTTCATTGATGAATAGAAATACCTTAAAAATTGTATTAAAATCATTTTTGAGGAAAATAAATTTCTCAGTCTATTTTTAAAAAAAATTTATAAAAAGTTAAGAAAATATTTTTTGAAATAAAATTTTAAAACATATGAAATAAAATTTAATACATTTAGTGGTCATAATGGTTGAAAATTTCGTTCATTCCATACATGTTTAAACAACGATTCCTTTCACATTTTTGATAAAAGACAAACATGCATTGTTGGGAAAATACAAAGAAGATTCCATTAAAAAAATTTCTAAAAAAAGTACAACATGATAAAAATGTATTTAATAAATAATTTTTATACTTTATAAAAATTAAATCATTTTTCGAAAACAAGGTTTTTAAAGAAAAAAAGTTTCAGTCAAATAGAGAAATAAATTCAGATTTTCAAAAAAATGGTTTATCAATTATTGTAAATATGAAAGAGTGAATAAATAATACTAATAATTCAAAATTTCATGAATAACCATAATATAAAGATCTATATTGTTTTTATGATATAAATACAAAACAATTCCCATAAGGGAGACTTAAACAAAAATAATCTCATATAATGTCAAGAATGTAAAGGAAACCATTACCACTATGGTAACTTTTGAATCATAAGACCTATGAAATAAATAACATCAAATTAAAATTTAAATACTATTAATATAAATATATTAATGATATAAAATATAAAAATTATAAATATATACACCACACCCTGTAATAAGTGGTAAATATAGAATATCTCTCATAGAAGTAAAAGTAAGACCAGAAACCCTTATGTCAGGTTCGAATTCATTTTTATTTGTCTGAACCTTATATAAAATAAATAAAGGTTCATTATATATATTTTAATGAACCTTAATAATATATATCATAACATATATTATTTACTTATTGTATTTTATTTCCTATTTATTAACAATTCTTTGTAAAAATCATTGTTTTTGGGGATAATTGCTTCATTTTCGTGTATGATTTAGTTAAATAATTTATTTCCTTTTAATTTGATAATTGTTATATAATACATAGAAATTTATACGTGATATAAATATAATATATATTCATTATATATTTATTTTTATTAATCTATAAAATTTACATTTATAAAATGGATTACACTGTTTATGGAGATGACATGCCATACATATGGATGAAGACTATTTCGATTTTTTGTGATGGTTAGAAAAGAAGAAAAATAAATATTAATTTAAATTAAAAAAAATATTATTGTATTATATATATAATTTATATTAATAAAATCATTCCTTATAACCATCCATGAAAAAAGGTAATGAAAAACATTTCACATCACTACGTAGGGGAGGCAGTCCAAACCTATGCATGAGCAACATTGTTGTTTCCAAAGGATTTAAAGGTATGATTTTATATGTTATATTATATTTAAAAATGTTTTGTTAGATCATAAATATCACATATATTCATTATCTTTATTTTTTTACCTTCTATGAGAAACATAAGAGAAAAGTGAATCATATCTCCTCGTGAGGCGGTAGTCCGCCACACATATGAGTGATGTTATCATATCTCCCAAAAAATATAATGTAGGATGTTATATGGGATATGATAATTAAATAAGTATAATAATTTAATTAATACCATGTAGATATGTTAAATCCGTCTTTATATCTATCCTTCAATGTTGGTTAGGGAAAACAAGTTATATCAGTTCGCGAGGCAACTCCTCCCAACACAAGATTGATGGTTTCATTTCCCATTTCATGGAAGAGGATATGGATATAAGATATTAAATAAATATAATAATTTTTTTTGTATATACTAAATACTGATTTTAATATAATTTCATATATTATGAATATTTTAAAGAGGTGGGAAAAGAAATAAAACAACTGAGCTTGTTTAAAATTTTTTAACACTTCTTCGGAGAGCCACATTAGGTTTATGCCTAAATAATTTTTAGGATAACTTCCTAAAAATAAAAGGCTTATATAATATAAGGAATAATGTAAGGAATATATTTTTTTAACAAATTCTATGAACCATATTTTTTGGAAGTGTGAATAATGGAAAAGAGTGGGTGGTCTTTTACAAGTGGGGGAGGGGACACACATGGAATTTTTGAAAATTTAAAGTGAATCCCATTTTTTTGTCACATAAAAATCTAAAAAATGGGTCATTTTAGAACATTATATGTGATAAGGTCGAAATATGTCAATAAAATGGGTGTTTTAAATGTTTTAGTTAATTTTTAACCCATGTATTCTTAGTTTAACCTCTGATAAACCAATTGTCACCTTAACAATGGTAATTAATTTTCACCCTTTTCACTATTAATTATTATAAAAAATTAATTTGAAATTGTTAAATAAAAAAATTATTATGATTAAAATATTTATTCAATTTTTTCTAATTCAACTCAATGATGTTTCATAATTCTATTTATAATTAAACACATAGATGTGTAAAAAAACTATTTTCTAATGAAAAAAAATTCAAAATGTTTAAAATGATTTTATATCATATTTCAATATGAAACTGATTAAAAATATCTAAATTAGTGAAATTATAACATAATTTAACTAATTTGACTTCAGAAAAAAATTAAAATATAATTTAACTTTTTAATTAATTTCAATGAAAATAGTTTTCAATAGAAAATTAGTATTTTTCACTTTTCATTAAAAAATTAAAATTTAAAAAAACTCGAAAAACTCACCCAAAGATAATTTTGAAACCTATATTTATAAAACTAATTATATGTTATCTAATAATATTTATATATGAGGTAAAAATTAATTTTAAATTATGTGTGGAAAGTGAGACTAAACCGTCTTTTTAAAAAATATTATTTTTCAGAAAACATTTCTTTTTTTCCGTCAAATGATTCTTATTTTATATCTAATAAATATATTTCTATTGAATTTATTGTATACATGTGTGAAAAATATAATTTTTATAATTTAGTTATTACTATTCATACCCACCAACTTTATAGTCTGCTTATAATTATCATGTTTAAATAATAATACTTTAATAGAGTGTCTCATTTAATTCCACCCCAGTGTTTTGTGATATTAAAACTATCACAGAGATTGAATATATTTAACAAATAAACATATAATTATGTATTTGGGTTTACATTCTTCTATAATATTCATGTGGAATTTCATACACTCTATCAAACCCGATGTTTATCATTTAAAATCTTCGGGTGTCACACAAGTCAGGTGAACCCATATACATGTTTTTTTACTTCTCTCATGAACTTTAACAATCCATATCTCTTTCTTATGAACTCAGATGTTGGAACCCAACTAGCCTATTCTAATTATTTTTCCATTTAAAACTTGATGGTATCCCTCATAGTGGATTTTGATATACAATGTGAACTGTTTCAAGCATGAGACTTGTTTAGGTGATGTCTGATTGATAGTAGTGATCAAACATGAACATCAAAAATATTTCAGGTTTGGAAACCCACCTACCAAAATAGGTAATAGACGCCCATGATCTATACATAGGTTTAGTGGTACCCCACTATCACACCAGGGCATGGTTCCTCTATCTGTTGAGTGGTATCCCCATATGAACTAGAGTGTGGGTCCTTTATCTACTGAGTTGAACCCCCATCACACTAGTTTTTAGTTATTATATTTGATATTGTTCCCCCTTGAATATGAATCATTTCGGAGAGGTGTGATTCCTCCACATGATTTATTTTATGGAACACAAGTTTTTAGGTATCAAAGATAGACCTTTTAATATTCAGGAAGACTCGTCATCCTTGGATGGGTTTTATAGATGGAGATCCCCTTTATCTATATTCTGGGTTTCTTTATGAGCATATATATTGGGTTTTATTTCCCTATTTCTATGGGTTAAGTTGACTTTTTAAAACTTACTACTTATCCCTTTTCGGGTTTTAGGGCATCCTACATCGTATGTATATACTCACACCAACATGGGTTTTTCCCACAAATATCGTGTCCCATGAAGATGATAGGTTGATTGATGGTGACATTGGTGGAGCATAGGGATACTTGGTTGAATTGAATGTGTTTAGTGGTCAGACATGGAGATCTGGAGCTGAGATCTCTGTACCTTTTATTTTATTTTTTTTGTTAGGATGGGACTTTATTGTTGGTTTTGTGTGTATTTTTTCACTTTTATGTTTGGGTTTATACAATCATACTCTGATGTTTTCAATAGATTTTATTTCATTCATGATTTTACTCCAAATGTTGCTATCTTTTATTATTAATATTCACTTTTTACTAGAGACAGTTTCATGTGTGTGCATAAATGTACTTAGGCTAATTCCTCCCATATCAGTTTATGGATTCTTGATACTTATTGTCATCCCCTAGAATATTCGATGTGGGTTTGTGGTTATCACGCCTAGATTTCCATAGACCCTATCCCTGTTGAGTTAGGTCATGGAAGATTTGTATCAAATAAGTTCAACCTCGTGTCTAAATTTGAGTAGGACCCATGTAGGGGATTGGTTGGGAACTTTGGGAAACAATGATAGAGTGTCTTGAGTTTGGATTTTAGGATAGAGATTCCAGTGATTGTGTAGTGACTGATATATCCATTCTTCAGAACTTTGAATACCTTCATTTTTTGTTTTTTAACCTAGAAATTTGTTGTAGAGAACCATTGGTACATGCATCATATAGGATCGAGTCTTTCGATTGTCCTTCTTGAGTCATATCCCGTTATATACGCTCATCAAACCATGGTATGTTTTGACCACTTTCAGGATTCCTCCATAATAATAGCCTGCCTGGTTTCTCATACAAGATTTTGAGGATGATTAGTTGAGGAATGAAGCCTCATTTCAGGGGCCATCTCTCAATTTTTCATCTCTATAGGGTCATGGAGCATCACCCCTGCCTATCATGTAGTGGTAAGTACCAGTAGGTTAGGATAATGATGTTTATAGGCTTAACAGACTGTGTTAGTTCCTACATCAGATACTTATGAGGTTCCATGATGAAATAGATCCATAGGTTTTGGAGGATTGAATTTAGTTATTAATCTTAATCTTCGGGCTTGTTTGGAACCCAACTGATCAGTTGGTTTCACTAGTATCCAATACTTTCTATGGAGTAATAGGGTGTTGGTGGAGTCTGATGCCATTAACCCATGATGAGACAATTCTCTCAGTGATATAAATATAAAATATATTTTTTAATGAGTATTACCCTTCAATCATGTGGTTTATATGGATTCAATATATTATTGATTTGTAGGAAGGGGATATGATAGTTTTGTATTATTCCATAAGGTAAAATGACCTCACACATCACTCCCTCGATAGGGTATGAGATGGTTTCTTCTGGGTGTGGATACTTATCTACAGCCTCCACAGGTACATCTAGGTTAGTATAGTCTCCTTGTAAATACCTACTTATGTTTATGTACTAGAGTAGGATTTTTTTATAGTGATATTCCTAGTGGAGGTATGCCAAGTAGCTAGATCTGTTGGTTTGCATTATGGGGACTTGTCATATTAATATCTAGAAGACTTCATTCTTTAGGGTCTCATCATAAGACACTATCTCATGGTAGGACTCAAACACATGTATATTCCATTTAGGTTACATGTAGAGGATTAAGTCATCCTGGAGAGCGGTGATTTTATTCTTGTGATTACTAAGGTCATAAGGCATATATTTTCCCAAACCAACATGATGAGTAGGGAAGACATGTAGTGAATGGACCACCGTGGTAAATGCATCCCTATGATAAGGGATATCCCTAGTGAGGCTAGGGAAGCCCCAAGGAAGGTTGAGATGATAGAGGAGTAGGTGTTTCAATAGAGGGAACAACTTCTGGTGGACAGAGACTATATAAAATACTTCCACCACTACTATCAGAAGGCCCCCACTAGGGTCATAGAGTTGGCAGTCGAGGCCACAAGTAGTTGTAGGCTATGGAGGTAAATGACCTGGAAAGACAGGAGATGATTCAAGGTATAATATTTTTATTTTCTACAATTATTCCAATATATGTAGACATAAGGATGTGACATACCTTAATATCCATATCCCTCATGTGAGAGATAGAGATCCCCATTAAGCCCTTATCCCAACGTATTTTTCTAGAGGTTCAGATTAGGTGTGATTCTCGGATATTTTATATCTTCTAGCAGTATAAGTTGACACTTGCTGGATATAGTTTATCATGGGACCCTGTGGTTGTCATGATGAATCCTTATGACATCACCTTGGGTATGGACATATTTTCCATGGTTTGGGCCTGGAATTATTGTCATTAAAGTCAAGTTATATGCCTTGAAACATGTACTGAACCTCTTTTTTCCTTGTAATACTTTGGAATTTATTGAGGAATATATTTAGATCCAGGTTTTGAGACGATGCGATATTCTGAGTCCCGGTGAGCTCAAAAATTATATTTAAAAATATTAAATATATTAAGTTCAAATACATGTAGTTTTACTAATAATGTATAATAAAATCCAAATGGAGCATTAGATTAGAAATATAAGTCCACTGTTGAGTCTACAATTTGGGGATTATCATAAGTGTGACCTAATGTTGGTTGATTCTAGACCATTAGTTGAGGCAGTTTTTGGTGGTTCAATTAAGTGAAATAAATAAATTTAAAAAAATTATTTTATTATTTAATTCCCAAGAGGCCTAATTTACTGTATTTTAATGATATTATAGAATTTAACTAAGGTTATATGCATAACCCTGAGTGATATCAAGGGAAGAGAATCATCATATTTCATAGGTGGATCACATTAGAGGAAAATGATAGATCAGATCGAGGATGATCAGTAGGAATAAAACACAACATGATCCACACATTTCTAGTGAATGTGTTTTTCACCAGTGATCAATACATTATAAAAGTTGGACTCATCGATTTTGGTTTACACCATTTATTAAAATATAGAGCATCAAGATATATTTATCTACATTGATATTCATTTTCACACCCTTCACTTGATCCCATTACTAAATTAAATTTCTTTTTTCAATTTATTCTTTTAATCCTTGATCTAACCATGATTTTCATAATTTGTCATAATAATACAATAATTATTGGAAAATGATGTTTATCACCCATTTTTATTTTTCATCCCCCTGTCGTTCATGAAGTTATTCAATATTGGCCTACAGGGTCATGGATCTACACAGTAATGGTGGTTTTCACTAGGATCGAACCCCTGAATTTGTGGATGAGGTGTGAATGACTCTTGGATTGTGATTTAAATAAGGGTTAAAATTCATTACAGGATGTGTGTAATGATTTTCAATGACCTAGGATGTGGGAAAACGACGGGTGACAGGTAGCACATGGGACATGTGACAAACCACTATAGGTGAATAGAATACATTTTTATGGCCACCAAAGGCTAGGAAACATTTCTTATAGGTTAAAACAATTGGGTTTGAGTGGTCAAAAGTCACGGTTTGTGGAAAAGAGTCCATATCTAGTGAACACATGATGATTCTTGAATTTTAGTTAAAAAATCTACTACAAAGAATGTAACAAAAAACACACATCATGTATCCCCACCCAGATGTGATGGAAATGTTTTTTTGGGATGATAAAGATCACTTGCCGTGTGGGTGGTCCCATATTCTATATGACCTTCCATAGGTATCTAGGTCATGTGGTATATAGAATACACCATGGACAATGTGCTGGAAAACACATCATGTAGTCTAGGATTACATAGAAATCGGTCCGTAGCCAGTTATGGCAAGGTACACATGCATACAAAGACCTACACATGCACGTGTATGACCACATGGGAATTCCCTGAGTGGATGAGACACACCGTGTGTGATCTATAAATTCATTATGTTATAGAATAAAACCTAGCTATGTCCAGTTGATCATGTGAAAAGGTGGGGTCACACGTCGTGTGGACCCCCTTACATGCTTTATATTCCATCATACGACTTCTTCCTTTCATATTATATTCATTTGGACATGGATTTTGGTCTGTGAGTATATTAAACCAAATGTGTTTCTGTTTATTATACGATGCCAGACATTATAATGTCATTCTATACACAACAAAAAATGTTCTGAGCATGAATATTATTTAAGTGACAGTTGCCTATGAAAGTAATTATGAAGCATAATTAGGGAGTTATCGGGGTTAATACTCCACTATCACATTAGGGAACATGATCCCAATACTACCGAGGAGATGTTGGGGTCATTACTCCCATTCCATACTATGTAATGGGTTCCCCATATTATTTACAAAGATAAATAAATTACTCCCCTACATGATCACGAGTCCTCCATCTATGGAGAAGTACTCCCCCATTATCAAGAACATGTGGGGTGTAGTTCGTCCATAGAATTTGTGCCTCCATCAGCTATGGAGAACATTTATGAGGGCAGGGATTATCCAAAGTTATTCTTTTGAGGTAACATTTGATTCTAGAAATCAATGATGTAATTTTTTTGTTGCATGCTTACTCATCGACTTTGGCTATGATATGAGATGGAGATCCCCATTTTCTCTCATATAGGCTTGTTTTTTAGCATAAATATGTGTATCTGAAACGTTTCCCCCTTATTGAGTTGATCAGACCATTTTTGTATCTCTTTATTGATCCCTTTTGGTTTTTGGTGTTATTTACTAGGTATGTATATACATACAAATGTACGAGATTTACTTTAATATTTCATGTATTATGAAGATTATTGAAAAATAAATGGTGATTATGGTGGATAATAGTTATACCTAGATACCTTGATCATGTATAGTAAACAATCTTGGAGATCAAGATCTAGGCTCTCTCATATTTCTTCATTTCCAGTTGTTTTCACATTGGGACTTCAATTCCAAGTGATCTTGTATTTTACTCTTTACATTTTGGATGTATTTTATTGTAATATGATATATTACTAAGTGTTTATGGAATGGATTGTTCATATCTAGATATTAAAATAATTACTTTATATTCCTCTTTATTAATACATAGAGATGGTTGGGTGAATTTGTACAAGTACGTTAGGCAAAGTCATCCCATTATTGTTATTCATTATCGGCATTTGTTTCTATCGCTTGGCCTATTGAAGGAATGATTTTAGTTTTGAATGCTAGAACTTCTATAGGATAGTTATTCTCCGGTGGGTCAGGTCATTACAGAGTGGTATCACTTGCAGTTCATCCTTGAGTTGGTGTTTGGAGTTATCCCGTTTTGAGGATTGGATGGGAGCTTATAGAAACAGTGTTAGAGCATCAGAATATTTTATTTACGGTCAAGGAACCCAGTTATGGTGCAATAGATAATGTATCCATATACTTGGAATCTTAATACCTTCTTGATGAATCAATATAAAAAAGAAATGTTTTGCAGGGAACATTGGTATATGGATCACATTGGATTGAGTCCTACGACTAATCTGCATGAGTAATATCCACTTATATATATTCTTTTATGACCATGGTATTCATTGATTAATTTTATTATGCCTCTATGAATATAGCCATCTAATATGCCAATTTAGGATCATGATGAAGATATGATGAGTGATGAGGCCTCATTTCATGTTCTATCATATGAGGTGTTTCATATAGGCTATCAGGGAGAAACACCCCCTCCTACCGATCTGCAGTATGTACCAGCATTTTGGGATATGGATATTCATAGGGTTAGAATACATTGTGATTTAAAATATCAAATACTACCAAGGATTTTCAATGAGTCGGATCCCTATATTGTGGAGGATTTGATGGAGTTTCTAGTTTGAGTATTCTAGCGAATTTAGACCCCCCAAAATCTTATGGTTGTTCTAGAAAATATACTTTTCCATGGAGTAGCTGGACACCAGTGATATTTTATTATGTAGACCGATGATGAGATGAAAATATCATTGACTAAATTAAAAAAAAATCTTTAGGAGTTCTACACTTTGTTCTTGAACTCATTTTGGATCTCGGATATTCTTGAGCAACAGTAGGTTGATATGAGCGTAGATGATTTAAACATAAGGTTTACTAACCTTACATGGAACTCCCTTAATATTTTATGAGATATATTCTTCCAAGAGATAAAGTTTGATGAGGTTTTTTAAATTGGCATTAAATACACTGTTGTTTTCTTATGCTTACCAACTTACCCTAGAGTTCTAGAGTACGTTCTGGTATCTAAGAGCTTCCCAGTATAGGAGAGCCGAGAAGTTAGAGCTAGTGGTGGGAATTATGTGGATAATTCATCTATAGCAGGTAACATGATTTATCCATCAAGGTCCCAGAGGAGTAGGCATTAAAATTCATGGAACAAGATGTGAGGATCTATGGCTCAGGTATTGCATAAAGGATCATATCAGCATGTAGAGGGGTGATGTTATACATGAGATGAGCAAGGTCACATAGCTTGTGATTGATCAATTCATCATGATGGGAAGGAAAGTTAGACATTGTATAGACCTCCACTGTAGAGGCATCACCATGATCATGGATCTCCCATACATGGCCACCGCGGCCCTTTGGGAGGAAGTGCTAAAATAGGAGCATGAAAAGATTCAGACAAGGAGTAGTCAGTGGATCATGACATTAAAAACTCCTACCACCAACACCAAAAGGTGGACCACATAAGTCTTAGAGTGCGGAAGGTTATGTCCTTGGATAGATGTAGGCTATAGAGGGATATGACCAAGCTACTCATGAGATGATATGAGGTATGATCTATGTTTATTATACTCTTTTGGTAGTATTAATATACAGATGTCAAAGTGATTCCTTCGTCTACATATTCTTTGTGCGAGAGATGGATGATCTAGTTGATAATTTTGCAAAACATCTGTGATTAGGGGTTAGTACAAGTTGTGATTCTTCAATGTCACTGATCTTCTGATAGTATAAGATATCACTTGTTAGAGATAGTTTCATGTGAGGCCTCTTGTTAATCATAATTAAACCTTGTGAAATCATATTAGGTATGTACTGATTATCCATGGTTTAAGCCCAAATAGACTATCATTATACTAAGGTCATATGTATTTAAAAAAATGGGATGAGATTATCCTTTTTGGGTGAGAGAAATATCATGTATGAGAGGGTGGGTCTTGAGATCATGAACATTCAATCCATCACCCATCAGTTGGCATTTTTATCCCTTAATGAAATAGGCTCTTCAAGCATCTATATTCCTTCAATAGTTGATGATTTTATGGTTTCCATACCCATGGATGTCTTCGGACTACCTATGAGGTGGTAGATAAAATTATTCATTGACATGAAGCTTGGGGTTATAATGATATCTTATATATCATATTTGATGGATCCTACCAAGCCCTTGGAGTTGAGGGATAGTTGGAGGACCTTTGAGAGGATGGTTTTATCTGACCCATTATGCCCCCTATGAAACTCTAGTTTTTTTTGTGAAAAAGGTAGATAGGATTTAAAATATTTTTGGGGATTATTGTTTCCTTAATCAAGAAATGAAATGGAATAAGCACCCATTTTCAAGAATTTATGTCCTTTTTGATTATCCGTGAGGAGTGGGTTGGTTCTCAAAGATCGATATTAGGTATGGCTACCACTAGTTTAAGGTTCTCAAGATTGATATTTAAAATCTAGAATTCCAATTTTTCAAAAGAAGCAACGATTTCTTGAAAATGCATTTTAGTGTGAGAAATTCCACCACTATATTTATGTATTTGATGAACTGGATCTTCCAGCCAAACCAATACCTATTTGGGGATGTTTTAATTGAAGACATACTCATCTAATCTACAATATAGAAGGAGAATATAGATCACTTGAGGATAATCTTAGACCTACTTTGAGAGGACCAAGATTAGGATAATTCCTTGAAGTGGTTATTTTGGATCTTCTAGGTTTACTCCTTAGGTAATTTCATTTTTGAGAAATGATTATTAGTGACTTGTTGTCGATTGATGTAGTTCTTAATTGAGAGTGAACCAAGAGTACGTTAGAGGCATAGAGTTTTAAAGTCCTTATAGGGTACTATATTCAATTCTCGAATGAATTCTCCAATATTTCTTCCCCTTTGACCACCCTAAAAAAGGGAATATATTTACCTTGATTGAGTAGTGTTAGAGTGACTTTAAGGTGTCAATACTAAGTTTGACTAGTATTCTTGTTTCGATACTACTAGATAAGTACATGTAATATGTAGTGTATTGAGATGAATCTTGTGATGGGATTCACTTCATTTTGATGTAGTTGTAAGCTATTATAACATTTTGGATGAATAATTTAAGACACCATTAGAAGAATTACATGACACATGACTTGGAGTTGGTAGTGGTGTTCTTCTCTCTGTATATATGAATTCACTATCATATGGAAGAAAACCTTTTTATTTACTCTGATCATTAGAGTATTTGGTATATCTTCACAAATGTTTATCTAAAACTGAGGTGGAGTCATTGGTTAGAGTTTTTATAAGACTATGAATTTTAGAACGCCTATACTTATGGTACGGGCAATGTGGTGGCATATTCGTTTAGTAGGAAGTCAAATTCTCATATGGTGGAGGAGGTTTCTGAGTAGTTGAATTATTTATAGCTGACCCTAGTGGAAGAGAGGGTCTAACTTATCTTCAATCATTGATGTCAAATCCTCTAATTCTCTAGTGTATGAGGGATTTTCAATTAGGAGACATCAAATTTGAGGTTTCCAATAACCTGATATCTTTAAGAGATCCAGTAGATAAATTTTCAGGAGGAGAACATGTCATCCTTTTCCAGGTATGGATAATTCTTCTGGTCGGGATGATATATGGAGTGGTGAGGGAGTTTCTAATTTCTCATTTTGGTACATATCATGGTGATGTGAAGAAGTATAGGGACCTTCAATGGACATTTTGGCGGGCTGGTATAAGGTAGAATAGTGTCCAGTTTGTTTCTATATGTCTCATATGTTAGTAGGTGAAGGATGATAACTGGGTTTTGGATAGGATTGAAATAGCCTCTTGGGATCTTGGAGTGTAAATGGGATGCCATATCCTTGGAAAATGTTACATGGCTTCAATGAATAGTGATATTCCATGATGCCATCTAGCTGATAGTCGATCGATTGATGAGGCCATCACACTTCCTTTTCATTAAGGAGTAGAGTTTAGTGGAGAGTCTAGGGATGTTTTATGATTTGGATATCATCCTAATACACGAGTTACCTTTAATGATTTTCTTCTACCGTGATGTGTAGCTTACATCACAGTTGGGGAGAGGACTGCATGAGGCATTTGGGACCCCGTTGTGGATGAGTAGTGCATTTCACTTTTAGACAAATGGGAAGATCCTATCTATTATCCAAGTATTAAAGTATATAATGATATATTGTGTTTTATACATTGACTAGAGTTGTGAGGATAAATTTTTTTTTGTATATTTTTCTTATAATAAAATCTATCACTCTATGATTGACATCATAACTTTTGAGGCCTTGTATGGGAGACCATGCAGGTCACCCTTATGCTAGAATGAGATTGGAGAGGCATCTCTTGTTGGGATAGAGATGGTGTAGGTAATGATAGATAAAGTTCATGTGATCCATGAGAATTTTTGGACAACCTAGTTCCAAAAAAATCATACACAGATTGATGTTGTAGTCACTTTGATTGTCGTAAGTGAGACAATGTTTCCATAAGAGTATCGCCACAATGAAGATTTTAGTGTTTTGGATGGGGAGGAAAACTATTCCCAAGGTTCATCGTGAAATTAATGATCATTCATAGGGTTGGATAGGTTTCTTAAAAACTATAATTACCCCCACATCTATAGTATGTTCATGAGTTATTCCATGTGCCACAATTTAAGAGATACATGCATGATCTTACCCATGTCATTGACATGGGTGAGATGGAAATCAAGGATAGAGAAACATTTGATGAGTTCCCAATGGTGATCAAGGTTCGACATGAGGGGATCCTATGGGGGTAGACTATTCCATTAGTTTATGTGTTTTGAAAGTATGGGAGCATGGTGGAGAGCTCCTGGGAGTGGGAGAACATGATACAGGCTCAGTATCCGCAAAAGTTATTAGTTTGTGCTTTTTGGGAAAAAATAATCGAATGGGAAATAATTTAGTGAACTTTTCCCCTTTTAATTATATGAAATATATTAATATATATTTTTAGAGCTGGTAACTAAGAAGACATGTGATTTCGAGGTCTGGTGAGCCCAAAATTAACATATTAAAAATATTGTATATATTAATATCTTGAACACATAGTTTTCTCAAAAAGTCAAAATTACATCTCAATGCATCATAATATAAAATATCCAAGACCATGATTGATTCAATAACATGGGTTTTTTCCTAGGAATGATGTAAATTATTTAGCATAAGACATTCGATTAAGGGGGTTGTTGGAAGTGCGTTTAAATGAAATAAATTATTGAATCAATTTATTTTACTATTAAATTACCAATAGACCTAATGTCCTCTATATAAAAATTAATATAGAGTTTTATCAGGGTTAAAGGAATAAACATAGGAGCTCTCATGTGATGAGATTTGTTTTTATTTATTGGGGGATCACATCAGAGGATGACGACAGCTCAAATCATGGTGGATTGGTAGATAGCAAACATAGTGGGATCCCCACAACATTATAGAATTCATTGTTCACTAACGATCAATCCATAATAATTTTTGGACACATCAATTTTGGTTTCTTCTAAATATTTAAATATTGATCGTGAATATATTTTTATCTTCTTTTGATATGAATTTTATTACACTTCACATGAGTTTGTTGCTGAATTAAATTATTTTATTCAATTTATTCTTTTATGCCACGATCTCACCATGATTTACCCACTTTGAAATCACAGTCCAAGAATTCTTGGCCAACGAATTTTAACACCATTAGTTATTGTGATTTCCCCCATCGTAATTTTTGTTCTTCACTAATAGCCAATAAGGTCATGATTTGACATTTCCTTGGTGGGTTTGATCATCAACGAAACCATGTATTCATTGAAGATGTGATAATGTTTAGCAGGATGGTGATTTGTGAAAGGATTAAAATTCATTTTGGGATGATGGTGATTATTTCAATATATTTGGGATGAATGATGATGATGGGCGACATGTACTGCATGAGAAGAATGATGAACCACCATGGGTGATGAGAACCCATTTTTTGTGACCACCATAGGCTATGAAATGATGTTCAAGGGTGAACCCCACTGATCTCAAGAATTCCACATGCATGATTCATGGAAAGGTGGTTAGATATAGTGAACAAATTATGAATTTGGATTTTATATTAAAAAATATACTACACGATGTGTAGTCCAAAAAATCCATCCATGTATCCCAACCCAAGTGTAGTGACTAAGGACTTGAGACATATAAGGATTATATGTCGTGCAGGTGGACTCACACACTGTGTGACCCTACATGGGAAGCTAGGCCATGTGTCAGCTACGTCATGCCTTTGTACCCATGTAGGAGGATACACTATGTACTCTGGGAGTACACGATCATGGGAGGGTACCCCTAAATAACTAAGTACACGATCATGTGAAAAAATACACAGGCACAACCAGAAGCACACAAGTAGGCCCTGAGTGACTAAGACACGCCGTATGTGATCTATACATGTTGTGTACAACAAAATGGATTCTAAGAAATATCCAGAGGAGAAAAAAACTTGGTTGTGGTGTGGGATTACACATCATGTGGACCCCCTTACACACAGTATTCTCCCTCCTTCAACTTCTCTCTATTTTATCTCTTTTTTTTGAATTATATTCTATCCCATGAGTAGCCTATCATAAGTATTTTTCCACATAGAACATAACAATAGAATTCATAGTGTATTTTGAGATATTACATGTAATTTTCTAAGTACGATTCTTATTCTATATATTATTGTTAATGATAGTGATCAGAAAATATCATCAGAGATATGTCGGGGATCATTACTCCACTATTGAACCATGGTGTCGGTTCACCATACTATTGGAGAGATATTGGGATTGGTACTCTCTTGTAACACTAGGGTGTAGGTTCCGAAAAAAAATTACATAGATAGATATGGTACTACTATACATGGGTGCATGTCCTCTATCTATGGAGTGGAACTCCCCTATATTTGTGCTATAGTGGAGTACAAGTCATCCACAAGATTTTTGGATCCCCCAACCATGGAGAAGAGTTTTGAAGAGAGGGGAACTTCACACATATTCTGGTGAGGTTGTTCTTGATGTAGGGAATTAACGATAAACATTTTGGGCTATAGGATAACTCATTGAATTTGGATGGGCTATGGGATGGATATCCCTATTCTCTCCCTTCTACATTTCTATTTGAATATATATATATATTTTATCAATTTCACTTAAACCTTTATTTGCGTTGAGTTGACTGTTTTTTATGTCAATATATCTCCATTTTTTAGGGTGAATTTTCGGGTATTTATATACTCACCCATGTATGTCATTTTTCTACAAGTTTCATGCCTTATTTAGATGATGGCCAGATCTATGTTGATTATGAGGTAA
This sequence comes from Viscum album, assembly GCA_963277665.1. Taxonomy (NCBI): domain Eukaryota; kingdom Viridiplantae; phylum Streptophyta; class Magnoliopsida; order Santalales; family Viscaceae; genus Viscum; species Viscum album. Next base: position 1,424,361,946 of record OY728163.1, on the reverse strand, counting down.
CATAGTGATATCGGGGGTGAATAAACATATATGGTTGTCGAGCTAATAGATCATGAGTCACACTCTCTCATCATTCTTCATTTCTAGTTTTCTTTAGGTTGAGAATTCATTTCTCGGTGGGAGTGTATATTTTCCTGTTACACATTAGTTGTATTCTATTTTACTCTCATGTATTGCATAGTGTTTATTTCATGAATTATTTATCTCTAGATTCTTTAATCTTTTCATTATATTCCTCTATATTACTTTATGGATATGGTTGGGTGCATGCGTATAGGTATTTTAAATAAACAACTACCATTATAGTTATTCCTTCTCATTTCTTGTCACCAAACCCTTTCCTATTGAAGATGGGCTTAGGGTTTTTACTTCTTGTCTTTTTGTAGGAGAGGGCGCCCAGGTGGGTTGGGTCCTTATAAGAAATATGGGATGATATTCTCCTTGATGGGTGGGAGAGATATCCTAATGGAGTGAGTGGGACTAATGAGGAGGATGTTGGAACCCATCACCCATTAGTTGGATTGTTTATTACATTGTGTAGTGGGATCTCGAAGAATATAAATTCCTTTAGCAATGGAAGATTATATGGAAATATTTTCTAAGGATGTTCTGGGACAACCACTGAAGTAGGAGATTAAATTTTACATCAAATTGAAACCTAGGGCTACACTGGTATCTTTTTTTTTTGGTGTATTGGATAACCCCTACCAAGCTCTAGGAGATGTGGGTGTAGTTGGATGAACTTTTTGATAAGGGTTTCATTAGACCCAATGTGTCACCCTAGAAATCCCCAATTTTTTTAAAAAAAATAATAAGATGATATATTGAATCTTTGTGATAATGTTTTACCTAAATAAGATAACTATAAAGAACCAGTACCCTTTTCTAAGGATAGATGAAATCTTTGACCAGTCTAGGGGAATTTTTTGGTTCTCAAACATTGATCTTAGGTCATTTTTCACAATTATAGGGTTCATGAGGGTGATATATTGATTTTTCAGTAGAAACTATGAATTCATGGTGATTCCTTTTAATGGGAAAAACTCCCCGACTATGTTTATGGATCTAATGAATCGAATACTTCATCCATACATGGAATAATTTTGATTAACCTTCATTGATTACATACATGTTTACTTTGCATCATATGAGGGTCATGAAAACCATTTGATAATGATCATATACTTACTATGGGAGAAAGAAAATTATTGTAAGATCACGAAGTGATTTTATTAGATCTACAAGTTTCACTTTTTGGGGAATATTTTCTCTGATCATGGTTTATAAACCTAGTAATGATTGATGAAATTATTTCATCATATCCTCAATGAGTGTGTCATTGGTAAGAAAGTTTTATTATCATAGAAGGGAACTAAAAGATGTTTTTAGTAAAATTATTTAGTATTGTAGTAACTTTAAACACCTTGATGCATAAAATTTAACCATTTACCTAGATCAAGAAGTGTTATTGATCCTTTAAGGAGCTAAGAATGGGGTTGAACAGTGCACCTGTGTTGAGACTATCATTAGAAGGAATTGAGTATGTTGTGTTTTGATATTACACTAGATATGGTATTAGTTACATATTGATATTGAGGTAGGTAGTGATCACACATGAGTTAGGACAACTGAGACCCCACACACAATAATACACAATTCATGGAATAGAGATGGAAATAAATATCATCTCTTCGAAGATGTAGATGAAATATCTTCTAGGTAGGAATTTTATTGTTTACTCATACCACTAGAGTCTCAGGTACATCTTCAATCATTGTGATTATAACCTGAGATGGAGGCATTTTTTGGAGATCTTATAGGACTATGACTTTGTGATATTCTATATTTAAGTGAATTGAAACATATTAGAATATTCTCTTAGTATGAAGTCCTATTATTGATTGGTGTAGGAGGTTTCTGAGTAGTTTAGTTCATTTTTTCTAACACTGGTGGAGGAGATGGGTGATTTTTTTTCTCCAATTGATTGTGGTGACTCCTCTTCTTCTTTAGTGGGTGAGAGAGACTCAGTTGGGAGGCATAAAATATGAGGTTATATGTGAAAATATATCCTTACGTGATGAACCATAAGGGTTTCATAAACTATGGGAGCACACCATCCTTTTTTTGGGGATGGAAGGTGGTTCTAGTAACATCACATGAGGAGGTTATGAAAGAGTTTCAAATTTACCTCTTGGCTATATAGAAAAATTGGAAAAATATGTACAAGAATATTTCCTGAAATTAATTTTGGGCTATAATGAGGAATATAATTGTTGAATTCATCTCTCGGTGTCTCACATGTAAGTAGGTAAATGTTGAGTACCACATTGTGGAAAGTTTGACCTATCCTCTTGAGATCTTGGATGAAAATGGGATGACATATCCAAGGAATTTATTATGGGGATTCCATGAATATATAGAGGCCATGATGCAATCTAGGTGATTCTAACCGACTTACAATGTTGGAATACTTTCTTTCCATCATATAGAAAATGTTGGTTGATATTTTGAGATTGTTGTATATACTAGAGATAATTTGGTTTCATGGGGTGCCCATATATATAATATCTGATTGAGATTATTGGTTCATGTGAAGGTTTTTAGAGGCTTGAAGGAGTCCATTGGGATCCATTTCAAGATGAGAAAATTATTTCAACCTTAGACAATGAGTCAGACCAAGAGGATAATCTACGTGTTAGAGGATATGCTTATATCTTATATGTTATACTTCAATCGTAGGTGGTAGGATCCTTTAAATTTGGTAGAATTTTATTATAGTTTCAACCATCACTCTAATATCATCCTGGAACCTTTTGATACCTATAATTAGAGACCTTGTAGGTAACTTTTATACTGGATTGAAATTGGTGGGACATTACTTGTTGGATCTGCATTGGCATAAGTGATGATGGATAGGGTTTAGGTGATCTATGAGTGCAAGAGGATAGCCTATAAAAATATAAATATTTCATTAATCGACATCATAAGACCTTGGAGTTAAAGTAATGAGACCATATTTTCCTATGAGTTTCATTAAAATGAGGATTGTAAGGATTTGGATGGGGTTGTAAGCTATCCCATAGGTTCATCCGGGGAATTAGAGATCCTATAGAGGGTTGGAGAGGTTTCTTACCACTTATCCTTTCCCATATAATTGAATTATATTTATGAACTCTTCCATGTGTCACAGTTGATGAGATATATCCATGGCCCAATGCATGTTATTCACTAGGGTGAGTTTGATAGTAGAGGATGGAGCCACCTTATGGAGTACTCGGTAGAAATTACGGATTGGAATGATAATATCCTATGTGGATGGACCATCCCTTAGGTTTGGTTTCTTTGGTAGTATAGGAACATGTATGGGATCTCCTTGGATTGTGGGCGTCAGATGAAGACTCATTACCCTCACTTTTTGCACATGAGCCTTAGCCCAGTTGGTAAGGACTCTGTAAGTGCATACTAGAGACCCGAGATAAAATCCAGCAAAGACATTATTTTCGGGTTACTGTAGTAGTATTGTAGCAGAACTATATCAGGTGGTGTAGCATTGCTGTAACAGTACTATAAAAGGTGTTGTAGTGGGTTCTGTAGTAGTACTGTAGTAGGTGCTGTAGCTGAAACTATTTGACACTATAGCAGTTGGGAATATGCCCCCGTTTGGGCCTTCAGGCCACCAATTTGGTCCCCGAGTCCTTTAAGACCTTCGGGCCACCCATGACTTCAGGTCAGTAAGGCCTTCGGGCCACCTCAATGCCTTCGGGAAACCATAAGCGCTGATGCAAAACCAGACGACCTACGAGGAACAAACTCTATAAGGAAGATGAGAAAGGAGCTTTCACTACATCAGAAGCTAAATGGATTGCAAGAATGAATGGGTATGGCACCTGCCATCGAGACAAGCATGTGCATGCATGAGAATGACTAGCCAAACATCCATGCGAGGTAGAGAGCTAATTTCATGATGAAGATGCTGGGGAGGAGCAGTTCCAAGTAGCAAGTCTGGGTTGTATGTAATGTTTGAAGCCTACGGGAAAATGAATCCCTCTAAGGCCTACGAGCCATGTAATACTTAAGCATACGGGCCTTGTAAGGGTTCCAAATCACCCCTTGAAAGGTGAACTATAAAAAATCAATAAAAAATGAAGGCCTTCAGGCCTTTGGAGGATTACCGTCACTTTTTTACATCTTGTGAATGTCAGGGTCAAAATACATGAATGAGGATTGATTATAATGACTTTTCATTTTTTTATTGGTCCTTTGAATATTTCTATGTATATATGTTGATTAGTACTCAACGTCATAGCAGTATTTGGGTGTCTTAGGACCCTAAAATTTATATATCAAAAATATTAATATATTTTAATTGATACATGAACACCATTTGGGTTTAAATAGTTTTTTCATTTTTTGGTACCTCAGATGGGGATTCTGGGACCATAGTTGATTCCATAATGCAGGGTTTACCCTAGGCGCTACCTAAGGTTGGTTAGCATTAGATGTATTGTTGAGGTATCCATTGGATGTAATGTTAAGTGAAATAATTATATATATATATTTATTTATTTATTTTTTAAATTCCCTAATCCTAGAAACTCTCCTAAAATACCATGTTATAGAATATATATAGGGTTAACCACAAAACATTCATAGATTAGAGAGAAGAAAGAAATCATTCTTCATTATAGGATTTATATCAAAGTATGATGATGATCAAATCGGGATGAATCTAGAGGCCTATTATAAACTTATCAGACTATCTAAATCACAAGAAAATGTGATCTTCACCAAAAACGGAAACATAATCAATGTACAAATAATTATTTATGGTTTACAAACTTTTGATTAAAGATGTACCATGGTTTTATTCTCTATTTTTTTATCATTGATTTACATTATTTTCATGATCAAGATCATAAATCATGTTATTGAACTTGGTTTATCATATGTAATCCTTTTTTATCATTGTTCCCATTTATTTGATCATTGTCTGAGACTGCATCATCTAATGATTGATTCTCCATGTTATTGTGCTTCTCCCCATCATCATTTTTTCATCACTGTGGAAATATAGGGTCATAGTTCGACAATACTGTGGTATGTTTGATCATGATTGAACCCCCTAGATTGAAGGTGTTTGTGTGAAAAATTTATTGTTCAATGGTTTGAGGATAATTTGAGGTTAGATATTGGATTTGGGGATGGATTAGTTTATTTGAGATCAGGAGAGGAATAAGAAACATAATGTATTACTGTATTGACATCATACATCCAATAAAAATCCATTTAAGTCCACGAATTAATGACTGATGATGGTTCCCTCAAATAATGAAGATTTGAGTGGTAAAATAGGTGAAAAAGTGGTGGAAATGGTAGATCTAGGATCAATATGAAGAAATATGTTTTCTGCTAATTTATCAACTACCTGTCATGTATCTAAAAGGAACATAGACCCTTTAGTCCCTTTGATGATGTGTCTATAATCTCAGGTGAATATAGATATGATACAACATGCCTGGAAATATACATTCCATGTGACCTTGTGATTGAATCATGGAATGTACTATGAGAGAACACAAGAATGGACACATCTAGGTATAGGGTAAATAACTAGTATACACATGAAGAGGTTGGGAGGACATGGGTAGTACCCAGGTGTCAAAGACATGTTGTACAATAATTATACACACTATTTAGTTTGAAATGGATTTCCAATCCATGTATAGGGGAGAACATGACAAACAGATGAGGTGAGGCCACACCGTATGTGACCCCAAATACATGTTATTTACTTCTTCCATGAACTTCTACCTTATGTATCTCATTCTTTGGAAGTAATATGTTTTCTTGAGAGTAGCCTATCATGGTAAGTATTATATTTAGAACATGATTTTATCCTTTATATGGAATTTTAGATATGACATGAGGTGTTGTGAGTGTGATGATTTTTTAGGTGAGGATTTATCGATAACAGTGATCGTGGTAGATCATCAAAGATATGTTGGGATTAAAATCTACCTATAAAACTAGTTAATGAGTCCCCCATACTCTCTACATAGGTTGAGTGGTAACCCCTATCACACTTGGATGTAGGTCCTCTATTTATCAAGTGTCATCTTTCTATCACAGCAGAGCGTGAGTCCACTATATGTTGATTGGAACCCTCAAATGCATCATGTCATAGGTGCGGTTCCTCCACACAGTTTTTTTATTGACACACAAGATGTTGAGAATTATATAAGTACCCTTGGATATGTAGGAATAAAAATAATTCTTGGATGGGATGTGGATATGGATATCTCCTTTATCTTACATACAGGATTCTTTATGAGCATATATATTTGTTTTTTCTTCCTTTTTTCTATGGGGTGAGTTTATTCATTTGTATCTTTATATTTATCTCATTATTATTTTCATGGAATCCCACTGGGTATCTATATTCTCACCCTTCATTGGATTCACCCACACATGTCATATCTTATGACTATGGAGGAATAATTGGATGTGTCATCAGTAGAGAATGGGGACACATTATTATATTATCCACAATTGGTGGCCAGAACCGGAGATCAGGTCCATACTCTCTTTATCTTTCTTTGTACCATTTGTATTTAGGTTAGGGCATCATTTTGGGTGAGGAATGTATTTAAGAACTATTATAAATAGGATTATAATATCATAATTCGATGTATTCCCTATAGTTTATTTCGGGTTATTTATAATCTTGATGCTACAATATTTTATTGTTCCCCTTCAAATTTTCATGGATATGGTTTTGTACGACCATATAGGCACTTAGGCAAAGGCCTACCATTTCAGTTTATGCCTTAACAGTGCTTGTTAGAATCCCCTAGACTATTGGTGACAGGATTAGGGTTTCCATGACTAGATTTCCACTATACAAGAATTCCTTTTTGGGTTATTTCATGATATAAACCACGATCAGTGTAAAAAGACAAAGACTACTAAACCAAAACACGCTTGAAAACATACTTATCAACCAAAATATTTATTTTAATGAATAATTATTAATAACTGGGTGATAATATGTAATAATAAAATCATATATTGTATTATATATATGATTATAGTTCTATAATACATATATAATAAATATATATTTATTCTATAAGTATTTATAATTTGTATGAAGAAATATGTGACTAATCGTAATGGATCACTCTGAAAGACCATTTTTCATCGAGTTAGGAAAATTATTTCCCTAAATCAATTTATATCTCCATTTTCTTATATATATATCTTATAAATTATATATATACTTCTTTTAAATATATATCCCACTCATAATATGTTTATTTTATACAGTAATACATGCATGAAGTTCATTTATCAAATTACTTCTTTAAAATAATGCCCGATTATTGGGAACATTTATATCAACTAATCCTTTTATGTGACACTCATTTAATGTTTTTATTCCCAAATTAAATTATTATTTTGAGATATATGATTATATAATCAGATATTAACATAAATAATATTTAATACCTTCTTCCTTTTGGAATATTTATGTTTTTTATTATAACATGAGGCAAGATTATGAATCCATTTCACTCCATTGGTAATTATTATGATTATAACATATGATTGATTTCATATTCTGGGACACATAATAATGAACATGATATAATGGGTCTTCCCATATTACACTAAAATTTAGTGGGTATTGTTTTTCCCATGATACGTTATTTCTGGGATTTTGGAGTAAACCTAATCCATGATGGGACTCTGTCCACCATGTGATGTTGTCTTGGGAGTTATCATTGGCTTCTGCATATTTAATGTTTTTTTCTACAAATTTTCTTAGGATTACACGATCTTATGATACCATTTTCTTCATGTTATGCATCCATGTTATTAATAGTGTTCTTTCTCTTTTATGATGTAATGTTATAACTTTTACACCCACATTATGCTTCCTTAACATGTTTATTCCCATACTAAGATTTTTAACTCAATACATTCTTTTATATATTCCCAAAGTCATCCTATGTAGATTTAGAAGATAAAATGGATTTAGGAGATAATTATGGAAATTATGTTATTGAAGTTTTAATTTAGTTTCATGTTTCTTAAGTACTTAGTATTTCAAAAAAACTAGGACTTTTGATATGTTGGTTGTATTTATTGGCTATTTATGACAAAATCATGTAATAATATATGAAAAATGATTGGGTTTATATACCAAGCATCCAATATAAAGAAAAATAGATGATATATTTATCATTTTCAATTAATTTTTCATAATTAGTTTCCCAAAAATACATTTTGATCCCACTTTTCTAAGGTAAAAGATTTAAAGGTCACACCCACATAGTCCTACTCCACAACCTCCAAACATACATGATTGATTTATGAACATCAACAATCTTACCTTTAATAATTTTTTATTTTGATAATAGGAATCAAGTATCTTGTAATATATATCCTCCAGTTTTCCACCCTAATTGATAAAATTCCCAAGATGTAATCAATCATGTATTTCATTGATAATGGGGACTCCCGATTTTGGATGATAGATTGAAAATTATTTACATTAACCTTATAAGATCACATAAAAATAAAATTTTTAACTAATATGACATCCACCATGTGACTAAATAATATATTCATAACTATCCCTCATGTTTAATTGTTGAGCAATAAATTTGAATGGGCCTTTCATATGGTGTAATCCCCAAACTACCTTTACCCAACCCATCAGTTGGGTCAATATAATATTTTCTGATCATGAATAATTCCCATAAAAAATTATAAGGTCCCTTCCACATAGTATTAAATTTTAATAACATTAAAATATATTAAATTTGTCATAGTCATATGCACTTAAACAAAAAGTCAATAATGTCTTGGATGCAAGACCTAAAGAGGCACATCAGTAGTCCTCAACGCATGACCTAGAAAGGCAATTAACCGGTATTAGATTCATGTCATTTAAATTCATACTGTAAAAAATTAAATGAAATGTAACTACATGGTTTACTATTCCCATTATAGAGATACATTTGTTTTATTTTTTATGGGAACAATGCCGAATCAAAAACACAAATTGAAACCCATAATGATGGTAAATTTCAAAGCAGTTGAAAATATGAAATTAAAATAGAGCGCAATCGACTAATAAGGGGGATGATATAGAACCTATCATACATACTAATAGAGAATAATTGATATAGATAGACTTTCACATCTATACATTGGGTCAATTGATCTCTTTCAAAACAATAATGACTAGAATTATTACTAAGAAAAATTCTATAAACATCTCTTACATTTATAAGTGATTCCTACATTAGGAAATAATTTTGTTCATGGTATTAGCCAACCTCTCACCCAATCAAACATGATGTGTAATTCTAGGAATCATTAGTTCAATCTTATGATCGTACAACGTTGTAATGTGGATCTGTAACCAAACAAAACATTGACACAAATTCATCGGGGAAATATATTATAACCAACATTTTGAGACACATATTATTTTCTAAAGTGGTGAAAATAATATTAATTAGAGATATATTAAATTTATGTTGTGATTAAAGAAGAATAAATAAAAAAAATATACAAATTAATAGACACAAAATATAGCATTAATCATATAAAAAACTAGCTACTAACATAGAACACAAATGTACAACTCTTGTTCTATGTTTTTGATTATGTATATATTTTATTCTAGTGAGTTCATGAATAATATAAATTTTATAGAATACTTAATTATTTACAAAATATATATTGGTAAATATATAGAGATATATATTTGTGTACAGAATACTTTTAAGTACAAAACATAGATGAAGACTCTATAAGTATGTTGATGATTTTTTATTATAAAATTATTAAAAGAAAAAACATTAATTTTTTAGTTGAGACTATGATTGAAAATAATTTAATGTGAATGATGAATTTCATGGTTATAAATGTATCCCATGTAATATTTGGAGAAATTAATCATTTTTTCTCGTATTCGTTGTCATGGTTTTGTAGTGTGTCAAAACCTGTAGTCCTTCTGTAGGTCCTCATTCAGTTAGATCATTGATGTTTCTGATAAGAAGTTATTTATAGTTTTTTGCATTTTTTCCTATTTTCAGGAACATATAATGTCCTTAAGAATAATAGAATATTTTTTAAAACCCTAAAGTACTTATGGTGGAGTGTTATAAAATTTTATTGATGTTATTGATATGTTTATTAGTTGATTGGGGTCATTTTAAGATTTTTTTAATTTCTAAAAATATTTCATAACATAGTTCATGTTTTATCATGAAATTAAATAAATTAAGTCTTATAATTTAGTTATGGTTGTTTTGAATTTTATTTAAAGATACGATGAAGGCTATTTTTTTCAAACCAGATGTAGTGACCATGAAGAATATAAACATGTCATGATTTACATTTATAAAACCACATGTGTTTTATTTTTTGAATAATTATATAAAATGTATAAAATGATTAAAATATAATATTTTATGATGTTTCATTTTTATTAAATACATATTTATGATTTTATAATTGAATTAGAAGATGATGAAATGATATTTCATCTAAATTTTTTTGAATATTCATGAAAATATTTATGAAAATTTCAATGAAGATATCATGTTTTTATATTTTACTAAAGGTAATTTTTATTCAAAGATATCATGGGATAACATATATGGAGATCGGTGAATGAGTGATATCTTTTACAATTAAGAGTTACTCCATTTTAAAAATGCATCTTGAACACATTAAGGTTATCTATCCACTTAATGATTTATCATAGACTCAAATTTATCTGATGCAATATTAAATAGAAGAGTAGCACCTAATATTTGAATGGTTGGGATAAAATGTCTATTCCATTACATGATGGTTATACCCCTAACATGGATTATCCTTTATCTTCCTCAATTGTGTACAATAAAGAGTCCACCATGATCTCTGCCACTCCTAGAGTCTGCTGGTAGATAAAAAATATATTCACAAAGATAATCTAATAACGAAATACCATAGACATAATCAAGTGTTGTCTATGACACAGTATGTTGGTCCTCCAATAAGAGAAGATAGATCAAAAATTATGCATGTATACATCCTCAATATCATAAAAAACACTACAAGTCCCATGTATTCCATGTAATATAGAGTGTTATCGATCTTTATAATCTTTCATGAATACTCTATTTTCATAGAAGTTCTCATCCTTTAATGGTTCCCAATTTTGAATCATTCTCTCTCCCAAACGATGTATCAGGATCTAAAATATTCTAAATTATCAAACCATATTCTTGAGATCTCAAAATTTCCTTCCCACATATATTAATATATATATATATACATGTAGAATAATATAACCTGAATATTATTCCCAATATAAAAAATATAGAAAACAAATGATATTTGATATGCGTGATCACCTCATTTAAATATGAAAGATATATCCAGTTTTAATTATCCCAAGAAATCTCATTTATTGTACCTAGTCAATTATTCCTTTTAAATATATTGAATAGTTGATCTAATTATTTATTTTAATTCTATACTAAATACATTCATTTAATTATTTTGAATAATTCCTTATGCATATAATAATGAATCACTACCACATGGACCATCATGTTATGGTTGGGAAATCCTCATGGAACCTACTTTATTCTCAAAACATTACCATTGGTTTGATTCTTTGATTTACAATAGTTTAGTTCATGGCTGTATCAAGTGATCATGATGCTTAATTCCATGAATAACTGATTTTTATTATTTATTTATTCAAAATATACAAAATTTTGAAAATTATATTTTCACCTAGAAAAATTACTTTAAAAAGTCACTATGTACAACTACACTTGTGATCTAAAAAAGCATCCTTGAAAATTGTTTGGGAGGATTGATCGTGTGAATTGACCACACATCTTATTATAGATCAACTAAAGTGTGCATCGACTAAATGTGTTAGTCTGAATTGAAAAAATATCTAACTCTACATTAATCACATGTCTCATTATGTATCAACAACATAAATAAAAAATTGACCATGATAAATCTACACATGAAGGAGAAAAGATACCACAATGGATTGATCACAAGAATAAATTAACGACCACATGAAGTAGTTTGGACTGACCACATATCGAACAAACATTCCAAGTGACCATAAGGATTGAACCCATGTAAAAATTACTAACCATGTGGTTAAACCCTATTGGATTGACCACATAAAAAACGAATATATTTAGTGGATCAACCATGTAAAATAGTTGTGGTGGATCTACTATATTTAAAACATTTATACGGATTATATCATGTGAAAGTAGTATCACTTAATTCCTATACAACACATGCATGTTTTTTATCTAACACATGTAATCATTCTTATGAAACCATGTATTATCAATTTTTCAAATATTATCACATATTAGTTCAAATTAGCATAAATAATGATATCAATGTAATGATTTAATGGTATCCTTCATTTTCACTAAGAGTTTCTTCAATATAAATAACAGGAAATGATTTTTAATTGTTCTTTGATTTTCCCTGACTATCAAATCAATGTTTTTGATGATATTTCATAGATTCTTGTTAAAAGGCACACAAATTCTTCCATAGGGTGTACATTTAAAAAATATTCCCTCACCATCCTTCTCATAATACATATGAAAATTACTTCCCTTGAATGTGACGCAACTTGGGCTACCAAATACCTTTAATCTTTTCAAGTTTTCTATTACCGAACCACATCCCATAAGGCGTATTCACTGAATTAGGATAATGTAACAACTAATTGAGAAAATAGACTATCACTAACATAGAATGTCTAAAAAATTAGTTTGCCAGGTTCCATGTTCCAACAACATTGCCCTTTCCATGTCCACCAATCCATGGTTCATCCAGTAAACAAATATATTTTTTAGGAGTGTAAGTAAAATTATATTCATTTTATATTCCCTATTTCTCAATATATGCCACAAAATTTATATTCTTTTATTTTAGTCCCTTTTTAGTCTTAAACCATTTGATAAGATACCCCTTTGACTTTTACCAAATATTTTAATATTCTTAACTTCTAAAGAGATTATAATATACTCAAAATAAAGTAAAAATTATATATATATATATATATATGTAATCATAAATACAATTCCTGAAATACTTATCTTTGGTGGTTGATTTCAAGATAATTGGATCACACACGTCTTAATGTAACAAATCAATATGTTTCTTTATTTTGATCTTTTTTATGTGAGTTTTTTCCACTATATTACCTTGATGGATTGTGTTACAAGTTTTGAGTCTTTCATGTTTTATATTTGGTATATTTTTTATAGATTTATATATTTTTATATCATCCATTTATTTTAACCCTAATGGGAAAATCATTTATGCCCAAGATAATTTTCTACTTCATGCTCAAGCAATATAAACTCGATTCATTGGAAATTTGAAACATGTTTCTATAGGTTCATTATATGTTCATGATAATTATCATATCCTTAAAAAAATTTATAACAAATCCGTATTTTGAAAAATATCTACCTCATTAATACAATGCTAAGAGACACTCAAGAGGTTGAACCCTAGCTGTTCAAGAATGAGAACATCATTGGATTCATGTAACTTATCACTATTTTTTTGACTTCTAACTCTTAAAATTGAGTGATCCATAATTTCCAAATTCAACATATCATCTATTATAAAATTTTATAACATTGAATAATTATTGCTTCCAATCATATGCATTGAAAACCGCTATCATGTATCCAAGGATGATCACCTTTAGATTATTTTTATGTCACCTTAGAAGCTAATTCTTTTTCATGATTAATACTCCTCTTAATAGATTTGAATTAATAATCCCTCTTCAATTATTCAATAAACTTAGTAAGACACTAAATGGAGGTGTTTTCGGCTTGATCACACATCAAAATTAATTCTTTATGAGAATTAAAATTGTTATGAAATTATACCTTCTATTTCAGATGTGGTCTCAACTTGACTATAAGAACTTTGAGATGACTCTCTAATGAACCAAGATTTTCATATATAGATATTACATCATTTTTCATGATAATTAATTACATTACACAAACACATGCCAGAGGATCATAATCTTTAATGCCTTTGGAAACATGGAAATAGAAAAAAAAATGATTCATAAGAGTTGTACATTGTATCCCAATTAGTTCCTCATAACCAGAACCCTTCTTATATATATCACATGAAATACCTATCCTCATAAAATAGAAAAAAAAATAAATAGCAAGATTAAATGTTTATAAATGGTAAAAAATGGAAATGTGTAAACATAAAGTGAGAATAATGATATGAAAACATGATCATAATAAATGAAAACTATAACCTACATGTAAAATATCAAAATAATGAGTCATGGTATAAATATTAGCAGTTCGTAAGACCAAAATCATATGGAAATCATAGAACATGTTCTATGAGAGCATAACATTGACATAAGATATAAAATTGTTGCATACACATAAGCATCAAAAATCATTTCAATAGTAGTAAATTATCATCTCCGAGGATATCATAGTGTAATGGTTTCAATACCCAAACCATTAGAGTATTCAAGGATCACCCACAAGTTTATCATTGTGGAAAAAGTCCCTTACTGAACTGAATTGAAACAATTGAAATGTACGGTAATTGATATGAGTTATTTATGATGGAATCTCATCACTAAACGTCATTTGTGATCGTAGTCTATTCCAAATAACCCATCATGGATGGTGTCCTCTTAATTGGGTTTATTTGCAATGATTCAATATAAACAATATTTATTTCTGACGAACAAAGATCCTATAACAAAATATGTCCATAAGGATTTTTAAATAACCTTATATGACGATCCATCATAAAAGGTTAAAAGGATAATTATGACGGATGAAGCTATTCATCGCAAGTAAAATTTTTTTCCAAAAAAAACATATTAAAAAAATAAATAAAAATAATTCAAATTATTTAATGGAATTAAAAAAAATATTTTTTATAAAAAAATATATATTTGATAAATTTAAATACTAAATAAAATAAAATAAATTTATAATATAAATATACTAGAAAAAAATTCTAATAATTAAAATTATGGATATTAATTAACATATTGTATATATATAAATAATATATATATATATAAGAATAATTACAAAGCAAAAAATTATTTAAAATATATTAAAATCATAAAAAATTAATAAATTTAAAAATATTTTTAAAATTTACAAAAAAAAATAAACAAATTAAAAAGACATAAAAACAATACATCCATTAAAAAATAACATGTCTGTCAAACCAAATTATAAGAAATGTCCTAAAAACATCATAAATAATCAACTATAAGGAGGATAACTCAAACGAATAGGGGGTTGTGATCAGTCAAAGGACTCAGTAGAGAAAACTCAATACCAAAAACCCCATGTAAGTTTCAACATACACTCCATCATCTTCTCATCTCTCAGACACTGCTGCTCACACTCCTCCTCCCTCTCCTTCTATATCAGTTATGTCATCTCATCCTGAGCTCTCAACCTCTCTTTATACAATGCATCGGATGATGGTGTCGATGAAGACACTCCACAAGATCCCTTCACACTCACTGATGTCATCACAGAAGTACCATAATAACTCATAAGTATCAATTGAGAACAAATTCCAATTAGTCAACCTTTCTCGACACCCTAAGAATTCACCTATATCTAAGTCCCCTCATCGATACTAAATCAATAGTGAAATCTTGTTTGGTCTCAGCATGACGCTCTTGTGAATGAGAATTTAGAACCTTGTAGGTTTCTTTTAAATATAATGAAATGTTATAATAATAATAAAATTAATATTCATGACATTTATGAACAAAATCACTAACCGCAATATAGTGTTCTCGTCGCCTACAATTTCTCAGGCATGGAGATAAGTATATATCACCTTATAAACATTAAAAACTGCAATAAATGGGTTTGCAACATCCTTCATAATATAAAAAACATGTTATAGTTAACACAGACACAAATATATATATATATATATATATATATATTAATAAATAATATCCATTACCATATTTCATTGATGTATTCGAAATGTATGACTCTCGAACCTTTGGGTGACCTCTTACCTTCCTTATATATGACGTCTAACTAGTGATCTCCCTCTACAAGTTTGTCCTATCAAGAAGTAGTACAGCCCATCCCATAAATGTGCTGATATTTAGTCAGGATGATGAGAGACACAAGACTAACTGAAAACACCAGCACAAGATTTATCCATAGCTATATTTCTGATGTTGTGTAGAAACTAACAAAATCTCTCACTTATATAACTATCCCATTCCTCTCGGATAAGACCTCTCAGGCTATCAAAAATTAGAGAATATAAATTCATTATGAAAATTTAAAAAATTTATTTGTAGGTAATTAATTTTAATGAATGAATATAACATTTTATAACGTACAATCCATTGGTCAAACATATGGTCAAACACAACGATGGGTACTATGTCCCATGACACCCATGGCTTAGAAAATAATTTCCAAGAATCGCACCGGCCAGCCCAATGGCTAAATGATAAAAGCTGGGAAAATTGAAACAAATATATAATACTTAAATTATTATCTAAAATAATACACTTTGTTAATATAAAATAGATATCTTAAACAATTAAATATACCTCAGTAAATGAGGATCAAAATAAACATATGTGTGTCTCTCTTGAATATGATCTGTAATCTCTATTCGAGCAAGACTGCACCCCTACTAGGTACACCAAACTAAGGAGAACCAGAATCAGACTCATCATCAGGAAGTATGGCATCCATGAGACAATGTAATAGATCTTTTGGATCATCATTTTCCATGAGAAACAAATATTCTAACCAGTAAGATATATTTATAAATATGTGAAATAAAAAAATGTCATAATAAAATAATGTTACCTATAACATATTATTAATAAAAATATGAAATTTCAAAACCTAATAAATATCCAAATATAATAATTACCTTTAACTAAAGACCTGAATGTAAAACCAATTTTTTAATGTTTTTCACATAAGAAATATTATAAATGATGATAACTTAAATTTTTTTCTCTAAATTCTTTGTCGCATCATTCTTAAAAAATAGTCACTTCTATTTATTTCATACATTATATATATATAACACTTAATTAATCAAATATAATTACATAAAAATATTGTTACTCATTTTTTTAAATAAATTAACATATCAGATCTATATACATAAATATATACTTACATACATATTAACTATTTATTAATAATATTTACTAATTAGTTAGTAATTATTATTAATTATGTAAATATTATTTAAATTATTATTATGTTTTTCATAATTATAATAAATATGTATATCATGATTTCATAATTAGTATTAATACATAAATGTATACAAACTCTTTTTTAAAAAAGTATGCATACCAAATCTATATTCATAAATATATACATATAATAAATCTAATTTTCTTTCTAAAAATGTATATTTATACATATATATATTAGGATGTAAAAATATATGTTCACATATAAATCAAAAAAATTACAATTTTTTTCAACCTGATATATATACTTTTATAAATATACACATGTTTATATATATATATATATATATGTATGTATTAAAAAAATAAATGTTTTTTAAAAATGTTTCTATTTGTATATTAATAAGCTATTATATATATATATATAAATATTTCATAATTAATATAAATATATAAAATATATTCTGACATTTTTTTAAACCGAAGTAAATATAATATATATATATATATATAATTGTACAATTTTATAGATTTAATAAATTATATATATATATATATACTTATATATAAAATTTCACATGTTTATATATACACCCAAATATATATATATATATATAATCACACATGTTATTAAAATATCATCTGTTTATATACACATATGTTTACATAGATATTTATATAATCATACATGTTAATTTTTTTTAAAAAAAAAATTAGACCAAAACCTTAAATCAATAAAAAAATTAAAAAGATAATTACAAATCCAATGGTTGCGTTGGTCAGGCATGATAAATAGATAAATATGAAAATACTGAACCAGATTGACATGAAAATAATGAACCTTGCATTTTCCAATATACAAATCAAAGGGTTGCATAGGTCAGGCATCATAAATAGATAAAAATTAAAATATTGAACCAGATTGACAAGAAAATATTGAATAAAAAATTGTATTAATAATAAATATATGACCACACATGATAAATAGATAAAATATTAAAACTAGAGGTTTTCAAAATAAAAAATTATAATAAAAAGGCATGGAACTGGAAAATAATGAAAATGAATAGAATTGGAACTTATAACACAAGGTTACGAACCCATATATATTAAAAATAGTTGAAAAGAAGTATAATAAATCAGAATGGAGGACATGATGTTTGAGGGTGGTTCAATGGCACAGTGTGGTGGTGGTGCAGTGTCATATGGCATATTAGTGCTGAGGCATAGGGGGTGGCATGGGTGGTGGTGCGATGTGGATAAGGGAGGATCTGGTTCCATGATAGAGGGGTTAAAGAAGAAGGAAGGGAGAGGAAGAAGAAAGGGGGTCACGTAGGGTTAATGAGTTTTTTTGTGAGGGATTGTTCATGAAGAAATAAATTCCATCAAAAATAGTAATGCGAGGAAAGTTATTTTTGAAAGATAATTAATTCTGTCACAAATACGCCCGAGCTTAGGGGATTTGTGACGAAAAGAGATATCCATCACAAATACCCTTCACAATCTATTTTTTCACTAGGCAGTGGGAAGACCCACCCAAACTATTTGCATCAGAACATTTTTTTATATCACAAATAGTCTGAGTCCAAGGACAATTTATGACATGTAATTTATCTTACAAAAATTACCCATCATTAATAGTCAATTTTCTACGAGTTTTAATCACCATTTCAATCCTATTAATCTCGTTAAATTTCAACATTTACCTACTGAATTGTAGAAATATATAGTTCCCACATATCACATAATGAAAATGGTACAAATGTGTGTAGAATAATAATAAAATTATTCATATTAGAATTCATGAACTAAAATGGTGTTTTAAGAATTACATCATAGCATAACACATGATCAAATGGGATTTAAATACATTTCATCATATTATAATCCATAGAAAAGAATTGGGTTTCTTAAACATCTCCACATCATGATCATAAACTATCTAGAGAAAGAATAAAAATTATACAACCAGATCATGTCCCTTATAAAACATAAGCAACACCAATGGTTTTTTTGATGAATTGAAATTCTATAAAATTAAAATTATTACATACTTGGGGGAAGCAAAATTTCAATTTTGAAAAAACTCATTTAAAATATAAAAATATCAAAAATAATAAAGAAAAAAATTTATTTTAAAATAATATTGTAAAATTGAAAGTGAATAATTAAAACATTGAGTAGTAATGACTATATAAAATTATGTAGATTCTTTACACTTCAAAATAACGATATCATTCACATCTTCATTAAATTTCAAAATTACCTCATTTAGAAAAATACAAGAGACTTAATTTTTTTAAAATTTAAAACATTGTTATTATTTAATTTAAACAATATTAGGGTATTTTTGAAAACATATATAAAACATATTTTTGAAAAAATAGATTTGGAAGAAAAATAATTTTCAACTGAAGAGAGAAGTAAAATAAATTTTCATTAAAAACATATTTTTGATCCCATGAGTAATTTAAATGATGAAAATTAAAGGAAAGAAATTATTCACAAGAAATAACTGGAGGAGAATAAACTATATGAAATTTTTGATAAAAATCATATGGTTTCTTCATTGGAAACATAATCATAAAGAAACAAAATAAACTATTAGATTGTCACATGAAAAATTTACCACTTTAGTATCATTTGAATCATAAGCACCATTAAAAGTAAAAATAAAATAAAAAATAAAACATCATGAAAATAATTAAATTAATTATTTAAAATTTTTTGGGTTTGTATTTATATCTCATAAAATAGGATAGGTTTATAACATATCTTATGTCCCAAAGACTGAAATTTTAGACAAACATCTCTTACCCTAAGTCTTCACATCCATCATAAAATTTAGAACATATTGAATAAAAAATATAATTTTATTATAAATATATTATAGAACCATAATAATATGTATCATACCATATATTATTTAGTTCTAACAATTAATTACTCGTTTCTCAATATTTTCTTATTAAAATCACATTTTGAGTAACAACTTATTCATTTTTAGTGTATGTTTTTGTTTGGTATTTATGATACTTAAACTTTAATCATGGTTACATAATCTACATAATTTCATCCATGATGTAAATATCATATATATTCAATATATATGTATTTATATTAATCCATTAAATTTATATATATATAACGAGTTACACCGTTCTTGGAGATGGTAATCCCTATGTACAAATGAACGTTGTTTCCATTTTCTAAATGTATAGAATGAAGGTAAGGTAAAAAAATATTTCATTTTGAGTAATTATTATTTCACTTATTATATATATTCAATAAATATGACTATTATTACCATCCATGTAAACCATTAGCGAAAAACGAATCACATCGCTTCATGAGGCGGTATTCTATTATACACACGAATGACATTATCATTTATTCAATGGATTATCAGGTAAGATATTTAATGAAGTATTTATCATAAAGAATTATTTATAGTTCATTAATATAAAATATTAATATAATCTTAATCAAAATTACCTTTCATGTAAATCATAAGGAAAAAATGAATCACATTGCTTCACGAGGCGGTAGTCCAGCCTACCAAGGACTGACATTATCGTATTCTTTCCAAAATAGAATGTATGAAGGTATATGAGAAATAATTATTATATAAGAATATTTATATCATATATATCATATATAATCATTATATATATCATTATTTCTGTACTTAGTAAGTGGCGGTGGAAAAACAAATATTTTGGTTCGTGAAGAGGTAATCGTCCATACACATGATCATTAGTTTATTTTCCCATTTGAGGGAGGAAGAGATGGTTTTATATAATTATCTTAAAATAAAAAATATAATATATGGTATATAATGAGGTTATAATATCATAATTTTTAACAATATTTTAAGAATGTGGAAAGAGAAAAAATATAATGCTCGGTTAATGGTGTTAGTTCTTCTTCAGACAATTTCTATGGATTTTCACTAAATTCCATTCTATGATGGATTGATGAAAAAAAAGTTTGTAGGATGAGATTATGAAATTATAGAACTTATTTTTGTAGGTATTGGATGAACCAATGGGTTTTTTATGTGTGTAGTGGAGAGGAAAGTGAGTGTCCTTCTTTTAGAGGGGGGACATACATGATATCTTTGAAAAGATTAAAGTGTAACTATGATCTTAAAATTTAAAAAGGATCCAAAATGGGTGATTATAAAAAATAATATGTGATAAGTTATAAATATCTATAGAATATGGTGTTTGGAAAAGTTTATAGGTCATTTCACCCCTTATCTTTTTAGTTTAACCCTCGGTAAACCTATTTTAACCTTATCCATGGTAATTAATTAATACTGTATTAATATTTTTTATGGATAAACATTAAGATGAAATTATTGGAGAATAATAATTACACTGATTTAAAATATTTAATCCATTTTTTCTAAATTTCATTCATATAAGTGATATAATTTAATTTAAAATTAATAACATAGAAGCGAAAAAAAAAATTTCTAATTAGAAAAGATTTATAATTCTCAAATAATTTTATATGAAAATTCGATCTAAAATTGCTTCCAATGACCTATATAGGTTTTATTAAAATTTTATTGGATGAATTTTAAATTTAAAATTTTTTAATAAAAATGTATCTTTATAAATTCTGTAAATGAAAATGAAATTATAAACCAAACCAGTATTTTCACTATTCATCTAAAAATTAACCGTTTTAGAAAAAATGTAAGAATTTATCCTAATTTAATTTGGAAATGTTTATTCAAAAAATTATGTTTATTTTATAAAAAATTATTCACAATACTTTTAAGAAATTAATTTTTTTATTTTAAAAAAAATGAAATCAAAGATTTGTTTTTGTAAAATAGAATTTTTGAAACATATAATGACTTTATAAAAAAATTGTGTTCCTTTTTATCAAAATATATTTTTTTATTTCGAACCATTATAATTAATATTTAAAATGTTTCCATTCTAATTCATACCTACATGTCTAATGGCTAGTTTATAACAACCATGTTAAATAGTTATACAAATATTATATGGCATTTAGTGAGAACTCTCCTTTGGTTATAATGAAAACTATATAACAAATTAAATTTATTCAAAAAACTTATTTCATATTATGTTATGGTGTTATATTACATTTCCCTTAAAATGAATATTACACTCGATATTCTATCGCTTTGGTTAAAAAATGGAGGATACTTCTGCCTCATTACATATTCAGTTTCCCATGTAGCTTCCTCAAACTGGTTGTTTCACCACAAAACATTGACTGTAACATCCAAGGTAAATAGAGAATATGATATTTTCATATTTATTAATATGTTTGAATTAAATATTTATTTTAATTTAAAGGGGATTCTATGATCAATGGCATGCAAGACACACACAATGGGTTTCTTCGAAATCTCATGTTCCACCTAATGTTGTGTCATAATGAAAAAAATAAAAATATAATATTATTTTTAATGGTAGTTAACGCCTAGACATTGTATTGGCATGATTGATAAAAACTAACTAAAATATGATTATAAACGTTTGTTAAATGTTTTTACATTTATCCAATATATATTAGAGGATGAAAATATGAATGAATCCAATTTTAATCATAAATACTCTAATTTTGTTTAAAGGTTGATTTACCACCTTTTGATGAGGAACCATTTTTTAAATCATGTTTTTTGTCACTTATATATTTTCTACTAGAAAAAAACAATACTCTTATTTAGAATTAGGAAATCAAAATTTACTTTAGATGGAATTTCAGTATTTTTCGGATAAAGTTCAATTTTTTATGAAAAGTTAAAAATACTTGATTTTAATTCAAAACTGCATTTTAATATAATTTATTTATATGATTAGACTATATATTTAATTTTTTTATGTTTAAGTAGATTTTATATTTACCATTTAATCCAATTTTTTCATTTTAATTAATTTCAGTTTTTAATTAGACATAAACACATGTCAATCTTTTGATAGTTATTATTTCTTAAAAACATGTTTTTTTTGGCAATAAGAATTAACTTTAAATTAATTTCTGAAAATTATGTGTTTTGAAATGAGAAAAATAAATTCTACATGAAGAATCAGGATGCCCAAATTGTGTAAATAGGTAAATTTTATTTTTAGACATTATGAATAGTAACATCAATAAATATTTTATTTACCATGATTAAATGGAAAATCTGGTAAATAAGGTTAAAAAATAATATTATAATAATATTAAATTACCATAACACATGTTCTAACCCTATTTTATGATACATTTTAATTTGTGGACCCCATAGAGTCACTTGTAAGTGAAAATGATACTTTCTAAAAATTATTTTAATGTTAAGGAAAATATAACATAAACATATATCTCGTGGTCAAAAAAAATTATAATGGTTTATATAAGTGATATGTTAGACTATAAATATTAATTAGAAAATTGAAACTATTTCCTACATCATGTTAATTTAGTTTTAATTTTTAGGGAATATATAAATAAATTTATTTATGACACAATGATAATGTAATGATCGCCTCATTAATGAATGGTTAAAATAAATGAGATTTTAAATATTAAAATAAATTTATTTTTAAATATTTTATTCCATAAAAGAATTTTATGGATGATTATTACTTCTTATATTTGAATTAATATATCTTTTTTGAATGAATCAAGTTGGTATATATTTTTCTAAAAGGATTTATATGAGTAGTTTATAAATGGACATAAATGGGTTTTTAAATCAATCAATATTTTATTAAATGAAAAAATAGTCCTAAAAATATAATATTAAGCCATAAGGCATATTTAATTTTTATGATTTCATCAAAGATCCATTTTTGGGACTATTGGCATTTTACAGTAAATATATTAACTATATAGTATGAATATACAAGAGGTCATGGTAAAAGTTAAATTAGTTAAATAAAGGTTAAAGCTAAAAGATAAGGTTATATTTAATCCCTAAATTTGTCTAAAAACCATTGTATGAGAGTATTTAGAACAATATTCACCTTATATTCGAATTGAATAATTTTAGGACCTATCAAAATCAAAAATCTGTTTATAATAAAATAATATTTCAAACTTTTCTAAAGAGCCCCTCCTCCCACTTATAAAAATATATCACCTATAATCCTTACTCACAACTCTCAATACCCATTTACTCATCCAACCTTTTCCCAGATAATCTCTCAACATCCATATATTCTACATAGAAGCATTAACTTAGTTTTAAGGCACTTCAATAATTCCTTTGGTTCAAACTAAAAAAAGTTACCCAATTTAAAGGTAACATATTCTCTCAAGTTCTTTTCTTTTATTTTCCTTCTCTGACTCCCTAAACATTATTTACTCCATTATTTTATCACAATACAATTATATTTAATATACTAGGATGTTTTTATGAGAACTATTCTAACTACACTTCCACACACCTCCATCTAATAGATACGAACATACTATTTCTATGGACGGTGAACTAATGCCTCACATAACGAAGATTGTTCAATTATATCTTTCCGCCTCTTATAGAGACCATTATTATGGAACAATATTTATATGTGATATATATTATATTTTTATTTTCTCTATTCTTATGTATTTTTAATTTATATCATACCTGTGTGGTTTCTTTAATGGGTAAATACGATAATTTCATTTGAGGAAGTGCAGATTATCACCCCCTCAAAGTGATATGACTAATTCATGTCATACGTGGAACATATAAAATATTTTGTTAATGAAATTATATATGATATTATACTAGAATTATAAAATGCATATGTATCATTAATTTTTTATTCTATTAAATTTGAAATAGAAATGAAAGTTGTGTTCATGCGTACGTATGGATTACTGTATCCATGAAAGGTGCATTTAATTTCTTATCTCCAAATTTTATGTACTACTATAGATTTATATATATATATATACTGGATATATGTGATATATAAATAATGAATATCATTCCGGTGATAATGGAATTTTGAGCACACAGACAACTTGTAATTGTAAGAAGTTCATTTCTGACTCAAGTATCAAATATTGACAAAATAACCGTTATTAACATAATTGATTATGTAATGTTTATAATGTGGTTATAAGTAATATAAAAGGAATAGTAAACATGAAATATGTTCTTAAGATAATAATAAATTAACATTAGTTTATTATTCAGGGGAATAAAGATCGAACAAGTCAAGTCGGACACGAGGTAAGAGAACTTCTTAACCCAATTTCCATTTTTGGGTTAATCTTCAACTAATTGATTATGTCATTATATGAATATGTTTTAATGAAATATAATTGTTTTAAACATAATATATAATTATATTTAGTGTATTTATATTTTTCACAAACAATTAATTCATTGGTTTATCCTTAATGTAATGATACAATCTTTGTTTGGGAACCTTTCACCCTCCAATTTTAGTCAAAGACTTATTTAATGTCATTTATTTTAATTTACTTTTTCATAGGTTGGAATATATTATTATATATCCTTATTTCTGTAATTTTTTTCCCATGTGAATAAGGAAACATTCCCCTCCCATCGACTCATTTTCTGAATTTTTTTGTGACGTCGTTAGGCTGTCAAATTTTTCTAAGGGAATACGTAAAAATCTTCTTTCATTGGTACATATCTTGTTATTGTGCACCATTATTATCCTATAAGATATATATACTTCCATTTGAAAAATTATACAATTAATATATTTATTCTCATGATATTATATGTTTTTTTAATGTTATAATTAATTATTCTTATTCATTTATTTTCTCAAGTGGTAACAGACTCTTTAACAAAAACATTGTTTTAAATGTTTTAAAGATATAATTTTCTAAATATTTATCAATAATATCCATGTTTTCAAAATATTTTTAGGTTTTTTTTATATAAACATTAATGTATTAAAATTTTAATTCTTTTAAAAGTTTAAACGTGGTATGGGACACTATGATTCAAAAATATTCTTTTTAAATGTTTTAAATGTGTCTTTTAAATTAGATTGATTATGTCAATATCTTGAACTGATATCTTTTGATTATAATTTGGAAATGTTATCTTTCATTTATTATTGTTTTATTTGTTATTATTATTTTATAGTTCTTGGTCATTTTTTATGAATACAGGTGGTTCTGTGATAAACCTAGGGAAGGTGATCCCGAGATAGCTCTCCATTGCATTGAGTAACGTGACGGAGGTAACCGTTAATGTTTCTCCTAGAAGATTTAAGGAATATATTGTGATGAGTATTCCAAATTTAACTCCCTATCTATCTATTAGAGATACAATTTATGTTTGTTATGGATTCTACACATTACCTTTATGATTTATGATTTCCATGTGTTATTCATAAATCTTATGTTTTTTTGTGGTATGTTAAATATTGAAAAGAATGATTTCAATGATTTGTATGTATTGATGGAAAAATGTTTTCATTATTTGTTTTATAACCCTTACTATTATTTTTCTGATCATCCCATGTTTTTGAAATGTTTTTCATAGGGTATATAGAAGGGTAAGATAAATGAATAATTCCAGAAGATTTATATCCTGAAAATAACTCTTGTTTTATTTAAGGAGTTTTATTATTGGGAAAAATTAGATAGAGTAGAAGTTTATAATTTGTTATTTTTGAGATGTAATATAATAGTTATGGATTCATTATCTAAAAAAATAAACCTGAAATGATCCTCAATGTGATTATTAACATAATTCAAGATTTTGTAATGTTTAAGGTCGGGGCCTTATAGTTGGTATTAGAGATCATTTAGAAAACATTAGGGATTAAGAGTTTTTGTTTGACACATGGTTAGTCTCTAGGTCTACTCCTAAAGTTAAATCCTTATTTTGTAACCGTTTTAGATTAAGAAAATTATATGAAAAATGGAAGGAGGAATATCTCAAACAAAATTCCTATCTCTTCCTGATGACTTTCTTACAATAATTATTGCAATGTCATTTCTAGACAATTCTGAAACATTTTGTCACATACAACTCACTTTCAAGCAATTGTTTGAGATATAAAACACCTCCACTATACCTCGATACCATCATGGATCATAGTTTGTATTTAATAAAATATTATTTTCTCAATATTCTCATTCTTTCAAGAAAGGTAAATATTATCAATGCATTTTTAAATATTTTACCTAATCACAAGAATATAAATCACATTATGATTTTGAAAAGGGTTCTGGAGAAGGAGAACCTTTTGAAACCTCTTTATATTTTCTTTTACATTATAGTATTTTGGAACATAATTATGGTATTTTAAAAGGGACATTGATGGAATGTTTCAACACAAATGTGGTCCAAATGTTTTATAAAATGAAATTTTTATCCGATGTTTTGAAATTATATGTCCTACATGATTATTTTCTGAAAATATTTTTCTATGAACACCCATATAACCCATGATGTATGAGGTGTAATTAGATAAAGGAGTCAGATGATTTTTAAGGATCTTTAAATCATTTTTGCAATTCATGGACCATCTATCTACGTGAACAAGATGACAATGAAACCAAGAGGATTCCATGATCAAGGTACAATGATCTTTCTTTGTGAATAGTTATATTTTATGCAGGTATAAAAAATTCAATATATATAAGACTTCATGCATTAAGATATTGACTTTATTATGATTTGGGATTAAAATGAGAGGTATAATATAACCAATAAGTTTAAATCATGTTAGGTTTATTTTTGAGTTTTATAAAAAGGGAAAACACACAATATGGGTGAATACCTGTCGTTTTCGGCACGACTGAAGAAATCAAACCCACAACCAAAGGGAGATAAGGGGGAATCACCTACCACTAGCCTACGTGAAGTTATTGGTTAGTATGAATCATTCATTTTAGTTAATTAATTATATTGATCAATAATAATTTGATTTGGGATATTATTTTTTATCTAATGGATACACTTATTATAAGAAAATGATTTGGGGATTATGTGATAAAGGATATTTTAGAAGACGTTTTCTCTTCTAGGGACACTATATTCCTAAGGAAAATATAATACTATGGGATTTAATTTTTGGATTAATGGTTGAAAATTTACTTTGGAAGAATATATGTTTTATTGTGGACATATAGAGATTTTGTTTATTTATGGAAATAAGTAACTTATCCTAGATAATATGTGATTAGGTTAATTACTTTTTAGTATGATACTTTAAGAGTAACTGATGTTATTTGGTGATAAATGTTAAGATTTTTGTGGAAGAAACTGTGATCAAATCCTTCTAAATTTATGGCTTCAAACATTGTTTGGATTATTTTGAAGAATTTATTTTATGTAAAATTTTGTATTGAATGGTATTTGTTAAACTATGGGTATTGTTTGTTCAATTTTTGAGATTTAGACTAGTATTTTATTTTATAAAGGATTATCCTTTTTTGGGATTATTTGATCTTGTACTAACTATTTGGGTATTGGTTATTATTTAAATATAAAATAAATATATAGTTCATCTTTTTTAGATTATGTGATTTTCTAAAAGTTTATTCTAGTTCTTCGAGTGTTACCAATTCATCTTTAATACTCATAGTTTGGAGAAAATATGAGTTTTTGGAAGATACTTATTAAAGGGTGAAACTCTACTTGAAAAAAAGTATATTTCCTTATGTTCTTAGTCAATATCCTAGATAAATTATCTAACTTTATGAAAGGGAACTTAAAAATATTTCCTATTTACTTTTACTACTGGGAAACCAAAGTCTATTTAATATATCAGAAGTTTCTAGTTTTCTGGTGGTTAATTTTCTCTTGATCATATTTTTTATCACTCTCCATCAGAACATGACACTTAGTTTCTCCTCTATATCCATTATTTCATGGAATCATACTATGGGTTATCTTAGGTGACCTTTGTACTTCTCATTATTTATTTTAATGTGATATTTTTATTGACTCATTTTCTAATGTGGGACTTTCAATAATGTTTCCGAGCCCAATTTTAAAATTGTGAGGGCACAATTCCCAAAAGGGGAGAAGGATGAACCATCCTAGGTAAATAATGAATATTATATTTTCATATTTATTAATATTTTTTAATTAAATATTAATTTTACTTTAAAGGGGATTCTATGATAGATTTCATACCCAACATGCAACAATGAGTTTCTCTGAAATCTCATGTTACAGACAATGTTGTATCATACTGAAAAAAATATAATATTATTTTAAATGGTAGTTAAGGCCTAGTTGTTGTATTGGTGGGAATGAAAAGAACTAACTAAAATATTATTATAAATTTTTTTTAAATGTTTTTACATATATATATAATAAATTTTAGAGGCTTAAAATGTGAATGAATCCAGTTTTAAGCTTAAATACTCTAATATTCTTTAAAAGGTTGATTTACTACTTTTTGATGGTGAACCATTTTTAAATATAGTTTTGTCACTTTTATATATTATATTTGAAAAAAAAAATTCTTATTTAGAATTGGGATATCAAAGTTTACTTTGGGTAAAATTTTTGTATTTTTCTGACAAAGTTCATTTTATTATGAATACTGAAAAATACTGTATTTTAATTCAAAACTGAATTTTAATATAATTTATTTATATCATTACACTATATTTTTAATTTTTTTTTAAATAATAATTATATTTTATTTTAACCATTTAAGCCAATTTTGTCATTGTAAGTAATTTCACTTTGTAATTAGACATAAACACATATCAATCTTTTGATTGTTATTATTTCTTAAATATACACTTTTTGGTTTTGACAACAAGAATTAATTTTAAATTAATTTATGAAAATTTAGTGTTTTGAATTTATAAAAATTTATTCCATATATGAAAGTAGGAGACAAAAATTTTATAAATTGGTAAATTTTATTTTTAGACATTATGAACAGTAACTTCAGTAAATATTTTATTTACCATGGTTAAGGGGTAAATTTGGTAAATAAGGGTAACAAATAATATTATAATAACACTAAATTAACCTAACATGTGTTATAAAATTATATTAAAATAAATTTCCACAATGGGTATTCTTGGGTCGATTTTGGGACCCCATGGATTTACATTTAATTGAAAATGACACATTATAAAAATTAATTACAAGTTAAGGAAAATATAACATAAACATATATCACTTAGTAAAACAATTCTTATAATGGTTTATATAAGTGATATTTTAGACTATAAGTAGTCATAATAAATAAAAAAAGATTTAATACATCATGTTATTTTATTTATAATTTTTAAACATCATAAAAATAATTTTATTTGTAACACAATGATGATGTAATGATTTCCTCATTAATGAATATTTAAAAAAATGAGAATATAAATATTAAAATAAATTTATATTTAAACATTATATGACATAAATGGATTTTATGGATGACTATAACTTTTCATATTTTAATTAAGGTAGTTTTTTCTAAATAATAATGTTGTTATAGATTTTTTTAAAATCCTTGATATGATTTGTTTATAAATTGACATAAA
This sequence comes from Viscum album, assembly GCA_963277665.1. NCBI lineage: Eukaryota > Viridiplantae > Streptophyta > Magnoliopsida > Santalales > Viscaceae > Viscum > Viscum album. Next base: position 1,424,331,189 of record OY728163.1, on the reverse strand, counting down.
TGAGTTTTTAAATCAATCAATATTTTATTAAATGATAAAATAATCATAAAGATATAAAATTAGTCAAAATAACATATATAATGTTAGTAATTTAATTAATGATCCATTTTTGGGTCTCTTGGAATTTTATAGTTAATATATTATCCATATTGTATGAATATACAAGATGCCATGGTAAAAGTTAAATTAGTTAAATAAAGGTTAAGGATAAAGGATAAGATTAATTTTATGCCCAAAACATGTCTAAATTCCCCCATATGAGAGTATTTAGAACAATACTCACCTTATATTCGAATTAAATGAGTTGGGAAGATTTTAAAATCGAAATTCAGTTTATAATAAAATAATATTTTAAAAATTTCCTAATGAGTCCCTCCTCCAACTTATAAAAATACATCACCTCTAACCCTTACTCACATGTCTCAATACACGTTGGATCGTCCAACATCTTCAAAAATAAGCTTCCAATATCCCAATATTACCCATATAAGCCTTAAAAATGGCATAAAGAAACTTCAATAAATCCTTTTGGTTCAAACCAAATGGAGTTACCCAATTTAAAGGTAACGTCTTCTCTCAAGTTCTTTTCATTTATTTTCTTCCCTAACCCCCTAAACACTATTTGTTCCATTATTTTATAACAAAAATAGTATATTTATTATATTTGGATGTCGTTATGAGAATTATTCTAACTACACTTTCACACTCCTCCATCTAATAAATATGAACATACTGTTTCGGTGGACGACAAACTACTACCTCAAGAAACTATGATTGTTCAATTATCTCCTACCACCTCTTATGTTAACCATTATTATGACACACTATTTATATGTGATATATATTAAAATTATATTGTATCTATGCTTATTTATTTTTCTTTTATGTCATACTCTTATGGTTTCTATAAAGGGTAAATATGATAATTTTATTTGAGGAAGTGCGGACTACTGCCCCCTCAAAGTGATATGACTCATTCATGCTATATGTGGAAAATATAAAGGATTGATTTAATAAAATTATATATGATATTATATTGGAATTATAATATTCCTATGTATCATTATGTTTTTATTCCATTAAATATGAAATATAAATGACAGTAGCATTAATGAGAACACACAACTAACCCTATCTATGAACGGTGCCTTTCATTTCTAATGTCCAAATGTTATATAATATTCTAAATATATATATATATAATAGATATATATTATATATATGATATGTAAATCATTAATATAATTCTTGAGATAATGGACTTTGTACCAAATCAACAACTTGAAATTATAAGAAGTTCATTTTTGATTCATGTTCCAAAAATCAACAAAACGACCGTTATTAACATAAATGATTATGTAATGTTTTTATTTTGGTATTATGTAATATAAAAGGAATAATAAAAATAAAAAGGTTTTTAAGAAATTATAAATTAACTTCAGTTTATTATTCATGAGATTAAAGAACGAACGAGTCAAGTCGGGAATGAGGTAAGGAAACTTCTTAACCCAATTTACATTCTTTGGGATAATCTTATAATTTTTTATTAGGTCATACTATGAATATGTTTGAATAACCTATTATTGTTTTAAAATTAATATCTACTTATATTTGATGTATTTATATGTTTCAAACATAATTATTTCATTTGTTTATCTTTAATGCAATGATACGATCTTTGTGAGGGAACCTTTCAACATTCTATTTTAGTCAAAGTCTTATTTTATGTCATTTCATTTAATTTCCATTTTATTACATTGGTATATATTCCTATATAACCTTATTTATGTAAATTTTATGTCCATGTAATGATAGGTATTTTTCTCTCCCATCAACTCATTTTATGAATTTTAATGTGACATCGTTAGGATGCCGAATTTTCGTAAGGGAATACATCTCAGTATCCTTTCATTATGGTATATCATGATATTGTGAGCCTTTATTTTCCTATGGGGTGTATATACTGCCCTTTCACATATTATATCATGAATATATTTATTCTCATGATATTATATGTTCTTTAATGTTATGTTTTAATTATATTTATTCATGTATTTCTCTAGTGGTATCGAACTCTTTAACTAAAAAATTGTTTTAAAATTTTTAACAATATAATTTTCTAAATTTTTCTCTTTAATATCAAATTTTTAAAAATGTTTTAAGGATTTAATTATATATAAATTAAATTTCTAATATTTTAATTCGTTTAAATATTTCAAAGTGGCATGGGACACTTCGATTAAAAAATATTCTTCCTAAATGTTTTAAATGTGTCATTTAAATTGGATAAAATTAGTCATTATCTTGAACTGATAACTATTAATTTTAATGTTGAAATTTTATCTTCCGTTTATTATTGTTTTATGTGTTATGATTATTTTATGGTTCTTCGGAATTGATTACGCATATGGGTGCTTCCATGATAAACATAGGGCAGGTGATCCCAAGATAGCTCTCTAATGCATTGGGTAACTTGAAAGAGGTAAACATTAATGTTTATCCTAAGATATTTAGGAAAAATACAGTGATGGGTATTCTAAATTTAACTCCTTATGTAAATGTGAATGATACTATGTATGTTTTTTATAGATTCCACAAGTTACTTTTATGATTTATGATTTCCATGTGTTTTTTATAAATCTTATTATTTTTTTGGTATATTAAAGATTGAAAAAATGATTTCATTGATTTTTTTGTATTGATGGACTAATGTTTTCTTTATTTGTTTTATAACACTTACTGAGCATTTTATACTCATCTGAATATTTTGAAATGTTTTTCAAAGGGTATAAAATAAGGGTAAGAGAAAGGAATAATTCGGGAAGATTTATATCAAGAATAGAAATATTTTTATTTAAATATTTTTATTATTGTGAAAATTTTAAATAGTGTAAAAGTATCTAATTTATTGATTTTGAGATGTAATGTAATTGTTATGGATTAATTTTATAAAAATCTAAACCTAAAAAGAAAATCAATTTGATTATTAACTTAATTCATGATTATATAATGTTTAAGGTTGGGGCCTTATATAGACCATGTGAGTGGTATTGTTTCATTGAATGTTCTCTCTATGTTTAAAAATACCCACTACTTTTTCCTCATAAGAATGATATTTCTCAAAAGATATGACCTCTATGTTTAGTACATGTGAAGGGTGAGATATATGTTTTCTAAAAAATGATACATGGAATACCTTGTTGACTTGAGAGAGGCTTGGTAGAAGTACCAAACAACATGGGCATACCCATGGCTTAATTTTACATTATTTCTAAATACTGTTACCTTATTACTTGGATACATTCATAAAAACACATTGTCACAAACATAAAATTCCACATCACATTGACAATTATGAACATAAATTTTCTACTGAATTTATTTATCCCTTATGTGTTGTTTAATCGCTCTATCATTCTCTTTCATTTATTCAGTAATCTTAGGACTTAATAGATTTCATTCTCAAACATCACTCTAGTACATCAGATCTCTACCCTTCATATATTAGAGGGATTCATAAGGATCCATTTGACTACTCATCTGAAATCTATTGTTATATAAAAAATAAAAATGAGTAATATTTTTATCACAAAAATGTATGAAATCTAATGAATAATATATAAACATATCCTTGGTGGTTTGAATTGTTCTCTAATACTAACCATCTATCTTGAATGATACACAATAATGAAACTGAACTCCATATCATGATCTTTCTGAATTCTTCTCCTAGACAATGAGGTAAACCTTTGATCCTGATCAGACATAATGGAATGTGGTGCTCCACTAAACCTTATCACTCCCTCAGTGTATATACTAAAAATCTAATCCAAAGAGAAATATTATTTTATTGGAATGGAGTGTGTTTAATTTTCAAGGTAATAAAAAAGATTAAATATAATATTGATCCATTTAAATGTTTTGGGGAGTCCTATGATAAAATACAAGGTGTTGCATTCCCATTTCCATTTCTATAGAGGTAATGGATGTAAAATCCTTTTATAATTTTGTATCATAAACATAACTTGATGACATAAAAATCATAGAGATACAAACTTTGACATATCTCTCTTAATTATATCCCACCATAAAATCTCTTCCAAATCTCTATACATTTTCATACTTCCAAGATGAAAACAGAATGAATAATTATGATCCTCTACTAAAAACTTCTTTTACAAATATGGTAAGGGTGAAACACATACACGGTTCCTAAAACATATCAATCCATCATAATAAAGTTTAAATATAGACACATTTCTCACTTTATTAAGCAACACTATATCATCCTTACACACATCATTAATATTTATATAGAATAATGGTTGAACATTCATTTGTTAATGATAGTATTTATACCCTTCTTTTAGGTTTTCTAGACCAATCCATTGAAAATCCTGAAATATTGGATATTCTATGATCCTCATCATGGATAATCTTTCATGATCCCATTGATTGAAAGCATAGATCACCATGTTCCCTTTACTACGGCGGTAAGGTATTAGGTTGTTATAATATTAAATCATATCTAACCATCTCATATGGAATGTTTCTATGACATTCTATCTAGTTACATACTTTATGGTTTTTTATTAGTATATATATCACATTTGTCTCATAAAGATAATTACTCCATATATTTAATGCAAAAATAATTACAGCTAAATACAAATAATGAGTTGGGTAATTTTTCTCATGAACCTTCAATTTTTATGTGGAATAATATATAACTAGGTAATTATATATAATAACACATCCCAATACCATTTGGGATTCATCACTAATGATTACAAACCCTTATCCACTATAGTTTAATGTAAGCCCATATGTGATGACTAATATTCTCTTCTGTTCTGTGAAATGATCATCGCATTCCTCTATCTAATGGAACTAGAATCCCATCTAATTTATCTTGGTGATTTAATTAGGTATTCACAATAAATTCTCCTCAAAATTCAATAATATTGATTCAAACCAGTAAAACATAGTATCTCAGTCATTGTGGGTGGTTTAAACCAACATTTAATAGCCTCTGTCTTTGATATATCCACTAACAAAACCTCCCATGATATTATATTAAAAAAATGAAACCTTTATATTCTAAAGTCACACTTTATAAACATTACAAAAACATTATCCTTCCTTAGGGTATTTATTATAATTAACATGTGATATTAATGTTATTTCCTTTTCCTAGAATAGAAAATAATTCCATCTTCAAAGACAATTAAAATAAATTATGGGTAATTTCTAAATAATTTGTTCATTAAGTCCATGAATATAGTGGGGTAACTAGTAAAACCAATTGGAATCACTATATAATATTATTTTCCATACCTTATGTGGATTGTTGTCTTGGTCATATCATCCTTCTTGAAACTCAATTGATGAAATCAAAAATGAAGTTAAATATTTGAAATGTATTGAACTCTGTACTGTTTATCAAACAAGTCATCAATACATGGTTGATTATATTATTCTTGATTATAATCTTGTTCAACTATAGATAATCAATGAAAAGGCACATTGATCAATCATTATTTTTCACTAAGAGAAAGGGTGATCCCTAAGGTGAAACACTTAGCTGAATAAATCCATTGTCTAGATTCTCCTGGAGTGGTTTCACCAACTCCAACAAATCATTTCGGGATATTCTATAATAAGTATTTGAAATAGGTGTGAAACTAGGTTTGAGTACTGTTAAAAGATCAACTTCATTATTCGATGGAGGAATAGGAAACTATTTTGTAAAGGAATAAAAAACTATTTCACTATAGTCATATCATTAATGGTATGTTAACCCCCAACCATCCGTTATAAATATATATTTTTAATAGGAATCAAAAACCATAAAATGGATTTTATTTCGATTAAAATATTATATTTATCATTGCACTAATATATGATCGTAGGTTACATTGAAAGATAAAATGTAACTTACCTTCCACAAAAATTATGGTGGTATTTATGTTGAGAAATCCAATCTATGCCTATAATAACATCAAATTCAAACAAATTAATAATTAAAATATTTGTTGGAATCACATTCCAATGAACTTTAATTAGAGAAGAACCATATACTAATGATGAGATCATCATATCATTAGGGGATTTCCCTATTAATTCTATACCTAAACATTTGGGTGGCACCTTTATACCATAATAAATTCATGAGATATAAATGAATGGGTATATCTAGAGACAAATTATACAAAAACCATTCTAGAGTGAATGGTAAGTGTATCTTTCACACATCATTATCGCACCACACATCAAATTTAGTGATAACATGAGATTTCCCATTTTCCATGAGATTAAGAGGTTACTGACATCAATAATCAACATTATCCATTTTCTTTTGGAGCCATTAATCATAGCACCCATAATCATTTCATTTTAAATAGAAGAGTGTGGGTAGTGAACTCAACAGATCTTTATCTCTATTTACATAATTAGTTAACTTATTTTCATCAATTCAGTATGGATTACTCGATTACCTTTCCCTCAACACTAAAGTCATTTACTAGACCCCTTAAGATAGTTCTCTCCATGATTCCAACCCTTATTCAATCATAAATGAAATCTCATCTTCTTATCCCCCTGTTTATTAGTTTTTTACTTCAACACTATCTTTATTTTCTTATAAAAACAATGCTATTAATTGGTAAGTCAAATATGAATTTCTACCTTAAGAGAACATTGAAGGACTTATTTCTAAATAATTAAGTAACTTATGGATAATTCCGTTCAAAGATTTCGTCTCAGTCTAATAAATAATAGACCAGCCTTACATTCTTGGTAGATAATCACTAAAAATCACACCTTTAAAGTATTGTAAAATTTACCTCATAGATGCGAACAAATTCATCTTATTTATACTTTACCATAAGGAATTCATTCCCCATGTTCATATAATGAATGTTAGAGAAGTAGTTATTGATAAATAATCTCTTAAAATACTAAAAATACATGGATCTAATTTAATCATATTGGATAGTAGTCTTGATTAGAATACACCATTGATCCACTTATCCTTCTAAATAATAGACAACCTAAATTACCTTTTCATGTTCTAAGCACTAGAAAAAGGGAAAAATATTTTTAGTGGTAGTGATACATTTCTAATTAACTAGAGGATGAATAAAACCACTAAAAATGTTGGGACATTTCTTTAGGAAGGAATAAAATAAATTTCATTCCATCATTTTCTTGTATTTAATTTCTCCAAGATCCATAGCTTGAGAATTTAGTGTGAGAATAAAAATGATAATTTTCATTTTGAATCCCATAACATTCATTTTATCAGGATTACAACCATTTCACTATTTTTTATATTGAAAATTAATATATTGCTTCTGGTTCCATCCATTGAGTAAAACATAAAATCTTATTGTGGGAAATAATAATCATTATGGGAAAACACGTATCCATGATAAATCAATTATATGATATCAAAACCGTGATAAATGTTTTAAAATCTATGAAACTAAAGGTTTAGTATAGGTAATTAATGGTAATTTTCTATTCCAATCCTTCATTATGGTTCATAAAAAATGATAAATTAACCAAGTAATATCCCCTGGTAGTGTTGAACCAGAAGCATAGTAAGGCTCATTGCCATGTACATGGTAATGCTTGAGTCAATCCTGAATTTTCTTTTTTCAGAGTTATTACCACTAGGTACATATTCCCTATAAATATTTGTACTTTTAGTATATTAATTGGATTGTATTTCTAGGTAAACCACATAATCACTTCCTTATAAAATCATTAGGTTGTTACCCTATACATAGTCTTATCCTAAGGGTTATCACTATTGTTTTATCACCCTATTTTCTGAAGAATAAGTAAACCTATCCTTTAATACTAAATATAATGAACTGGAATTTTAATAAATAAATATTTTATCTTTTTATAATGAAAATACTTTACATTACATAAATATACTCTTGAGGATCATGTAGTTATAGTGCCTTTGGAATTCTGGAAACATAAAAAATAGATTCATAATATTTCTAAATCGTTTCCTTCATATATACTCATTACTATCTATATTATTAGATATATCACATAAAATATATATAATCATAACAAGGTGAAGAGAAATATAATAATGGATGAGATCAAATTCTCAGTTAGGATAAAAAAGGGAAATACATAAATATAACACGAGAATAAGGGTATGAGAAAATGATCATAACATATGAAACCCATTCCCTATATATCAATGATCAAAATCTCAAGTCATGATAAATATATAGGGATTTAATAAGATAATAATCATAAGAAAATCGAATAACATAAGCTGTGGGAGGAAAACATTGACATATGGAATGGAATTTTTGGATACACATAAATATAGAAAATCATTCCAATAGTAGAGAAGGATCATTTACAAGGATACCATAGTGGAATGGGTTGACTCCCTAAACTATTATTGTTGTCACCTTTCAATCCAAATACTATCATATCAAAAAAATTCCATTACTGAACTAAATTTACTCCCCATTTAGTCATTTTTAAACCCTGATATTTCTATATTTTTCCCAATTAATTAATGGGATATATAGGTCCCACCCCTTACAAAATTTAAATCATTAAAATTAGTACCAAAATATCATAAGAATTCATCATATTAGAACACAAAAAAATAAATGGGTTTTATAAGTATTGTGTCATATCATAACCCTTGTAAAATAAATGTGTTTCTTATACATTTAATCATAGAATAACCCATGGAAAATAAATTATTTTCAAAAATGTGTCATCATAATAATCCTAAAATGACTAGTGAAATAAAATGGATGGTACAACTTGATTATATCCCCAATTAAACATAAGAAAAGATGATGATTTTTTATCATTGATGAATATAAAGTCAATAAACAATCATTAAAACATTTTTAGGAAAATTATCTTCTATTTTTGAAATACATCATTAAATTATAAATAAAATTTCAAATATTAAATAAAAAATTTCCTTTAAAAATAATAATTGTAAATTTTAATGGATGATTTAAATAATTTAGTGTTCAGGATAGTAGAAAAATATATTAATGTAGTAAAATTTAAAACAAAGATCACTTAAAATTTTATATAAAAGTAAAAAGATATTTATTTATAAAAGGAAAAGAAGATTAATTTTATATTATTTGTGAAATGTAAAAAAGGGTGTGAATTACTTGTAAAAAATATTATTATGTATTTAAAAACAAATTTAAATCTCTTTTTTTGAAAAAAAGGATATGGATAAAAATTCATTTTCAACCAAATAAATAATATAATCTTTTTTATTAAAAAACATAATTTTGATCCCTTGACTACATAAAAAAGGAAATTGATAGAAAACATGTATTACCAAGAAATAAATGGAGTATAATAAAATTCATGAATTTATCAATAGATATTTCATAAGGTTTCATTATTTTAAATTTAACCATAAACAATCCCGAATAAAAATGATATTGTAACATAAATTCTCTACCACTTTAGTAAATTTTGAATCATAAGAACTATTACAGAATAACATAAAATGAAACATTAAAAATTACGAAAAGGTGAATATTCATGATATATAATATCAAAGTCTAGTAGGTATAACTAATAAAATAATATTGGTTCATTAAATATCTTTTGTACCAAGGAACACAATTTGAGACAAAAATATCTTACCTTAAGTCATGACATCCTTCATCCATATTTTAACATCCTATATAATAAATATTAGTTTATTATAAATATATTAAATAAACATAATCATATGTATCTTATGCTATATGATTGACTTATGACATTTTATTACCTATTTTTAATAATTTCTTGGTAAAATTACGTTTTGGGTAATAACTACCTCGTTTTTCATGTATGTTTTGATTTGGTATTTTTGATCATTTTTCTTTGATAATGGTTCAATTATATTAATAATATAAAACTAGATATAATTATAATATATATATATATATCTATTTATAGTAATCCATTAATGTTATATCTAAAAATTGAGTTACACCATCCATTGAGAGGGTTAGTCGTACGTAAACATGAACACTATTTCCATTTTTTCTATGGATCGAAATAAAGGATGATAAATTAAATTTAAAATTTAAAAAGTAATTAATATTTTATCAGCATTTATATCATATTCTTATTAAATTTATCCTTTATTACCTTCCATGTAATTCATGTGTGAAAAATGAAACACATTGCTTCACAAGGCCATAGTCCAGCACACACATGAGCTATGTTATTATTTATTCAATGGATTGTAAGGTGATAATGTATATGATATATTTATTTTCAAAAAAAATTAATATTTAATTAATATATTATATCAACATAAAATTAATCCATATTATCTTACACGTAAATCAAAAGTGAAAAACAAATGTCATCGCTTTGCGAGGTGGTAGTCCGCCATACGCACTGGCGACATTATCGTATTTCTTATAGAATGGAAATTAAGAAAAAATATGTGGTATTATAGTTAATTAAGTATAATTATATCATAATTATCATATATAATCATTATATATATCATTTTATCTAGACATTAGAAGTGGTGATGGAAATGGAATTACGTCGGTTCGTGAGGAGGGAGTCCACCGTACACACGATCAACGGTTTTGTTTCCATTTGAGGGAGGAGGAAATTTTTGAAGGTCATTAAATTAACATATAAAATATAATTATATTTAGTATAATTATATTACTATATCGTATTTTTTTATTAATATTTTAAGGATGTAGAAGAATAAATTAAATAAAACACTTGGTTAAGGATGTAAACTCTTCTTCATACAACGTCTTTATGTTTAAAACAAAAGAGTTTCAATGGTGAATTTATAACCAAACCAAGGAATCTAGGATGAGTTTAAGGATTTAATTAAGTTAATTTTTTAGTTATTTTCCCATAAATTTGGTTTTTGAAGTGTGAAGATGATAGGAGATAGGGTGGCCTTTTATAAGAGGGGGAGAGGACACTCAAGGATTTATTGAAAAGAATAAGGTGTACCCCCATTTTTCTCATGGAAAAGGATAAAAAATGTGTAATTTTATACTCATAGAGGTTTTAACGGTATATGTCTATAAAATTTGTTTTATACAAGTTTATAGGTCATTTCACATCTTACCTTTTTAGTTTAACCCCCGGTAGACGTGTTTTAACCTTAAAAATGCTAATTAGTTTTTACTACTTTAACTATTTATTAGTAGTGGCTCAGGTTTTCGGGTCCATTACTTTGTGAAAAATCTGATGTTGAGGTGTTCTGGGTGGTCTGGAAGGCCATCCCACCATATCAATGACTCCTAGCGGTAGCCACGGCCTACCGCTGGCCCTCGGCTACCGATAGAGCTGGACTACCGGTATAGATCGGGGCAACCGGTAGCGCGCAGCTACCGGTACCTCCTAGCTACCGGCATCTCTCGGCTACCCTCATGATATTTTTCCAGTAGCGCCTCCTTTTTGCACAAAACCCTATTTTTGACCCCTCTAAGCATGTTTTAAAGCCCAGTAATGCCCATAAATGGAATCTAATTAAATTAACGGATTTTGAGGTGTGTGTCGGTTTAAACCATGGGTACCATTAATGATGTGTGGGGTGTCTCAACTGCGTTGTCAACCCAAGATCCCACACCTTACGCGGTTTCGAGTGTTTTTTGTCCATATCTTAATGGCCTGGGGTGTGCTATATCTCAGCCTTTATAACCTAAGGGTTCTCCCTAGGTTTCTTTTCTTGATCACCCTTTTCTAAGAGTACCCTTCCTTCAGAAAAGCCAGATAGCGAGCTATCCGTGGAGTTCCATGCCCAGGCTTAGCATCGATCATTGATCAACAGGTGGTGTTTCACCTTCATCTCTCCTTTCTGTGTATCTTGCAGGGTGGGTATTCTTTTGATTCTGTAGAATTGGATGGACCGAACCTTAATAAATATAATAAAGGGATTCTAAAGAATGAAGGGGGGAGGGGTGTGATCGATGATGATGTTTTTCTTTATGATATTCCATGATTAATTATTTCTGAATTGTTCGGGCTTACGCCTACATAAAATCATGGTTATTGGTGGTCTTTCTCTATGAACTAACAAACCCTTGCCTCTAGTGATGTTTAAATGAATTGTATTGTTGTTTTCAACCCTCGCTATGAAAATTAAACTGGTTAATTTCTTATATTAGGCTAAACAAATTGAAAGCACCAGGATCAATTCCTTTCTGTGATAACCCCAGTTTAAGTCCAGTGGAATTGAAATCATGGAGTGTGTTAAATCTTTTAAATCTGAAAATACCTTCATGGGATTGCCTTGTTTTGATGGTAGCGGGTTGTTCTTTTCTTTTCATTCACAGGACGATTGCTGGGTGATGTGGGTGGGGATAGTATCCCCTGTTATTATACTCTCGGTGGTTCTGAAAGTGAGGATGTGAACCTCTATTATATCACGAATTGGGATGGGATCCTCTGTTGTTGAGAAACCTTTTGGCTCCTGGATATTGGACATGGGGCTATAACTTGGGGTTTTCTTTGGTTGTTGTGGCTTTACAAGATAACTGAGTGTGAATGCTCAAATTGACATTTGGATGGATCTTTTTCCATTAGTTTTTGATTATGGTGTTAGTTTCCCAGTAGTTTCAGAAACTTATTTCAAACATTATTAACGAACATGTAAACAAGGATGGGACAAATGGGTGTTGGTTTTGTGTGGGTTGTGACTTGGACATAGGTGTTGAATGTGTTCTTTAGGCAGGCTGAAGAAAAACCTTGATCTTTGTGTGAGTTCTTGTTACCTATACATATATTGTTAGTTTTGTGTTTCTTATTCGCGCCCCACCCATGTTGAACACATAGTGCCGAACACCCCCATTTCATGGGGGAGGGTGTTTTTCCCAACACTTTTATTAGTGGATGATTATTTTCTCCACTATTTTCCCTTTCCTGGATAGCCCAAGTATCTTCGGGAAGGCTGTGATGGCATGAGGTCCATTATTAGCCCTAGAATCTTTGGGCAGGGTTGTGTGGTGGTTAGCCCAGGTGTGTGTGGGCCGGTGATTTCCCAAGTATCTTTGGGATGAGCCCCAGGTGTCTTTGGGCGTGGAGGCGGTTGTTCTGGCCTAGGTGTTTGCAGGTGTGGTTACGTGTGACAGTTGTGGCCCAGGTGTGTGTGGGTGGGGTTTGGCAGTGGTACAGCGGTGAGTTTGTGGCCCAGGTGTGTGCGGGCGGGGTTTGGCAGTGGGATTGCGGTGAGGTTGTGGCCCAGGTGTGTGCGGGCGGGGTATAGCAGTGGGACTATGGTGAGAATGGCGAGTTTGGTTCGATGTGTAGGATGTCTTTAATAACCAGTGGGAAAGTGGCGTGGGGTACCCAAAAATCGATGTGTTATTACTATACTCTACTTGACTTGCGTTATTTGGGGAGTGTGCCTTGGTGAGGCTTGGGTGGTTAGTTTCCTTGTTAGGTTCTTGGTTATCTCTTTTCTCACAAGGCATTAGTATGCCTCCCCACTTGTGCATTAGATATTTAGGTTTTTCCCTACTGATTATACTTGTATGCTCACCCTACGTATATAAAATTGTTTTCAGGTTTCCAGGAGGATATTGAGGATCGTGTTGGACCATACTAGCTCGGACCTTTGGGGTAGTTGTTATTGCTGTCTTTCTTTCTTTGGTACCATACCCTTATATACACTTTGTACTTTGTGGGTTTTACTTTTGGAACATGCTTATGGGAATGGTTGTTTTGTCTTTACTTGAACTTTTAGTTTTGGTGTTGTGAGACTTACTATCTTATCTCCCAATCCTATTAAAAGAAAAATAGTAATTCCTTCCATTTAGTGATTGATTCTATACCCTTGGCGTTGGTCTCAACTCCGGGACCTATTGAAGGCGGGTTTCGGGGGTCATTATCTCTCCTTCAACATGAATAAGGAAGGTCCTGGGAATCTTCGGACCCTTCCCTATTTTTGGTGAAGGAGGGTCATGATAGAATGGTATCATAGCAGGTTTGATAGATAGGATGGTGTATGGAGTTAGGCACAGTGAGGATTTCATGGGATGATAGGGCGATAGTTTTGGGTGACCTTGGTGCGTGAATTAGGCCAGGGAAGACCGGCTAGGACACAGGATTTTAGGGCCCCCTGTGATCCGATGCAAGGACACTAGACCTACCAAACGACCAAGTCAGTCCACGTTGATCGCAGGGTAGAGACCCTAGGAAAGGTACATGCATCATAATGACTTGTGTTATCGTGTTTCTGGGTTGTTTTGGGGAATTGGAAATAAATGAGAAGTTTAAGTAGTTTTAAAAACAAATATTCTGTACTACTTGGGTTTAGGCATTCCTTATTTACCTTAAAGCTATGGAACCAAGGAGGCGACCACGTTTGGTGCGGGCGATCGAGGCCCCGGAGACTACCTTGCCCAATCAGCAGAGAGCTGATCGGGAGGAGGAGGACGACCAGTGGAAGAAGACACTTCGGCCCTTCCAGTGATAGACCCTCGAGAAGTATGAGGGAATCACCTATGACATGAAGATGGTGGGATGGCTAGAAGAGCTGGTGATAGCATTCGGCCTGATTCGGGCCCCGACCAAGTACTGGGTTCCTCTAGCTGTCAGCCAAATGCGGGGAGCAGCACGTTAGTGGTGGATGCTTTACCTGGGGGAGAGGAGAGAGATTGAGGTGGCATGGGCTGATTTTGAGAAGGAGTTCCGGGCGGAATTCCTCTCTTCTACGATGAAGGAAGAAAAGAGGCAAGAGCTACTCTCCCTCCAGCATGGGAGTATGTTGGTAAGGGAGCTGGGAATCAAGTTCAAGGACCTCCTACATTTCGCATCGGACCTCTTTCCAGAAGAGGAGTCTCGGGCAAGACGTTTAGAGGAGGCACTCCGACCCTCCATCCAGTATGTTGTTACCCCCTTCACCCTTTCGATGTACTTGGAGGTCCAGAAGAAGGCAGAAGTGGTGGAGAGGATGCATGCTCTAGGAGGTGTGACACGAGAGGGGATCCAGCTGGGATCATAAAAGGGTAAGGCTGTCAGAACCAGGCCACCAGCATCAGGACCCTCTCGGTTCCGACCAGCCGGAAGCAGGCCGCAGCAGTTTTAGTTCTGGTCCCCTGGTCCTCGCCCTTTTCCATCGGGCCCAGGACCACGGTGCTTCATCTATGGGAGCCACAGACATCTCCTGAGTCATTTCCCAGACCGAGTACAGTACGGCGGTGGCGGACAGCCCCATCACTCACCCAAGCAGCAACTCCCATCTAGGCCTTTCCAGCAGCAGCAGTAGGGGCAGCGAGATCCCTCTCCTCCTAGGGAAGACATTGCAAGAGGAGGCCGGCCTCAGGGTTCTCCTCAGGGACCTTGACCAGGACATGGTCGGGGAGGTGGCCCATATCCGAGAGGCAGAGGAGCTGGGCGTGGACAGTTGCACGCTGCGGAGGCAGCAGTTCCAGCAGGGTCGGAGGTCGTTCGAGGTACGATCAGTTTGTTTAGAACTTCTGTTTATTCCTTGTTCGATACCAGAGCTTTGAACTCCTTTGTTGCACCCACTCTAGCCCGTGCCTTGGGTCTAGATGTCGAGATACTTCCAGTGCCCCTAGTGCTGAGCACACCAGTCAGAGTTCAGACCGACTTGTTATATGTTTTTCGAGGATGCAGACTGATGATAGGGCCACATCAGTTGGTCATAGATCTACTACTGCTACAGATATAGCCATACGATGTCATCCTAGGCATCAACTAGTTGTTCTCTGTGTGTGTCATCATTGACTACTTTCGAGGAAGGGTTGTGTTCTCAGACATGGGAAGCCGGCGTGTTACCTTCACCAGCAAGTGGAGCAGTCAGAAGGGAAACAGGCGAGAGGAACCCCTCCTCTCTTTGTTAGCTGAGGTGTTAGTAGATATAGTAGATGCTGAAATGGTGGAGGTTCTAGAGATCGTCTGTGAGTTCAGGGACATCTTTCCTGAGGAGGTGATGACTCAACCCCCTCGATGGGATATTGAGTTGGGGATAGACTTGCAACCTGGTGCTCGTCTGATTTCGATGGCTCCAAACCGGATGGCACCTTCGGAGCTACGGGAGTTGCTGATTCAGATTGACGATCTAATGAAGATGGGTTATGTTCGACCAAGTGTATCACCTTGGGGTGCTCCAGTCTTTTTCACAAAGAAGTTAGATGGTGGTCTCAGGTTGTGCATAGACTACAGGAGGCTTAGTCAGGTAACAATCAAGAATCACTACCCTCTTCCGAGGATAGAAGATCATTTCGACCAGCTGAAGGGGGCAGGGTGGTTCTCGAAGATCGACCTGTGGTCTGGGTACCACCAGTTGAGGGTAAAGGTGAGTGACATCTCGAAGATGACCTTCAGTTAAAGATATGGGCACTTCGAGTTCGTGGTCATGCCCTTCGGTGTTACGAACGCCCCGGCTGTGTTCATGGGGCTTATGAACTCCATCTTCCGGGAGTACCTAGATCGCTTCATAGTTGTGTTCATCGATGATATACTTATCTATTCAAGATCAGATTAGGATCACGCGGAGCACCTGCGGACAATTTTGGAGGTCCTCCGATAGCACCAGCTCTATGGGAAGTTGTTGAAATGCATGTTCTGGACGTGAGAAGTGCACTTACTTGGGCACGGGTGTCCGAGCAAGGGGTAGTAGTGGACCCATCAATGGTTGAGGCGGTTGTTTCTTTGGCAGCACCCAAGAACGTCGCAGAGGTTCATAGTTTCCTCGGCCTGGAAGGTTATTACCGTAGATTTGTACCCAACTTCTTTCAATTTTCAGCACCTTTGACAGCCTAGACCAAGAAGGACCAGGATTTCATGTGGAGTGAGCAGTGCAGGGAAGCCTTCAGCTATCTGAAGGAGAATTTGGTTAGTGCCCCGGTGCTGAGATTAGCAGAAGATGGGGCGGCGTATGAGGTGTTATGTGATGCTTCAGGGAAAGGATTTGGATGTGTGTTGATGCAGCAGCAGGGAGTGATCTCTTATGGGTCTAGGAAGTTATGCGCTCATGAGCGTAATTATGCCACCCACGACCTGGAGCTTGCAACGGTCATTTTTACGCTAAAGTTATGGCAGAATTACCTCATCGGGGAACACTTTGTGGTCTTCATAGATCACAAAAGTTTGAGGTATATCTTCTCCCAGCAGGACCTAAATTGCGGCAGTGGAGGTGGACAGAGTTCCTCTAGGATTACGACATTGATATTTCCTAAACTTCAGTAAAGGGAAATGTAGTGGTCGATGCCTTGAGCAGGAGGTCTCAGAAGGATGTGGTCTGAGAGTCGGAAAATGCCTGGAAGGTGATGGAGGAGTTGGCTGCCTTGGACCTAGATGTGAGGATGGATAGCGGTAGGGGTTGCCTGTATCAAATGATAGTGCATTCATCTCTGTTTCAGAAAGTGGAGGAGTCTTAGTAGGGAGACCCAGAGATCGAAGTGATGCGTGAACGAGTTGACCAGAGCAATGCTCCGGAATGATGGACGGAGGATGGCCAAAACCGGATGCTTTTCCAGGGAAATATGTTTGTTCTAGAAGCGGTGTGTGGAAAGGTTCTCAATGAGTTCCACAACTCACCCCTAGAGGTACACCCAGAAGTTTTCAAGATGTACCAGGGTCTGAAGAGATAGTTCTGGTGGCCCGTAGTAAAGCGAGCAGTGGCAGAGTTTGTGACCATGTGCCTAGTGTGTCAGCAAGTGAAGGATGAACACCAAGTTCCAGGCGGTCTGCTGTAGTCTCTAGATGTCCCCAAGTGGAAGTGGGAGGACATCTCGATGTATTTCGTCACGGGACTACCCAAGGTTAAAGGGGGATACGATGCCATCGGGGTAGTAGTGGACCGACTGACGAAATCGGCTCACTTTTTTACGATTAAGGAGTCGAATGCAGTGGATGCTTTAGCACAAAGGTACGTCGATGAGGTGGTGTAGTTTCATGGATATCTGAGGTCCATAGTCTCGGATAGGGATGCACGGTTTACCTCACAAGTCTAGAGAGTATTGCATCATGATTTTGGAAACGAGCTACGTCTTAGCACTACTTTCCATCCCCAGATAGATGGGCAGAGAGAGTGCACCATCCATACCATGGAGGATATGATGCGGGCATGCGTTCTGGACTTAGAATGATCATTGGTGTGGCACTTGCCTATGGTAGAGTTCACCTACAATAATAGTTATCACTCTACCATTGGTATGGCCCCGTTTGAAGCCTTGTACGGGAGGCCATACCGCTCACCTGTGTGTTGGACTGAAGATAGAGAGGCGGGCATCGTTGGCCCGGAGGTGGTGCAGAGCACGACGGAGATTGTTCAGCTTATACAGGAAAGGATGAAGGCATCCCAGGACCGACATAAGTTGTATGCTGATACCAGGAGGAGATCCTAGGAGTTTGAGGTTGGAGACCACATGTTCTTGAAGTTATCCCCTCAGCGTGGAAAACGAAGGTTCAGAAAGGGGAGTAATCTTTCTCCCAGGTTCATTGGACCCTTCGAAGTGTTGCGATGCGTCGGCGAAGTGTCTTATCAGCTAGCGTTACCACCGCCGCTACTGAGGATACATGACATCTTCCATGTTTCCTAGATTTTTCAATATCTAAACGAAGACTCACACGTCATCGATTGGGGAGGGTTAGATGTCGAGGACGACGTGACCATTGTGGAAAGACCAGTGATGATCGAGGATCTTGAGGAGAAGGTGCTTTGTGGGCGAACCATTCCCGTGGTTCGTGTGTTATGGAGACATGGTGGTCTTGAGGAGAGTACGTTGGAGAGGGAATCACAGATGCATGCCCAGTACCCAGAGCTATTTTGAGTTTTGTGTTGTTCTGTTTATACATGTTGTGGTGGATCGTTTTACCTTGTTGGCTATAAAATATGTGGTTTTTGTTTCCTCTCTGAATGTGGGTGAAAGGTCCTGGCTATAAGGAAGGGAGGATCAAACCCCTAATCAAGACGCATTAAGGTGGATGTGATTAAACCCGTGCAGGTGAGTCAGTGCCGCCCAAAGCAGATAATATCTTGACATGGGGGAAGCGACTCCCCAACCCACAGATCGGGCAGTCTGACATGGTATGTTTCTTGGTTCTTAAGAGAAAGGTGTTTTTATTTTACAATGAGGTTCACTTCTGAGAAGTATCTTTAGAGGGTGGTTTTTTTGACCCCACTCTTCTCCTTTCGGGTTTGGTCTTATATTCTCGAGGGTGAGAATAGTTTGAGAAGTATCTGATGTAATGGCCCAAGTTTTGGGGTCCACTACTTTGTGAAAAATCTGATGTTGAGGTGTTCTGGGTGGTCTGGAAGGCCATCCCACCTTCTCAATGACTCTTATCAGTAGCCATGGCCTACCGGTAGCCCCGGGATACCAGTAGCGCCATGCTACTGGTAGCGCGCAACTACCAATAACTCCCAGCTACTGGTAGCTCTAAGCTACCCTCACGATTGTTTTTCCAGTAGCACCTCCTTTTTGTGCAAAACCATATTTTTGACCCCTCTAAGCTTGTTTTAAAGCCTAGTAACGCCCTTAAATGGCGTCTAATTAAAATAAATTATTGTGAGTTGTGCATCAGTTTAAACCGAGGGGAACCAATAATGACGTGTGGGGTGTCTCAACCGCATGGTCAACCCATGACCCCTCGCCTTACGCGGTTTCGAGTATTTTTTTCTCCATATCTTAACAGCCCGGGGAATGTTGTATCTCACCCTTTATAATTTAAGGGTTCTCCCTAAGATTCTTTTCCCGATCACCCTATTCTAGGAGTACCCTTCGTTCAGACAAGCCGGATAGCGAGCTATCCGTGGAGTTCCACGCCCAGGCTTAGCGTCGATCGTTGATCAACAGGTTGGGTTTCACCTTCGTCTCCCCATTCTATGTATCTTAAGGGGTGGGTATGCTTTTGATTCTGTATAATTGGATGGACCAAACATTACTGAAGATAATAAACGTATTCTAAAGAATGAAGGGGGAGGGGTGTGATCGATGATGCTGTTTTACTTTATGATATTCTGTGATTTATGATTTCTAAATTTTGCGGGCTTACACCTACTGAAAATCATGGTCGTTGGTGGTCTTTCTCTATGCAATAACAAATACTTGCCTCTGGTGATGTTTAAATGAATTTTATTGTGCTTGTGAACCCTTACTGTGAAAAGTAAACTGGTTAATTACTTATATTCGACTAAAAAAATCGAAAGCACTAGGATAAATTCCTTTATGTGATATCCCCGGTTTAAGTCCAGTGGAATTGATATCGTGGAGTTTTTTAAATCTTATAAATCTGAAAATAGTTTCATGGGATTTCTTTATGTTGATGGTAGTGGTTTTTCCTTTTCTTTTCATTCTCGTGCCGATTTCTGGGTGATGTGGGTGGGGATGGGATCCACTGTTATTATACTCTTGGTTGTTGTGAAATTGAGGATGGGATCCTCTATTATATCACGAATTGGAGTGGGATCCTCTATTATTGAGAAACCATTTGGATCCTAGATATTGGACATGGGGCTGTAACTTGGGGTTTTCTTTGGTTGTTGTGGTTGTACAAGAGAACTGGGTGTGAATGCTCAAATAGACATTTGGCTGGATGTTTTTCCCTTGGTTTGTGCTTATGGTGTTAGTTTCCCAGTAGTTGAAGAAACTTATTTCCAACATTATTACCGAACATGTAAACAAGGATGGGACAAATGGGTGTTGGTTTGTTTTGGGTAAAGACTTGGACATAGGTGCTGAAAGTGTTCTTTAGGCGGGCTGAAGAAAAACCTAAACTTTGGGTGAGTGCTTGTTACCTATACATATACTTGTAGTTTTGTGTTTCTTATTCGTGCACCACCCAAGTTGAGAACTTAGTTCCGAACACCCCCATTTCATAGGGGAGGGTGTTTTTTCCAACACTTCCATTTGTGTCTAGTTATTAGCTCCTTTTTGCTCCCTTTCCCGGATAGCCCATGTATCTTCCGTAAGGCTGTGATGGCCTGAGGTCCATTATTAGCCCAAGAATCTTCTGGAAGGGTTGTGTGGTGGTTAGCCCAGGTGTGTATGGGCAGTTGGATTCCCAAGTATCTTCGGGATGAGGCCTAGGTGTCTTCGGGCATGGCGGTGGTTGTTCTGGCCTAGGTGTTTGCAGGCCTGGTTACGTGTGACAGTTGTGGCCCAGGTGTGTGCGGGCGGGGCTTGGCAATGAGACTGCGGTGAGTTTGTGGCCCATGTGTGTGTGGGTGGGGTATGGCAGTGGGACTGCGGTGAGAATGGTGGGATTGGTTCGATGCCTAGGATGTCTTCAATAACCAGCGGGAAAGTGGCGCGGGGTACCGAAACATCGACGTGCTTTTACTATACTCTACTTGACTTGCGTTATTTAGGGAGTGCGCCTCGGTGAGGCTTGGGTGGTTAGTTTCCTTGTTAGGTGCTTGGTTATCTCTTTTCTCACAGGGCATTAGTATGCCTCCCCACCTGTGCACGAGAGATTTAGGTTTTTCCCTACTGAGTATACTTGTATGCTCACCCTACGTATATAAAACTCTTTTCAAGTTTCTAGGAGGACTTTGGGGATCTTGTTGGACCGTAGTGGCTTGGACCTTTGGGGCAGTTTCAGTTTCTATCTTTCTTTCTTTATTAATTTACCCTTGTAGTCACTTTGTACTTTGTGGTTTTTACTTTTGGAACATGCTTATGGGAATGGTTGTCTTGTCTTTACATGCACTTTTAGTTTTGGTGTTGTGAGACTTACTATCTTATCTCCCGATCCTATTAAAAGAAAAAGGGTAATTATTTACTTTTAGTGAGTGATTTTATACCCTTGGCGTTGGTCGCCACTCCAGGACCTATTGAAGGCGGGTTTCAGGGGGCATTGTCTCTCCTTCAACTTGATGAAGGAAGGGCCTGGCAATCTGCTGACACTTCCCTCCTTTTGGTGAAGGCGGGTCGTGACATAATTAGTGTAAAAGATAAGTTTAAATTAAAATATAATATTAATTTTACTTACTAAAAATATGGAATAAATTTATATAAATTCAATACACAAAATTTAGCATAATTTGTTTTAAAATTAAACCCATATATATGAAGAAAATGCAGTTTTCCAATGAGAAATGTGTCAAATGTTTAAAAATATTTTATACCAAAATTAATTATAAAATTCATTCCGGTGATTTATATTGGTTTAAATATTATATTATTCCACTAATTTTAAATTTAAAACATTTTTAAAACCAAATATAATCATATGATGTTTTTAAATGAAAAATATGTTTTCAATAAAAAAAAGTTTTTTCACTATTGATCTAAAAAGAAATCATTTCCAAAATAACAAAAAACTCACCCTCAGATAAATTTTATATTTAGATAAATAAAATGAAGTTACTTTTTTAAATAAGAGTATATTAAAATTTCAAAAATTACTTTTATTTTTTTTCACAAAAATCAGTAAAATTATTTTCAAAGAAATAGAATTTTCGAAACAAATAAAGACTTAACCAAAATAATGTACTTTTTTGTCAAAATGTTTTATTTATATTAAACAATTATACTTCATAATAAAATTTTTATTATTATTCATAACATCATTTTTTATGTATAGGTGATAACAACCCTGATAAATATTAATATAAATAGTTTATTACGGTCCTTTAGAACTCGATGTTGTGTATAACTGAAGCTATCATATCAATTAAAAATTTTCAAAATAAATATTTCCTAAAATAATGGGGTGTTATAAATATAGGGCCCCAACCTTAAACATTTAATAATATTGAGTCAAGTTAATAATTCAAAATAAGGAACTTTTCAGGTTTATATTTTCATATAATTAGGCCCTAACTATTACATAATAGTCCAAGACATTACATGTGGATAGTAACACTAAATATTCACTTTTTCCACTAAAAGAAACCCTTTTAAAAAATATGAATTATTTTCATGATAAATATATTCTTGAATTCTTCCATTCACTTACCCATCTATATACCCCGTGGAAAAAATTTTAAAAATGGGGGATGAGTATGAAAATAACAGTAAGGAATATAAAATAAAGAATAAACCATTAGTCTATGAATATTTAAGTCCCATGAAAATATTTTCACAAAATTGCACTTTTTACTCATAAAACATATACTATTTAAGTTACATCATGTAATCATAAAATTAGAACAAAACATCATTGAAATCATAAAACATAAAGGTAACTTATGGAATCCATATCGTACATACATTGTAGCCTTCACAGCTACATACGGAGTAACCTTCATGGTTACGTTTTTAATACCCATCACAGTATTTTCCATAAATCTCTTAGGAGAAATCTTAATGTTTACCACTATCTCATTACCCAATGTATTAGAGAGTCATCCCATTCTTACCCACCCTCATATTATCAAGAAACCACCCATATTTGGATTATCATGTATGTAACACCCCAATTTTCCTCGGTATGTTTCCTTTCGAATAATGCAATTGCGTGCAGTGTACGCAACTTCGAGATTTTAACACACCATAACCAATCAAACTAGCCGTTATGAATAGTAATACCTACTTTTTCAAATTTTATAAATTCTATCTCTCAAAATGGACTTCATTTTCGGATTCGTAATATCGAAATTAGCCTAGGGTGAAATTTTGGTACTTTTTGGATAACTTTCAAATTTTGATGAATAGTGAAAATTACTAAATTTTAATTAAAAACAACTTTTTTAATCAAAATAATTAAAAGTGATAAATTATGAATATGAGTTGTTTTAAAGTATATTTAGAATATATTTTTACCATTTAATATAATTTTGGTCATTGGACATAATTTTACAATTAAACCGAACATAAACAAGTTTCAATCTTTTGATAGTTATTATCTCTTAAAAACACGCTTTTTGTTTTGACAGCAGGAATTAATTTTAAATTAATTTCTGCCACTTCTGTGTTTTGAATTTAGAAAAATTGATTCCATATTTGGAATCAGGATGTTCAAATTGTGTAAATAGGTAACTTTTATTTTTAGACATTTTGAATAATTACTGCGGTAAATATTTTATTTACCATGGTTAAGGGTAAATCCGGTAAATAAGGGTTAAAAAATAATATTATAATAATACTAAATTACCCTAAAACGTGTCTTAACCCTATTGGTTGATATTTGGTCGACCATGGGAATCTTTGGGTCTATTTTGGGACCCCATGGATCCACTTGTAAGTGATAATGACACTTTATTTTAATTAAGTTAAAATAAATACAAAAATGACACAAGCATATATCTTATAACAAAACAATTGTTAAAGAGGGTTATATATGTTGGATTCTAGATTATAAATATTCCTTAGAAATATAAAAAGATTTCCTACATAATGATATATTATTTATAATTTTTATACATTAAATAATTTAATTTATTTATGACACAATGATGATGCAGTAATTACTATAATAGTGAAAAATCAAAATAATTGATATTAAAAATACCCAAATAAATATAATATGAAACTTTTAATGAATTAAAATAATTTTCTAGGATAATATGATATATTAGTATTTATTTAATTGACTTTTTTCTAAGTAATCAATCTGTTATAAGTTTCACAAAAATCAACTATTGAATAGTGTCAAAATTGACATAAAAGAGTTTTTAAAACAAATATTATATTATTAATTGATATTAAATTCTTAAAAATATAAGGTTCGGCCAAAAGACTTATATCATGATAGGTGTATCATTAATGGACCACTTGTGGGTCGCTTGTATGTATATGGTAAGTTTATTAACCACATAATATAAAAATACAAAGAGACATTGTAAAAGTGAAACTAATTAACTTGGAGTTAATACTTAAAGATAAGGTTAATATAAGTACCCAAACCTGTCTAAATTCTATTGGTTGAGTTTTTTTCGACCCATACCCACCTTAACCGTTTAATAGTCTACTTTGGAGCCATTTTAAACCGAATATTAATTTATTATAAACTAATATCTCTAGCTTTTCCAAAGGTGCCCCTCACCCCTCTTATAAACGGGCACTCCTCCTTCTCATTTATTCACACCTTCAAAGCCCTTTGGTTCGGCCAAACCCTTCCCAAATACTATCTCAACTTCCCTCACTACAACCTAGAGGCCTTAGTTGGATCAGAAAGCCAACCTAAGGAGCCCTTTTGATCAAATCAAAAGGAAGAACCCGAAGACGAGGTAATGTTTTCACCACCCCTTTTCAAGTTCCTTTCTTCTTCCACTTCCTCTTTCTTTGTTATTTCCATTATAAAATAATAACTCCAGTATCATATATATACTGTGATGTTATTATAAATATGGTACAACCATGTTCAGTATTCTATCCATCCTTTGAATAACATGTCACCATACGTGCGTACGTACGGCTTACCGTCTCCACGTCGTGGTGTAATTGTTATTCAATATATTATTATTTGGATGGGTATAATAATGATGTGTAACTCATGTAAATAATAAATATAACATGATAATGATTCTGTATATATGATATAAAATCCAATTATATATTATTTCAATATCAAAAGAATGATATTGTCGCTCGTGCGTATGTACGGACTACCGTCTCCACGAACGCGATGAGATTCATTGTCCATCATATCCATTCAAGTATAATTATCATTTGATGATTTAAAAATAGTATCTAAGGACTTGATATAATTCTGGATATGAATAATATACATCCCATTAATAACGAATATGGCTCACATAACAAAGAATATAAAGTAAAATGAACCCGTTAACACCCGAAATGATGATAATTCTATGATATTATTAACAAATCAATGTTAAAAGATCATATATGATATAATATTAAAGTAAATTATTCTTGTATAATTAAATAACAATTATTTCACCATTATACAGGAGGTAAACCTACCATCAACCAAGGAAAAAGTACCAAGTAAGGGATTTTCTTATCTCACTTTCAATTCTGTGAGATTTCCATTTTTCGCCACTAAATTATTGAAAGTGGTGTATTGTGTACTGACATTTGATATATATTGATGATTATATTTATATTAATGTTATTCTGTAAATCATTTGGTGGTTATTAACTTTTTTCCATACGACTCAGTTGATTAACGTTGTAAGGGATTTTCTTATCTCACTTTCAATTCCATGAGATTTCCATTTTCGCCACTAAATTATTGAAAGTGGTGTATTGTGTACTGCCATTTGATATATATTCATGATTCTTTTTATATTCATGTTATTCTGTAAATCATTTGGTGGTTATTAACTTTTGTCCATACGACTCAGTTGATTAACGTTGTAAGGGGTTTCTTATCTCACTTTTAATTTCGTGAGATTTCCAATGATCACCACTTAATTATTGCATGTGGTGTATGTGTACTTCCCATGATTGTATTCATTGTGTAATATACTTTAATTTATGGGTATTTACATCATCATGGTATGATACTTCTTTCATGGGTTTATGTTTCGTATGTTACCTAATCGGTAAGGGAATTTGAGATTTCAATTCCCACTCATTTGGCTTTACGCATATTTCATTGATTATATTACTCCATGATTATGTGTGGAATCACTATTCATTTGATTATGTCATAATTTCCACTCCCCTTCCTGTGGATATAAGTTTGATACACATAATCACTTATTGGTAATTCTCAAGTCATTGATATGAAATTGATAAGAGTAATTTTAACTCATTCACCATTTGTTGAGTTAAACATCCAATTCGTTGGTGTAGTTTTTACAAGAATATGTGTGAATATCCTTTGATTGTTTTACACTGAATATCCAATAATATTTAGTGTATTTATATTTTTCACACATAATTATGTCGTTGATTTATCCTTAACCTAAGGATACGGCCTTTATGAGAGATTTCATCTCAATTTACATTCCATTGAGACTTCTTTGTTGATATACACCAAATCACTTTTATGTGGTGTATATAATGTACTTTGACATACTATATCATGAATCCCTTTATTCTCATGATATTACAAAGTTTTGATTACCTCAATTATTTGTATTCAAGTGTCTCTTTTGGTTAGAATCTCTAACTAAAATACCATTGTTAAATGTTTTAAAGACTTATTATTCTAAATCTTGCTCATTAATGTCCATGTTTTAAAAATGGTTTTAAGGATTTATTTATATGGACATTAAAGTTTTAAAATAAAAACTCCTTTTAAAAGTTTCAAAGTGGTATGGGACACTTTGATTCAAAAATCTATTTTAAATGTATTCTTGACAAATATTGTGACTTTTGAATGATTTCAAGAAAAGGGGGATATTTCTCTCAAATTGTTTTGATGATTATTTTCATCTATTTCAACATCCTTCATTATTCTTGATTGAGGTTAATGTGATACAATACAATCTTCCATATTATATCGAATGAGTTATGTTTGACTGTGGATGTGTTATTTTTATAGCATTCATGGTTTATGAGTAAAGTATTGACATTTCGTATGTTAGTTCCAATAAGAATGTTTATGTTATATTTCAACCTTTATTTCATATGAATGTGTTGGACAAGTATGTTACAGGTTGGGGACTGGTTAAAGTAAGCCCTCCAGGTTGGGGACTGGTAAAAGTATGCCCTCCAGGTTAGGGACTGGTAAAAGTAAGCCCTCCGGTTTGGTCTCCGGTTATTAGAGGCACTCCGGTTTGGTGTCCGGTTATTAGAGGCACTCCGGGTTAGTGTCCGGTAATTAGAGGCACTCCAGGTTGGGTTCCGGTTACAGTTAGCCCCAAGGTCTTGGGACGAGGCCTTGAAAAGAAATTAAAGTTTAGCATTATGCATTCCAACATTATGAAAGTGGATATTGATATTGCATGTGATCATTCGACTAGTAGAATATCCATGTGAGTAAGTAAATGGAATTATTTCATTTTACCTTTGCCATTTTATGCTGAAGTTCAAGTTTAAAAGGCTTTTGTTTTAGTTATAAATTGCCTTAAGTGTTTATGCTTATTTATGAAAGTTTCTGCTATAATTTTATCCTTACTGAGCATCTGAGCTCACCCCTTTCAATGTTTTATTTTTCCCAGGATTATGAAGAAGTAATTTATGAATGACCTGCAGGGATAGTATGAGGGGATATGAAGACAAGATGTTTTTTTTATGATGTAATGTAAAGAATTATGGATGTATCTAGTTATTCCAAGGCTACTAAACTAATCGGTCTTTCGAGACTTGATCCTTCTCGTGATCATGCCAATGTTATGTAATAATGCACCGACTCTAGGTAACTAGGGTCGGGGCGTTACAGTTGGTATCAGAGGAAGTTTACTACAAACCTTGGAAGCTAGATTTAGATAAACTCTGATTAGAGCATGTAGACCTAAGATGAACTTTGAGGATTAGTATAGAAGAACTTCCTAGAATTTTGGTATTGTAATGATTTTGTGAGTTTTCCAAGCAATACATCCCTGTCTGGATACGAGCAGGTAGAGGTGGCTCTGGCACAGATGTACCTAGGGGTAAAACCCGAAAACACCGCTTTGAGCTAGACTCGAACGGGAACTGGTGCACGACAACGGGCCTTGCTGCACTCTTGGTTACGACACTCCCGGGGGATATGCTTTGGTAAATTCACAAGATTAGTATAAACCATTATTAAGGGAATATAAAAAAAATGCCCCTAAGAATATATGTCGGCAAATAGATAGTGGATAATGTAGATTTTAACATAGGGTACCCCAAGTTAGGATATATTGTTCAATTACAAGATTATCCTATTATGTATTTTTTTTATTCCTATTAGATAAGTATTAAAAAACCCTAATTGTATTTTATTTTGTTAGTTGAAACATGGAGGTAGAAAGATCACGAACAACTCTTCTCTCTCTTCCTGAAGAACTACTTACAATTATTATCCAGAAGTCATGCGCAGACGATGTTGAAACTTTTTCAAATGTCCAAGTTACATGCAAACAACTTTATGAGACATCCAATACCTCTAGCACTGCACGATTATTTCAAGGATCAAGTACCGACTATGGGATAATGTTGCGCTCTCAACTTTATTACCACGCTAAGCGTGGGAAGTACCATCAGGGTCTTTTCAAATTATTCACTTTATCTCAAAATTACGATGCACTAAATGATTTTCTAGATGCTACAAAAGAGGGAGACCTTAGAGAAGCCTATATGTATCAAATTATATATTTATGTCTTTTGGGTTATACGAAAACTGATTTACCAAAACCTTATTTTGAAATATTTGAAGATGAATCAGTGAGAATTTTTCTAAAAAAACATGTTAAAGACGATGTCTCCAAATTATATATAAGAAATACCTATTTTTTTTATGATGCATCGATGCTTCCATCGATATAATCCAAAATGGATGAGGAGTTTTTGGGTAAAGGAAGTAGATGATTTGGAAAAATTCCTGAGGTACCATTGTGACACATGAACGCATTCTACCAAAAGGAAAATCCGCCTAGTCTCTCCAGAGTTCGTGTTGTGATCCACATATCTCTAGTGACAAAATACATGCCTAACCCAATGCATGTACTCACCTATGAAGAATTATAACTGGAACCAGATCTATCTTATTGTGGAGAGCCTATCAGAATTCTTCATACCAAAGATCAAGTGTTGAGAAACCGGATGACTCGTCTGGTAAAAGATCTATGGAGAAATCATAAGATGGAAGAGGCAATGTGGGAACCCGAGGAACATATGATGAAGAACCTATGTGGAAATAAATGGATGGTGAAATGTTTAAATGTGTTAGTGCTCTTTATTGATGGGTTTACTTTGGAATAATTTTCTCTTGTATTTGTAACCCCATAGTTTGCCATGTGAGAATGATATTTGAGGAAGAATTGTCTCTTCTCTTGTGGATATAGGTATAAATAACCATTTGGTTTTATATGATCATTGGGGTTTGAGAAAATTATAAGTTATTATAATTTGGGATGAAAATGCAAGGTATGATATAACATTTGTGGTTAAATTATGTTATTTTGAGGAATTTATCTCATTTTGGTAATATTTTAAAAATATAGTTTTTGAAAAAGGACAACACGTAGACCGTGTGACAACCCGTCGCGTCGGACAAAGCTGTGGGAATCGAACCCACAACCAAAGTGCGATTGGGATTTATCGCCTACCACTGGACTACGTGATGTCCCGGGTTAGTGTGACTATTTTTTTTTGTTAAATGATTTTATTGATCAATAATAAGATGATTTGGGTTCTTATGTCTTATCAAATGAATACCCTTGGTATAGGAAAATGATTTGGTGATTAAGTGATAAATGTTATTTTGGAAGATGTTCGCTTTGTTGGGAACACTATATGACCAAGGAAAATAGAATACAATGGGGTTTCATTTGTAGAGTAATGGTGGATTTCTATCTACGTTTTTTTTGTTTATTTATAGTGATTTGGGTTATTTATGGAAATTATTAACCTATAACAGAGAATATGTGATGATGTTAATTACTTTTAAGTATGTGACTTTAAGAGTATTTGATGTCATTTGGAGATACAATGTAACATGGGAGACTACATAATCAAATTCTTCTATGATTTGGGTTTCAATATTAGTTTGGATTATATTAAAGGATTTTAAGGACAATTGGTTATTGAATGGTATCTATTTAACTTTGGGGTATTGTTGGTTTAATTTTAGAAATTAAGATTAGTGCATATTTATCTCAATGAATATCATTTTGGGGGATCATTAGATCATTCACTAACCATTTTGGTTTTGATTAATCTTCAAAGACAATGTAAATATATGGTTTATCCTGCATGGATCATGTGATTCTATAGAAGTTTATTCTAGCTCTTCCAGTGTGACCAAGTCTTCTTGAATACTCATCGTTTAAAAAAAATTGAGTTAGTGGTGGAAATTTATTAAAGAATGAAAATTTACTTAAAATTTAAGTATATCTCATATTGTTCTTAGTAAATATCATAAATGAATTCCTCTTCCTTATGAAATGTAACTTAAAAAAATGTTGTCTGTTTACTTTCCTACTAGGAGACTAATGGTCGTTTGTCCCAACACAAGTTTGTGGTTTTCTTATTGTTAACTTTCTCCTGATCATGATTTCTATCCCTCTCCATCTGAACTTGACACTTATTTTATCATCCATATCCATGTTTTCTTACATGGAATCCTAGTATGGGTTATCTTGGATGACCCTTATACCTCTCTTTCTTTCTTTTAAAGTGATAGTTTTATTGGCTCTTTTTCCGATGTGGGACTTTACATTATATTCCCAAGAAAAATTTTAAAAATTGCGAGGACGCAATTTATTGAAGGAGGGGAGAATGTAACACCCCAAGTTTCCTCGGTATGTTTCCTTTCGAATAATTCAATTGCGTGCATTGTACGCAACTTCGAGATTTTAACACACCATAACCAATCAAACTAGCCATTATGAATAGTAATACCTACTTTTTCAAATTTTATAAATTCTATCTTTCAAAATGGACTTCATTTTTGGATTCGTAATATCGAAATTATCCTAGGGTGAAATTTTGGTACTTTTTGGATAACTTTCAAATTATGATGAATAGTGAAAATTACTAAATTTTAATTAAAAACAACTTTTTTAATAAAAATAATTAAAAGTGATAAATTATGAATTTGAGTTGTTTTAAAGTATATTTAGAATATATTTTTACCATTTAATATAATTTTGGTCATTGGACATAATTTATGAAATTAAACCGAACATAAACAAGTGTCAATCTTTTGATAGTTATTATCTCTTAAAAACACGCTTTTTGTTTTGACAGCGGGAATTAATTTTAAATTAATTTCTGCCACTTATGTATTTTGAATTTAGAAAAATGGATTCCATATTTGGAATCAGGATGTTTAAATTGTGTAAATAGGTAACTTTTATTTTTAGACATTTTGAATAATTACTGCGGTAAATATTTTATTTACCATGGTTAAGGGTAAATCCGGTAAATAAGGGTTAAAAAATAATATTATAATAATACTAAATTACCCTAAAACGTGTCTTAACCCTATTGGTTGATACATGGTCGACCATGGGCATCTTTGGGTCTATTTTGGGACCCCATGGATCCACTTGTAAGTGATAATGACACTTTATTTTAATTTAGTTAAAATAAATACAAAAATGACACAAGCATATATATTTTAACAAAACAATTGTTACAGAGGGTTATATATGTTTGATTTTAGATTATAAATATTCCTTAAAAAGATAAAACGATTTCCTACATAATGATATATTATTTATAATTTTTAGACATTAAATAATTTAATTTATTTATGACACAATGATGATGCAGTAATTACTATAATAGTGAAAAATCAAAATAATTGATATTAAAAATAACCAAATAAATATAATATGAAACTTTTAATGAATTAAAATAATTTTCTTGGATAGTATGATATATTAGTATTGATTTAATTGACTTTGTTCGAAGTAATCAATCTGTTATAAGTTTCACAAAAATCAACTATTGAATAGTGTCAAAATTGACATAAAAGAGTTTTTAAAACAAATATTATATTATTAATTGATATTAAATTCCTAAAAATATAAGGTTCGGCAAAAAGAATTATATCATGATAGGTGTATCATTAATGGACCACTTGGGGGTCTCTTGTATGTATATGGTAAGTTTATTAACCACATAATATAAAAATACAAAGAGACATTGTAAAAGTGAAACTAATTAACATAGAGTTAATACTTAAAGATAAGGTTAATATAAGTACCCAAACCTGTCTAAATTCTATTGGTTGAGTTGTTTTCGACCCATCCCCACCTTAACCTTTGAATAGTCAACTTTTGAGCCATTTTAAACAGTATATGAATTTATTATAAACTAATATCTCTAGCTTTTCCAAAGGTGCCCCTCACCCCTCTTATAAAAGGCCACTCCTCCTTCTCATTTCTTCACACCTTCAAAGCCATTTGGTTCGTCCAAACCCTGACCAAATACTATCTCAACTTCCCTCACTACAACCTAGAGGCCTTAGTTTGATCAGAAAGCCAACCTAAGGATCCCTTTTGATCAAATCAAAAGGAAGAACCCGAAGAAGAGGTAATGTTTTCACCACCCCTTTTCAAGTTCCTTTCTTCTTCCACTTCCTCTTTCTTTGTTAATTTCCATTATAAAATAATAACTCCATTATAATATATATACTGTGATGTTATTATAAATATGGTACAACCATATTCAGTATTCTATCCATCCTTTGAATAACATGTCACCATACGTGCGTACGTACGGCTTACCGTCTCCACGTCGTGGTGTAATTGTTATTCAATATATTATTATTTGGATGGGTATAATAATGACGTGTAACTCATGTAAATAATAAATATAACATGATAATAATTCTGTATATATGATATAAAATCCAATTATATATTATTTTAATATCAAAAGAATGATATTGTCGCTCGTGCGTATGTACGGACTACCGTCTCCACGAACGCGATGAGATTCATTGTCCATCATATCCATTCAAGTATAATTATCATTTGATTATTTAAATATAGTATCTAAGTACATTATATAATTCTGGATATGAATAATATACATCCCATTAATAAAGAATATGGCTCACATAACAAAGAATATAATGTAAAATGAACCCGTTAACACCCGAAATGACGATAATTCTATGATATTATTAACAAATCAATGTTAAAAGATCATATATGATATCATATTAAATTAAATTATTCTTTTATAATTCAATAACAATTATTTCACCATTATACAGGAGGTAAACCTACCATCGACCAAGGAAAAAGTACAAAGTAAGGGATTTTCTTATCTCACTTTCAATTCCGTGAGATTTCCATTTTTCGCCACTAAATTATTGAAAGTGGTGTATTGTGTACTTCCATTTGATATATATTCATGATTCTATTTATATTCATGTTATTATGTAAATCATTTTGTGGTTATTAACTTTTGGCCATACGACTCAGTTGATTAACGTGGTAAGGGATTTTCCTATCTCACTTTCAATTCCGTGAGATTTCCATTTTTCGCCACTAAATTATTGAAAGTGGTGTATTGTGTACTACCATTTGATATATATTCATGATTCTATTTATATTCATGTTATTCTGTAAATAATTTGGTGGTTATTAACTTTTGGCCATACGACTCAGTTGATTAACATGGTAAGGGGTTTCTTATCTCACTTTTAATTTCGTGAGATTTCCATTGATCACCACTTAATTATTGCATGTGGTGTATGTGTACTTCCCATGATTGTATTCATTGTGTAATATACTTTAATTTATGGGTATTTACATCATCATGGTATGATACTTCTTTCATGGGTGTATGTTTCGTATGTTACCTAATCGGTAAGAGAATTTGAGATTTCAATTCCCACTCATTTGGCTTTACGCATATTTCATTGATTATATTACTCCATGATTATGTGTGGAATCACTATTCATTTGATTATGTCATAATTTCCACTCCCCTTCCTGTGGATATAAGTTTGATACACATAATCACTCATTGGTAATTCTCAAGTCATTGATATGAAATTGATAACAGTAATTTTAACTCATTCACCATTTTTTGAGTTAAACATCCAATTCGTTGGTGTTGTTTTTACAAGAATATGTGTGAATATCCTTTGATTGTTTACACTGAATATCCAATCATATTTAGTGTATTTATATTTGTCACACATAATTATTTCTTTGATTTATCCTTAACCTAAGGATACGGCCTTTATGAGAGATTTCATCTCAATTTACATTCCATTGAGACTTCTTTGTTGATATACACCAAATCACTTTTATGTGGTGTATATAATGTACTTTGACATAGTATATCATGAATCCCTTTATTCTCATGATATTACAAAGTTTTTATTACCTCAATTATTTGTATTCAAGTGTCTCTTTTGGTTAGAATCTCTAACTAAAATACCATTGTTAAATGTTTTAAAGACTTATTATTCTAAATCTTGCTCATTAATGTCCATGTTTTAAAAATGGTTTTAAGGATTTATTTATATGGACATTAAAGTTTTAAAATCA
The DNA here is from genome assembly GCA_963277665.1 of Viscum album. NCBI lineage: Eukaryota > Viridiplantae > Streptophyta > Magnoliopsida > Santalales > Viscaceae > Viscum > Viscum album. Next base: position 1,424,296,208 of record OY728163.1, on the reverse strand, counting down.
AAACTCCTTTTAAAAGTTTCAAAGTGGTATGGGACACTTTGATTCAAAAATCTATTTTAAATGGATTCTTAACAAATATTGTGAATTTTGAATGATTTCAAGAAAAGGGGGATATTTCTATCAAATTGTTTTGATGATTATTTTCATCTATGTCAACATCCTTCATTATTCTTGATTGAGGTTAATGTGATACAATACAATCTTCCATATTATATCGAATGAGTTATGTTTGACTATGGATGTGTTATTTTTATAGCATTCATGGTTTATGAGTAAATTATTGACATTTCGTATGTTATTTCCAATAAGAATGTTTATGTTATATTTCAACATTTATTTCATATGAATGTGTTGGACAAGTATGTTCTAGGTTGGGGACTGGTTAAAGTAAGCCCTCCAGGTTGGGTACTGGTAAAATTAAGCCCTCCAGGTTAGGGACTGGTAAAAGTAAGCCCTCCGGTTTGGTCTCCAGTTATTAGAGGCACTCCGGTTTGGTGTCCGGTTATTAGAGGCACTCCGGGTTGGTGTCCGGTTATTAAAGGCACTCCGGGTTGGGTTTCGGTTACAGTTAGCCCCAAGGTCTTGGGACGAGGCCTTGAAAAGAAATTAAAGTTTAGCATTATGCATTCCATCATTATGAAAGTGGATATTGATATTTCATGTGATCATTCGACTAGTAGAATATCCATGTGAGTAAGTAAATTCCATTATTTCATTTTACCTTTGCCATTTTATGCTGAAGTTCAAGTTTAAAAGGATTTTGTTTTAGTTATAAATTGCCTTAAGTGTTTATGCTTATTTATGAAAGCTTCTGCTATAATGTTATCCTTACTGAGCATCTGAGCTCACCCCTTTCAATGTTTTATTTTTCCCAGGATTATGAAGAAGTAATTTATGAATGACCTGCAGGGATAGTATGAGGGGATATAAAGACAAGATGTTTTTTTATGATGTAATGTAAAAAATTATGGATGTATCTAGTTATTCCAAGGCTACTAAACTAATCGGTCTTTCGAGACTTGATCTTTCTCGTGATCATGCCAATGTTATGTAATAATGCACCGACTCTAGGTAACTAGGGTCGGGGCGTTACAATGTAACCACCAGTCAAATTTCCACATAGAATTACATGATCATAACACATAAAATATTGAAATTATCATCATTTCACTTATCAATCATAATCAATAAATTCACGATCTTGAAATATTCAATCCATTTCCAAAACCATTTAATACCTTTAATAATGAGACTTTTGAATCAATTTTTCCCATACCACTTTAAAACATTTGAATTAAATAAAAAAATTTAAACATTAATGACCATATAAGTAAATTCATCAAAACGATTTTGAAAACATGGACATGAAATTGAATATTTTAAAATAAAAATTCATTAAAACATTAAAAACAGTTTTTTAGTTGAAGATTCCCTTACCACTAGAGAATCACTTGAATACAAATCATTAAGGAAATAAATTACTTTAAATATCATTAGAATATAATATTTCATGATATAAAATTTCAAGAGGGTTGAATATATACCATATAGGATAATATTTGTGAATAACATCAATATATGCCTTAATGAAAGGATATTGAGACTGAGTCCCTTACAAAGATCGTATAATTAGATCAAATATAAATCAATGACATAATTAAGTGTTAAAAATATAAATAAACCAAATATAAGTGGATATTATATGTAAAAAAATCATAGGACATTCACACATATTCATGGAAAAAGAAAACCAATGAGATGGATGTTCAACTCAATGAATTGAGATTGAGTTAAGATTTTCATTACCTTGAGTCCGACTCATCACATAAAATAATTATGTTCTTGAATAATAAACTTACATTAATTTATACTTTATTGAGTACCTTTTTAAATTCTATTATTCCTTTTATACCACTTATTACAATGTTATTAAAATTAAAAAATTATTTATGTTCATATCGGCCTTTTTGTCGATATTCGGTACTTGGGTCAAAAATGAACTTGTTTTGATGTAAATTATACATGTGGTAAAATGTCCATCATCCCCAGAATATTATTCATGATTTAGATATCATATATATCCAGTATATATGTATTTATAATAGTGCATAACATTTGGAGATAATAAATGAAATGCACCGTTCATGGAGATTGTAGGTCGTACGTATGCATGAACACTATTTTAATTTCTTTTTAATATGAAAGAATGAAAAATAAATGATACATAGGTATATTATATTTATAGTAAAACATATATGTTATATATGTTCAATAAGGTCAGTAAAAAATCATTTATACATTCCATGTATGAAATGAACGAGTCATATCACTTTTAGGGGGTGGTAGTCCACACTTCCTCAAATGAATTTATCGTATTTACACATTATGGAATGAATAAATGTATTTTTGTAAATAAAAATTATATAAGCATAGAGAAAATATAAATATTATATATTTCATATATGAATATAGTTCCATCATAATGGACACCATGATTGGTGGTAGGAGAAAATTGAATAATCATTGTTTCGTGAGGCAGTAGATCATCATACACAGAAAACGTATATTGTATATACATTAGATGGTGGTGTGTGTATGTGTAGGTCTAAAACGTAGCATAACAACATAATAACATATTCATGATACTAGTGTTGTTATGTAATCAAATAATAATATAATAATAGGGAGTGTAAATGGAAAATAAAGGAATAAAGCTTGATGTAATACATTACCTCTAAATCAAGAAACTCTTTTTAATTTGAATTAAAAGGATTTCTTGAATTGTATTCATCACAAGGAAAGGAATATAAGATAAATGGTGGTATATTTGGAGTTTTTTAGTATAATTTGGACAATCCAAAGGGATTTAGAGGTGTGATTAAGTGGGTTGATGTGGTGACCTTTTATAAGAGAGAGGAGGGGTACTTTAGGAAATTCTTGAAATATTTTTACTATTATTAATTTATTTTCAAATTTTAATAGCTTTAAAGTGATATATTTACAAGATATGATGATTATGATTTCAAATAATCTCAACCAAAATATTTTAGGTAATTTAATGTCTCAAATTTGACATTGTTGTTTTTTCATTAACCCTTAGTTAAAAAATTAACTCTTACCATGTCTTTTTGTATTTTTAAACTATATGGTTAATATAATTACTATAAATTGAAAACAGAACCTAAAGTAGATTTTTAATGAAATTTTTATCATTATTTAATTTAGTTGGATGAATATTACTTTTTTATGACTATCATTCCATTTAATAAAATAGTATTTGTCTTTAAAACTAATGTATGTCAATTTTGACACTATTTGGTAATTGATTTTTTTAATCACAACATGATTTCCAAAAACAAATTATATAAAATATAAAATTCCATAATAATCCATAAAATTCATGAATGGAATCAAACCTATAACTCCCCAAGATTTCAAAGTACGTTAATTCTTCAAAATAATTCAATAACTTGCACTACACGCAACATCGAGTTCAAGCGCACCACAACTTACCAAACTAGCCGTTCAAAAGAGGTTATGAATAGTATTAACTAAAAATTTTAACTATATGTAATCCTTGTAATTTTAGAATCCATATTATGAGTTTCTTAGACATAATGTAAGAACTAATTCATTTTTTCAGATAAAAGAAGTATTTTTAAAAAAATTCACTTTTACCGCCTTTTAATGGTGAACCTTTTTTAAATCCAATATTTGAAAATTTTATATATTGAATTTGACAAAATAAACTTCTTCTTTAGAATTGGGACATAATAATTTAGTTTCAATAAATTTTTTGTGTTTTTCGGGTAACTTTCATATTTGTGTGAATAGTGAAAAATACTATATTTTAAATGAAAACAACTTTTTTAATCAAAATAATTTATAGTGTTAAATTATAAATATTAATGGTTTTTAAGTGTAAATAGATTATATTTTTACAATTTAATCTAATTCTGGTAAATTTAAGTAATTGCACTTTGAGATTATACATAAAGAACTGTCAATCTTTTTATAGATATTGTTTTTTAAAAATACACCTTTTGGTTTTAACAACGGGAATTAATTTTAAATTAATAAATTAAACATTAATGTTTTGAATTTGGTAAAATAGAATTCATTTTTGGATTCATAATGTTGAAATTATCCTAGGGTGAATTTTTCGTATTTTTCTGAAAACGTACAATTTTTTATGAATAGTGGAAAAAACACTGAGTTATTGTTTAAAAATGATTTTTTTAAAATAATTATTTATTTTATTTAAATTTATAGTAGGTAAATATAGTTACATAATACCTATATAAGTTCAATTTAATTCATTGGAGTCAGTTTATAATAATTTTAAATATATAAAAAATTTATTGAACTTTTCACCGTCTTTTACCCACCTCCAAGGAGAATTTCCAAATTTATATAAAACAAACATTTATAGCTTATGTGAGTTTAATTTCAAAAATCCGAGAGACACGGTTAATATTAAGTTTTAATTTTTGGTTCAATAAGATAAAAATAATTTTTGGTGACTAGTAACTTTTTACTTTTATTTACCGCGATTAAAAGTAAATAGGGTAATTAAGGGAAAATGATATTAATATTACCCTAACACATGTACACTTCTATTGGACAAGTGTATCTAGACGAAAAACAACCTTGGGAATAAAATATTATCATTTAGGTCCACTTGGATTAGATTAGGACATTTATTATTATTTAATACAAAGAAGAGTTAAAAGAGTTAAAATCAATGTTTAATAAATAAAACATTTTTAATATAGGGTTATTCATAAGATAAATTTTATTATAAATATTAAATAGAAATATAAAAATATTTCCTACATCAGGGAATTTTATTTATAATTTTTAGACATTAAATAAATAAATTTATTTATCACACAATGATGATGTAGTAATTACCTTATTCGTGAAGGAATCAAATAAATGGTATTATAAATATTAAAATAAATATATTTTCAATGTTTTTATGAAATCCAAGAATTTTATATATTAATATGACATGGTAGGGATGATTAAATGTATCTTTTTAGAAGTTATCAAGTTGTGATGACTTTCACAAAAACAAAATACCAAATAGTGTCAAATTTGACAGAAATTAATATTTAAAACAAATACTATATTATTGGTTGATATAATATTCTTAAAAATGTAAGGTTCCACCAAAGGGCTTAAATAATATTATATATGTCATTAATTAGCCACTTGAGGTTCTCTTGGATGTTTAGAGTAAGTTTATTAACCATATAGTGTAAGAATACAAGAAGACACAGTAAAAGTTAACCTATTTAACTAAGAGTTAAATCTAAAAGTTAAGGTTAATATGGTGACCTAAACCTGTCTAAAACCTATTATTTGAGAGTATTTCGACCCATCCCTACCATATAATTTAAAAAAATCATATTTGAGCCATTATAAACCGAAAATAAATTTATTATAAAATAATATTTTAAGTGTTTCCTAAGGTGCCCCTCACCCCTCTTATAAAAGGCCACTCCCCCTTCACTCTAATTCACACCTTCTAAGCCATTTGGCTCGGCCATTCCCTACTAAAATACTCTTAAAACTATCCTAAATTCATCCTAGAGTCCTTCCTTTGGTCAGAAAGCCATCATAAGGAGCCCTTTTGATCAAATCAAAAGGAAGAACCCGAAGAAGACGTAATGACTTCACCACCCTCTTTCAAGTTCTCTTATTCTTCCACTTACCCATTATTTTTTGTTTCCATTATAAAATAATAAATCCAGGATCTTATATATAATTTTATGTTATTATAAATATTGAAAAAATGTATTCTTTATCCTATCTATCTTATGAATGATAACGTCTCCATGTGTGCGTGCATACGGCTTACCATCTCCACGTCGTGGTGTAATTTGTTATTCAAAACTATGTTATTTGGATGGATATAATGATGAGTAATATGTATATAAATAATTAAAATAACATCATAATGTATCTGCAAAATTAATATACCATCTAATTCCACATTTTTAGGGAAATGATATTGTTTCTCGTGCGTACGTACGGATTTTCGTCTCCACAACACGATGGGATTCATTTCCACGTTCACCATTCATCCACGATTATAAAAATATATATATTAATAATAAGTATATAATATATGAAATAATAATTATACTGGAGATATATAAATATATATATATGTACTTACATATAACTTATTCAGTTAGTTTTGTTCAATACAAGATGAAGACGGAAACACCGTTTATGCATACGTACGGACTACCGTCTCCATAAACGGTGTTTTTCATTTAATATATATGCCTATTATACATATTTATATTCTAAATATATATGTTATATAAATCATGTTTTATATTCTGTATGTACTTAAATCTTTATCTAATTGATACATCAAGAGTAACAAGTTAAAACACGTACGATAAAGAAAGTGATTATTACCTGAAATGTTAATTTCACAGGGAAATTATTATTAAATGGGTAGTATAAAGTAATAAATGAATCATGTATGATATAATAAATTTTAATATGGTTCTAGTATACTTTAATAACATACTATGATCTTCATACGGGTGTAAAAACGTACCCTCAACTAAAGGAAAGTGCAAGGTAAGGGGCTTTCATATCACTCCTTATTCCCGTGAGATTCGTGTCATATTGCCACTATTATCTTTTGTGTGGTGTATATACTGCCCATAATTGTATTTTTTTGTAATACACTTTAATTTAGGTTTATTTACATATTCATTGTTTGATACCTCTTTCATGGGGTGTATGTTTCCCATGTTACCAAATTGGTAAGGGTTTATTTCACAATCCCATCATTATCCGAAGTTGTTTATATGTAATTATCTATTGGGACTTCTTTATCATCCACATACATGTTTCTTAAAATTGTATTTCAAAACATTTTTACAATTAACTAGAATATGGGTTAAATTCATTTATACCATTGTTATACTTTTTATAAAATGGTTTGAAAGGAATCTTTCCATCGTTTTCCAAAGAAGGTCCTTTTTAACCTTTTTGACAAAATTAAGTTAAGAATGACTTTTTTAACATATATGGAAGGCGTGGCTATTTTCCGCTGTTATAAAATCTTCAAAGCTTACCTTACAAGATTATAATGATATTTTCAAAGTAAATGTTTTATTTTATAATTATGTGACTTTAAAATTGTTTCAAATAAAGAGATATATCTCTAAAATAGTTTTGATTTCATTTATGTAAACATCTTTTGATGGATTTGAAGATTATTTGAAGTTGATTTATTATGATAAAAAAATTCCATATTGTATTGAAGGTTTTGTTATATTTTTTACTGTGGATGTGTTATTTTTATACCATTCATGGTTTATAGAGAAAGTATTGACATTTCGACTGCTAGTTTTAATATTAATGTTTATGTTATGTTTAAACCCATTCATATGAGGAATGCATTGGACATAATAAGTGATGGGTGGAGCCCGCTATAGCTCCTCGATGCATTAGTAGATCTCATGAGACAAACTAGTTTATTGGAACCAGGCCTTGAAAAAATCTTATTTGTAGTCTTGGCACAAGTCCTTGACTATGTGGTTATGATAGTTTGGCACTATGCATTCCATCATTATAAAAGTGGTTATTGATATTTCATGTGATAATTAGACTAGTAGAATATCCATTCGAAAAAGTAAATGGAATTATTTCATTTTATTTTTTCTATATTATGCTTAATTTCATGTTTAAAAGGCTTTTTTAGTTATACATTGCCTTAAATGTTTATGCTTATTTATGAAAGTTTCCGCTATATTTCTTACCCTTACTGAACGTTTGAGCTCACCCCTTTCTATGTTTTATTTTTCCTATGATTCCAAAGTGTGTATTGTGATTGATATGCAGTGTTAATCCAAGGGAATAATGGCATTCATAAAGGATTATTTGTGTTGTTTTGTATGTCATAATCTGTAGTGTAATATTCATGTATGTAATCTATTTTCCAAGATGGCTAAACCGATCAGTCCTTTGGGACTTGATTCCTTGTAATCGAACGAATGTATGAAAATAGTGCACCGACTCTAGGTAACTGGGGTTGGGGCGTTACAGTTGGTATCCGAGGATGTTTAGAAATTACCTTGGAAACTAGATTTAGATAAACTCTGATTAGAGGACACTACCCTAAGATAGAATTTTAGGATTAGTATAGAAGAACTTCCTATAATTTTGATAATGTAGATATTTTTTATGTTTTCCAGGCAAATACATCTCTGTCTGGATATGAGAAGGTATAGGCGGCTCTAGCACAAATGTACCTAGGGGTAAAACCCGAAAACACCACTTTGATCCAGACTCGAATGAGAACTGGTGAACGACAACCGGCCTTGCTGCACTCTTGGTTACGACACTCCAAGGGGATATGCTTTAGATTATTCTCATTTTCTTTACAAATAATTATGAAGGATTTACGAGTATATATCTCCTCAAAGAAAATATTTTTATGGATTATATCCATAAACTATGGAATTTATGTTAGGTATTTTATAAGTTTGGAATTATTCATTGCAATTCATAAACTGGCCTAGTGTATGCCATTGTATAGAAATGGCGCCCAGAAGAAGGAATCTGAACTCCAGAAATACGTATGATCCAAAGATTAAGAAGGATCATATCATCCATAGTATTAATCCAACATTAAGAAGGTAAATAGTCGACCATGTATTCTCAACATATGAATAAATATTGTCTTGTGTTAATAAGTTAAGTAAAGCATTCTCTGAGTCCTATGGCTTTGAAGGGATGAAATAGAAGAAAGAGGATGGAAGATAGAAAGATGGATACAAGGAAGAGTGAAAATAAGGATTTTTCAATATGAGATAAATGTGGAATGAATCACCTTGGTCATTTCTTGAAGGGAATGGGAGTTTGCTATAAGTGTGTAGAAAAAGGAAACCAAGTACGTGATTTCCAGGGTAAGAAATTGTTTTTAAATGTAAAATGCTTCATCTGAAAGGTGTTGAGACACTACACGAATCAATGTCCCATTCATAAGAGTATACCACAAATGATGTTATTGGATAATAATCAAGTTATGATACTGCCTCAGATTAAGAGGATTGACTATTGTTCATATGTTGTTGTTATAGAATTATTTCATTTGAGTTTTGTATCAACAGTATACTGGTTACATGAATTATGGAGATAAATTAGGATTGTGCTGCAGTACTATTTTAATGAGGATTTGAGATTATATGGTTTTAAGAAAAGTGACTTAATAGTAAGCTACACTTTTTGGAAAATACATCGTTGAAGGAAAGGTAATCCTTAATATGGTCCTGATAATGAGGTAGTGATTTTGGAATAAGAGATGGTTGATTTTGGAAATTTAGGATGTTGCGGTGTTGTAAAAGAATACATGATTAAGGTGTTCACATGTTATTACATAGAAAAAAGGATCCTCACAATGTTTAACTTCCTTATATATTTTGGAATGAGAGTTTGGATATAAGTATTTTGGATAATTCTAAAGGCTATAATAAATTAGGTTTGAAATTGGATAATATTGTTATGATTATTTTTGGATCTCCATAAAAAGGACAACCCTGAGGTAGGGCGGCAACCCGTCACATCCCGCAAGGCCGCGAGACTTGAACCCGCAACTGAAGGGAGACAAAGGTGTATCGCCTATCACTGACCCACATGATGTCCTAGATTGAATAATGTAGTTTTTTGAAGGGTCTGGTAGATGAATTATAAATTGATTTTTTTAACCCTAAATGAATAGGATAAATAAATTTTTTTTAAGTTCTATTATCTTTTAGAGTGAAAGATGAGTTTGTGGTAGAAATTAGTTGAAGGATGAAACTCCACTTGTCAAATATATATATACATATATATATATATTCCTCTTATTTTATGGATCAATTAATTATTAAACTCTAGAGAAGGGATCTTAAAACCAAAAATGTGGTATACTAATACCTTACGTTTTGTTGAACCGATGGTATTTTAAATCATCATAGATTGGTGTCTTTGGGGCCAAAAATTCTACAATTGTTTGTGATTGATGACCTCAGTAACTCCTTAAAAATATTTATGTTTTCCATCCATTTATGTGTCTCTAAATTCCACCAATGTTCTCTTAAATGAGATCATAATTTGGTGGTGACTTTTTCATTTCTGTTTTCCTCTTATTAAGACTAAATTTTATTAACTTAATTTCTAATGTGGGTTTTTCTAGATGTATTTTCTATTTTCAACCTTTTATTTTTGAAAAATAATTTCAAATTGCGAGGACGCAATTTATTGAAGGAGGGAAGAATGTAACACCCCATGATTTCAAAGTACATTATTTCTTCAAAATAATTCAATAACTTGCACTACACGCAACACCAAGTTCGAGTGCACCACAACTTACCAAACTAGTCGTTCAAAAACGATTATGAATAGTGTTAACAAAATTTTTAACTATATGTAATCCTTATAATTTTAGAATCCATATTATGAGTTTCTTAGACCGAATTTAAGAACAAATTAATTTTTTCAGATAAAAGAAGTATTTTTCAAAAAATGCATTTTTACTGCCATTTAATGGTGAACCCCTTTTAAATCCAATATTTGAAACTTTTTTATATTCAATTTTACAAAATAAACTTCTTCTTTAGAATCGGGATATAATAATTTAGTTTCAATAAATTTTTGGTGTTTTTATGATAACTTTCATATTTGGGTGAATAGGGAAAAATACTATATTTTAACTGAAAACAACTTTTTTAATCAAAATAATTTATAGTGTTAAAATATAAATTATAATGATTTGGAAGTATAAATAGATTATATTTTTACCATTTAATCCAATTCTAGTAATTTTAAGTAATTTCACTTTGAGATTAGACATAAATAAGTGTCAATCTTTTAATAGATATTGTTTCTATAAAATACGCCTTTTGGTTTTGACAATGAGAATTAATTTTAAATTAATAAATGAAACTTCTATGTTTCTAATTTGTTAAAATAGACTTCATTTTTTGATTTGGTATATTGAAATTATCCTAGGGTGAATTTTTGGTATTTTTCTGAAAACGTTCAATTTTTTATGAAGAGTGAAAAAACACTGAGTTATTGTTTAAAAATGAATTTTTATTTTAATAATTATTTATTTTATTTAGAATTATTTAAGGTAAAAAAAGATACATAATACCTATATAAGTTCAATGTAATTCATTGGAGTCAGTTTATAATAATTCTAGATATATAAATTTTTTTTGAACTTTTCACCGTCTTTTACCCACCTCCTAGGAAAATTTGCAAATTTACATAGAACACAATTTTACAGCTTCTGTGAGTTGAATTTAAAAAATCTGAGAGACATATTTAAAATTAAGGAGTAAAATCTGGTTCAATAAGATAAAAATAATTTTTGGTGAGTAGTAACTTTTATCTTTTATTTACCACGGTTAAAAGGAAATAGGGTAATTAAGGGAAAAATGATATTAATATTACCCTAAAACATGTCCTAATTATATTGGAAAAGTGTATCTTGATGAAACAAAACCATAGGAGTAAAATAATATCATTAATTTCCTCTTGGATTATATTAGGACATTTATTATTATTTTATTCAAAGAAGCGTTAAAAGAGTTAAAATCAATGTTTAATAACTAAAAAATTTTAATATAGGGTAATTAATAAGATAAATTCAATTATAAATATTAATTAGAAATATAAAATTATTTTGCTACATCATGTAATTTTATTTATAATTTTTAGACATTATATAAATAAATTTATTTATGACACAATGATGATGCAGTAATTACCTTATTCATGATGGAATCAAATAAATGGTAATATAAATATTAAAATAAATATAATTTCAACGTTTTTATGAAATAAAAGAATTTTCTAGGTGAATATGACATGATAGGGATGATTCAATGTATCTTGTTCGATGTTATCAAGTTGTGATGACTTTCACAAAAACAAAATACCAAATAGTGTCAAAATTGACATAAATTAATATTTAAAAGAAATACTATATTATTGGTTGATATAATATTCCTAAAACATTAATGTTCGTCCAAAGGGATTAAATAATATTATATATGTTATTAATTAGCCACTTGAGGTTATCTTGGATATTTAGAGTAAGTTTATTAACCATATAGTGTAAGACTACAAGAAGTCACGGTAAAAGTTGAACAATTTAACTAAGAGTTAAATATAAAAGTTAAGGTTAATATAGTGACCTAAGCCTATCTAAAATCTATTTTTTGAGCATAGTTCGACGCATACCCATCATATAATTTAAATAAATTACTTTAGAGCCATTAGAAACCGAAAATTAATTTATTACTAAATAATATTTTAAGTTTTTCCTAAGGTGCCTCTCACGCCTCTTATAAAAGGGAACTCCCCCTTCACTATAATTCACACCTTTGAAGCCATTTGGCTCAGCCAACCCCTTCCCAAATATCCTCAATTTTATCCTAACTTCATCCTAGAGGCCTTCATTTGGTCAGAAAACCATTTTAATGATCCCTTTTGATCAAATCAAAAGGAAGAACCCGAAGAGGAGGTAATGACTTCACCACCCATTTTCAAGTTCTCTTATTCTTCCACTTAATCTTTCTTTGTTGTTTAAATTATAAAATAATAACTCCAGTATATTATATATAATTTTATTTTATTATAAATATGGAACAACTATATTAATTATCCTATCCATCTTATGAATGATAATGTCACCCTGCGTGTGTGCCTACGGCTTACCGTCTCCACGCCATGGTGTAATTTGTTATTCAAAACTATTTTATTTGGATAGATATAATGATGATTAATATGTATATAAATAATTAAAATAACATGCTAATGTCTCTGTAAAATTTATATACCATCCAATTCCAGAACATTAATGAAATTATATTGTCACTCGTGCGTATGTACAGATTACTGTCTCCACGGCGTGATGGGGTTCATTTCCATGTTCACCATTCATCGATGATTATAAAAATATATATATTAATAATAATTATATAATATATCACATAATAATGATACTGGAGATATATACATATATATATATATATGGGTGTGATTACTTACATATATCTTATTCACTTAGTTCTGTTCAATACGAGATGAAAACGGAAACATTGTTTATGCGTACGTACGGACTACCGTCTCCATAAACGGTGTTTTTTATTTCATATATATGTCTATTATAAATATTTATATTCTAAATATATATGATATATAAATCATGTTTTATATTCTGGAATTACTTAAATCTATATCTAAGTCATACAATCAGAAGTAACAAGTTAAAACACATACGATAAAGAAAGTGATTATTACCTGAAATGTTAATTTAACATGGAAATTATTATTAAATGGGTAGTATAAAGTAATAAATGAATCATTTATGATATAATAAATATTAATATGGTTATGGTATACTTATTAACATACTATGATCTTCATACAGTAGGTTAAATGTACCCTCAACTAAAGGAAAGTGCAAGGTAAGGGGTTTTCATCTCACTCCTTATTCCCGTGAGATTCATGCCATATTACCACTATTTCCTTTTGTGTTGTGTATGTACTGCCCATAATTGTATTTTTTTTGTTATATACTTTAATTTATTTGTATTTACATATTCATTATTTGATACCTATTTCATGGGGTGTATATTTCGCATGTTACCAAATTGGTAAGGGTTTATTTCAAAATACGAGGTTGTTTATACATAATTATCTAATTGGACTTCTTTATCACCCACATCCATGTTTCTTAAAAATGTATTTCAAAAGATTTTTATTATTTACTAGACTATGATTTAAAGTCATTTATAACCTTGTTATACTTTTTATAAAATGGTTTGAAAGGAATCTTTCGGTTCTTTTCCAAACAAGGCCCTTTTTAACCTTTTCGACAAAATTAAGGTAAGAATGTCTTTTTTAACTTATAAAATAGGTGCGGCTATTTTACACCATTATAGAATAATTGAAGCTACCCTTACAAGCTTATAAAGATATTTTAAAAGTAAATTTTTTATTTTATAATGATGTGACTTTTAAATGATTTAAAAAATGTTGTATTTCTCTCAAATAGTTTTGATTTCATCTATGTCAACATCCTTTGATGGATTTTAAGCTTATTTAAAGTTGATTTATTATGATACAAAATTTTCATATTGTATTGAAGGTTTTCTGATATGTTTGACTATGGATGTGTTATTTGTATACCATGCATGGTTTATGGAGAAAGTATTGATATTTCGTATGCTAGTTTTAATACGAATGTTTATGTTATGCTTAAACCTATTCATATGAGAAATGCATTGGACTTCATAAGTGACCGGTGGAGCCCGCTATAGCTCCTCGATGCATCAGTAGGTCTCATGAGACAAAATAGTGTCTAGGCACAAGGCCTTGACAAAATCATATTTGTAGTCTTGGCACAAGGCCTTGACTATGTGGTTATGATAGTCTGGAACTATGCATTCCATTATTATGAAAGTGGTTATTGATATTGCATGTGATTATTAGACTAGTATAATATCTATGTGAATAAGTAAATTGCATTATATCATTTTAATTTTTTCCATATTATGCTGAAGTTCAAGTTTAAAAGGCTTTTTTTAGTTATACATTGCCTTAAATGTTTAAGCTTATTTATGAAAGTTTCAGTTGTATTTCTTACCCTTATTGAGCATTTGATCTCACCCCTTTCTATGTTTTATTTTCCCCAAGATTCCAAAGAGTGTATTTTTATTGATATGCAGGGTTAAGCCCAGGGAATAATGGCATTACTAAAGGAGTATTTTTTTTGTATGTTATAATGTGTAATGTAACATTACTGTATGTAATCTATTTTCCAAGACTGCTAAACCGATCAGTCCTTCGGAACTTGATTCCTTGTAATTATCAATGTATTAAAATAATGCACCGACTCAGGGTAACTGGGGTCGGGGAATTACAAAATCCTTTATGTTACATTTATTTTAAAATTTATTATACCATTTATTTGATTCATTCATTAATAAGATAATCACTACATTATCGTTGTGTCAAAAATAAATTGATTTATTTAATGTCTAAAAATTAAAAATAAAATACCATGATATTATAATTTTTTTAACTTTATAATTAATATTTATAGTAATTTAGATAAATTAAATAATCACACCTTAAAATTGTACGTGTAAAAAAGACACATGTTTATGTTATATTTCCCTTTAATAAATTAATTATTATAACATGTCATTATCACACCCATGTGGCTCGCAATGAAAAATGGTTTGAGTAAGGATTATTTTGGTCACCCATGACTCATAAAATAATATCAGGAAATGGTTTAGGGTAGTTTTATATTATTATAATATTATTGTTTACCCTTATTTACCTTATTTACCCTTTGACCATGGTATATACAAATAATTACTGAAGTTACTATTCATAAAGTCAAAAAATAAAAGGGAAATATTTATATAATTCAGAAATTATGATCAAAAATATTAAATAATTTTTTCCAAATTCAAAAAAAAATAATTGGCATAAATTAATTTAAAATTAATTCTCGTTATCAAAATAAGAAAGCGGGTTTTTAAGAACTAAAAACTATCAAAATATTGACATGTGATTATGTCTAATACAAATGTGAAATTACCTCCAATGACCACAATTGGATTAAATGATAAAAAAAATAATCCAATTAAACTTTAAAACCAATTAAAAAGATAATGTAACTATATAAATAATTTATACGAAAAGGCATTTTTGAATTAAAATGTAGTATTTTTAACTATTCATCGAATAATGAATTTTATCAAAAAAATACCAAAAAAAACCAATGTAAATTATTATTCCATAATTATAAATAAGGTGTTTATTTTTCAAATAGAACATATAAAAGATAAAAAAATAGATTTCAAAATAGTTCGCCATCAAAAGTTAGTTTGAGGACATTTTGAAAATATTAGAGTATTTTATACTAAATATTAGATTAATTCTCATTTTAAGATTCTAAAAATTATTGGATAAATGTAAAAACATTTAACAAAATTTTAAAATCATATTATAGTCAGTTCTATTCATTTTTTCCAATACAATGGTTAGTAATTAAATACTATTTAAAGTAATAATAAAAAAATTATATTGTTTTCAATATAACTCGGTCTTTGGTGTAGGGTAAGATTTCAAAAAACCCATTGTTCTGGGTTGAGTACCCTATCTAAGATAGTATCCCTATTAATTTAAAACATTATCTAATTCATAAATATTAATATATATGAAAGGGTCTTAATATATAATTAATTTAGATGTTAAATCCTTCCCCCCTTTGGGAAATCAGTTCCGCACAATTTTAAAATTGTCCTCAGTAACTTAATAGAAAATCCCACATCCGAAAAAGAGTAAATAAAACTATCACTTTAAAAGAAAGAAATTAAGTAAAAATGTCACCCAAGATCACACATACTTGAATTAAATGTATGAAGAAATTTATATGCAATAAAAACTAACCATCTTGTTTCGATGGAGAGTGATAGAAAACATTATCAAGGGAATGTTAACAATCAGAAAACCACAAACTTGTGATGGGTTAAATGATCATTGATTTCCCAATAGGAAAATTAAATGGAAAATTTTGTTATTTTAAGGTTCTTATCATAAATTTTAGGAATTATTTTACAACTTAGAATAAGAACATAAGGATATTTTCTTACCTGAAAAGAAGAGTTTTATCCTTTAATCCAATTCCACCACAAACTCATCTTTTTTTTTCAAATCATGAGTATTTATGATGAATCAAATTATTATTCCATAAAATATTAACTCTTTATTTATTTTATCTTGAAACATTAACCAAAACCAAAATGGTTATTACAATATCTGATAATCCCCCAAAAGAATAATCCTTTATATGGAGAAGGACTTATTTTAATCTCAAATGTTCAAATGTAATACCCAAAGTTCAACATATACTGTTAAAAAAACAAAAGTACATAAAATTCCTAAAAATAATCAATATATGTTTGAATCCCAAAAACGAGAAGAATTTTATAACATGGTCTTATATGATAAATTTTGGCATGTATATCCAAATAAAATTGATCACTCTTAAAGCCTTATATAGGAAAATAATTAATATAATAACATATTCTCCATGATAGGTTAATCATTTTTATAATTATTTTAATTCACATAAATCTACAATTAAAATCATAGATTCTTCAAAAATATAATTCAACCATTAATCAAATAAAATCCCTTAGTGTTGTATTTACCTTAATCATATAATTTTTATAAAATAGTGATTGTCTTCCAAAATACTATCTGTCATGTAATCCCCAAATCATTATCCAATACTAAGGACATCAATTTGATAAAATATATTTCTACCAAATCAACTTATTTTTAATCTATAAAATAATTTAACTGAATAAAACAAGTCATACTAACTAAGGACTTCACATAGGTCAGTGGTATGTAGTAAGTCCAGTCACACTCAAATTGTGGGTTCAATTCCCACATGCTTGTCTAACGTGATGGGTTGTCACTCAGTCTGTGTGTTTTCATTTTTCAAAAACATTTAAATTCTTTGAAAATTAAAAAAAATGATTTTAAATCCTAAAAAATAACCATATCATGTTTTACCCTCAAAGATAAATTTATACCTTTTATTTTTCATACCTAAAAGTACTGACCCATAAGTACCTGAAAAATAAATGTCTATAAAAATACAGTTAATTACCTTGAAATTTCATAACATAATCCTAAAAAGGTGTTTCTAAGACATCTCACTTATGATAATCATTAAAATTATTAACCCTTGAGGATATTCCTAACTCTTAAAAAAACAAAATAATCTCCAAAGTTTTCTAAATCGTCCTCTAATACCATCTATAAGGCTCCATACTTAAACATTACATAATCTTGAGTTATGTCAGGAATTCAAATTTAGGATATTTTCAGTTTTAGAGTTTTAGATAATTCGGCCATAACTAATACAAGATAGACCAATATTTTACATGTGGAAAATTACACTCAGTATTCACTTTTACAACCAAATGAAGCCCTTTAAACAAAACATAAATTATTTCCTTGATAAAATTCATCTTGAAATTTTCTATTCTATTACCCATCCTTATAACCTATGGAAACAATTTCAAAAACATGGGATGAGCATAAAAATCTATGTAAGGAAAAAAAATAATAAATAAAACCATTAGTCCATAAATATTTAAATCATAGGAAATCATTTCCACAAAATCATACTTTTTACCCATAAAACATAAACTATTTAGCTTACATCATGTAATCATAAAATTTCTATAAAACATAAAAGTAATTAAAAAACAAAATGGTAACTTGTGGAATCCATATCACCCATAAATTTTATATTTCGTATCTACATTTGGATTAAAATTCATGGGCACATTTGGAATACCCATCATAGTGTATTGACTAAACCTCTGAGGATAAACCATTACGTTTACCTCAATCTTGTTACCCAATGCATTGCTGAGCTATCATGGGCTCACCCACCCTCTGTTTGTAATAGAACCACCCATATTTGGTTTATCAAGTAACCACCCATAAAATTTTCATTTAAAATTACAAAATAATAACACATAAAATATTGAAATTATAAATATTTCACTCATGAATCACAAGAAATCAATTCATGATATTGAAATATTCAATCCATTTCCAAAACCATTTAACACTTTTAATAAATAGACATTCAAATTAAAGTGTCCCATACCACTTTGTACAATTTGAAAAAAAATTAAAATTTATAAAAAACCATTTCAATATAAGTAAATTAATAAAAACCATTTTGAAAACATGGACATGAAATAAAATATTTTAAATGAACAAATCTTTACAACATTGAAACAGTGTTTTAGTTAAAGAGGCCCCTACCACGTGAGAAACACTTAAACAAAAACAATTAAGGAATAAAAATAATAAATAAATCATGAGAATATACTATTTAATTATCTATAATGTCAATAGGGTTTTATAAACACCTTATAGGATAATAAATGTGAATAACATCAAGATATGCCTCAATAAAAGGAGATTGAGAAGAAGTCCCTTACAAATATCATATCATTAGATCAATGATAAATCTGTGAAATAATTGTGTGTGAAAAATAAAAATACACCCAATATAAGTAGATATTCAGTGTAAAAAATCATATGACATTCACATATATTCTTCGAAAAACAAAAGCAATGACATGAATATTCAACTCAATGAATGGTTATTGAGTTCAAATTTCCATTACCATGAGTCTGACTAGTCACGTACAATCATTATGTTACTGAATAATAAAAGTTGGTTAATTTATACTTCCTTGATAACCTTTTTCATATTTATTATTATTTTTATATCACTTATTACCATGTTACTAAAATTTCCAAATTATTTAAGTTCATATCCGTCATTTTTTTAATATTCGACACATGACTCCAAAATGAACTTGATTGAAGTAAATTGTCCATGTGGTAAAAATTCCACCATCTCCAAAATATTATTCATGATTTTGATATCATATTTATCCCATATATATGTATTTATAATAGTCCATAACAATTGGAGATAATAAATGAAATGCAATGTTCTTGGAGACGGTAGGACGTACGTACACATAAACGTTACTTTCTTTTCTTTTTCATTTTAATGGAATGAGAAATAATTGATAAAAAGGTATATTATAATGTAATTATAATTTATATGTTCTATATGTTACATAATTTCATTAAAAACATCTTTTATACATTCTATGTATGACATGAATGAGTCATATCAATTTGAGGGGGCGGTGGTCCACACTTCCTCAAATGAAATTTTCATATTTACACATTATGGAAAGAATAAAGGTATAATGTAAATAAAAATTACAGTTTTTTTGAATGGTTGGGGCCAAAGCCTCATTTTTATTATTGAAACAAATCAAAGACCTATTTAACTGGGTAAGTGTATGTAAAACCCTTAGAATAATAACATACTAGAATATTAATGATACTGGTTTTTTATGTAATCATAGAACAATAAGAGATTAGTGAGTGGAGGAGGAAAATAAAAGAAAGGTGTTTGAGAAAAGATGTTACCTATAAATCGTGTAAATATTTTTGATTTGAGCCAAAAGGCTTTGTTGAAATTTATTCATTTCAAGGTAAGGAATATAGGAGGAATGTAGGTATGTGGTAAGATAATTATAGCATAATTTGGATGATCCTAGGGGATTAATGGTGTGATTAAGTGGGTAGAGGTGGTGGCCTTTTATAAGAGGAAGGAGGGTCACTTTAGGAAAGTCTTGAAATATTATTGTATTATAAATTAATTATAGAATTATAATAGATAAAAAGTGACATATTTATAGTAAAATATGAGTATTAATCTTAATCATCTCAACAAATAGGTTTTTGAGATGTTTATGTCACAAATATAACCTTATCTTTTGGCATTAACCATTAGTTAAATAAATTAACTCTTACCATGTCTTCAATTATTTTTACACTATATGGTTAATATAGATACTATAAATTTCCAAGAGCCCATAAATTAGATCATTAATGAAATTTTTAAAATTATAAAAGTTATTTGGTAGATTATTAGATTTTTATGACCGTTAAATCATTTAATAAAATACTATTTGTTTGAAAGATGCATTTATGTCAATTTGGACACTATTTAGAAATTGATTTTTGTTAAATTCATAATAACTTGATTCCTTCCAAAAAACTATAATATTAAATGATAAAATGTAATAAGCATCTATAAAATTCTTGTTTGACATTAAAAAGTTTAAAATTAAATTTATTTTAATATTTATAAAATAATTTATTTGAATCTTTCATTAATAGGGAAATCACTCAATCATCATTGCGTCATAAATAAAAACAATTATTTAATGTATAAAAATTATAAATAAAATACCGTGATATAGAAATTTTTTTAGATTTCTAAATAATTTTTATAGATAAATTAATCTATTATGTAACCCCTCCTAAAAATGAATTTAGTAAAAAGGTACATGTTTATATTATATTTCTATTTACTTTAAATTATTTTTTATAACATGTCATTATCACTCCCTAGTGGATCCCAAATGACAATGGTTTGGTTTAAAGTATTTTTTTGGTTGACCATAACTCATCCAATAATATCATGACACGTGTAAGGGTAGTTTTTATTATTATAATATTATTTTTACCCTTATTTAACTAATTTATCCTTTAACCGTGGCAAATTAAAATAATTACTGAAGTTAATATTAATAATTTTTCAAAAAATAAAAGGGTCCTATTTATATAATTTGTAAATTCTGATTAGAAATATGATATAAATTTTCCTATATTCAAGACACATAATGTGTAGAAATTTACTTAAAATTAATTCATGTTATCGAAACAAGAAAGAGAGTTTCTAAGAAGTAAAAACTATCAAAAGATTGGCATATGTGTATGTCCAATATAAATGTGAAATTACATATAATGAAAAAAATTGGACTAAATGATAAAAAAATATGAAAATTACACATTAAAACAAATTAAAAGTTTATTGTAAGTATATAAATAATTTAGACGAAATGGAAGTTTTGAAATAAAATGCAGTATTTTTTACTATTCAATACAAAATGAATTTTGTCATAAAAATACAAAAATAAAACCAAAGAAAATTTTGATGTCCCAATTATAAAGAATAAGTTTATTTTTTAAAAAAATTAACAGATAAAAGTGAGACAAGCTAGATTTAAAATGGTTCTCCATCAAAATGTAGTAAAATGACCTTTGGGAAATATTAGAGTATTTTATGCTTACAATTGGATTAATTATCAGTTGAAGCCTATAAAATTTATTAGATAAATGTAAAATAACTTAACAACCATTTTTAATATTATTTTAGTTACTTGTATTCATTCAATCCAACACAACGGCTTGGAATTAAATACTATTTAAAATAATAATAATATTGTATTATTTTTTGGTATAACCTAGTCTTGCGTGTAACGTAAGATTTCAGAGAAACCCATAGTTTCATGTTGATAATGCTATAGAATATAAGATATCCATTAAGTAAAAATCACTATCTAATTCATAAATATTAATATATATTAAAACGTCTTATTCTATAATTTACTAGGATGTTACAATAACCCCCCCCCCCCATTTCATTACTTATATTCAATTTATAAAGTGAAATATTGTACCGACACATGTCAATTTTGTGTCTATAGACACATAAACCCTGAAACCATGGAAAAATCTCTATTGTTGGAAGTATGGTTCTTTAAAATATGTTAGTCAAACATACTTTTTTTTAAAATCCACTACTTTCTTACAATTTTATTTTGATTAGAGGTGTGATCATTTTTAATGAATTTTATATTTGGATTAGCCTCAAAACTGTTATTTTTACACACCTAAATTCTTTTAAATTATTAATACCACTACATTGAAAAATAATGGGGTTCTTCACATTTTCAGGTAGAGTTGTCATATTTTTCCTTGTTTTTCATTTCGTTCAATTTATTATTGAATAATTGAGTGTATAAATTAATTATCAATGATTTAATAAGATGATAAAAAATTTATTATGGTTTTAAAAAAAATCATCAGCTTAATTTTAAACTTCCAACAATATCCTTGAAAATATTATGAAACTCAAAATGAGCATTACTTAAGGGATCTTCATCTCCAATAAGATTCATCTAAAGAGTCTTTACCTCTCCCTTATTATTTTTCAAATTTTATATGGGTATATTAATACCCATTTATCATGACTCATTGTAACACCCCAAGCTTCCATGGTATGCTTTTCTTTGAATAATACAGTAGCATTTGTTGTACCCAACTTCGAGATCTAACAAACACCACAACCAATCAAACTAGTCGTTATGAATAGTAATACACACTTTTTGAAATTATATAAATTTTATCTATAAAAATGGACTTCATTTTTGGATTCGGAATATCGAAATTAGATTAGGGTGGATTTTTCTTATTTTTCTGAAAACATTCAATTTTTGATGAATAGTGAAAAAACATTGAGTTATAGTTTAAAACTGAATTTTTATTTAAATAATTATTTATTTTTTTTAATTTAATTAAGTTCAAAATGGATACATAATACCTATATAAGTTAAATTTAATTCATTGGAGTTATTTTAGAATAATTTTAGATATATAAAAAATTTTTAGAACTTTTCACTGTCTTTTACCCACCTCATAGGAGAATTTGGAAATTCACATAAAATGTAATTTTACTTCTTCTGTGAGTGGAAGTTCAAAAATTCGAGAGACACGGTTAATATCAAGGAGTTAAATTATGTTCAATAGGATAAAAATAATTTTTTGGTGATTAGCAACTTTTTACTTTTATTTACCATGTTTAAAAGTAAATAGGGTAATTAAGGGTAAAAATGATATTAATATTACCCTAACGCATGTCATAATTATATTGGAAAAGAGTATCTCGACCAAAAAAAACTTATGAATAAAATATTATCATTTATGTCCACTTGGATTAGATTAGGACATTTATTATTATTTAATTCAAAGAAGAGTTAAAATAGTTAAAATCAATGTTTAATTACTAAAACATTTTTAATATTGGTTTATACATAATATAAATTCGATTATAAATATTAATTATAAGTATAAAAATATTTCATACATAATAGTATTTTATTTATAATTTTTAGACATTAAATAATTTAATTTATTTATGACACAATGGTGATGGAGTAATTACCTAATTAATGAAATATTTAAATAATTTATATTATAAATATCAAAATAAATGTAATTTGAGACATTTTTTTGAGTTACACTAATTTTATAGGTTAATATAACATATTAGAGCTGGTTAGATTAATTTTTTTGAAGTAATAATGCTGTTATTAAATTATCAAAAACAAAATACCCAATTGTGTCAAAATTGACATAAAAGAGTTTTTCAAACAAATATTATATTATTAATTGATATTCTATTACTAAAAATCTATTGTTCTGAAAAATGACTTATATAATGATAGGTGTATCATTAATGGACCATTTGGGGGTCTCTTAGATGTATATAGTGTGTTTATTAACTATATAATATAAAAATATAAAGAGACATGATAAATGTCAAACTATTTAACTAAGAGTTAAATATAAATGATCAGGTTAATATAATGACCCAAACCTTTCTAAAACATATTGGATGAAAGGATTTAGAACCTTACCCACCTTAACCTATAAATAATCTACTTTGGAGCCATTATATCCGGAATATGAATTTATTATAAAATAATATTTATAGCATTTCCAAAGGTGCCGCTCACCCCACTTATAAAAGAGAACTCCCCCTTCTCTCTAATTTACACCATCAAAACCTTTTGGCTCAGACAACCCCTGCCCAAATATCATCTCAACTTCCCACACTACTACCTAGAGGCCTTAGTTTGATCAGAAAGCCAACCTAAGGAGACCTTTTGATCAAATCAAAGGGAAGAACCCAAAGAAGAGGTAATGTTTTCACTACCCTCTTTCAAGTTCATTTCTTCTTAAACTTATTCTTTATTTGTTATTTCCATTATAAAATAATAAATCCATTATATTTTATATATTATGATGTTATTATAAATATGTTACAACCATATTCAGTATTTTATCCATCCTTTGAATGACATGTCACCATACGTGCGTACGTACGGCCTACCATCTCCACATCGTGGTATAATTGTTATTCAATACATTATTATTTGGATGGGTATAATAATCATGTGTAATTCATGTAAATAATAAATATAACATGATAATGATTCTGTATATATGATTTACCGTCCAATTATATATTATTTTAATATCAAAAGAATGATATTGTCGCTCGTGTGTACGTACGGACTACCGTCTCTATGAACGCGATGAGATTCATTATCCATTGTATCCATGCATGCCTAATTCTCATTTGATGATTAAAAATAATTTTTAAGGACTTGATATCTTCCTGTATATGAATAAGATATAAACTATTCATAACAGACATGACTTATGTAACAAAACATATAAAAGAAAACGAGTAAGTTAACACCTGAAACGACGATAATACTAAGATATTATTAAAAAATCAATGTTAAAAGATCATATATGATATCATATTAATGTATATGATTTTTGTATAAATTAATAACAGTTATTTCACCATTATAATGAAGTTTATCATACCCTTAACCAAGGAAAAGTACACGATAAGGGTTTATTTCACAATCTCTTCATTATCTGAGGTTGTTTATATGTAATTATCTACTAGGACCTCTTCATCATTCACATGCATGTTTCCTAAAAATGTATTTCAAATCATTATTACTATCTTATAGAACATGGGTTAAAGTCATTTATACCCTTTTTTACTTTTTATAAGATGTTTGTAAAGGATTCATTCCGTCATTTTCCAAAAAAGGTCGTTTTAACCTTTTCGAGAAAATTAAGGTAAGAATGTATTTTTTTTAAATTTATATGGTGTGTGCGGCTATTTTCCGCCATTATGAAATTGTCAAAGCATACCTTACAAGATTATAAGAATATTTTCAATGTAAATGTTTTATATTATAATTATGTGACTTTTAAATGATTTCAAATAAATAGATATTTCTCTCAAATAGTTTTGATTTCTTCTATGTCAATATCCTTGGATGGATTTTAAGATTATTTGAAGTTGATTGATTATGATACAAAACTTCCATATTGTATTGATGGTTTTGTGATATGATTGACTGTGGATGTGTTATTTTTATACCATTCATTGTTTGTAGAGAAATATTGACATTTCATATTCTAGTTTTAATACGAATGTTTATGTTATGTTTAAACCTATTCATATGAGGAACGCATTGGACTTAATAAGTGACGGGTGGAGCCTGATATAGCTCCTAGATTCATTGTTAGGTCTCATGGGACAAAATATTGTCTTGGTACAAGGTCTTGACAAAATATTATTTGTAGTCTTGGCACAAGTCCTTGACTGTGTGGTTATGATAGTCTAGCATTATGCATTCCATCATTATGAAAGTGGTTATTGATATTGTATGTGATTATTAGACTAGTAAAATATACATATGAGTAAGTAAATGGAATTATTTCATTTTATTTATACCATATTATTCATAAGTTCAAGTTTAAACATATTCTGTTTTAGTTATACATTGTCTTAAATGTTTATTCTTAATTATGAAAATTTCCTCTATATTGTTATCCTTACTGGGAATTTGAGCTCACCCCTTTCTATGTTTTATTTTTCCCAGGATGTGAAGAAGTATTTTATGACTGACCTGCAGGGATAGTATAAGGGGACATGAGTGCGGAGAGACGATGTTGTTGTAGTTTTCAATTTATGATGTAATGTAAACGTTATGAATGTATCTATTGTTTCCAAGGCTACTAAACTAATCGGTCTTTCGAGATTTTATCTTTTGTGATCATGAAAATGTTATGTAATAATGCACTGGCTCTGGGTAACTAGGGTTGGGGCATTACAGTTGGTATCAGAGGAAGTTTAGTACAAACCATGGAAGATTGATTTAGATATACTCTGATTAGAGCGCATAGCCCTAACATAGACTTTGAGGATTAGTATAGAAGATCTTCCTAGAATTTTGGTATTGTGTAGATTTTGTGAGTTTTCCTAGAAATACATCCCTATCTTGATACGAGTAGGTAAAGGTGGCTCTGGCACAGATGTACCTAGGGGTAAAACCCAAAAACACCGCTTTGAGCTAGACTTGAACAGGAAGTGGTGCACGACAACGGGCCTTATTGCACTCTTGGTTATGACACTCCAGGGGGATATGCTTAGGATAATTCCCATTTTCTTTACAAACCATTATGAAGGGTTTATGAGTATATACTTCCCTAAAGAAAACATTTTTATGATTATGGATTATATCCATAAATAGTTCAACTTTTATTAAGTGTTTTACAAGTTTGGAATTATGTATTTTGATTCATAAACTGATCTAGTTTATGCCATTGTTTAGAAATGGTGCCTAGTAGAAGAAATGGAAACTGTATCAATGCACGCACTCCATGTAGGGATTTCCCTCCTGGTCAATATAATTATAGTAGAGCAGGTGATACAACTGGTGGTGATCATCTAATCACCATACTGGGACAACTCACTCAGGTTATGAATTATAACCTTACCCGTATGGAGAACACTGATCCGCAGCGTGGAGGATCAGTGTTAGATCGCTTCATAAGGAAAAAACCACCAACATTCAATGGGAGTAAAAATCCATTAGTATCAGAGCAATTTATAAATTCGTTAGAGAAAATATTCCTTGCCTTGGGGAGTAGTGAAAGGGAAAAAGTTATCATGGCAGTTTACCGCCTCACTAGAGATGCTGACCAATGGTGGTCAATGATTCAAAACACAAAGGAAGATGATTAAGTATCAAATATGTAATGGAGGTAGTTCAAAGAGATTTTCATAGAAAAATACGTTCTTCATGACCATCTAGTAGATATGGAAAGTCAATTTTCGAGTCTAAGAAAAAAGGAGGATGAGAATGTCACAAAGTATGAGGCTAACTTTACAAGGTTAGCGACATATGTTGCATATTATATATATAACCCAAGAAGAAATATTGATCATTTCATTGATGGGTTAAAACCATTTCTCTGTCGAGCATTAGTCTCACTAACCTTCTCGTTGTACGAAGATATTGTCTCATGTGCTATCAAGAGAGAAAAATTTTTCTCTAGGTCTTACGACTTTAAAGCAAAGCAAGAGAAGAAGAGATCCACTGATCACTCTAGAAATTTAAATAAGGGGAAGAAGAAAAAAGTTGAATATCCATCCTACAGTAAATTTCGGAAGAAACACCCTGGTATTTGCTTGAAAGGAATGGGAGTCTGTTACAAGTGTGGTGAAAAAGGCCACCAAGCTCATGATTGAAAGGGGAAGAAAGAATCTACCGATGTTCAATGCTATAACTGCAGGGATATGGGAAATTATGAAAATAAATTTCCTAAGAATCAGGGACAATTACCTTAGAAAAGGCCAACGGATCAAGGCCAAACTTATGTAATCACTATTGCTGAAGTTAAAGCTCCGAAAGACGTGGTGGTAGGTAATCTAATCGTTTACTCAAGTTTATCCAATGCTTTATTTGATTCTGGATCATCACATTGTTTCATATCATCCTAGTTTTCTATGAAAAATAGATATTTCCAATTTGATTTAACAAGGGTGTTATCAGTTGAAACACCTAAGGGAATTATCATTGCTACAATGTTTTGGGAACCAGTACCCATTAGAGCACATAAATATTCTTTATCTGCTGATCTCATCTTCATACCTATGATTGAGTTTGATATAATCCTTGATATGGATTGGATTTTGGACCATGATGAGAAGATTTATTTTAAGAAGAAGGAGGTTATGATTTTTTATGACGATGTTAAGGAACACCTTATCTTTAGAACTGAATCTTCACCACCTTATTCTTATCTAGATCCACCCCCGATATCTCAACACAAATCAATCATTGGGGAGGAAGAGAATGAAATGACTGTGGGTGAGGAAAGGAATGTTCAAATAGATTATGTACTTATTGTGAAAGAATATGTAGATGTGTTTCCAGAAGAATTACCTAGACATCCTCCAGAATGAGAAAATGAGTTTTCCATTGATTTAATTCCAGGTTCAAGGCCCATATCTAAGACCCCTTATAGAATGGCCACTGTGGAATTAGTTGAACTAAAGAAACAGCTAGAGGAATTGAGTAATAAGGGATTTATTCGACCTAGTGTTTCTTCATGGGAAGCACCAGTCCTTTTTGTGAAGAAGAATGATGGATCTATGAGGTTATGTATCGACTACAGGGAAACCAATGCTATAACAATAAAGAACAAGTATCCCCTACCTCGCATTGATGATTCATTTGACCAACTACATGGAGGTCAATAATTTTCAAAAATTGAACTTCGATCTCAATACCATCAGTTGTGTTTGAATAAGGAAGATATTCCTAAGACAACATTTTGAACTAGGTACGGGCATTACGAGTTTACGGTAATGCCTTTTGTATTGACTAATGCACCCTCTGTATTCATGGATCTAATGAACAATGTTTTCAAAGAATATCTCGATGATTTTGTAGTGGAATTTATTGATGATATCTGGGTATACTCCAAAATCTATGATGACCATGAAAATCAATTGTGCATTATCCTGAAGACTCTTAGAAGACATGAATTATAAAGGAAGTTTAGCAAGTGTGAATTTTGGCTTCAGGAGATTTATTTTCTTGGCCATATTGTCTCTAAGTATAGAATCTCTATTGATCCTTCTAAGACCAAGGCAATCCAAGAATGTCCAGCACCGATGAGTATAACTGAGGTACGCAGTTTTATTGGTTTAGCAGGTTATTAATGACGTTTTTTCCAGAACGTTGCCCGATTGGCTAACACATTAACGAAGCTCACAGGTAAAGGGGTTAAATTTGTCTGGACAAAAGAGTGTGAAGAATGTATTAAAGAACTGAAGAGAAGATTAGTCAATGCTCCTATATTGACTCTACCATAGGGGAATTATGGATTCGTTATTTATAGTGATGCATCAAAGAAAGGACTTGGTTGTGTCATTATGCAGAATGATAGGGTTATTGCCTATGCATCACGACAGCCAAATATTACAGAGCAAAACTATCCTAATCGTGATCTTGAGTTAGCTGCGGTATTATTTTCATTGAAGATATGGAGAAATTATCTCTATGGTGAAAAATGTGTCATTTATACTGATCACAAGAGTTTGAAGTACATTTTCTCACAGAAAGAACTCAATATGAGGAAAAGGCGATGGCTTGAACTACTCAAGGATTATGATTTCATGATACACTACCACCCGGGGAAGGCAAATAAGATGGAAGATTATTTGAGTAGAAAAGATCATGGAGTTTTGAACATGGTGAGAATTGAAAGGGATCATATTTTCATGGATCGAGTGAAGATGGATATGAAAATTACCATGGAAGGTGAAACATCGATACTTTTTCAAATGGTTGCCAAACCATCTTTACTAGAAAGGATAAAGAGTTCTCAGACCAGTGATGAAGAGTTTCAAAAGAATATTAAAGCTATGAATGATGGGATATTGAGAGACTTTGTGTATAAAGAAGGAATTTTAAAATTTGGGAAAAGATGTTTTGTTCTCGATATACCTGATCTGAAAAGAGAATTGTTAGATGATTTTCATAGCTCTGATTTCTCTATACACCCTGGGAGCACCAAAATGTAAAGAGATTTTAATGAACATTTTTGGTGGGACAACATGAAGAGGGAGATTTCTGATTTTGTGTCAAGATGTATGGTCTGTCAAAAAGTGAAAGCTAGAAGGAAAAAACCTATAGGATTCATGCATCCTCTTCCCATACCTGAGTGGAAATGGGATAATATCACGATGGACTTTGTCATGGGACTACCAAAGGCTCTTAGAAGGAATGATGCAATATTGTTCATTGTTGATCGTCTTACCAAGTCAGCACATTTTCTTGCTATAAGGGAATATTTACCACTTGAACTTCTAGAAAGGCTATATATTAATGAAGTTGTGACACTTCATGGAGTACCCCTATAGATTGTTTCTGATCATGATCCATGTTTTACTTTACGAATCTGGAAGTGTCTTTAGAAGGACTTAGATACTGAACTTCATTTGAGCACTACCTACCACCCTCAAACAGATGGACAATCAGAAAGGACTATTCAAACCTTATAAGACATGATGAGATCCTTCTCACTTGACTTTCAGGGTATGTGGGATCAATATTTACCTCTGGTGGAATTTTCCTATAACAATAGCTTCCATTAAAGTATTCGGATGGCACCATATGAAGCGTTATACAGAAAGAGATGTCACACACCAACCTGTTGGGATGACGTTGGTGAAAGAAAACTTGTAGGCCCAGAACTGGTAGAGGAAACGATGGAAAAGGTAAAGGTAATCCAAAACCACATCAAATCAGCTCAAAGTAGGCATAAGAGCTATGCCGATAACCGATGGAAGGATTTGGAATTTTAGGTAGGAGATTATGTTTTCTTGAAGGTATCTCCATGGAAGGGAGTTATATGTTTCGGTAAGAAGGGTAAATGAGTCCCTGGTACATCAGACCCTTCGAAATTCTAGAATGAATTGGGGTTGTAGCTTACCATTTGGAAATGCCGCCAAGTCTCTCCAAAGTTCATGATGTCTTCCATGTATCACTGTTGAGAAAATACATGCCTAACCCATCGCATGTACTCACATATGAGGAATTCAAACTGGAACCCAGTCTATCTTATTGCGAAGAGCCCTTCAGGATTCTTTATACAAGAGAACAAGTACTGAGAAAACGGACGACTCGTCTGGTAAAAGCTATATGAAAAAACCATAAGATGGAAGAGGCAACGTGGGAACCCGAGGAACATATGATGAAGAATCACCTGAGTCTTTTCATGCGGTAGTATTCTAGAAATTTTGAGGATGAAATTATTTGAAGGAGGGAGAATGTAACATCCAAAGCTTCCACGATACGCTTTTCTTTGAATAATATAGTAGCTTGTGTTGTACGCAACCTCGAGTTCTAACACACACCACAACCAATCAAACTTGTTGTTATGAATAGTAATACCCAATTTTTTAACTTTTGTAAATTTTATCATTCAAAATGGACTTCATTTTTGGATTCAGAATATCGAAACTAGCTTAGGGTGAATTTTTGGTATTTTTCTGAAAACATTCAATTTTTGACTAATAGTGAAAAACACTAAGTTATAGTTTTAAACTGAATTTTTATTCAAATAATTATTCATTTTATTTCAATTTAATCAAGGTCAAAATGGATACATAATACCTATATATGTTCAATTTAATTCATTGGAGTTAATTTAGAATAATTTTAGATATATAAAAATTTTATGGAACTTTTCACCGTCTTTTACCCACCTCCTAGGAGAATTTGGAAATTCACATAAAACATAATTTTACTGCTTCTGTGAGTGTAATTTTGAAAATTCGAGAGAAACAGTTAATATCAAGGAGTAAAATGTGGTTCAAATAATGTTTTGGTGAATAGTAACTTTTTATTTTTATTTACCACGGTTAAAAGTAAATAGGGTAATTAAGGGTAAAAATGATATTAATATTACCCTAAAACATGTCCTAATTCTATTGTACAAGTGTATCTCAACCAAAAACAACCTCAGGAATAAAATATTATTATTTAGGTCCACTTGGATTAGATTAGGACATTTATTATTATGTAATCAAAGAAGAGTTAAAAGAGTTAAAATAAATGTTTAATTACTAAAACATTTTTAATATAGGTCTGTACATAAGAAAAATTTGATTATAAATATTCATTAGAAATATAAAATGATTTCATACATATTGGTATTTTATTTATAATTTTTAGACATTAAATAATTTAATTTATATATCACACAATGGTGATGCAGTGATTACCTAATTAATGAAATATTAAAATAATTGATATTATAAATATAAAAACAAATGTAATTTGCAGCTTTTTATGAATTACACTAATTTTCTAGGTTAACATAACATATTAGGTCTAGTTAGATTAATGTTTTTCGAATTAATATTTCTGTTATGAAATTATGAAAAAGAAAATACCCAATAATGTCAAAATTGACATAAAAGAGTTTTTAAAACACATATTATATTATTAATTGATATTCTATTCCTAAAAATATATGGTTTGGCCAAAGGACTTATATAAAGTTATTTGTATCATTAATGGACCACCTGGGGGTCGCGTGGATGTATATAGTATGTTTATTAACTATATAATATAAAAATACAAAGAGACATGCTAAATGTCAAACTATTTAAGTAATAGTTAAATATAAATGATAAGGTCAATATAGGGACCCAAACCTATCTAAAATCTATTGGATGAAATGATTTCAACCCATACCTAACATAAAATCTAAATAATCCACTTTTTATCCACTATAACAAGAATATTAATTTATTATAAAATAATATTTCTAGCTTTTCCAAAAGTGCCCCTCACCCCTCTTATAAAAGGGCACTCCCACTTATCTCTAATTTACACCATAAAACCATTTTGGCTCAGCCAAACCCTTCCCAAATATCCCATCAACTCCCCTAAATTCTACCTAGAGGCTTTATTTTGATCATAAATCCATCTTATGGAGCACTTTTGATCAAATCAAAAGGAAAACCCCGAAAAAAGAGGTCATGTTTTCACCACCCTCTTTCAAGTTCCTTTCTTCTTCAACTTCTTCTTTCTTTGTAATTTTCATTATAAAATAATAACTACAGTATCATTTATATATTGTGATGTTATTATAAATATTGTACAACCATATTCAGTATTCTATCCATCCTTTGAATGACATGTCACTATATGTGCGTACGTACGGCCTACCGTCTCCACGTCGTGGTGTAATTGTTATTCAATACATTATTATTTGGATGGGTATAATAATGACGTGTAATTCGTTTAAATAATAAATATATCATGATAATGATTCTTTATATATGATTTAACATCCAATTATTTATTATTTTAATATCAAAATAATTATATTGTCGCTCGTGCGTACGTACGGACTACCGTCTCCACGAACGTGATGAGATTCCTTCCCCATTGTATCCATGAAAGCCTAACTCTCATTTGATGATTAAAAATAATGTTTAATGACTTGATATAATCCTTTATATGAATAAGATACAACCTATCCATAACAAACTTGACTTATGTAACAAAAAATATAAAAGAAAATGGGTAAGTTAACATCCTAAATGACGATAATACTAAGATATTATTAACAAAGCAATGTTAAAAGATCATATATGATATCATATTAATGTATATGATTATTGTATAATTTAATAACAATTATTTAACCATTATATAGGAGTTTAACCTACCATCGACTAAGGAAAAGTACAAGGTAAGGGTTTATTTCCCAATCTCTTCATTATCTGAGGTTGTTTATACGTAATTATCTACTGGGACCTCTTTATCATCCACATCCTTGTTTTTCAAAAATGTATTTCAAATCATTATTAATATTTTATAGACTATGGTTTAAAGTCATTTATACCCTTGTTGACTTTTTATAAGATATTTATAAAGGAATATTTCTGTCATTTTTCAAACAAGGTCCTTTTAAACCTTTTCGACAAAATTAAGGTAAGAATGTTTTTTTTAATTTATACAGTGTGTGAGGATATTTTCCGCTGTTATAAAATTTTCGAAGCTTAACTTACAAGCTTATAAAAATATTTTCAAAGTAAATGTTTTATTTTAAAATTATGTGATGTTTAAATGTATTCAAAAAAAGAGATATTTCTCTCAAATAGTTTTGATTTCATCTATGTCAATATCCTTTGATGGATTTTAATCTTATTCAAAGTTGATTGATTATGATACAAAACATATGTATTGTATTGAAGGTTTTGTGATATGATTGACTATGGATGTGTTATTTTTATACCATTCATAGTTTATGGAGAAAGTATTGACATTTAGTATGTTAGTTTTAATATGAATGTTTATGTTATGTTTAAACCTATTCATATGAGGAATGCATCAGACATAATAAGTGATGAGTGGAGCCCGCTATAGCTCCTAGATGCATCAGTAGGTATCATGAGACAAACTACTGTCTTGGTACAAGTTCTTGAAAAAATCTTATTTGTAGTCTTGGCACAAGGC
Organism: Viscum album; assembly: GCA_963277665.1. NCBI lineage: Eukaryota > Viridiplantae > Streptophyta > Magnoliopsida > Santalales > Viscaceae > Viscum > Viscum album. The sequence continues at coordinate 1,424,261,484 of OY728163.1, read as the reverse complement.
CTTGACTATGTGGTTGTGATAGTCTGGCATTATGTATTCCATCATTATGAAAGTGGTTATTGATATTGCACGTGATTATTCGACTAGTAGAATATCCATGTGAATATGTAAATGGAATTATTTCATTCTATTTCTGTGATATTATACTGAAGTTGAAGTTTAAAAGGCATTTGTTTTAGTTATACATTGCCTTAAATGTTTATGCTTAATTATGAAAATTTCTGCTATATTGTTATCCTTAATGAGTATTTCAGCTCAACCCTTTCTATGTTTTATTTTTCCTAGGATGTGAAGAAGTATTTTATTAATGACTTGCAGGGATAGTATAAGGGTATATGAGTGTGGAGACAAGATGTTGTTGTAGTTTTCACATTATGATGTAATGTAAACATTATGAATGTATCTACTATTTCCTAGGCTACTAAACTAATCAGTCTTTTTAGATTTGATCTTTTGTGATCATTCCAATGTAATGTAATAATGCACCAACTCTGGGTAACTGTGTTCGGGGCGTTACACTCCTGGAATTCATTGATATTGAGAAAACCCAATCATAAAATACATACTTATTATATTATTTCATATGAATACTGAATACTTTTCACAACAATACATTCTTCAGAAACCTAAATGTATAATTTTTGGTAGAATAGATAAAAAATAAAGTTATGGAATTAAATATAATCAATATATACTATAAATTAATTCTCACATAGTACCATTATTATTCATATACTATAAAATAATTTTATTTAAAACCTAGGTGAATAGAAACATAGGAATGGTTGAGCTCATATGATCAGTAAGTATAAACATAAGAGTCATCAATTGAAAATAATTACTAGGAATAAGATAAGAACAAAGTAATTATATCTTGACAATGACTTATTAAATTCATACCTAAATATTAAAATATCTTAAACCATGATTCATAGAAAAAAAATTTAAAAAATTACAGGAGTCATAAGAATGCAGAATCATTAATAATAAATCATGATACATGATTTTTTATAATTAGTATATGAAAATGTCATGGGAATGTTAGATAATAATAATATTGTAAAATAATTTCATTATCAATGTTTCACTACAAAAACCATCATAATACAATTGATAGAGTCCCATAGATGGTTGGGTTCACTATGCATATCCTTTTTATTCATAGTGGAAAGAGTCCCATGTTGTATTTTGTTCACTCCCCATTTTATTTTATATTATATATTGAAATATCAATTATTATATAATTAATTTTAATTATATATAATTCTAATTTCACCCATCACAAATTTAAAATCATACATATGTGTGCTATAAGATAAACAAAAAATTCATTATTTTTCCATAGCTTACTTATCCCATAGGAAAGATATGGGTTTCATGTAAATATCCTTAAAAATAATCATCATAAGAAATATATAGAAATTAAATGGATGGAATAATATGATGAAATCTCTAGTTAAGAATATTAATCAGTAAATGTGGTTTACATATATAAAAAATTATAAAGGAATGAAAAATATGTTCTGAAAATCAAGAAACAACATTATTTTCTTTTGGTAACATTAACAAAATAAATAATCCTAAAATAATTGGAAAATTATTATATATGAAATAATAAGGAATATTTTAATGTTTTCTTCATGATCAATAATGTATATTATTCTGTGAAAATCCATTAATGTTATATAGATTGAAAAAACGTTCATTCAAATATTTTCTAAAATGTCCAAATCATGTGATACAAATATTATTTAAAAATATTAATTTTATTTATTTTTAAATAATTTAAAAGGTTGAATAAAAGATATTTATAAAACATTAAATTATTTCTAAATACATCTATTAAAATTTTTATCAACATAAGCATGGATGAAAATGATTCCAAACCTAAAAGAGGAAATAAGGTTGTTTTTTTTATAAAAATAATTCAATCTTTTTTAGGACTAAAGAGATAAAAGTTGTAATAATACTTTAAAACACCATAAATTACCATGGGAGAATAAAATATATAGTTTATTTGACATAAATAATATATAATTTTCAATAATAAAAATTGAAATAAAAATAATCCTGAAAAAAATTACATTGCAACAAAAACACTTACCTCAAGTCCCAACATCCATCACACAAGATCTATCATCATTTATATTAAATTTATATTTATTATAAATATATATAAGAAACATATTAATACTCATATTTCTATATATTACTCATTTATAATTAATAATAACCTATTTATAAACAAATCCCCACAAAAATATATATTTAAGGTAATAATTGTTTTATTTTTCATGCTTGTTTCATTTTTGAGATTCTAATAATTGGACCATGGATGTGGTTTAATCATCTCTAAAATATTAATCATTTAATAAATATCATTTTTATTTATTGCATAAACTTTTATAAAAATTAATTTAATTAATTCCAAAATAAATAATTACATCACTTCATGGAGGTGGTAGTCTGTGTGTTTGCATAAGTGATGCTTTATTTTTCAATAGATGGATAAAGACGGTAAATAATAATTTATATTTATCAAATCACAATTATATCATAAATATTATTTATATTCATTTAGTCTATCAATTTTACTATCCATTTTAGGTAATGTTGAAAAATTATACATGTCTCTTCATGGATATGGTGGTTCATACATACTCATGATAAACCCATTCATTTTTAATTGGATGGTTTAAGAAAAAATAAAAAAATATTGTGAAAGGATATGTGCATATTTTTTAGGATAATATTACTTGAAAGACACATTAACGATTCTTGTATGAGTCCTTTTCAAAGAAAAAAAACCTCTAGGTTATATGGATGAGAGTTGGGAATAGATTTTGAAGGTATTTTAGAAGCAAGAGTGATCAAATTTTGTAAATAAGTGAGGTTAGAAGGACACACAACACACACATATGATAGAAATGAATTACATATCACCCAAGGGATATCCTGATAATCAGTCCTTATTTATGAAGTACATGGACCGAAGGCCTAGTTGGAATGAAGCCCATTACATGGCTTAAATGTCCACAAACTGGCCTAATGTCCCAGTGCAGCATCATGCCTACATCACCGTTTGACCGTGTCAGGCTTGTATCACCACAATCCAATGGAAAATTTCCCCCACCCAAATTTTAACCCAGGTAAGATTTTGGACTTTGGGGAGTCTCTACCACTCGGGTATGCCCCCTTCTACAGGAGTGGTACCTTGTAAATATTCAATGTTTTAAAATAATAAAAGGATTTTTTTTCTTCGGAAAGGGACACCAAATGGATTTTTTTATAATATTGGATATGTGAGGTTAAGAATAAACCCAAATAATCATATCAAGACATGTTTTAGTTATAATTTATGTTTTATATCTTAGTTTAATTCTCCCATAAACACATTTAACCTTTATTGTGGTGATAATATTTTTACTATGGAAACTTTTCATTATGGATAAAAATTAATATGAAATTATTATATAATATTTATTATTATAATTAAGATTTTGAAAACAAATTTTCAAGAATCAATTTCAAGAGAGGGTAGAAATTAATTCTGATATCCATTAACGAAATGCATGGAAGTCATGTTTAGGAACAAAAAATGTATTTTTAAGAATAGAAATGATATTATTCTCATTACATACCTAGTAAAAAATATTATATGAATTTAAATTTTTTTTATATAATATATTTTATTAAAATTTGAAAAAAAAAATAATTCATTAATGGTGGTTGATTTAAAATATTAATATAAAAACACATTGCACGTATAAAAAACGTTTTCTGAAAAATATAACATTTTACCTTCAAATGATATTACATTCATGTATAACCATTCTATAATAAATGTATGAACGTTAAATTGTTCTATAAGTGTAAAAACTAATTTAACATATTTTTAATACACAAAATAAAATAAATTATCCTAAAAAACATATAATCAAAATATTTTTATATAACAATAATTTTATTTTAATAAAGAATTAATAGAATAACATTCCTTATCATCTATGATGCATTTAATTACTAGTATTACTTGAATTTTATCAATTTTATTTAATTATATATTAATGTATCTAATATTTTATTTTTAATAAAGAATTATTCACTAAGTTTGGGGTTGTGTACATCACAAGAAATAAAACACATTGAGTTTATTAAAGAGAAATATATTTTAAAATATTAGCGTGTTACATTCTACCTCCTTATAATACTTTTACCCTCAAAGTTTCACTATTTTAATTGAAATAGATGTGGATTATTTTTTCATTGTTATGTAGCACTTTATTTCAACGATTCGTGATTTTTACCTACTTTTCCTTATAATAAATATAATGCACCGGTGGTATAACATCTAAGTTATGTACTAATTAAGGATCTGGTATGAACTTTTTCAAAAAAGAGGCACATGGAAAAAATCATGAACATGGTAGAGGTATGTTGGAAGAACCCAACGATAAGCTACCATCTCAATATGATTATGAATCATATAGGGACTGATATATTTGGGGCTCAACTTCACCCTCTTTCCAATTCACATAACCTTATTATAAAAAGATATATCTATGCCTATATGATTCTTTGATTATATATATAATAATAACTTCTCTATAACATAAAAATTCCTTTCCGATTGATAGTAATTAGATTAAATCATCTATAGAATCTGAGATTTCCTAATGTGTAGCTGAATGGATCTAAATTTCACTACCATTTTCCCTATTAGATCAGGCCCTGGTAGATTTATTTCTGCAATTTCATTCCAGTATGTTAGTGTTCTGAACTTATTTACATGAATTCCTTCATAAATATGCATATGAATTCTTGAGTGAAACCTGTTTTTAAAATAAAACTAAATTATTGGATGTTATTGATCCTAATAACCTTTGAATTCCATCGATCAATATATCAACATATCTTCTAGGTTTGTATATATCTCTTAAACTGATCATGTGTCTGAGGATGATATGCAATGATATATTTAAACTACATATTCAATAATTACCAATTAATTATATAGAACCTTGAGGTAAAAATATTATGTTGAATATATATTATTGAAATTTTTCTCCATGCAACCTTACCACTTTCTTTATGTATATACAAGTATGTTATTTATGAGAGAAATATTCATTGATTTTAATGAAATTCATTGACTTCATATGTTGATTGACTATAACCTAAATGGAATTGTAGCCTTTATTTTTATTAGGTATTCTTATGATGAAATTCACGGTGGTGTTTTACCATATCCATACTAGTATTGTTAATGGTTGAATCCTTCCTTTAAAATTTTGATATTCAATATTAACTTATTTATATACCAAGGATCAAGGTACATAATGTATAATATGTCAGTTCATGTTGTACCACTAGAAATTATATTTGCGATCTTTATAAATCTTTATACACCTATTATGGATATAAAATAATGTTTTATATACTTCATCCAATAAGTATTCATTCAATTCTGGTACTGACGGGAGACATGAATAGTTCCTAAACCAAATAATTCCATCACTATCATAGTTAAATTCTAAAACATTACTTACCTTCTTATAAAAATGTATATCCTCGTTTTATTCATCTTTAATCATATCATAAATGGATGGTCATAAATTTAATTTAGAAAGACATGATTTACCCCTTCTGTAATTATTTCAGAATCCATCCTCTATATATCCATAAGAAATGGGTCTTTTTCAATCCTCAACTAGGATAATCTAAAATGTTATTTCTGACTTAAATCATCTTCTACCTTATTTTCCATCCCATATAGGTAATTTAATGTGTATTCATAATCTTTATACAACTCTAATCAAATCCTTTGTTCCATATTTTTCCCTTTATGTGTGAATATATAGTTAATGATTTTAGGATCAGTATATATATCATACCATTTACTATAAATATGAAAACTTCATATTTTTGAAGAAAATCTTACTACTACAAACTCAAAATCATGTTTCAGTAAAAATTTCTCATGAACATTCAATTACATTTTGGCATAAATTACTACCATGTAATTTTTTATAAGATCGCATATCAATCCCTTCTTGGATGCATTACTAAATACCAAAAACCATTATCTATTACATGGTAGTTTGTGCAGAAATGTTCTAACAAACCATATCTTCTGTTTATATATTTTTTTCATATTAATTAATCTAAAATAACATCACTCCTATCCTAGTCAACATGGTTAGAATATTTTATTTCCTTGAAAAATTTCTCTCAAATCCTCTATAATATCCAAATAAACCAAGAAAACAATGTATTTTAATCACCATGGTTGGTTTGGACAAATATTGAATAGAATATATCTTTAAAAGATCTATTGATGTTCCCTCAATTAAAATTACATGAATGAAGAATGATATTTTTTATATCTATAATCCATAATTGTAATATTTGGCACAAAAATTATTATCTATTATCTTCATCAACAAAATCCCCAAATGATCTTCATACACTTCCTTACTCTTGAAATATATAAGAATATCATATATAAAGAAAAATATAAATTGATCCATGTAATCTCTAAATACTCTATTCAATATATTTATAAACACAGTGGAGGAATTGGTAAATCCTAACGGAATCAAAATTAATTTTTAGCGTCCATACCTTGTATTGAATTTTGTCTTTGATATGTCCTATTTTTTGACCCTTAATGGATGATATCCATATTGAAAGTCAATATTTGAAAAGATTTGATCTCATCAAATTTGATCAAAAAAACAATCAATTCAGATTAGAATGTAATTTTTCTTTATTCTGATCTTATCATGTTAACCATTATCAATATAGAGAAAAATTACACCAGTATTGTCCTAAAAAAAGTAGTTTCACCCCATAGAGATGCCCTTTCCCGAATGAATCCATTATCAAAATTTTCCTGGTGTTGATTTTTTAATTCTTGCAACTCAATCAAGTATATTGAATTAGGATTCTCAAAAATTGGGGCAGTTCCACATACATGTTCTATTAAAAAATATCTTATTGATTCGAGGAAATATGATATAACCCCCTAGGAAATACATTCTAATATTCATGAAAAATAGAAATTTATTATATGTTGAGTTTCTCACTAACCATTTGAGTTAATAAATCTCATGAAATGGTGTTAAGGCCCATATAATATAAGTAATTTTTTTATAAGTTCATGATCATCATCACATTGATAAAAAATCATCAGGTGATTCAGAATTTAAAATATTACATACCATCCTTATAAATGGTAATGAGATCTATATATAGAGAGACAATACATGACCCAAATCACATCAAATTATACTATACTGAGAATAACAATTTTTTTGGAATAAAATTACCACAAACTTCTATTGAATAGGTTTTATGTACATGAGATGTGATCATCATACCATTAGATGTTTTCAGTGATAATTCAATTTTTAATCATATATCTTATTATGCAATATTTTTATAAGAATCCATAAATATAAAAGAGTGGGTAGTTCCTAAATAAAATAATACATTTATTGTTATAGATTGGATGATACTTCTACCTTTAAATACTTCATTCTTGTATCAATATTTAGTGGTAGTGATTGATTGGTATTTCCCTTAATTTTTTTGGATTAAGAGGTTGGTGATAATAATCTGATTCAAGTAGTGGTTTAAATAATTTCTATAATATTTGAAATTTACTCATTAGAGTTTGTGTGGTGTATTGAACTGTGTTTCTATACTCTTTTCAATTCAATCATTGAATTTTGTCTAATGAATGCCGATATGGTATATTTATCATTCATTTTATTATTGGGAAGTGTAACATGATTCATAGTTTAAGAGAGTTGTGTAAGCATACTAAAAATATTTTACATTACATCCCCTTTGTTTCTTAGTTTCTTATAAGAATGATCATTACATTCACCACTACATTCATTGTTTCCTCATGGTTATAGCCATTGAATAACACTAAAAAGAATCATTTAAACATTAAAAATCATTAATTTGGGTTAAAAATCATATAATCATGAAAATAATTCCGATGATGTCCTAAATTTTGAAGCATTATTATCAAACAATGACACTTTAGGTACATTCTATATCAATTTTAGTTCATCATAGGTTGTCTTATGTTTATTACTCATAAACATTGTAACATAATTTGAAAAAATAACTACACACTTCTTTGATAAACAAAGGTACGACATAAGTATAACATACATACATATTACATAATTTAATATGAATGTTAAATACTTCTAAAAATAATTCATACCTGAGAAAAATAATGGTTAATTATATATAGAGATAATATGTATAATAAAATTATTTTATGAATGATCTTAAATATCTCCCAAAAATTTCTTCTCACATAATACCCTTCTAAGAAATATCCTATGAAGTACATTTCTTCATAACATGGGAAATCAAAACATAATCAACGGTTATCATATATGCTTGTTAAGGGAAAACATAGAAGAAATTAATCAAATGTAATAATTGATAATCAGATAATCATAATGGAAAAATGTCTTGATCATAACTTATGAAATTAATACCCAATCATTCATAAAATATAAATTGTGAGTCATGGAAGAAAAAGTCTATATATCAAATGAAATGAGTGAAAAGAGTGTGGAATCATCAATAATCAATCATGAAAAATAAGTGAATGTCATAAGATTATGAAAAAGTCATTGGAATTTGGAAAAGTCGTAACCATATAAAATCATTTCATATTTTAAATATCACTTCTATGACCATAATTGATAGAATCTAAGAGTGGATTGTGTTCACAGTCCATTCCCTTTTCATTGATGGTGGACTGATATCCATATTGTATTGGGTTCACTCGCCATTACCATTCATATTATCTCATGAGATATCAATAAATTACCTATGTGTTTTTGGATTATATAATTTTGGGACAAAAATTACATAATGAAAACCGTACATATGTTTTCCACATGATCATAATAACATTCATCATTTCACTATAGCTAAATTTACATATGGTAAGAAAATGGATTTCAAGAAAATATTCCTAAAACATCATCATAAAAATCCACTCAAATGATGAATTTAGTTATAATATAATATAATATCCCTAACAGATCATAAAAATCCTTAAAAGATATTGTTATAGCTGAATTGTTTTTATAAAATCATTGAAAATATACTCTTGAAATCAAGAGAAAAAATGATTTTATTTTGGTAACATTTAAAAAATTAAAAAACTGAGAAGAATTGGAATATGAATTTATTTGAAAAAACAAATAAAATTGTAATGTAATATTGATGAATAATAAATAACATGGTGGTCGGAAAATCTATTCATGTCATATATGTTAAAAAAATATTGTCTTCACAATTTGGTAAAAATTATAAAAAGAGTCATATTAAAACATTTTAAAACGTTCATTTTAATAATTTGTAAATAAATTAAACGTAACTATAAAATAAATTTATCAAATATTTATATATATGTAAATACATTAAAGAAAAAATATTATTGACATAAATATGAAGGAAATATATTCTTGATCTAAAATAAATAAATAATTTTTGTTTTTCTAAAAAAATGTTTTTTAAATTTTTGAGTAGAAATGAGCTGAAAATGGTACTAAAAATAAAATATTATTATAAAATATATCATTTTTATGACATAACTAATATATAATTTACTATAATGGAATTTGAAACATAAACAATCCTAATGAAAAGTGATATTGTAGCACAAACCCATACCACGAGTCTTGACATACTTCATACATGCTCAAAAATCCTATATAATAAATTTATATTTATTATAAATCTATATTAGAACCATATATATACTAATCTTATCATAAATTATTCATTAATAATTTCAAATCACCCATTTATTAATAAATTTTCACTAAATTCAATTTTTTAGGTGTTAATTGTTTCGTTCATGTGTGTTTCTGTTTGGAGATTCCAGTCCATTCAACATGGTAATGGTTTAATAATAATCATAGTATTTATAATTTCATAAATATAATATATATTAATTATATATCATTATAAAATTCTATGAAAGGTTATAGTGAAAAATATTGACATTACTTTATGGAGGCGGTAGTCTGCACGTACACACAAATGATGCTTTGATTTTTCAATAGATGGAATGAAATGAAGGTAAGTAATAATTTATCTTAAAAAATAAAATTTATATCAGAAATATTATATATATTCATTAAATAAATCAATATAAATTTCCAAATGAGCCGTTGATGAAATATAAAACACATCACTCCATAGAGACAATGGTCTAAACATAGGCATGTGCTTTTAATTTCTATTTTGTGGAAAGAAGATAGTAAAATTGTTATAACAATATCAGAATAAAATTTAAGTATATTGTAGGTGTTAATTTTATTATCATAATTTTGTTTAAATAATAATTTTAGGTGCTATAAGATGAAACACACTTAAAAAGGTCATTAAGAACATATACCTCTTCCATGGGTATGTTGTTTGTACTGTAATGTATGCTGTTGTCCAGTCCTAAAGAATGCTGCTTGGACAAATCTCTGATGGATTATTCCCATCTCATGGCTAGACATACTGTACACCACCTTTAATTCTATTTGAGGATGTCTTTCAGGCCATAGGTGCACAATGGCGATATCTAACTGGAGCTTCATTTTCAGCAAGCCAATGCTCGAATGGAGGATCCTTGATTGAAGGTTCTGCACTCTGGGAATCTCTTGTTGGATGTTTTCATTGGTTGTTTGGACACTCATGGGTCTATTTCTTGGTATCCTAGATACTTCCCTGCTGGTGCAAGTTCATTGCACCTCGTACTTGTATTGCAACTCTTTTGATTTTAATAAATTTCACTTGGGGCATGAACTGGGAAACGAGTTCATGTCACCACTTTTCTCAAAAAAATACCTCTTCCATGGGTAATCTCCTTTGAAAAAACACCGTAATGATTCTTGGATGGGTCTTTTGGAGAAAAAAGAAGCTCTAGGTCATGGGAATTATTATTTTCATGATATTGGGAAAAATAATTTCTAAAATTGAATTCTCAATATGCGAGAATATGTGATTATACTATAAGTGAAGGGTGATAAACCCTTTTAAATATTCAATGTTATAAAGTATTATTATGTCAATTTCTTATGAAAGTGCCTCCAAATGGATTAATTTTATAATATATGATAATTTATCATCTAAATGAACTTAATAATCTAGTTTATAAATTTTTTTCTGATAATTTCAACCATATCTCTTAGTTTAACCCCCACTCATTAGCCAATTTAACCTGTACCACAATGAGATGATTTTTACCCTAATAACTATTCATTATAGGTAAAATTTAAGATTAAATTTTAAATAATATATAATACACATATTAAAAATATTGAATAAAATTTTCAAGTTTCAATTACAATACATTTCAAAATGTAATTCTAAAATCCAAACACAAAATGCATAAAAATCCTTTTAAGTAAGAAATATACTTTTAAGCATAAAACTGATTTAATTATTACTCCATTCAAAGATATAACCATTAGTTAGATTCTAATTTATTTTTTAAAATAGTTTTTCTACAAATTAAAATAAAATTATTATTTAGTTGTGATCAATATTATTTTTTATCCTAAAAATATATTTCATGGAAAAAAATACAATTATAAGATAAATATATATATATTACCTTAAAATTAGTTTATATTAATTTCTATCAATTTAATAATAAATTTATGAATTGTAAATCATTTTAATATATGTATAAAAATTACTTTTCCATAATTTTAATTCTCAATATAAAAGATATTAACTTTTTAATAAAACATATAATTAAAACAATTCACTTTTTTAAAATCCAAGAATTACATGGATAATTTTCCTTATAAGTAATCAAATATTTTAGTGATGTTATTAATTTATTTTATTAATCTAAGGTAATAATTTTCATTTAACTATATATTAGTTATTTTTTTATTTTTAATAATTAATTATTAACTTATTTTTTTATTCATGCTACAAAAGCTACCCAACACATCAAATTTATTAAAGATATATCACCCTTATTTCATGTGAACATGAATTAAATCTCATTAATATACTTGTATCTTTATATATCCACAGATTCCTTAAGATATTCAATCTCATTCCCCCATCTGATTTCCTTTATTTTTATATTTCATTATTTATTTCAAAATTACCAAATTCTCTATCCTCAATTGGAATTATTTTTGTGTTTTCTCATCTATAATTCCCACATCTAGAGTATTATTTTATTCTTCCTACTTATTTACTAGATTTAAATTTTAATATTTATATTTTGTTATAAATTCTTTTATTTCTTCTATATTAGTATCTTCTTTGTTTTTTCTTTATTTTTCCCATATAAGATTTATATTTTGTTTTAGATAAAAAAAAAATTAAATAAATAATTGTCCTTTCCTTAGACTCGGAATTCCCTCCCCCCTCAACAATGTAATAATTTTTTTATGCTTGACAATATTTTAGTTTTATCATCCTCACCATATTATTATTTCTTCTTTAGATAAAAATTAAATTAAGGACCATTCCTTTAATTATTTAGACACTTAAATGTAATTTTTTACTTGAATTAATCATTTCCCCAGTGAATTTCATTATAAAAAATGGTTGAAATATATTTAAAATTATTGGAATCATTTTTTAAAATATGTTCTCCCCCACTAGACTTCTTAGAATGAAAATGTTTCAAACCTTTTAGATCTATACAACATGGATATTTTTTAAATTTATTATTTCCCCCAAAGACTTGAACACTCCTCAAACAAAATAAAATAATGTCATTTTTTATTTTATTCAATAGTCCACTCATCCATATTTTTTATATAGTAAATAAATCTAGAAATCAAATTTATCCAATAGAATCATCATAAATTTGTTCACCATCTTGGAATCATAAAAAAATTCATCATACTTTCAATTAAATCTTATAATTTTGTTCACTTTATGGAATAATACACCCATATAAACATCTTATCCCATATAAATATCCTAGAAATGAGTCCAACCTATATAAAAATTAAGATTCCTCACTATATTGTTTCCTATACAGATATCTTTTTGTTTACCCAAATTCTATTTTTTTGGTTTTGTATCCATACCTCATTCCCATTTCGTTATCTAAGGGGAATGACGATAACACATTATTTTCTCTCGCATCAACTTTAATATTATTTTTCACAAGAAAAGTGCAGGATATCTTGACATTAAATATATTGACACATTTTTTAATAATTTCACGAATATCAAAGCTAATTGAAAGAAGATATAAAACCATATTATCCTTATAAATATTTTATCCCATATCATAAAACATGGTAATACTATTTTAATAGTTATCACAATTTATATAGATCTATTCAAAAAAAAGATGATATAAATATAGTGAAAAAATCTTATCCCTGAGAAAATAATTGGATCTTATTAAGTATTTAATAGATACCATGTGTTAGTACTATGTGATAGTTTACCACCACTAAAATAGTGGTAAATAATTGGTTTTCAAAAATAAAATATTAAAAATCATTTTCATATCATTGGTTAGTGTTATTGGGATAAATTTTGTGCCCTATAACAAAATAATTTATACTTTGGATAACATGTATATTTAAATAAGATAATATTAATATAAATATATTATCACATATTTGTTTTCTTCTATATAACATTGATATAATAATGGATTGGATTATCTTTTAAATTGATAAGGTCATATAATTTCTTTACTATGATGAGAACCTTGAGATTCTATGAAGATATTATTTAATATTGTTCTATGGTTGGATAACACACTATGATAGAGAATATAGTATATATACCATCAGTTGTGAGTAATCATAATAGGATGAGACTTCTTCTCATGATGTATGTACTTCGTAGTTTCCAAGATGGAGATTATGAGAACATAACTACTAGTATGAATTCTTAAAGTTTTGTTGTCATTATATATTCCTATTTATGATCATCTTTAATGGTTTTTAGTTTTTTATATTTTCATTAATACATGAAATGACTCACACACACATATTTACTGATAAAAACAATCTTTTAATATATTTTTGGGATGTATGGTGTATTAATTGGGTCATTAATTATAGTAAATTAATGGATTATTTGATGAAGGATTTCTCTCTTCCATATTTATGGATTTTGATATCTAATTCATATGATTAAAATATAAATTTGGCACAAATCTCTTGGCTATGGTGTTATAACATATATATCATATAGTCAAAGAAATACCTATCAGGAATATAGGTTGATGACACTGATGTGCAACCAATGTGGTAAGATATTGAGGAAAAGAGATGATATTACATGGTGGGAGTTCATATGTCGTTGCCGATGTGGGGAAATTATGTTCTTTCTCCTTGGTTCCTTGACCCATTATTAGATAGTAATCTTGGACATTATGTGTACCCACCTGTTACCAATGAGAAATAATCCAAGAGGATCAAAAAATAATTTTTTCTACAGATCATAATTAAATTCCATTGGAATTTAATAAATGGAATAAATTTTATTCTCATGTCTGAGGTATAATTTTATTTAATTTTTATTAAGGGCATTAATTAAATAACTGTTTATTTGCAATATTTTTAATAAAGAAATTTTTTTATTAAATATTATGTAAATATCTCTTTGAATGTTTGTGGATAAAATTATTTATTCAATAATAAAATTTTTATTCTATCATTTAATAAATGTCGATGAGTTTGAATAGATTAAAAATATGTCCTATGATAAATATTAATTTACAAGATGATAAAATAAAATATTTTTTATTGCCTAATTTATCACTCACCATAATACAATAATAGTAATAAAATTTTTATTATGTGTCATGGGAAATAATAAATATTATAATATTATTTATGGGATGGTACACAATTAAATAATATTTTAACCTAAACTGACATAATAAAAATATATGGTTATGTATATTGTGTAGGATTAATTGCAAATTAAGAATATAGAATCATTGCACACAACAAACCTCTCCCTCCTTCTCTCCCTCTCTTAAATTCCTCCACTATTCCTCTCAAGAATGAGAATAACTCCTTTAAGCCAGAGGGATATTATAATGATCAGGAGGAAAAACACCATACAATCTATTCATGTCTCTTGATCCAAGAATTAAATTGGCATTTCTCAAAATTCAATTTAACATATTTGGATTATAGTTAGAGGGATTCTATATTTGAATCATTATAGTGAAATTATGATAATCCAAAAGAGTTTTATGAAGATCAAAAAAATGTTCTCAATGAAAGGATACATAGATTATAAAATCAGTTCATCCAATCATAAATAAATTAAATATAAATTTGAAGTGATAAATCCACTCTTGGGGATTAAATAATCTCGAAAATAAAAGAAATTTTAATTTAATACCCACCAAATACTCTTCCTCTTCGCTCAAAACATACACGTAGTAGGAGGGCATTCATATTTAAAATTTATGATTATTTACTAGATTGTTGATAAATATTCATAATTGTTGTTAATTTTTTTCACTGAATATTCATCGAATATGAATAAACATTCATGAGATTTTCTAAGACCTATGTATTTGTTTTCATTATTTAATTTAATCTATCATATAGACTTGTAAATATTAATTATTAAATTAAATATAATTTCATGTGTGTCATATCACCCTCCATTATTATGTAGGGCATGAATTTAAAAGATTATTTATTTAATTACACTTAAAAAATCTTATGGTTATCCTCACATATGTGTGAGTAATAAATATATGTAAATAATAGAGTATCCCCATGAGCATAAAGGTGGTACAAGAAGTAACCGTAATGATGTAAATATAGGTGAAACATAGGTGTACAGGTGGAATTCTATAGCTCATTCGAAGAACAGAATAAGGTATTTTCCCCCAGGTTAAAGGTTAATTTATTATCCACTCAATAAATAAACCATTAGAAAATAGAATTATCATGTATTTCTTTCTTTCTTAATATTTTTCTTATAAATTTTATATTTTATGGATTCAACAATTCTATCAGATAAATTATTTAATTAATGAGAAAATATATAATTTAAATAAATGGGTTACATGTAAATATTTTATCCAACATGGATAATTAATTATGTAAAACCCACTTAATATAAACAAGTATTGTAAATGATAAAATAGGAAAAAATTTATCCCTAATAAAATAAAATACCTCTATTAAATATTAAGTCAAAATTGGCCTTCAATTACATGAGTAAGAAGGAAAAAAATATATGTGTTTAACCAGCCCTTATTGGGACACTTAAATTTATAAGGGGGGTTCTAAAGATGGTTTTTGGAATAATTAATGAATTTTCATAAAGAGGGGTATCCTTTGACAGACATGAAATAATTTGGAGGTAATTATTTAGGAAATCCAAGTCAGTATTTATAAATCAGGGAATCCACTCAATGGACCAAGGAGTTTAATGCCAAAATTTGGAAAAGTCCTTCCCACTTAAATACCTTCAAGTAACTTGACCAACCCATTTTGGGGTTAGGTGAAGAGGTGTACGGATCATTTCGACTAGAATGTACAAGAAACTAGACATTCTATGTTCAATGGTGAGGGAAATTGAGACATGATAAAATAGTTGGATAATTAATAAAAAATTAATTATTATTATTATTTCTCACATAATTTATAGTCAAGAAAATAACTAAGTAATTTTTTAAAATAATATTAAAAAATGGAATGAAAACCCCAAAAAATAGTGAGATCATTCCTTAGCTCAGGGTCTATCCTTATAAAAAAATTTATGGATACGGTACAATAATTTATTTGATGAAACTTTATCTAAAGAATATATTATGTGTTAGAATCCCCTATTCTTATTGTGAAACACCAATTTGGGAGTTAATTTGAAAATGTATCCAACCAAACAAATTTTCATGATGATTCCTATATCCATCGTATTATATTATCAACTGTTTATAGAGATTTGATGATATAAATATATAAATTGATAAATACACCATAATATTTCATATTAATATATTTATAAAGAGAAATAAAGCCTGGAATTAAATAATATTGTCAATTCACTACATTAGTGTAAAATAGAAGAATCCAATCTGGCTACAGACCTTTCTTTAAAAATGTCAAGGTATTTTGATTAGTTAGAGATACCAGGCTTTCACTTGGATAGTGAATTATCAATTAATGTTTTCTTACTATCCTTACCACCAATATTATCCATATTTTTTCATGAAATGATAAATAAAATGGATATGTTTCATAGGATAATTTTTCCCAAACATCAGAATGAAGATAATGATTAGTTGGAACCTGTTTCTATTCCCATTCTGGATAAAAGTTTTAAATATAATGATAAATATCTAATATATAATATAAATTTAGAAAATAATTTATGGATTCCTTTAAAGATACAAAATATTCAAATGAATTAGAATAAATAGGATGTTATTTTCTTCTTATGATTAAATATTAAACACTGGAAATTAAATTACAGTCAATTGAAGAGGCAAGTTGTTTCATTAAATTTAGGAATATTCATCAATTTTCTATTCAATACTTTTGAATTATATAAAATATGTTTACAACATAATTTTATTTATATATTAGACACAACCATGAATAAAAATGTTAAAGGGAAAAATCAAAAAGAGATGAGAAAGGGTGATCCCGATGTGCCAAGTGGAGATCACAATTTCTCATTACCATATTTGATTTATTCATGCTTTAAATAAATGTTACCAAAACATTTATCTAAACGTATGACTTGATATAATGAAGAATTATTTTATTTTTTGAATAAATTATTGTGTCGTACTTTAATACTAATGTAAAAATTCAATATATCTTTATTAATATATATCAATTTCATAGAATGTTGAATATAGAATATAAGGCTCATACATGATTGTGGGAAGATAATTCATTATCAAATAAAACTGAAAGTATTTGATCTATTTATACCTATAAAAGCACCTTAGTATCAGTTGAACTATGACATGAGATTTACAAATAAATTACTTATCATGTTTAAATTAAACAATCTTTTTAAATAATGGTTCATCAAAAATAATTTTCATGTTTTTCCAACATTGATACATACACCATTCTAAAATAAAGGAAACTTCATATACTTCATCATATTACATTAAGATATTTTCTGAAATTCTCACGAAGTAAATTAGTGAATTATGTAAAAATTATGGACTAACAGAGTTGGTTTTTCAGAAAATAACTTATCCAGGTAATCATTTATAATATATATAGTGTGAAGTTTATACCCCAATCACATTTCCTTATATATATGAATTTCATTTAAGTAGTAAAATTAATATCAATAATGAGTCATATATATAATGAAAACCTTCCATTATTCATTTTTGGACATATTCTGTAAATATAATTGTTTCCATTAAAGAAATTCCAACTATATTGTCTTATAGATGTCATATAAAATTTTATATGATAATAGTTAATTATAAAACTAACCTAAGAGTTTTTTGAGAACCATTTGTTAAAAAATGACCTTAGTTACAAATGAATAGAAAAACACTATAGTGCTTCTATATCAATGATCATATATAAACTAAATATATTAACATATATTAAATATCAAATACATATCCATAAATTAATCCTATATCTTCATATATGGTGGGAGAATATATAAATTCTATTGGTTTGTGCTATAGATACACATGAGTTAAAATAAGAATACTTGACCCCACTAATCTAATGGGAGGAGTAGTTACAAATAAACATAATGTGTCGGAACTCATAACCAAAGTGGTTTTTTATGTTCACCATGGTGGGTGATTCATATCTTACTATTTTAGAATAATAAATCCTATAAAGAATAAGTATACAGTGATATAATAGTTTTGAAAATTGGGTATAAATTTAAGTAATGGATTACATGTATCGAAATATAGGGATCCCATATTTTGAATGTTTTTAAGACTTGATATTATAGGTTAGTATTCAAGGGAAACTATATATTGATGGTAAAATAAGCTACCAATAAAGAATGATTGATTTTATAAAGGTATATTCTTTGAAAAAAACTATGTACCAATTATCGTGAATAAAATAATTCTTGGATTATAATTTGACAAAGAATATTTCTATGATCATCATATTCATATACTGATTGTCAAGGACACCTCATTTATGGGAAACCTTAAGGTATATGTCTATATAATGCACCCTAAAAGATACTCTATAGTATATTTATACCAGTATTAAATTAAAAGGGTTGCTCAAATAGTTAAATTACATTAAGATACAATGATTTTATAAATTCAATTATGAATAAATCCTGCATAGTTATATTAGAAAATTAATTTTGAAATTAATGAGTGATTTGTGTATGTATGTTGTCAGTGGGAGGACCATAAGGTTTCCAGATAGATAAGTGGATAACATATGAGAAAAATGTTGTGACTTACTATTTTTCTAAGACTATGGAATTAAATTTCTCCAAGTATGATTTAAATAAGCTACTATATTATAGGGGACAATATCTACAAGATATATCCATGGGATTTCTTAATTTAGTCATACAATATATATTAACATAGTATTTAAAAATACATGTTGAAATTATTCATGACCAAATTTTGTTAGAATATAATCCTTCAAGAAAAACATTCAGGGACATAGGATGAGATTATTAAAATTAATATAATTTTACAAGATTAAGTTCTATGAATTTGTCTCACATCCCATGATATGTTCTAAAATATTATATTACTAATGAAAGACTCATATTATGTTAGTATAAAAAATATCTAACCTAACAACATCCAATTTTAGTTATAACTATACAAAAATACCTTGATAAGTAGAACTAGATGTGTTTTTGGTTTATGGATAAGTGGTGATTCAAGTGATCAAGTGAATTGAACACTTATATTTGTTTAGTTTAATTTGATATAGTACCATAGAATAGGCTGAGGTAATAGGAATGGAAAACATTTTAAAGATAGTGGTTCCCATATCTTCAATATCTGAGTATTTTTTAACTATAAATGCATATTAAGAAGTGCATTAACAACATCATGTTCTGATTTTGGGTTATACTAAAATAAATAGATTTATCATTTTATGATAATATTTGACTATGGATTTAGTCAGGATATTAGTATTGTGATATGTGAACAAGATGTGGATACTCGATTATATCACTACACAAAAGATTTTCTCAAGATAATAATGTTGTAGTAAATAATCTCACCACGTAGAAATGTGGTTTTACCAATCCTAGCCATGGAAATGTGGTAGTCCTAAAAACTATAACCATACATAGTATAAGCATGTTATTCAAGTGAATACTGACCATTCATTAGCAGTTGGCTCTAGTGTATGTGGGAGTTTGTTAATGTTTTTACCCAAGAACACACTAATTATTAATTTGGACTACATTAATATTCAATGAAGTGAATATAAATATAAATGTCTTATAACATATTGTTTTTTCATCTATATGACATTGATGTGATAATTTTATAGAGTATCTGTCACATTGATAATGTCGTAGTAGTTCCTCTCCATGATGAGAAACTTGAGATTCTATGATTATATTGTTAAATTTATTTATAAATTTAGATAAGTAATTATGATAGGATTCATAATATATAGACCATTGGGTTAGATTACTCATAAGAAAATGAGGCTTCTTCATATAAATTCTATAGTAGGTAATCTCCAAGGTAGGATATTACAAGAACAGACCCGCTAAAAGTAATTCTACATGATTTGGTGTCTTCTGATATTCCTATATATGAGTATGTTTTATGGTCCAAAGACATTAGGATTGTCATTTATGAATTCCATGACTCATACACTTAATTTTACTAAAAAATATCTATGCACCATATGTTGGGGGGATGTAGCGTATGTTGAGTACATCATCAATAACATGTTATTAATGGATAATTCAAGGAAGAATTTTTTCCCAATATATCTTTATATAAGTTTATATAACAACTATTTTAATGAAATACACATATCACCTAAATTACATATCAATGGAGTAAGAACATTTATTTCATATTGTCAAGGAATGATGTATCAAGAATAATGTTTGATAATGTAGATGGGTAATCTTCTTGATGAGATAGTGAGATAAGAGGGTTATATTGCACCATGATAATTTTTATGTGGTTTTATATGTTTTTACATTATTTTATTTCAATTTAGTTCTTTAACCCATTACTAGATTGTAATCTATGACATTATGAAAACATTCCAAATGCTAATGAGACAAAATTCTAGATGTCACACACTAAGTGTTTCTGTTGATCTCGATTAAATTTAATTTTAATTTAAATAATGGAATAAAAATATTATTCTTAAGGATTACGAATAATTTCATTCATGTTTTATTGATAACATAAATTAATTAATAAATTATTAACCAGATTAGGAATAAAAAAATTATATTTATCGTATTGGATATTTATGAAATATTTATTCATTTATTTTTGGAGAAAAAATTTTATTTATGAAAACAATGTTTATTTGGGTATTCAATAAATGTTGATGAGTTAGAATGGAAAACCCCCCATTCTAGTGATAAATATTAATTTACAAGATGATATAATAATAGTTGTAATTGAACAAATTAACACCCACACACAAATTTTGTAGAATTAGTAGTAATAATGATAATAATAATAATAATAATATGTGGCATGAGGTTTAACAAATATATTATATTAATTAAGGGATTGTATGAAATTAAATAATATTTCAACCTAAAACCTACCTCTATAAATAGATTGTTGGTTCTATAGTGTATGGTTAATTGAAAATTGAGAATAGTGATTCATTGCGCACAACATACCTCTCTCTATCTCTCACTCTACCCTATCCCTTTTATCTCTATCCCAAATTCCTCCTCTATTCCTATGAAGAATAAGAAGAACACATTCAAGATTAAAGGATACTGGAGTGATCAAGACAAACAATGTAAGACATTGGATTCACTATACAAGAACCTAAAATTCATTTGAAATTTATCGGAGATCAAAGGAGGATGTGTGGATCACAACTAGAGGGATTTAATAATTGAATTCTTAGAGTGTAGTGAAGGTAATTTGAATGTTTTTTGAAAGATAAAAAATCATCAAACAAAGGATCCTAATATTAGGTAATCATTTATTCCAATCATAAATAAATTAATTATAAATTTTAGGTTAATGATCCTCTATTGGGGTGTTATAAAATTTTAAATTAAAAGACATTTTATTTTTACACCCACTATAGGAACATCTATTATGCTGAAAACCTTCATATTATAATAAAAAATTGATGTTATGAGAATATATAGATAGAGAATGAATAGACATGACATAATGGACTTTACAAGGTTTAGTCACTCATATCACATATTGGAGAATACTCATAGAATAATTATTATGATAATTGTATAAAAGTTCTTATATTATTATCAATATTAAAAAGTAATATAGAATGGAGGTGGTTATAAACTCTATGTGTAAGAAATAAATATGATAATCAATAAGTTAATAGATATTTGTTTCCCAACCTCAAGTACCTTAAGAGTTTCATAACATTTAAACCCTTGTTGTTATTCTTATTCACAGCCAATAATATCCTTGGAAATCTTGATGGAGTGGGTGGATGATAATCTCAAAGATTTAACAATCATTTCTTCGAGTGAGTATGTTAATATTTATAAACCTAACATGTAATGAAACATGACTCCCTTGATAACAGGATGATCATAAAATCTATAATACCCAAAATTTATCTCTAAAAATATTTATAAAAATTAATCAAATAAATTTGGAATGAATACGTGAATATTGGTGTGGTATCTAGGTTTATTCCTATATGAATATGGTCTATTAATGTATTCCCATATAACTTTTAATGTGGTATATATATCTTCTCATTCTAGTGGAACAGAAATATATCATACATGACTCATTGTGGTGTGGACCATCCACTTATGAAATGATTTCCTAGCTTCTGGACGGATCTCATTCACCTCCTTAGATTGTATTTCACTAATTATCTATATATTATCATCACAATGAAACTCAAAATAAACAATAACTCAAGAACCCCATCATGATGAAATATATTTGAGCTGTATCATGACACTTTTATGTAAGTGTAATGTGTCTCAAAGATTCAACCTCATCTTGGTGTAATGATATCCTTCATTCCGTTATCTTATTCAACTCATTATATATTTGTAATTTTTCATTAACTCAGCTTCAATCATATTCTAACTTGTCCATGATCATGTTATTAATAAATAAAATAAGATACCATGTTCAATACTCATGGATGAATTATATAAATAAAATATTCATATGATGATCCTAATATTAAATATACCTTTACACAACTCCATAGGATTAAATAGTGTTTTGAGAGTTATCCAACATCTATATGTAAATATTATTACTATATCTGCCAAATATTTTTTGAGAATAACTCATAACTAACCTTATTAATTAACTTTATAAAGGATATTTGATATCTTAAATCACCCCAAACTCCAAGGGATAATCAGATATCCAAGAGATCTTCAACCTCTTCAATGATATTTATATAAAAAGGGCCATTCAATATCTTCTACTGAAACCACAATCATGATGTAAATCTAAATATGTTCATTAAATCACCTCCAAAAATGATATAAGACCCAAACATCCATAGTATGTGTGTTAAAGATCCATTAAATGGTTTAAAAGAGGAAAAAAGGTTCTTAATTGGTATCTTTAAGAAGGAATATAAATTTAACACATTTAATGGGTATTGGAAGCACATTACGTGAAGGCCATCCAAAATCCAATTTGGTATTTTCCATTTCCACATGTTTATGTGTTCATAAAATATAAAACACAAAATTTATATTATAAAACCACTTTAATTATTTGATTACATAAATATTATATAATTAAATATATTACATCGATAAAAATAAAAAACCTATTTGTGTCTATAATAGACTCAAACATTTCTACACATAGACTAATCACATTAGTATGAAAATATAAATTAAAAGTTTCATATGTAAAACCCCTTGAGCCCATTTTATAGCTTGAAATGATCATGAATATCATTCATAATCATAAAATAAATTGTTTTCTAGAAACATATCATAACTACCTAAATTAAACAGGGTTTTAGCAAGATCTAATCCACCCCATATCCAGTATAAATGTTCTTTTCTATTGACATCAAGATTCAGAATGAGACATGTAATTTCAATCCCATATAACTGATATCCATTTATCAATTATTGAGTTGACTAAATCTTAAACAATTATATCCTATGTAGTTATCTTGGAATTATTATTCACATAGTAAAAAATTCATTTGAGGACCTTTTTTTAAACTATCACATGGGAGGATATATCCTATAATGGTTATTAAATTCCGTCCACCTGACTGAAGTAATACCAAATTACATTCTATTAATTAAAATTATCTAATGAATTTAGATAGATATCACAATATGAAATGTCATAAGTAGGCAACCTATTTGAAAACCTCAAATTGGATGATTCATAGCCAATATTCACTTATGTAACACTAATAAAACATATGTGGAAGATGGTTTAATTTATGTGGTTCAATCTGAATAGAAGTTAACTAACACATATTCCATGAGTTTTCTTTTGTATCCCTATACATGTGATCAGACTCACATTGATCATAATATATATTCAAAATTCAATATATTTCTCATAAATTAAAGATAACCTCTTAATACATATATTCAATGGTTTTTTATCATATGATCACCTATATTATACAAAAAACATAAATAAATTTGAATTTATTATCATTAATATACATTAATTGATATAAAACCACCCTAATAAAACAACACTTTACGAAATTGAGGGAACAAACCAAAACAATCTAACACATTCATGAAATATAATATCTTTTTATATAATAAAAATATAACTATTGTTGAATTCATTGGTTTCATGAATAAACATATTTTTTAGAGAATCCAAAAAATTATATTCTTTGGTAAATGGAATCATATGACAACCACAATTTCCAATAATATCTGGAATGCGGTGCTATTGAAAAAGAATATTTTAAGATCTGCCGTTAGACTTTGGGTCTTTATCTTGCACAACCACTCCATTATGATCATATTAGAGTTATAATAGATGCTGGATTATTAAGACAACCCCATGTTAAATATTAAACTTATTTATTCAAAAAATTTCCTTTTCGAAACATAATTCTATAATTTATTTATCATCTATAATAAAATCAACTACCACCAGTTTCTTGAATCATTTTCATCTTATAGATCCACTATTTAGGGGAAAAATAAATCCTTAAAATATATGAAGAAATATTTGTGATTTTGGAAACTAGATTTATTATAATCATTTATAATTATATATTTTTTAAAAATAAATACTAATAATACATCCTTAGTTATTTTAATGTAATTTAAGATATTCTTCATAGATACCAAATGACATTAATGAATATTTTATTTTCATATACTTATCATATTTAATATACAAGTTACCACTAATAGAAATAAGTTAGGGCCACACACTAGGGTGTAGAATCCATAACATGGTTCTCACATGGGTGAGTACATGTTTAGTTTTAGCATAATGGTGTTTCCATGCATATTGAATAAGTCTATTGAATTTCCATGTACTGTATGACTCGTCACACATTGAAGGATGAATATCATTCAAAAATGATTCCTAGTAAAATTATATGTTGGTAGGACCATCCCTCTGAGATTATGTCATAGATTGCATAAATTGATAATGAATAAGGGGTTGAAGCCTTAAAACCATTTCAAGGTTTTAAAGACACTTGTTGGCCTCTAAAAACACCCTATTAGGGGGTATACCACAAAACTAATGGTATAGTTTACATTTTTAGATTATACATGACATTCTCTAGTTCCAAAAAAACAAATAGATTAAAATTTAGTCATTTTAATGTGGCATCCAATTTAATATGAATAAAAAAATTTGTGATAAAGGAAAAATAAATTTTAAGCATTTCAAGGTGTGTTCATAAAAAATAATATGCATTGCAAATAGACTCAGGTGATTTATAAATCACTATACCTCCAAAATAATAATTTATATTGTAGTTTTAAAGAATCATTTTGTTTCCACTAATGAACAATTTACAATTTAAAAAAAATTTAATGGAGAAAATTATTTATAGAAACCCTTCTTCATAAAGGTTCCATGATTTGAAAAGTAAATTAAACACTGTGGATCATATCATCCCACCTCTACAAAGATAAATAGTTTTTTTATGTAGCATGAAAAACTCCCAAATGATCATTATTAACCTCCTCTGTGAAGTAGAGTTCTATCATTTTTAGAAGAAATGTTGAATCATATGTATTCAAAAAGAACATTCTCCATATAGAACATTACTTAGGGTTTAATTCATTTGTGATTCTAAGGAATATTCCCATGTAGTCACATAATGAAATCTATTTTGTTTTTGGTGGTAGAGTGCTGATTTTGTTTCACTCACACAATTAAACAAGGAATCCAATTTAATGAGAGTTGTTGAACTAACATCTCCAATAAATAATACATTAATTACCTAAATGATACACACAAAGATAGAAATAAATACAGATATAAAGATGTTAAAGAATAGAAGGATAGAATTATTCCCAAGGAAGGATATAATTTTTTAATAACCAAAGTAAACATAAAAAATGACATAACAAGGCATCCCCTGAAGCATTTATTTCATGATGTGCTTATTTTCAGAGGCCCCATGAAAAGGGACCTAGTGAAAGTTTTTTTTAATGGAATATTTTTGAAGTATTCTTCGAGGATGGAGTTCCATGTAATATTCCATATAGAGGATACTTAAATGAAGATATTTCAAGGGGGACACTTCCCGGATGATTATTCATGGATGAAAATTCAGGGATACAATGGGTACTTTATAATGTTCCCTTAAATGTTACCCTTCATAGAATTAAACCACTTCACATACCTTATTATTCTATGTGATGTGGGAGACTTTAGAGTTTTTAATTACTGTTTCATCTATTCCCATGGTCGTGAAGCATTTGGATCTCTTTGGAACATTTCATGAAGTAATAAAATAATGAGGAAACATATTTATAATGTGTTATATCCTTTTCTAAGGACACCCATAAGAGCCAAACTAATATAAATAACCTCATTGGAATCTCTCTTCAAACAGAAATACCTTTAAAATGTCCCCATTTTTTATGACACATCATCCAACAGGAAGCCCCAATTTGTAATCCTCATTATATCATTTATTATACCCCTTTATCACAACAACAGACATCCTTTGAACAAGTAAAATGCCCTGAAGCCATGCTTCTAACTTCATTACATAAAATGTTATGTAATTTTTTTATAATAAAACTAAAAAAATACACAACACTCTATACATGTCAGAAACCATTCTTGTCTAGGTTCTAGAGGTTTATATGAGAACATAAAATTTCCTAAAGTTTAGTAAGGGGTTTTAAAATCATTGAAATACAATTCTTGAAATCACCCTTTGAAATTATTTTCTTAGAAATTATTTTGAAATTAATTTGATAATAGAATTAAAATAATTTTAAAAATACCTCTTGAAAATAATATTTAATTTTTTTCCATATTGAAAATACTACAACATTTTGAAAATAATTACACTCAAAAATTTCATTAATAATAATCCAGTAATTTATATGAAAACAATATGCATGCTTTTGGATAAAAATTGAGACCAATTGAACCAAAAAAGGTTGTCTTAGGCATACCCATGTCCCGAGGGATGGATTCAATCCCTCCCAACCATATTTAAAACGTTTGATTGCCATATTTTCTGAAAATATTTTATGATTTATT
Organism: Viscum album; assembly: GCA_963277665.1. Classification (NCBI taxonomy): domain Eukaryota; kingdom Viridiplantae; phylum Streptophyta; class Magnoliopsida; order Santalales; family Viscaceae; genus Viscum; species Viscum album. The sequence continues at coordinate 1,424,233,607 of OY728163.1, read as the reverse complement.
TGTTTATATATATATATACGTTTTCACCATGTTTTCTACTTTAAACCCATTGAAAACATATTATAATAAATAAATATACTCTTCTAACTAAAATAATTCAAATAAAATAGAGTAAATAACTTTATCTTCTTGTCATAAATACAAAGAATTTTATCAAAATTATTGAATTAATATTTTTATTCTTTTAAAACAAAAAACTACTTTAAAAAAAATTTCTCACGTAAATATTTATTAATTACACATATATAAATAATTAATAAAAACTAATTCATGCAATAAATGGCATATATTATAGATTATGACCATATATTCTATAAATTATGACATCAATGTACGTATAATAAATAATTTCAACACATACAATGATATATTTTATTTATAATTATTACATAATTAGATTACGACATGATTCATTAAAGAATTAATTCCTAGCATAAATATTAGAAAACAAATTACAAGTCCTTTTTAATTATTTAGGAAAATAAATGTAAATAAACCAATATTTATAAATATATATATATATTAGATATATATATATAAATATATATCTAAATAAATCAAGAAAGTTTTAAAAAAATAATATGAAAAAACATACACGATTTTATAAAATGAGATGAATGAAATGAAAATATTCTTCCTTAAATTGTAATGAAAAAATAGCCTTTATATTTTATGCTTTGAAAATATTTAAGGATAGTTAAATAGATATACATTAACATACATATTCATATTTGTGTACATGTGTTTAAAAATTAAACATATATTGATAAAAAATAAATCTCACACTTATGAGAAGTACATATTTTGAAAATTTTTAAATAATTAATTCCCTTACTAATATTAAATTAAATTAAATACCTATAAAAAAAATTTAGTTTTCATTCAAATTTTTTTAATATGAAAACTGAATAAATATCACTTATTATAGAATTAAAATATAGACATAACATTAATAGGTTTAAAATAAGTCCTTTATAGGGATTAAACTAAAACATAAAATTATGATTAAGAATAAAAGAACTCGTCTTACATATAATCATAAAAAAAATAAACTGATCCCTTAAGTAAAATGAATATTTTTTAAACAAATAAGAAAAATTAATATATTCCCTTATGTTATTATGTAAAATAGTAGGATTATAAAAAAAATAAATATACGAAATTAAATGCTTCCATTACTAATAAGATTATTAATTATTTTTATCTTTCTTATATATGAAGAATTATTCTTATTCTATCCCTTAAAACATTCCCTAAATTCACTCAAACTCACAGGGAAAATAAAGGAATGATATTACTTTGCATACTGAAAAAATCAGATGAAAAAAATAAAGACTCTTCTTTCTACCTCTCTTTCTTCTTCCCAACCATCACACAAAAATATACACACTCCGAATTCTAAACAATTAATTCATTAGTAGTTTGAAAATTAATCAACGAGAAAAAAAAATACTTACAAAATCATATCTTTCTATTCCCTATTTAATTTTTAGTAAATGTAAATCCGAAAAGATAGGAATGAAATACATAAAGAATATATTGAATGTTCTATATTGATAAAGGCATTATTTTTTTATCCCAAAAAATTATGATTTTGTTATTTAAATATTGATTCATTTCTATTTTTCCCTTATAAGAACATAAAATTAATAGATTCAGTGAATGAACCATAAGAAGAAAAATTCACATACAGGAAAATGATTCCAAACATCATTTGAAGAAGGAAAAAACTAATAAGTGGAAAAATAGATAAATCAAGACACTGAAATCATATAAGATTTGGAAACAAAAGAATCAAATAAACACCTACTTTTAAATCTGGATAATACAAGGTAGGAGGGTGAAAAGCATCTCGCACTACTCCCAATTGAAACCTGAAATTCTTTCGACACCAGTTAGCGACCACCTTTTACATTTCACTCACACAACTGAAAACTCTCATTCAAACACAAATTGATATCTAGACTCCTTGATTTGGGTTATAGCCTCTTAATGACTCGTCCTCCTAAAGCGGACCTTCCGAGATATGAGATATCCTCCTACATAGTATCTGAAAGAGGAAACCATAAATCATAACTGATTTGTAGTTGTTCAAACTCTCCTAATGATTCACCCCATTAAGATATTGATTATCATTATACTCTGTTCTCTCGGAGGAAGAAAATGAAGCCTCTTGAAACCGTTATCCTTTTTTCTCCGATTATTGTTTTTAAATTTCATTTTATTGTTTTTATATATATACTAAAACATAAATAAAGTTCATTATATATACATAAAAATATGAAAACAATATAAATTTAAAAATTAATAATTAATAATATTAATAAATAAAATTTTAAAAAATTTCAATTATATATATAATAAATTACCTTAATATTAATATTTATTTTCATTCGAAAATTTGTATTTGATTTAAATAAAATTAATTTTAGAAATATAAAGTGTTGTATAATTTTATTAAATATTTTATAAACATTAAATCATATTTATTTAATAAGTATATGAAATTTAAAATATTAATGTAATAATAGATAAATTTCAAAAAGCATGAAATAATTTAATTTTGTATCATATAATTCTAAATATTTTCTCATAAATTAATATTTTTTAAAAATTTATCATTTTAATAAAAAATATTAAAAGAAAAACCAGGCTTATAAATTTTGGGATGTTAAATTCTCCCCCTAAAAATAATTGTTCCCTCACCATTCATTAATTGTACTTAAGAAAACTAGGAATTTCCACCTTCAGAATTATTGAATTTTGAAGAGTACATAATTATATAATAGAAATTATATCTCGTGAATTGTTTCCTTAAAATGGATACATCTGATCTCCAAATTTGTCTAGACCATCCCTCTAATAAAAATTATAATTCCCCAAACCAATGTATCTAGGTTCACCAATCAAAAATGTTTTGTAATATTTTTATAATAAAACTAGATAAATACACACACAAAATACACATGTTAAGAACTTTTCCGTTTTTGGTATTGGAGGTTTAGAAAAGAACCTACAATTTATGTACGTTTATTAAAATTAAATCATTTCATTTTCTTTATGTGAACGCTAACTCCTTATGTGAAGACATTCATATAATAACTTATAATATACCTGGAAAAAATATTTAAAACATCGGAGGATCATTAAATTTCCCATTAAGGGGTTTTAAAATCATTGAAATTCATTTTATGAAATATTCCTTGGGTATTAATTTTTGAAAAATTATTTTGAAATAATTTTGATAAAAACATTAAATTAATTTTAAGAATACTTTTAAAATATAATATTGATATTATTTATGTATTGAAAATAATAAAACATTTTGTAAATACTTACACTTAAAAATTTCATCGACAACAAACTAGTGCTTAATATAAAAACAATATGCATGATTTTGAAAAAAACAATAGAGAGGCCACTTGAAACATTGAAGTCTATCTTGGGAATACCCACTTTATGAGGGTTGGCATCTCTATCTATTTCACTACTATATATACAACATTGGATTATGGGAATTATTGGAAACATTTTATGATTTCTATATATATACATTGTTCACTAGTTTTTATACTTTAATAGCATTGACATCATATGCTAATAAAAAAATTTAAAATACTAACATAAAATATTCTAATAAGTTAGAGTATTTGACTTTCTATGATTTTCATAAATACATAAAATGTTATCAATATTCTTGAATTAATTTTTTTATTCTTTGAACACATAAAACCACTTCAAAAATAATTTCCCACACAAATATTTATTCAATACACACATATATACAATTAATAACAACTAATTAATGCATTATATGTCATATATTATAGATAATATCCATAAATTATTGAAATTATGAAATTCATATATGCATAAAGAGGTTATAAAATTAAAATTATTGGTTTAATTTAGAATTAGAACATGTATAGCTTACGACATGATTCACTAAAACATTCAATACTTGCATATAAATTCGAATATAATGATTACTCATTATAAATTCTTAAAACAAATAAATATAAATGGATCAGTATATATATATATATATATACTAGAGAGATATATATACACATATATTTTTCTAAATTGGGCATGTTTATATATAATAAAATGAAAAACCATAAATTATTTTCTAAACTTAGAAGAATGGAATTAAAATATACTTTAATAAATTGTAATATATAAATAGACCTTACATTATATGTTCTAAACAAATATTTAAGGATAAATATATATACATATATATATATATATATGAATACATATATGAGTATATGTCATTAAAAATTAAATATTGGTTGATAAAAAAATAAATCAAACCCGTATGATAACTATTAATTATGAAATATTTTAAATAAAAAATTCCCATTCTAATATGAAATTAAATTTAATACCTATAAAAAATGACTGTTTGCATTCAATTTTTTTTTCAAAAAATTGAATACAAATCAATTATAAAAAAATAAAAATAAAAACATATCATTGATAGGTTTAAAATAAATCCCTTAAAAATCATAAACTAAAACATGAATTGATAAATAAAAATAAAAACATTCCTCTTATATGTTAACATAAAACATAAAAATAAATAAATAAATTGATCCATTAAGGAGAATAAATTTATTTTTAGACATAATATGAAAAATAAACATAATACCTTGATTAATTATGTAAAATAGAGGAGAAATTTTTAAAGAAGAAATAAGTATATAAAATTAAATTTTTCCATTACTAATCAATTGTATAATATTCTTTATCTTATTGTTGGAAGATGAATTGTTCTTATTCTTTCCCTTCAGACTCTCCCTAAAATCTATCATACTCATAGGTAAAACAAAGGAAGACTATTACTCTGCTCATTGAGATACTCAGAAGTGAAAAAATATATTCACTACCTTCACCCTCCCTAGCCCCTTCCCTCCATGAAAACAAAAATATATACACTCAAAAATTATAAATAATTAATTATTTAGTATATTATACAATATTTAATTAGAGACAGAAATATATAAAAAATCATATCTTGTTTTATCCTCTATAATTCATTGCAAATGTAAATCAGAATATACAAGAATGATATTTTTAAAGAGGATCCAGAAAGTCTTATATTGATAATTAATTTATATTCTTCAATCCCAAAAAACTCCATTATAAAATTTAATCGATAACGGTAGTCACAAATATTAATTGAATCGTATGTCTATATTTTATAATATTTTATCCAATTAAAGACGGATTTATTTTGATTAAGTCCATATCCGAACATAAAATCAACAAATTCAGTGAATGAACCATAAGAATAAAATTCACATACATGAAAATGAATGCATTTGTTATTTGAAGGAGGAAAAACTCGAGATGAGGAAAAACATAGAAATTAACGAACTAAATTTTTATAAGATTTGGTCACTTAATAATTAAATAATCACCTACCTGCGGATCAGGACAATGCGAGGTAGGAGGGGGACAAACATATTGCTACACACCCGATTGAAACCCAAAACCCCATCAGCATCGGATTGAGACCACCATTAATGTTTTAACAATGAACTCAAAAACTCTTGAACAAAATCAAATGTAGATCCAGACTCCTCACTTAGGGTCAGAACCTATTGGTGAACCAACCTTCCGAAGTGAACCTTCTGAAAGCTGAGACTTCTTCTTGAACAGTCTACTGAAGATGAATCCCTAATTCGAGAAAAGTCCAAAGACGTTCGGCCACGACAGAAGAAGAACCTCATTTAGCTCTCAATGTTCATTGTATGCAGTACTTCCTGAGAATGAAAATGAAACCTCTAAAAACCCTTATCCTTTTTTTGCCTTTTTCTTTTCCCCTTTTTTTTATCAATTTCATTTAATAATTTATACATATATATTTAACATATTTAACTTTCATTATATATATATATAAATAAATTAAAACAATATAAAATTAAATTTTAAATATTACTATTTTTTTAAATCAAATTAAAAATAATTTCGATTAAATAATTTTAATATATTACCCTTACATTAATAATAATTTTCATTTTAAAATTAGTATTTTTCTAAATAAATATTTTTATACAAAAATTATGTGACGTGTGACAATCATAATTATTTTATATTATGTTAAATCATTTATATTTAAGAATTATATTAAATTTAGAATATTAAATTAATAAAAGATAAATTTCTTGAAAGCATGAAATAAATTAAGATAACATTATATATTTCTAAATATTTACAAATAAATTAAGGTTTGTTTTCTTTATAAATTAATCAATTGAATAAAATATTTAAAATAAAAACAGGACTTATAAATTTTGGGATGTTGCTATAATACATAAAATTTCAAGCATACCCAATGTGATGTGTCACAAACTAAACTGAATAACCAACATAAATAGAACCTTGATCCATTCTAACATAGCCTAAAGGGTGTCACTTATTCATTGTTTTTTATGTACAAGAAGTAGCCTCTAGCCCATTAGGATTGATAACACACTTCATGCTATGCCATAACTAATTTTGGGTCCCATTTAGGTGGGTTATCTTTGTCGATTCATGAAAACTAATATTAAAGGAAAGTAATTTTATTTCTTATTATTGGTATGATGTTAGTGATTTCTTGGTAGGTAGGAACTTGGATTATCATGACCTAAAGGGTTGGTTGCGAGTGAGTTCTTGGGTCGATATCATCATAACGAGCCTTGAGTTATCGTGGGATATTAGGAAAACATATCTAAGGAGTTGTTTGATCTAAATATATACTTTTATTTTTCCAATATTTGATATGAGATATTTTCCCTAGTTAAATTTTGATTGATAGAGTTGATGGTGACATGTTTCTTTACTAACGTCTCCGCTGTTATATGTTGATTTTGTGTAGTAACAGACCCCCGAGAAGAGGTTTGAATAGTCCTTAGGAGGTAGCTTCTAAAGAACCGTAAAAATTAAACACACCATTTTATTGAATCCTTGTTGAGGTTTTTGTGTCGGAAATCTATGATCTAGACCAGGAAGTAGCACCTGTTCCTGTTCAAGATGTAAAGGTTGTACCTTGAATGAATGAGAGTAGGGATCATTCCTAGGAATTCCTTCACTGGAAACCACCGTCATTATAGGATACCAATGATCCTCAAGTGGCATAGGATCGGTAAAAAAATTTGTGCAAATATTTGAAAGTTTTAAGATTCCAGATTTAGTCATGGTGAAAGGTACCATCATTAAACTTGAGGGGCCTAGTAGAAGGTGATGGGATTCAATAGTTATATTTAGGAAGAATGTGGTCTTATATTTGAACGAATTCAGGTCCCTTTTCAAAAATATACTCTATCTAAAATAGATGGTATTTTATATGATAATTTAGTTCCTAATAATTTTTTAATATGATCAGAAAATGACACAAAATTCCGACTGTTTTGGCGAGAATATTCATTTCTCACTTGACGGGCACTGAATAAGAAAGAAAAATCTTTGAGGTTTGAGATATTTCATTATGTAGATATGAAATCTTAGTATTTCCTACTGAATATCACCTTGAGTATTAATATTGTGTAAAATGTTTTGATGGAGAAACATGAATTGGTGGGAAGCCAATGTGGAAAGGAGTCTCTCTTACTCTTATTGGCATCTTGGGTGGTCCCTTTAAAGGGAAGAGAAGGCGGGATGATTCTCATAGTGGAGATCGTTGTTGTGGATTTCAATTGAATATTTTTTAAATGTTTATTCACATTTATTAAAGGAAAACTAATTTTTTTATTATGTGAAAAATTTGGGAAATCATTTTGAGCTAGCATGGTGGCATAAAAATCCATATCTCTTACAGATTCTCTTATCACTTATAATGAAATTTCCATGTCTTTACCACTGGACATTATGGTATAAGATCAAAAATTGTAGATGGGTCTATGGTGAAATAAAATTCATTAATAAAAAATGGGTTTTATCTATATACATTTGGAATGGAGCTTATTCACACAGTAGACGAGTCTTTAGGGGAAGTAGATGGGAGTCTTATGGCCATGATAAGTAGTTTACCAATACATTATCTTTTGAGAACATATTATTTGATAATGGTTTTACTCATGACCTAATATATAAATATGTTATGTAACATTAAATATTCATATAGATATATTTCCTTATGTTATGGTGTTTTCTACGACACTAACAATGAAGAGATATTATGGTCTTTGATGCCCCTATTTTATTTTTTTTATTTATTAGAAGTTCATCTTCTTTGGGAATTTCTAGTTTTGGATATGAAACTTCTAGATTTCATTCTCATGATAGATTGTATGATGACTCATAAATCTTAAATTAACTATTAACTTTATTGGGAATCATTTATTCCCCCAATGGGGTGTGTTGTGTTTTTTTAGGGTGAATTCTACTCGAGGTTGAGTCAAGTTGAACCTCTTATTAAAAAGTATGGTAAGATGATATCTATGTTTTAATTTGAATTGGGGTATGTTTATTTCAATTGTGATATTCCTCCAGTAGATATTGAGTATTCTGATGCATTATAATATGACTTTTCTAGTTTTTTAATAGTGAGGGAGGAGGTTTTCTCTATCAACATAGTACCAGGTACCCAACTTATTTCTACTCCATCATACCTTATCAAACCATCGAAACATAATGTGTTAAATAGTCAATTGGATGACTTAATGTCCATAAGATTTATTATCCCTATTCTATCTCCTTAGGAATTAACAATTATTTTTTCCAATAAGGTCAAAATAATCTTTCACCTTTGTGTTTATTATTGAAAGATAAATTGGGCCATGGATGAGAATAATTATCAATTTCCCCGAATAGATGATTGGATTAAAAATCTGAAAGGTGAGATGTTGTTCAAAATTATTTATCTTTTCTTGGGTCATCCTCAACATAAGATCAAGGTGTTTGAAATTTCTAAGAAGTTATTTAAGAGTAGGAATGTAGAGACCCAAAGCTCGACGTACATGTACATCACATTACTTTTGTGGAATATTTAATACATAAAAAGAACTAACACTCAAGGACCATAATAGTTTAGTGTCTTTGGAAACTCGGAACACAATCTTCTAATCATGGTGAAAGATCTTCAACATCTCCCATAAGGATCTTTCCCTTTTTGTTTTCTTACATAAAACCTTTCATTAAATCCTAGGGAATAGAAAACTTATAAAAGGGTGAGCTCAAATTCTCAATAAGGGTAAGCATGGAGAAAATAAAAAAAATCATATATATTTGAACATAAATACATGAACATATTATTTAAACATCAAGATCTTGAGTAGTGACATAAAACATGGTAGTGTGTAAGGAATAGCTCATAAAGAAACATTAATCCTGATAAAATAGCATGAGAAAAAAACATGTAATTGTTGAAACCATTAATCACATGTTATTATTTCCATTGTAGCCAAGTCATTGTTTCCAAGACCATCTTAGTGGACACTGTCCCTTTCTGAATCGAGTTCACTCCTCGTTTCAGTCTTATAACACTGAACTGGATTAACTTACCATACCATCTATATCTATGTCATTAGATATAAATATTTACCCAATGAATTGTAGAGAGATATAGGTCCCACCCATCTCATAATTAAATCATTCTTACGTGTGCCACAACATAAACATAAATCATTCATCATAACCCAAAGAATAAAATGGGTTTTATAAACATCATCCCATCATAACATAATCCATATAAAACAATTGGATATCATTTCATCATAATAAATGTTAAACCATGTAATTAATAGAGACATTATACTTGAAACATACACATATAATGTCATCTTAGATGGAAAATGATTTTGATAAAACACTTGAAATGAATTCTTGAGGAAAATATCCTTTCTTCTTCAAAATAATTTTCTTTTCACAAAATGCCATGAAATTTTAAAATAAAATTATTTTGTTGATAATAGTCATGAAATATTGTAGAGTAAGATTCATGGAAATAAGGCATTATAAAACCGTAAAAATACGTTCATGCCATATAAGTTAAAAATAACATTTTTCTCGTACTTTTCTCAGAAAAGTCAAAAAGTTCCCCGTGTGGTAAACCAAAAGTAAGATTCCTTTCATAACATGTGGTAAGTTTCAAAAATGGATAAAAATGAATTAAAAAATACATGTAAAATTTTTTAGAAAACATGGGCATGGATGATAACAATAACCCTAGTAAATACTTACGAATAATAATCTCGGATAAGAACGAGATTGGAATAGTTATCCCTTACCTTAGGTCTGATATGCTTCGTACGTATCCGAACCTCCTGTATAATGATTTAAATAATTTAATTGAATTATTAATGAATCATATTCATTGTTATGATATCATATATGGTTCACTTATGTTTTTATATTAACCGTTCTTTTGTAAATCCATGTTAAAGCAGCGTTTTGGGTAAAAACGTTTAATCTATCGTACATGTTTGGACTTGTTGTTATTGATATTATTATTTCTTATATCATGATTTAATTACATTAATAATGCGAATCATGATTTATATATCATATATATTCAGTATATATATATATATAATAGATAGATAAATGAAATGAAACCCACTGTTCATGGAGACAGTAGGTTGTACGTACGCATGACTGCTGTTTTCCTTTCCTTATTGACTTGAATGGAAGTAAGTATATGAAATATATATATATATATATATATAGATAAATCCAGTAGCATTATCATTTCATATATTTCATTATTATTTATTATATATACTTAATAATCATTCTTGAGTGGTAAACATGGAGAATGAATCTCATCGCGTCGTGGAGACGGAAATCCGTACGTACGCACGAGTGATGATATTGTTCCCATATTTATTTAATGGAATTGGAGTGAATGATATAATATCATAGAATCAGTATGATGTTATAATAATCAGATGCAGTTATTATTTACACCATTATACCCATCCAAGTAAGGTGGCGGTGGAAAAACAGATTACACCACGGCGTGGAGACGGTATTCCGTACGTACGCACGCGCGGTGATTTTCATTTTCCGTAGGATGGATAGAAGGTGAAATACGGTTTTTTTCATATTTATAATAACATATCAGTATATTAGTGATACTTATGTTATTACTTCATAATGAAACAACTAAATAAAAAGAAGTATAAGAAGAAATAAAGTTGAAAGAATCGGTAATGGACATTACCTCTTCTTTGAAGCGCCTCTTCTTAACCTCCTCTTAGGGAACTAAAGATGGTTTAGAAGAAGACCAGGACCTATAGAAGGTTTCTAGGGAATTGGAGAAGAGAAATTTGCAGGGTTTGGCCGAGCATGAAGGCTCAATGTGGTGTGAGGAGGAGAGGGAGGAGGTGCCCTTTTATAAGGGAGGAGAGGGGCACCTTTGGAAAAACTAAAAATATCATTTTATTATAAAGTCATATTCTGTTTTTAATAGCTCCAAATTGATTTATTTCGATTCTAAATTGGTAATGGGTCAAAATATTATCAACCAATATATTTTATAAAATTTTAGGTTACAATTTTAACCATATCATTTAGATTTAACTCTAAGTTAAATAATTTAACTTTTACCATGTCTTCTTGTTTTCTTACACTATATGGTTAATAAACTTATTATAACAAGACAAAAGAACCCCATGTGGTTCATTATTAATATATATATCATTATATAAGTCATTTTGCAGAAGTATAGATTTTTAGGAATAAAATAACAATTATTAATATAATATTTCTTTTAAAAAATATTTTATGTCAATTTTGACACAATTTGGTAATTTATTTTTTTGAAAATCATAATAGCATTATTAGTTCCAAAAAAGTTAATTAAAACAATACTAACATGTCATATTACCCAATAAAATTAGTGTAATTCATAAAAAGTCTCAAATTACATTTATTCGGATATTTATAATATCAATTATTTTAATATTTTATTATTTAGGTAACTACTACGTCACCATTGTGTCATATATAACATAAATTATATAACGTCTAAAAATTATAAATAAAATATAATTAGGTCAGAAATATTTTTATATTTCTAGTTAATATTTATAGTCGAATTTATCTTATTTAAAACCCTATATAAAAAATTAATTAGTTATTAAACATTGATTTTAACTATTTTAACCCTTCTTTTAATAAATTAATAATACATTTCCAAATCTAATCCAAGGGGACCTAAATGGTTATATTTTATTCCTAAGGATTTTTTTGGTTGAATTAAACTTATCCAATAGAATTATGACATGTGTTAGGGTAATAATAATATCATTTTTACCCTTAATTACCCTATTTACTTTTAACCGTGGTAAATAAAAGTAAAAGTTACTATTCACCAAAAAAATTTATCTTAGTGAAACACATATTACTCTTTGATATTAACCGTGTCTCTCGGATTTTCTAAATTCCACTCATAGAAGCGATAAAATTATGTTCTGTGTAAATTTGAAAATTCTCCTAGGAGGTGGGTAAACGACGGTGAAAAGTTCAATAAAATTTTTATATATCTATAATTTTTATAAAATGACTCCAATTAATTACATTGAACTTATATAGGTAATATGTATAATCTTTTACCTAACATAAATTTAAATAAAATAAATAATTATTTAAATAAAAAGTCATTTTTTAAATAAAAACCTAGTGTTTTCACTATTCATCAAAAATCGAACGTTTTCAGAAAAATACCAAAATTTTACCCTATGCTAATTTCAATATTCCGAATCCAAAAATGAAGTCCATTTTGAAAGATAAAATTTAAAAAATTTCAAAAAATGGGTTTTACTATTCATAACGGCTAGTTCATAATATTATTATAATAATATCCTGTTTAGTGAAACTCGGTATTGCGTACCACACACGCTATCGAGGAAGGTCTTGATTGCGTGTAATGCAAGCCAAGTCAGGGCTGCATATAGAGAATGCTCCATTTGGTGTTACGTATAACATAATCAAAACTTATTTCATTTATACATTAAACAAAATCTATACTTAATGTTTCGTAAAATAATTTCCACAAAACAAACTTGAAATTGTGTGTAACACGAGCCAAGAATAGTGATGTGTATACTGCAAACTAATACGGTGTTGCATATAGTACAATCTAATCTTGGTTTATTTTATAATAGAAGACATCAAAGAAATTAAAAATAATATATCTCATAAAATCTCAGGGTGTTATATTTTACCCCCCTTAAAATGAATTTCCCCCTCGAAATTCATCGGGGTTATAAATGGTTTACTACATGAAAGATTATTTAATAGAAACCCACATCGTAAAAAGGAATACCAAAACCAATATTTAAAAACTAAACTATGAAATGTAACGGTTACCCAAATTAACTAATCACTGGGCTTCCACATAGGGGAACATAGTTGAAAATATGGATATGGAAGAGAAATATAACCATCATGTTCTGATGGAGAGTGGTAGAGAACATGGCTATGAAAAATCCAACAATCACAAAGCCATAGATTTGTGATGATCTAAGGTACCATCTGATTCCTCAGATATAAGGGCACTAGGACAACATTTTTGGTTTTCAAGATCATTTCCATAAATTTTAAGAAATTGGAATTAGAAGAAATACTTTCTTGATTTTGGTACAGTCTCACTGTTGGTCATTCCTTGGACAATTTCCACTTCATCTCTTAAAAAAATGAAGTTGAATTTTTCATTCGTGAAGTGTTAGCAGATCATTTGATAGAATGATTGGTCATTCCATCTATTTCAATCAAAAGGTTAGCAAAAGTTATCAAATATACATAAGTCAATTTATGGTGAGGTTAATTGTATATCTTTCCAAAAATGAACATATACTTCATTTATCATAACATTTAATAAAATAAAACTAGTTTCTACTAACCAGGGACTTCTTGTAGGCCAGTGGTAGGTGATAAAGTCATGTCGCACTTCAGTTGTGGGTTCGATTCCCACAGCATTGTCTGACGCGATGGGTTGTCGCCCGTCTTGCAGGTTGTCCTTTTTTCTAAAACTACATTATTATAACATTCCATAAATAATATAAAAAAAATTAGACTTAAACAATTCTATCTGATGTCCAACTTAATCCGTTCCAACCTTTAAGGTTATCGAAAATACTTGTGTCCAATCTTGTAGTGTAATGAAAATGATTACTTGAGAGGTCACATAACAAGTACGTGAATACCATCATTTATCACCCATATATCTTATGATATATCTTGTTGGACACATTCCAAACATTCAAATTCCTTAATAATGTATTCTTTTGAAAAATGAATACCCAATGAACCTTAGTAAAATCATTAATGCTGTCAAAAGTTAACTCTTTCCACATACCAAAAATCCCAAAAATTCTATATACTCAAACCATGATATAAATTTTTCCTTATATCAGTCATGAGATCATTAATACTATCAAAAATCTCATTATCTCTGTATCCCTTCATTATTTGCATATCATCTACTTTCCAAAAATATCTGCATAACCTTTCATGGTTACCGATACCATTCAAAATATACTTTCAAATACTTAAGGAAAAAAAATAGTGTAACAATCCTTCTATGTGTTTTTATTCCATAGTACCATTACCTATACAAAATAACTCTTGATAAACATAAATCATTCCACTACCTTCTTAAACAATTGACCGAGCTTCAACAATTCATTCATCTCACAGATCATTTGTAGTCTCTTCATCATCATCAACATAAATACTACCCATACATCCATTCTGATTCTCTTCATGAGATTTTCCCTTAGGTCATTGGTTTGGATAATTCCCATACATTCCACATTTAAAACATTTAACCATTGTCGATATCTTAGGAATATCATTATCCTTTTCCATGGTGTTAACTCTTCCTTTTCCTTTGCAATTACTGGATTTGTGTCCTTCTTTTCCACAACCAAAGCATCTTCTAGTTCATTTGAAAAATTCTCCATGATGTCTCTTCCCACATGATTCACATGAGGAAAATTGAACTTTCTTTCCTATATGATCATCATAAACTCCTTCTTTCTCTTATTAACCGAGTCAGGAAACTTACCAAAGTTCATTTTATTGATCATATTATGATATTTCTTATTAGGCATAATAATGATTTTTCGCCTTCCAAATCCCATTTCATTTGCTTGATCATGAAGAATATCATTCCATTGTCCATCATATTCTCCATTAACACGAATCTTATGGTTTCCATCCTTTTTCTAAACCCCAAAAATAATAGTGTGAGAGGCCTAAATCATGCTAGGAAAACAACATAATCAAGGGGAGTACTTTCAATCTCTAACATCATAGGTTTAATCCTAGGTTATTCATGATCGTTATCATAATTATAGGACAATAACCTATACTTATACCTAACCTTAGAGACCTCCCTTGACATACCATAGAAATATATCTAGGGATTTCACTAGAGTTTCCGCATCCTAGTTTCCAAAGGTTAACTAAACGTTTCCTCTGATACCAACTGTAGATACCCAAAGCCTGACGTACATGGACATTACATTACTTTTCGGAATACTTAATACATAACAAGAACTAACACTCAAGGACTGTAATATTTTAGTGTCTTTGGAAACATGGAACACAATCTTCTAATCGTGGTGAAAGATCTTCAACATCTCCCATAAAGATCTTACCTTTTTTGTTTTCTTACCTAAAACATGTCTTTAAATCCTGGGGAAAAGAAAACATATAAAAGGGTGAGCTCAAATACTCAGTAAGGGTAAGCTTGGAGAAAATAAAACAAATCATATACATTTGAACATAAATACATGAACATATTATTTAAACATCAACATCTTGAGAAATGACATAAAACATGGTAGTGCAAATGGCATAGATCAAAAAGAAACATTAATCATGATAAAATATCATGAGAATAAAACATGTAATTGTGAAAACCATTAAGCACGTGTTATGATTTCCATAGTAGCCAAGGCATTGCTGTCAAGACCATCTTAGTGGACAAAGTCCCTTTCTGAATCGAGTTCACTCCTCATTTCAGTCATGTAACACTGAACCGGATTAACTTACCGTTCCAGCCATGTCTATCTCATGAGATATAAATCTTTACCCAATGCATTGGAGGGAGATATAGGTCCCACCCATCTCATAATGAAATCATTCTTACGTGTTCCACAACAAAAACATAAATCATTCATCACAACCCAAAGAATAAAATGGGGTTTATAAACATCATCCCATCATAACATAATCCATATAAAAAATGGATATAATTTCATCATAAGAAAAGTGAAACCATGTAATTCATAGATACATTATACTTGAAACATACACATATAATTTCATCTTAGATGGAAAATGGTTTTGATAAAACAATTGAAATGAATTCTTGAGGAAAATATCCTTTCTTCTTCAAAATAATTTTCTTTTCAAAAAATGCCATGAAATTTTAAAAGAAAAGGATTTTGTTGAAAATAGTAATGAAATATTTTATAGTATGCTTCATGAAAATAAGGCGTTATAAAATCGTAAAAATCCGTTCATACCGTATAAGTTAAAAATAACATTCTTCTCGTACTTTTTTCGGAAAAGTCAAAAAGTTCCACGTGTGGAAAACAAAAAGTAAGATTCCCTTCATAACATGTGGTAAATTTCAAAAATGGAAAAAAAGGACTTTAAAAATACATGTAAACATTTTTAGAAATCATGGGGATTTATGATAACAATAACCTCAGCAAATACTTACGTATAACAATCTCGGATAAGAACGAGATTGAAATAGTTATCCCTTACCTTAGGTATGATATGATTCGTACGTATCTGAACCTCCTGTATAATGATCTAAATAATGTCATTGACTTATTACAGAATCATATTCATTTTTATTATATCATATATGGTTCACTTATGTCTTTATATTACCCATTCTTTTGTAAATCCATGTTAAAGCAGTATTTTGGGTAAAATCGTTTAATTTATCGTACATGTTTGGACTTGTTGTTCTTGATATTACTATTTCTTATATCATGATTTACATACTTACATAATGTGAATCATGAATTATATATCATATATATTCAGTATATATATATATATAATATAGATAAATGAAATGAAACACACCGTTCATGGAGACGGTAGGTCGTACGTACGCATGAACGATGTTTTCCATTCCTTATTGACTTGAATAAAAGTAAGTAGATGAAATATATATATATATATATATACATAAATCCAGTAAATTATCATTTCATATATTTTATTATTATTCATTGTATATACTTAACAATCATTCTTGAGTGGTAAACATGGGGAATGAATCTCATCGCGTCGTGGAGACGGTAATACGTACATACGCACGAGCGATGATATCATTACCATATTAATTGAATGGAATTGGATTGAATGATATAATAAATTATAATCCTTATTATTTTATAATAATAATATGTAGTTATTCTTTACCCCATTATACCCATCCAAGTAAGGTTGTGGTGGAAAAACAGATTACACCACGGCGTGGAGACGGTATTCTTTACGTACGCATGCACGGCGATTTTCATTTTCCGTAGGATGGATAGAAAGTGAAATAGTGTTTTTTCATATTTATAATAACATATCAGTATATGAGTGATATTTATGTTATTACTTCATAATGAAGCAACTAAAGACGAAGAAGTAGAAGAATAAATAATGTTGAAAGAATCGGTAACAGACATTACCTCTTCTTTGAAGCGCCTCTTCTTAACCTCCTCTTAGGGAACTAAATATGGTCTTTGAAGAATCCCAAGACCTCTAGGATGTTTCTAGGAAAGTGGAGAAGAGAAATTGGCAGGTTTTGGCCGATAATGAAGGCTCCGAGTGGTTTGAGGAGGAGAGGGAGGAGGTGCCCTTTTATAAGGGAGGAGAGGGGAACCTTTGGAAAAACTGAAAATATTATTTTATTATAAAGTCATATTAGGTTTTTAATAGCTACAAATTGATTTATTTCTAATATAATGTTGGGATGCATCTAAATCCTCTCAACCAATAGATTTTAGACAAGTTTAGGTTAAAATTGTAACCTTATCATTTAGATTTAACTCTAAGTTAATTAATTTAACTTTTATCGTGTCTTCTTGTGTTCTTACACTATATGGTTAATAAACATACTATAACAAGCCAAACTAACCCCAAGTGGTTCATTAGTAATATATATATCCTTATATATGTCAGTTGTATGAACCTTATATTTTGAGGAATAAAATAACAGTTAATAATATAATATTTGTTTTAAAAACTATTTTATGTCAATTTTGACACTATTTGGTAATTGATTTTTGTGAAAATTATTACAGCATGATTAGTTTGAAAAAAGATTATTAAATGAATACTAACATATAATATTATCCTATAAAATTAGTGTAATTCAAAAAAATTCTCAAATTATATTTATTTGGGTATTTATAATATCAATTATTTGAATATTTCATTATTTAGGTAATTAATGCATCACCATTGTGTCATATATAACTTAACATATTTAATGTCTAAAAATAATAAATAAAATATAATTAGGTAGGAAATATTTTTATATTTCTATTGAATATTTATAGTCGAATTTATCTTATGTATAACCCTATATTAAAAATGAATTAGTTATTAAACTTTGATTTTAACTATTTTAACCCTTCTTTAAATAAATTAATAATAAATGTTCTAATCTAATCCAAGTGGACCTAAATTGTCATATTTTATTCCTAAAGTTGTTTTTGGTCGAATTACACTTATCCAATAGAATTAGTATATGTTTTAGGGTAATAATAATATCATTTTTACCCTTAATTACCATATTTACTTTTAACCGTGGTAAATAAATGTAAAAAGTTACTATTCACCAAAAATAATTTTTATCTTATTGAACCACATTTTACTCCTTGGTATTAACTGTTTCTCTTGGATTTTATAAATTCTACTCATAGAACCGGTAAAATTAAGTTTTATGTAAATTTTAAAATTCTCCTAGGATGTGGGTAAAAGACGGTGAAAAGTTCAATAAAATTTTTATATATCTAAAATTATTATAAAATGACTCTAATTAATTACATTGAACTTATATAGGTATTATGTATCAATTTTTACCTAACATAAATTTAAATAAAATAAATAATTATTTAAATAAAAATTCAGTTTTTAAATAGTAACCCACTATTTTCACTATTCATCAAAAAGTGAAAGTTTTCAGAAAAATACCAAAATTTTACCATAGGCTAATTTTGATATTCTGAATCCAAAAATGAAGTCCATTTTGAAAGATAAAATTTATAAAATTTCAAAAAGTGGGTATTACTATTCATAATGGCTAGTTCATAATAATATTATAATAATATATCGTTTAGTGAAACTCAGTATTGCGTACTACACACGCTGTCGAGGAAGGTCTTGATTGCATGTAATTCAAGCCAAGTCAAGGTTGCGTGTAGTGAATGCTCTGTTTTGTGTTGCTTATAACATAATCAAAACTTATTTCATTTATACATTAAACAAAATCTATACTTAATTTTGCATAAAATATTTTCCATAAAACGAACTTGAAATTGTGTGTAACACGTGCCAAAAATAGTTTTGTGTATACTGCAAGCTAATACGGTTTTGCGTATAATACAAGATAGTATTAGTGTGTTGTATAATAGAAGACATCAAAGAAATTAAAAATAATATATCTCATAAAATCTCGGGGTGTTACAAGGTATGTCCATAATGAGTACTTATTTATTCCCTAATGTTAGAAAAATTCTCTTTCTGTGTTTACGGAATTGATGAATAATATTTTCCATAAGTACCTTGATTATTTTGTAGTGGATATATGGATGAAATATTAGTTTAATCTAAAATTTAGGATGATCATATTCATAATTTGATATAACTTCTATATGTCTTGATAAATCATTGACATTATTCCATTCTTTCTAAATGAAATTTATAGATTCTAGAGACATTGTTCTTTAGACTCATGGTTCCCTAACATGATTTTTTTAGTTGATCCTAATAAGGTCAATGATGTAATGATATGGGAAGAACCATGGAATTTATTTCAGATTCAATTCTTTTTAGGCTTATCAGGGTATTACCATTGGTTTATAAAGGATCTCCCAATGTTGATTTTTCCATTGAACACTATTATTTTGAAGGGAGTACAGTTCACTTGGAATTAAAAAATTTAGGCCTCCATTGATGAGGTAAAGCATCATATGACTTTAACTCTAATGTTTCATATTCTAGAATCTTGGCTGAGCTATGTTGTCTTCTGTGATACACCATGTTTGGATATGGTTGGTTTTCTTATAAATGGTGATCATGTGGTGGATTTTGGTTCTTCTCATATTCAACTTCATAAGAATAACGGTCTCACAAATGTCCCAGAACACTAAAATGTGGTGAATGGTATGATTAGTTTGTGTAATTTCATTTTTTGATAAAGGATTACCATCTCCTCTAGTTATAAACTCATTATTTATAACTTTTCAAAAAAATATCTAAACCTTCAGCTAAGGTGTTGGGTAAAGTCCCTATAATCTTTTGTATTTAAAATTACCTAAACCCTTGGTAAGGGGAATGTAATTGATGATACTATGAGTTAGAAACATCCATCCCAGACTATGAATGAATCATCCAAGGTATAGAATATGATGGATCTATCTTCTCTCCAACTTTTGGGAGACTATGAGGATAAGTCCAAGGTTGTTTTTTTATTTTTGTAGTTGAAATACTCACTTATCAAGATGATTCACTAGGAATAGTAGTTTGATGATGAGATTATAGTCCATAAAGATTTTTTATATGGTGTGGAGACCATCACCAAATGGTGTATATCTTTTATGGGCATCCTTTTCATTAGAAACCATTTTTTTGTTCCATTACCAAAATAGAAGGATGTGATGGTTGATTTTCATAATTTCTAGTTGGTGGTACACCCTAGCATAATGAAGATGTTTTATGATATGACCCAATAAATTTTGTGGCCAGTTTTGAGATAAGATATTGATGATTTATTTTATTATTGTTATATTTTTAACAGATTAAGGATGAGCACCATAATCCTTTTATACTTCTTCATACATATACCATACCATCCTTGACATGGGATGAGATATCGATTGAATTTTTTGTTAGGGTTCATGTAATCCTTGAGTAAAGAGTTTGATTTGGGTGGTGGTTGATTCATTTACCAAATTAGGCTGATTTATTAAAAACATTTATACTAAAATGATGAGTGCCTATAAAAATGACATATTTAATAGATCATAAAATTTTATTGAGGCTTACTATTCATAGTACCTAATGTAGATCCTTAGTTCAATTCAAATTTTAAGAGAGGTCACCAGAGGGGATGGAATTCTAGGTAAAGTTCATCATGATGTACCATCTTAAAACAAATTGTTAGATAGATTATGGTATATAAATTCATGAGGACATGCTTCATGTTGCGTTCTTCAATTCTGAGGATTTGGGGATTACCACCTGCAACTAGTTGAGTTTTCTATAATAATATTTTCTAGAAGTCCATTGAGATGGATCCCTTTGAATCCTTTTATGGATGTCCTTAATGATATCCACTCAATTGGTCAGATATTTTTGAATTTTCTCTAGGTTATTATCCTTTAATCAAAGATATGATGAAAAATATTCAGTTTATTCATCATAGAATGGTAACATCTCAGAGCTGTTATAAATACTATGATGATTTTCCTCATTTCCATTTGGATTACTCTATTTTTGAATTGATTTTTTTAGTGTTTCACCTCAGTTGGGTCATAAAAAGAATGGAAAATAGTATAAATTTACATTGGGCTATGTTGGACTATTTTAGGTAGCTGAGAATATTAAGAAAGTGAATTATCATTTACCTTTCACACCTCAATGATATTAGTCAATAAAATTTTTCTTATCTCACAAGATAGAAAGTATATCTTTTACCCATTACATGTATTATGTTGGGAGGACCTTGATGTGAAACCTTATTTTTAATGATTCAACAACCAGTTTAGATTGTTAATTCTCAAATAACGTTCTTCTATAGAAAATCTATCCATTGGGATTGGTTGTTTTGGAAACATGGTTCTGATTCACATGATACTTGGGAGTGTGTGACATTGATGATAAAGAATGTTCCTCTACACTTCTTGGACCTATTTTCATGACATGACTTCTAGGGGAAAAATGATTTGTAATGGAGATTATAATATATTATTACCAAATTTCTGGTATGAACCTTGTTTGTTTCTTTCTTCTAGTTGTTTACCTATTTATATCTATTTTTTGTTGTTTCATGGTTATTATTGTTTATTATTAGTAAATTATATATATTTTTAGCCTTTAGATAGGACAGTGGTGTGTTTTGATCCATATTAGAGAGGTTGGATGATGGATATACATATTCAATATGGGAGTGGTCATGATCGTGTTGATGAAAAGATATAGAAGGCCCACTTAGTATCCATTGAATTCTATAAACTAGTTGGTGAGGGGTTGGTATAGGGGTATTATAATAGGAAACCAACTGTATAATAAGTAAGGTAAGCTGGATAAATGATGTGCCACTAGAATAAAGAGAGTTCATACAGGAACTATACAGACCAGTTGACAAAAGCCGACCTACTAGCTTTTGGGGTTCCATGGATGAATGTAATTCTACCAGGAACCACTAGGTAGTATATGGCGTCCACTAGCTAGATAAAGACATTGATTTCTATGAATAATGGATAGGAAACATTATAATTATCATTATTTTAATCCTCATATTATTTCTAATATCATATACTATTATCTGAATTCATCTTTTTTCATTATGAAGACACTCTTGAGGTGATTTTCGACAATCCAACCTCCTTTTATAATTGATAGATGTGTCGATCAATGCATTAGATCTTTTCATATGAGTGTAATTTCAATTTTATCACAAATATTCTTTTTCCTTCTTTACCTACCCATTAAAAAGTGGTGAATCCTCATACATTTTATGTATCTAGATCTTTAATTGATGAATTTGGATTCTAGGATTCTATTTTGGTCTTTCTAACAATATAATATCTATCGTTTGATCCCATATGGGTTTTTTAAATATTTATTGAGGTGGGTGGTTTCATCAGTAAATCTATTCAAATTTAATTCATTGATTCTTGTTTAATTTAAATTATTTCTCTAATTAATTTCTAAATATGAAATTGAATATCTTGAAAAATTATATGAAATGGCATGGTTTGTTTGATGAAATCCCTTGACTAGAGATATTGAAGTGTCAGTGTTAATTTTTTAAAAATGTATTGATTTGATACAAATGATTTGATGCATAATTTTTGATGATTTGAAAAGGAATGAAATAATTTATAAATTTATATAAAATAGATTGAATTAAAATGAATTTGTATTTAATGTAAACCATTGATGTTTGATTTTGAAATTGAAGGTCATATTTTGAAACATGAACATAAGGCCTATATAAAATGATTGATTAAATTATAATATAGAACATTTTATGTTTTATTTCATTAAAGCATATGAGATCCTAGCTAGTTGGGTGGGATGAGCACATTCTATGAATGTATTATTTATATATTGAAATGTATTAATGATGAAAACTAAAAATTAACATTGATGAGGGTAGGGTGTTAATTATTTGTGGTGTTCTCTTATTCCCCAGAGGTGTATGATCATAGGATGCATGCAAAAATGTAGCTAAAATTTCTTATGATGCATGAGAATCACAGTAATAATTTAACCCTAGGTATTGTAACCATGGTTTAATGATTGTAATTTATTATAAATTACAATTTTTGAATAAATTTTTTATTCATTCCTATTTTGATAAAGATGATTATTCATGAATGTTTTGGAGAAGTAATTTTTATGTTATTAATTTTATGGAAATTTACTTTTGTATATATCTTATATTATCCATTAATTTTTTTTACAGTGTATGTTTTGATATGAAATATAATAATATTTCCCTATCATGTTTGATTTATAATTTAAAACATGGTTCATTTGATATATATTTATAACGAAATGATTGGTGAGATCCTATTGGGAATTTTTTTTCACACTCATCATTTTCCTTCTAGAATTTTTATATTTTTTTATATCGAGTTAAATAAAAGGAAAATAACCACTCACATGTGATGGGAGTACTTGATTAGAGAGTCGTTGGGAGTTGGTAGTGACCGATGGCACATTTGATCTACTAGTTACATGGGAAATTTGTGATGATGTTTTGATAGTTTTATCTGATAACTTTGGGTGAGATACTATTTTCAAGACATAGATCTATCTATTTCTGATTCTTTTTCTCTTGAGGTGTGTTTGGAACATAGAATATTTATCATATTATATATGATAATTTTTTGATGAGTTACCCTTATGGAAAAAAAAACATTCCCTATTGTTGGTATTGATTTCCAGGGATAACTCACAGACCCATGGTGATTAGAAATGACCTTCTAGCCATGCCAGAACTGATTCTGGTACTATTTAGGTGGGTTATACAGGTCTCTTCATGATACAGTGAGAATAAAATACTCTGTAAAAATAGAATAACATGCCTCATTTCATGAGCACAAGATATCCCTTCAACTATAGGTATACTCAGTGAATGATTATAATTCCTTGTTAATTTCCATGAAATGTATCAAATCTTACAAAATTTCTTTTGTCTCACACATAAA
Organism: Viscum album; assembly: GCA_963277665.1. Taxonomy (NCBI): domain Eukaryota; kingdom Viridiplantae; phylum Streptophyta; class Magnoliopsida; order Santalales; family Viscaceae; genus Viscum; species Viscum album. The sequence continues at coordinate 1,424,208,981 of OY728163.1, read as the reverse complement.
ATGATGCTTGCAAGATTAGATATCTTAGTTGATCATACCAATATATTAATCATAATAACTAAAAAATGGACCTCATACTAGGTGTATTCCCTATTATACCCTAAAGGTATGTCCTATATTCTTAAGTCCCACTTAATCCTCTATTGTTACCACTTTCATGATATATCCATCCTAGTCAAATAATATAAAACAATCTAAATACATCTTTATCATCTTTTTTCAAAACCACAAGGTTTTATAATACCACATGACCGTAAACTATGAACATAGAACTATATGGATTTCCTTTTAAAATATGATATGTAGGATTCCTCTTAAATGTTCAAAACCATCAACATCGATATTCTATATGCCTCATTGATCCATATTCTCTATGAAACCATGTAAAGAACTAGAAGTTTATATACCTTTCGGATATCACTATATCTCTTTTATTTTGATATATTCCTGAAAAAACCTATTTTTTATCAGTTGGATATACACTATTATCCAAACTAATACCAAAACTTTTAGAAATATAATCATTTTAAAAAAAATCTCACTGGGAAATACTGGATTTGGGTCATATTGAATGGGAAGGTCATGCGTAAGTCCAACCAAAACCATTTCTAGGAATCTTTTTCTTATTAATCCTTACCACATGGCATTAAACAACATGGATCAATCCACATCGCATGAAATTAAAATTTATGATGTTTCATGCTATGTAAAACATGAATATGTGCATTTTTATTAACTTCACAAGTATACATAGGAATCCCTTTTCTTGGGCCCAATCCCAAAACCATCAACACCAACTACTTCCACATATGGTGATAAATTTAAATGTTCCCTACTTTGTGGAATTAAAAAATAGTCCCTAGAAATTAGGTATCATCAATTAATGAAGAAAAAATATACAGAACATATGATATATACAAATTATTACATCAATTACTGTTAACAAAAAAATGTTAGCGTATGGGTAACTAGTCACATACTGAGACCTGGGAAGGTTTATAAAATATGTCATAAATCTACAAGAGTCCAAGAGTAAAAAATAATCCCTTAAAAAGGTGCAATGAGATAAACCTACCACCCTCTCAACCAACACTCACTTTGAATAAATTCTAGTAAAACATCCCCAATGACCAATTTCCTTTAGAAGGAAGACACCTAAAATATCCCCATAACATCATGGATTAAATGGAATGTTATAGTTTCCCATTAGAAATAGATACATCAAGATAAGTAAATAACATGGAATACATGATCAATCCTAAAAAATAATATAAAATATTACTCATAGATTAATGTTTCTAAATAGTTCAAGAAAACTATATCATTGAAAGACTCGTTCTATGAATAATTTCTAATGAACCATTTTTATATTCTTTCCATGTAAATAAATTTGACCACTTTAAAAATATATGGGTTTTGACCAAGGCCAAGAATTCCTTTAGATCTCTCGATATGGATATTCATACCATGTATGTACGTAGATTTAGTAAGATCTTTTGTTAAGAAGAAATATCCAGACCAAATATTTATTGAATTCAACATTGGTATGTCAATTCCCAAGATAAGTATGTCCAAAATATACAACACTAGAAAAAATCCATTCCCCAGTATCCAATTTATATATATAAGGTTTAACTTCAGTTTTGATAATATAAATCTTTTTATAGCTTTATAAAAATGAATATTCCAACCCTGAGAAGCTTGTTTCAACCCATTAATGGATTACTGTAGCTTAACAATCTTAATTTTTTGTATATCATTAAAATATTTAGGTTTTATCATAGATACATCCTTGATGAAATTCCTATAAAGGTATTTAGTGTTAATATCCATTTCATATGTCCCATTATCATAATATACTAAAAAAGATAAATAATTCATAATACATATGATCATAGCCACTTGAGAAAATATTTTTTCATGGTAAATACAATGAATTTATTTGAAACCATTAGTTACTAAGAAATCAAATATAGATATAAAATATACCATCTATGTTAGTATTATTTTTAAAGACCCACATGCACCCAAAATTTTTTATCCCTTCAATAAGACCTACCAGATTATAAAATTAATTATATTCCCTTTCAAATTACATTGTTTTTATCTATTTGTAAGATTAAAAAATCATGATGGAATCTTGTTAGGATATTGGATAATCTTCTATGACCATTAAAACACCTTCACATAAAATATTTAATCCATATCTCTCAGGTTATTTGTTTAATTTTATATTACATTATTGTTCTTTATAAAACTAAATCAATTCATTTTCCAAAAAGATTATTGTTTTTGACTCTTACATACCATGAATAAAATTATGTTTTAATTATAAATATTTATCATGTATAAATTTACCACAACAAATTATGTTGGTAATAAATTTCATTTTAAGAAATACAACATTTCATGTAACATGTACTTTGAACACTGACGGATTATAGAAATAATAAATCACAATAATATTGGGATAAATAATAAATAAAATTTATTATATTTGGGTTCAAGATTATATGAGGTAATAAATCGCACATTTAACTTGGAACACTAAATTTTAATTAAATAAACATCAACTTACTTCCCAACCTATATATCATGTGGTGTTTTTTGAATATCCATTCATGGAACATGGCAATGTGAAAATAATATAGTTTATTCGTAATAAACCCAAAATGAAATGGGAAAATCATCATGAATAATCATTGAATAGACTGTTTATAACAATGTTTCATTCCTCATTTTTGACAAAACATTTAATTTTGGCATTCTAGGTGGAATGATTTTTGATATTATACCACAATCTCCTAGAAATTCATGTAATTATTAGATCAAATATTATTGACCTTTATAAGATTGAAGTGTTTTACTACTTTTACCTAGATAATTGTATACTTAATTTTGTATTATTTATACATTTTAATGGATTCATATTTTTGTTTCACAAGATATGCATACACATATCTATATCAGTAATTAGTAAAGGTAATAAAGCATTGAAGTCTACCTTGACCCACATAACATCTAGGATCATACACATCAATATATATATAGTCTAATAAATCATTAGATCCTTTTCTTTTACCCTTAAAAGTTTGTCTATTCATTATTTATAATTAACCAAATTCAAATACCTAAAATGATTCGTAATCATTCAAATATAATAATCTTTTATTATCCAGTCATTGAAAATAATTTATATTTATATGAATAAGGAAACAATATCAAAGATAATTAAAATTAAAATTATTAATATTGACATTATTATTATTTTCTGTATAGCTATGGTTTTCAAGATTTAAAATATATAATACCATATACTTTTTAGAAGAACAAAAAAATATTTTACATACAAATAGAAACATATTTACTCTTTATTATATATGAAAATCCTTCATTATGTAGGAATGATTTGGAAATAAAATATCTATGTATTGATAGTACATGAAAAAAGTGTTCTAAAAATAAAGACAATCCAATAAGAAGAATAAAGTACACTATTCTGATATATAATTTAGTAAATTTTTCTATGTTTTAAACTTTTATATATATTTATCCATTAATTAGAATCCCATTTTCTTTCAATATGCTTATATTACCAAAAAAATAGGTGATTCACATATCATATATAATACATATGATTTAGAGTTTGAGAAATTTAGTTTTATAACAAAAATACGTAATGTGATTGAGCTATTATGATATTGATTTATATGCATCTTCCAATAATAAGGAAAATTACATAGATAATGCCTACTTTACTTGTAAAATAATCATTATAATTCCTATTCAGTTTATAATTTTGAAGGTATTATCATGAACTGACCTACATCATCCATCCATTTTACACTCAAATGAGTCTGGGACAAACCTGGGTTGTGTTCCCAGGGCAGGAAACCGGTTCCAAGGTCATAGAATATAATCATTTTAATTGATTTAATCCTTGAATAAAAACCTAGATCAATGATACCATAACTACCTCAGAGTAAGAAATGAAAATAATCTGTTGAATCTAGTGACTGAATAAAATAAGGCAACATAAAATTCTTGAGAAAAAGGTTAAAAATGGGTAAACATCCACTCCTCATAATCATGAAGGCTATAGACAAGAAGATACATATAAATCCCATGAAATAAAAAATTAAACAAAAACTATTCATTATATAAACCTTGTGAGACAACATATCCTCCAACATTACAATCCCTGGAAGATAGTAATCAAGAAGAGCCACTGAAAAGAATGGTACCATTTCCCTTGTTTCATTGAAAATAATATCTTTCTATAGCCAAATTCATATGCAGGATGTGTGGTACCAAGTGAATTGGTATACCACAATGAATATATTTATGGATTTTCATTAATAAAAACCCAAAAAACAAGAATGGAAATCATTTTTTTCAAAACCAAGTTCACATTTAAGATAATTTAACTTGATAAAAACCTTAAAAACATATTTTTTTTCTTAAAAAAAACTTATTTTCAGAAATCATGTTAAATAAGCCTCAAATAATGTAATAAATCTCTGCAACATAAATAAGTTCTATGCAACCAAACAAGGAATCACTATGAGCATAAAAAACCATCAGTTCATAAGGATGTGATGGTATATGTGAATAAACATGAATGTCATCACTTTCAAAAAAGGGTTTCAAACATAAATTCATGCGCATTAAATAATTACAAAACAAAATAATGATAATTATGGAATGATAAAAAAGTATAACACAACCACACTTGTCACTAGCATCATTCACAATGCTGATAATACCAACCTGGCATTAGTAATGTGCATCAGTGGCTCTAATGATAAGGGACTAGTGTGACTTATTCCATACAAGGTTTTCTAACTAGATAATCTTATAAACATGTTGTAATCTCTCTATATCTTCCTTAATACTAACCATCTGATAGAATGTGCATTCCATAGGTATACATTTGGGAATCTGATGTGGGACTCTTTTTAAAGGCTCTCTTTGTCCAATGATTCTCACTTTGGAATCTCCCCCTACCATTCTCCCAAAGTCTCTCTCAGTCCCATGGAAATAATCCACTATCTTTTCTAAGACATAAACTGTGGTCTCAATCCTTATTTCACTATAAAAACAGTCATGGTCCACCAACTTCAACTCAATGTCAAACAAAAAAACATCCATATGTTTAAAACATAAAATCGATTTCAAAATTTAATATAATAATAAAATATGAACATTTAAAAATAAAACCATCCGTAATATAAAATAAATCCCATTTAAAAATATAAATCCTTCTTCAAGTAAAAAAAATAACATATTATAAATATAAATATTTTTTCAAGGAAACCCCATTTTTTTAAAAACCCACATTAAATTCCATTTACAAGCATAACAAGTTCCCATCACATTAACTATTTTGAAATATATTTCATAAAAAATATATCCATATAGTATTTCAATAATTCAACACCATGAAATAAATATGTAAAACCCCATTTTAGAACCCATTTCAAATCCTAAAACCAATTTAATCCATTCTATCAAACACATGGGGTTTATTAACGCCCTCCCCTAGTATAAAGCCACTTTAGAAATAAAATGTCCATCCAAAACCATGAATCACATCTAACATGCATTAAAAATTGATCATAATTCAATTTAAATTCTATTTGATAAATAAATAACGAGATTTGATTATTAATTGGAAGTTATCCATAGAAAAGACCCCTAAATAGTGGAACTTACTATGAAATCAAGTACACACTCATCACCATTAATAAATACCCCTAGATTTTAGAAGTAGGGGTCTTTATTGTACTATACCATAAGAAAATCAAAAAAACCATTAATACACGTAGATTTATAAATAGAAAATTATATATTTTTACACTCCTAAAAAATGGAAGAATAAGTGAATTTATGGATAATGGAAGAAGAAATGAAGAAGAAATCATGCTTACCTAGAAGAAAATTACCAAAAAATGTTACAAATCCACTATTAACCCGGATAGAAATATCTAATTCCATGGGGACAGGGATAAACCCATAGGGGAGGATAAATTATAGAGAGGGAATTAAAATACCATAAGATAAAATAGTAAATCAGAAAAAATTTAATGATCTTGATAGGGTTCAAGGTTAGGAAAAATCTATGCCAACATGAATGATCCACTATTTCCCAAAAAACCAAGATTCCTGGTTTCTAATGGGACCCACATGGTTAAAAAAAATCTTATGTCATTAAAAATTGAACTAACCGTTAATCCTCACCCCCAAATGGTTATCAACACATTTAGACAGAACATACACCAATCGTGCACCATGGTTTATTTTACTAAAAAATAATATTTTCGACCCCAAAAAACAAAAAACTCCAATAATGAAATCATATGTAGATAAAATCCAATAAAATAATAAAAGTTAATCACCATGTGTCTCAAACATCCACACAATGTCCACTTTTCCACTAGAAATCCCAATGTCATGAAAAATGTAAAATAAAAAGTCACAACCCATACCCTGTGGAACGAGGTGAGTTATATGATAATTAATTAGAAAGGAACCCAGGAATAATAAATCAAGCACTAATGATTCATCTATACCTAACCACCATACCAAAAAACCACTAGATTCTTCTAAGAAAAATTAAACCTTGATCCCCAAAATGAGATCAAATGGGAATGGAGACTGGGCACTGGTCTCCCCATTATTTAAAAGTAATCTAAATGTTATAATAAAGGCTTACTCACCTGAATGAGGAATGATATAATCGGAAACATCTCAAAAAAGTTCCAAGGAACACTTAGAGACATACAAGGAAATATTTAATGCTTAATCATTGGAAAACCATTCTAAAATATCTCCACAACCATATAGTCAATGCATCACAACATTAAGACACAAAATATTTACAAGGGAGAACTTATAATAATGACACAACAAGAAATGACATGGCATCTTGATCTGGGTCACCGTACTATATGGGTGAACTAGGATCCAAAACATGGGAAACCATCCAATGATGAACCTTATAAGGATATCACTATAGAGTTCTTGATGGTTTGAACAAACATTCGTCCTAACTACCCAAAAACCGACCTATAAGTTATTCATTTTTACATCAATAAGAAACTGACCTTAAAATGGTAATGGATAAAGAAAACACTGGAACCCTCTCATGAAGGAAGCTGAAAAAATGAAGCACATACTAAATCCCAAAAACCCAAAGGCATAAACACAATCAATAATATAAGAACTCAAACCATAATAATTAAAACATCAAAACACACATTTACATTCCCAAAAAACCATTCCATTTAGCATAAATGAATATAATCACTGTGAAAGAAAAATTTATAGGGGCATCAACCCATTTTATTAAACAACCCCTTATTCTAAATGAAATAAGAGATCCAAAAAAATCTCTATTCTATACACATGATAAAACCAAAATAATGATTTTCAAAATAAAACATGTAGCTAACCAAAAAACAGTTCATCAACTTTCAGAATGCTTCCCTAAAAACTCATTTTAATAAAAAAAATATTTTGAAAAATAACATCCAAAATCATTCTAAAAAACTATTTTAAAGTGAAATAAACACCACTATGACAATTTTAAGAAACCATGGAACCTAAAACCAAAAAAAACACACCCATATGGACAACAAGAACAAATATTCTTAAAAACAATGAAATGGGATATAAATAAAAAGAAACAACCACATGAACCCAAAAAACATCATATAAATGATACCAATGAAACTAAAGAAAATTATTAGGACATAAGGGGTTCTCACACTAACCCAATCCATTTGGGAAATCAACCAATGTTACAAATGTTTATTTTTCAAAATACATTAAATTATAAGACAATTATTAGTGGTTTGATGTCCCAAAAAAACCAATATATAAAATTGATCTCTTGAAATGTATTTTTAAAAAATATTCCAAATACATTTTGAAAAAAACATTATAAGGAAAATTCCATAAACCAAAAAAAATTCATTTAAAACCCATATTGGGATTAAAACACCCCATTTTATATAAATCCATGACCCAATAGTTGTCAATGAATTTTAAGAAACCAAAATATTTTATTAAAATTATTTTTCAAAAAATTAAAAAACACATGCCATTTTAAAATTACCACTTAGGTCGTGAAGAAAAACCTTTAGAAATTAAGAACCAATCTTACAATTAATTACATGACCCAAAAGAGGTCAAAACCCATTTTAAATACCACATTAAATTTTAATCCAACATTTAACACTTATAAAAAATTATCAATTAAATCCTATGTTTATATTCCAATGGAGAATTTTTCATCCATTATACAATTCACATTGAGCGGAATAAATATATAAATATACCCTCATGAATAGAATAAACTTAACAATTGGGCTATTAAAACTATTGAACACTTATTGGAATGAAAAAAACTGACCCCATGTTCTTCAAAGACCATGGTCATAATTCACTGCCCATAATGATGCGTGCACTAGAAGACCTCAAGTGATCCTTTTAATCCATTATGAGTATGGGTGGTTTTTGGAAAAATAAAGTCATATAAAATCAATATATGATAATATAAAAGGACAACTCCTTGAAACAACACCCTATCTTTAATTAAGACCATAAAAATAGGAACGTTTCTACTAACATAGGACATGATCCAAACTTCCCATGATCCTCAATCAAAACAAGTGGCCCCAGAACTAAGGGAACAAAATAAGTCACCCATTTCAAAATATCATTAAATATAATGACTCATGTAACTTCTATATATCGTGATTTTATTATAAATATGGTATAACCATATTTCTTATTCTCTCCATCCTATGAATGACAAAGTCACCATATGTGCATACGTATGACTTATCATCTCCACGTCAGGGTGTAGTTTGTTATTCAACACTTCACTATTTGGATGGGTAAAATAATGAGTATAATTGATGTAAATAAAAAATATAACATGTTAATTATTATTTATATTTGATATAACATCTAATTACAGAGGATTTTCCCATCAATAGAATGATATTGTCGCTCGTGCATATGTATAGATTACCATCTTCACAAACGCGATGAGATTCATTCCCCATTGTAATCATTTAAAAATAATTTTCATTTTATGGTTAAAAATAATAATTAATAACTTAATATCATTCTAGATATGAATCAAATACGTCTTATCCATAACAAAAATGACTTACGTAACAAAACATATAAAGGAAAATGAACTGGTTAACACCCGAAACAATGGTACTACTGAAATATAATTAATAAATAAATTTTAGAAGATCATATATGATATCACATTTATGTATTTGTTTGAATTATATTTTAATAACAATTATTTAACTATTATAAAGGTGGTTAATGTACCCTTAATCAAGTAAAAGTAAAGTTAAGGGTTAATTCTACAATCTCTTCATTATCTGAGGTTTTTTATACATGAGTATCTACTGTGACCTCTTTATCATACACATCCATGTTTCTTAAATATGTATTTCAATAAATTTTTACTATTTTCTATAATATGTGTCAAAGTCATTTAATCCCTTTTTTAATTTTTATAATTTTTTAAAGGAATCTTTTTGTCATTTTCCAAACAAGGTAATTTATAACCTTTTTGACGAATTAAGGAATGAATTTTTTTAACTTATACTAAGAGTGCGTCTATTTCAGCCATTATAATAAATTATAAGCTTCTCTTATAGGATTATAATAATATTCTCAAAATAAATGTTTTCTTTTATAATTAAGTGACTTTTAATTGATTTCAAAATAGAAAAAGATATTTCTATCAAACAGTTTTGATTTCATCAATGTCAACATCCATTGAAGGATTCTACACTTGTTTAGATTTGATTTATTATGATAAAATCTTCCATTTTGTATTGAATGTTTTGTGATACGTCTGACTGCAGATGTGTTATTTTTACACCATTCATGTTTTATTGTTAAAGTATTAACACTGTGTATGCTATTTTTAATATGAATGTTTATGTTATGTTTCAAACTTTTCATATGAGGAATGCATTGGACTTAGTAAGTTAAGGGTGGATCCCACTATATCTCTTAGATGCATTGGAAAATTTCAAGAGACAAACTAGTGTCTTGGCACAAAGACCTAACAAAACCTTAGTTTAGTCTTGGCACGAGGAATTGACTATGTAGTTATGATGTCTGGCATTATGCATTCCATCACTATGAAATTGGTTATTGATATTATGTGTGATTATTAAACTGGTAGAATATCCTTATGAATAATTAAATGTAATTATATACTTTTACTTTTTCATATTATTCTAAATTTTACGTTTAAAAGGCTTGTGTTTTAGTCACACACACTTAAATGTTTATGCTTTTTTATGATAGTTTCTGATATATTGTTATCCTTACAGAGCACCTGATATCACCACTTTCTATGTTTTATTTTTCCTAGGATGAAAATAAGTATATTAGGACTAACCTGTTGGGAGAGTCTAAGGGAGATGAATTTTTTAAAAAGAGACACAATGTTGTTGTTTTTCATTTAATATTGTAATGTAAAACGTTTGTTTGTATCAAGTACTTCCAAGGCTACTAAACTGATCGTTATTTCCAAATTTGATCCCTTGTGATCATGCCAATGTTATGTAATAATGCATCGAATCTAGATAACTAGGGTTGGGGAATTATAGTTGGTATTAGAGGAATTTTATTACAAACCTTGGAAACTAGATTTATAAAAAATATCTAATTAGAGAATATTAAGATAAGATAATCTTTGAGAATTATTATAAAAAACATCCGAGAAGTTTTGTAATGAAAATATTTTGTGTATTTTCCAAGAAATAAATCCATGTTTGGATATGAGCAGGTAGAGGCGGCTTTGGTAAAAATGTACCTAGTAGTGAAAACATCAACAAAGAGTTTTGGGCTTGACCTGGGGTATCTTGGTACACGAAAACGTGCCTTCCTGCACTCTTGGTTACGACACTCCCGTGGGATATTCATAGGATAATTAACATTTTATTTACAAACCATTATGAATGATTTATGAGTAAATATATCCAAAAAAATTATGATTATGGATTATATGCATAAACTGTTCAATTTATACTAGGCATTTTACTAGTTTGAAATTATGTATTGTGATTCATAAACTAATATTGGGTATGACATTGTTTAGAAATAGAGCCTAGTGAAAGGAATGGAAATTGCATCAATCCACGTAATCCATGTTGGAATTTCCCTCTTACTCAAGAAAATTTTAGTGTGGCTAGTGATGCAACCGATGCTGAACAACTTTTAACCATACTGGGACTACTCACTTAGGTTATGAATAATAACCTTACCCATATAGAGAACCCTGATCTATAACTCTGGGAATCAATGTTAGAACACGTCATGAGGAAACAACCACCAACATTAAATGGGACTACAAATCCATTTGTAGCTGACAAATGGACAAGTTCCTTAGAGAAAATATTTCAGGCTTTGGGAGTAGCGAAAGGGAAAAGTTGTCATGGTAGTTTATCACCACATGAGAGATGCAGATCAATGGTGGTCATTAAATCAAAAAACAAATGAGGATGAAGAATTATAAAATATAGAATGGAGGGATTTTAAATACATATTAATTGAAAAATACTTTCCTCGTTACCATTATGCTGATATGGAAATACAATTTCTCAGTCTAAGGCAAAATGAGAACCAGAATGTCGCAAAGTATGAGGCTAACTTTACAAGGATAAAAATTCATGCAACAGATTATATACGTAACCCAAGGAGTAAGATTGATCAATTCTTAAATGGCTTAAAAGGATTTCTCTGTTGAGCATTAGTCTCGAAATCCTTCTCATCATACAAAGATATTGTCTTATGTGCTATCAAGATAGAAAAGGAATTATCTAAGTCCTACAACTTTGAAGAAAATAAAGAGAATAAAAGATATGTTGAACACTCTAGAAATGGAAACAAGGGGAAGAAGGGAAAAGTTTAATTTCCATCCAGTTGTAAATGTGGGAAAACAACACCCAAGTACTTCCCAGAAGGGAAGGGGATTCCATTACATGTTTTGTGAAAAAGGCCACCAAGCTCATGATTCCAAGGGAAAGAAAGAGGCAGTCAATGTTGAATACTAAAATTGTTGAGAAATGGGGAATTATGTCAATGAATGTCCTAAGAGATAAAGATACATACCTCACAAAAGTCCAAGGGCGCAAAGACGAGCTTATGTGATCACTACTGCTAAAGTTGAAGCTACAAATAATGATGTGGAAGGTAATTTAATGGTTTACTCAAGTTTATACAATGATTTATTTGATTTTAGATAATAACATTGTTTCATATCTTCCCGGTCTGTTAAGAAAATTAGATATTTTAAATTTTATTTAACAGAGGAGTTGTCTGTCAAAACTCATAAGGGAAGTATCATTGCAAAAATATTTTGTGAATCAGCTCCTATGAGGGTATATAAACATGATTTATCTTTTGATCTCATCATCATAACCTTGATTGAATTTGATATAATCCACAGTATGGATTGGATTTTAGACCATGATGCGAAAAGTTATTGTAAGAAGAAGGAGGTTACAATTTTTAATGATGATAAGGAGTGCCTTATCATTGGATCAGAATCTTCACCATCAGATTATTATCTAGATCCACCCATGTAGCTCTACTAAATGAAATTATTGGATAGGAAGATAGAGAAATAAATAGGGATGAAAAAAATAATGTTCAAATCGAATATGTGAATATTGTGTAATAATATGTTGATGTATTTCCATAGGATTTATCTGGACATCCTCCAGAATGAGAAATTGAGTTTTCCATTGATTTAATTATTTGCTCAAGGCTTATAAAAAATACCCCTTATATAATATCCACTGTGTAATTATTATAACTAAATAAACAACTATAGGATTTGAGTAATAAAGGATTTATTCACCCCAAGTGTTTCTCCATGGGGAGACCTGGTTCTTTTTGTTATGAATAAAGATGGATCTATGATGTTGTGCATTGACTACAGGGAGATCAATTCTATAATAATAAAGAACAGTTATCCCCTACATTTCATTGATTATTTATTTTACCAACTTCGTGGAGCTCAATATTTTTCTAATATTTACCTTGGATCTAGATATCATCAGTTGTGTGTGAATAGGGAAGACATTCTAAAAATCACATTTCAAATTAGGTACAAACATTACGAGTTTATAGTAATTCCTTTTGGATTGACTAATGCACCCTCTATCTTCGAGGATCTAATGAATTGAGTTTTTAAGGAATATCTTGGTGAATTGTAAGTGGTATTTATTGATTATATCTTGGTATAATACAAAATCTACAAAGATAATGAAACTCACTTGCACAGTATTCTAAAAACTCTTAGAAGAAATAAATTATATGGGATGTTTAGAATGTGTTAATTCTTGCTTCATGATTTTTTTTCATGTACATATTATCTCTAAGGATGGAATCTCTATCGATCCTTCAAAGACCAAGTCAATCCAAGAATATCCAGAACCGAAAAGTATAACTGAGGAACATAGTTTTATTGGTTTACCAGGTTATTATCAGTGTTTCATTTAGAACGTTTCTTGATTGGAAAACCCATTAACCAAGATCACACATAAAGGGATTAAATTTTTTTGAAAAAAGATTGAAGAATGTTTTTAAGAACTGAAGATAAGATTAGTCAGTGATCTTATCTTGATTCTACCATTGAGGAGTGATGGGTTTTTAAATGATAGTGATTCTTAAAAGAATGGAATTGATTATGTACTTATGTAGAATGATAGAGCTATTTCCTATGCATATAACATATAAAAATTAATGAAAAAAACTATCACACTCATGATGTTGAGTTAGAAGTTGTAATCATTTCTTTGAATATATGAAGACATTATCTCTATGGTGAAGAAATGTGAGATACATACCGATCACAAGAGTTTGAAAAATATTTTCTCACAAAAATAAGTAAACATGAGGAAAATAAAATGACTTGAACTACTAAAATATTAGGATTGAACTATACAATACCACACAGGGGAGGTAAATAAGGTGGAAGATGCTTTATGAAGAAAGGATCATGGAGTTTTGAACAAGACGATATTTTAAAGGGATCCTATGTTCGTGGATCTAGTAAATATGGATATAGGAATAAAAATAGAAGATAAAACATCAATACATTTTCAAATGGTTTCCAAACTATCTTTAATAAAAAGGATAAAAAAAGTTCTTAGACTAATTATGAAGAGTTTAAAAAGAAAATTAATGGTGTGAATGATGGGAGATTGATTGAATTCATATATGAAGATGGAATTTTTAAATTTGGGAAAAGACTTTTCTTTTCTGATAAACCTGATCAAAAAAAATGAATTTTTAGATGATTCTCATTGCTCTAATTTCTCTATAGACCCTGGTAGCACTAAGATTTCTAGGTATTTGAAGGAAAATTTTTTGTGGGATAACATGAAGAGGGATATTCCTGGTTATGTGTCAAGATGTATGATTTTTAAATAGGTTAAGGATGGAAGACAACATCCTAGAGGAGTCATGAAACCTCTTCCCATACCTGGGTGGAAATGGGTTGATATTATGATGGAATTTGTCATGGGGAATCCAATGACTCCTAGATGGAATGATGTAATATGGGTCATTGTTGATCGTCTTACCAAGTCATCACTTTTTCCTGAAATAAGAAAATATTTACCACATGAATGTTTCGAAAAACTATATATTAATGAATTTTTAAAACATCATGGTGTACCCATATTGATTTATTTTTATCATGATCCCCATTTTACATCATGATTCTGGAAAAGTCATCAGAAAGCTCTTGATACTGAACATCGTTTGAGCACTGCCTACCACCTTCAAACTAATGGACCATCAGAACATACTATTAAAACCTCAGAAGACATGTTGAGATCTTTCTCACATGACATTCAAGTTATGTGGGATCAGTATTTACCATTAATATAATTTTCATATAACAATAGCTTTAATTCAAGTGTTCAGATGGCATCCTATGAAGCCTTATATATAAGGAGATGTCTCACACTAACTTTTTGGGATGATTTTGGTGAAAGAAAACTCGTAGGCCCAGAACTTGTTGAAGAAACAATGGAAAATGTTAAGATAATCCAAACCCACATCAAAAATGCTCAAAGTAGGAAAAAAAGATATTCCAATAACAGAAGGAAGGATTTGAAATTTAAATTTGGAGATCATGTTTTCTTAAATGTGTCTCCATGGAATAGTGATTTATGATTTAGTAAGAAGGGTAAAATGAGTCCCATGTACATCAGACATTTCGAAATTCTAGAATGAATCGGATTTGTAGCTTACCATTTGGTAATACCACTATGTCTCTCCAAAGTTCATGATGTGTTCCACATATCAATGTTGAGAAAAACATTGCCTGACCCAACACATGTACTCACCTATGAAAAAAATAATTGGAACTCAATCTATCCTATTATGAAGAGCCTATCAAGATTCTTGATAACATAGAACAAGAGTTGAGAAACCGGACGACATGTCTGGTAAAATTTCTATAGAGAAACCATAAGATGGAAGAGGAAACATGGGAACCCGAGGAACTTATGATGAAGAACCACCAAAATATTTTTATGTAGTAGTAATCTAGGAATTTTGAGGATGAAATTATTTTAATGAGGGAAGAATTTAAGACCCCAAGATTCTATAGCACTTTTCTCTTTGAATAATGTTATAGCTTGTGTTGTACGCAACATGGAGTTTTAGCACACCACGACCAATCAAATTAACCATTATGAATAATAATTCCCACTTTTTGAAATTTTATAAATTTTATTTTTAAAAATGGACTCCATTTATTGATTTGGAATATCATAATTATCTTAGCGTGAATTCTTGGTATTTTTATAGAATTCTCTAATTTTTTTTGATTAGTGAAAAACACTCCGTTATTATTTAAACTTGAATTTTTATTTAAATAATTAGTTATTTTATTTTAATTTATTTTAATTCAAAATAGATACATAATACCTATTTATATTCAATGTAACTAATGGGAGTCCTTTTATAATAAAATTATATATATATAATTTTATTGAACTTTTAACATCTTTTACCCAAATTCTAGATGCATTCGCAAATTTGAATAAAATGTAATTTTACCACTTTTGTGAATTGAATTTAAAAAATACGAGACACGGAAGACATCAGTAAGTAAAATGTGGTTTAATAGGATGAACATAATTTTTGGTGAATAGTAACTTTTGAATTATATTTACCATAGTTAAAAGTAAATAGGGTAATTAATGGTAAAAATGATAACATTATTACCCTAATACATGTCCTAATTCTATTGGATAAGTTTATTTTGGCCAAAATAAAGCTTAGGAATAAAATATAATCCTTTTGGTCCACATGGATTCGATTAGTTAATTTATTATTATTTTATTTAAAGAAGAGTTAAAAGTGTTAAATTCAAATTTTAATAACTAAAACATTTTTAATATAGGATTATACATAAGATAAATTCGGCTGTAAAAATTCATTAGATAACTAATAATATTTCATATATATTTTTATTTTATTTATAAATTTTAGATGTTAAATAATTAAATATATTTATGACAAAATGATGATACAGTAATTACCTTATTATTGAAAGATTAAAATAATTGATATTATAGATATTAGAATAATTTTAAATTGATACTTTTTATGTATTCCACAAATTTTTCAGGTTAATATTATATGTTAGGATTGATTAAATAAATTTTGATCAAAATGATAGTGTTTTTATGACTTTCACAAATACCAAATACTAAATAGTGTCAAAATTGACATAAATGAGTTTTTAAAACAAATAATATATTATCCATTGATATAATACTCCTAAAAATATAAGGTTCTGAAAACGGACTTATATATGGTTACATATATCAATAATGACCATATTAGGGTTCTATTTACTTTTTATTGTATGCTTATTACCCATTTACAATAATAATACAAGATTACATGGTAAGAGTTAAACTATTTAACGAAGAGTTAAATCTATCTGATAAGGTTAATATGGTGACCTAAACATGTTTAAAACATATTGGATTAGAGGTTTTTGAACCATCCCCACCTTATCATAGAAATAAATCCTTTTTGTGCCATTATAAACCGAATATAATTGTATAATAAAATAATATTTCAAGATTTCCTTAAAGTGACCCTCAACTCTCTTATAAAAGGGTACTTCCCCTTATCTTAATTTCACACCTACAATTCTATTTGGCTCGGTCAAAACCTACTCAAATATCCTCCCAACTACCCTCCCATCAACATAGTGTCCTTAGTTTGATAATAAATCCATCCTAAGGATCACTTTTTATAAAATCAAAAGGAATCACCGGAAAAAGATGTAATAATTTCATAACCTCTTTCAAAGATTTCATCTTCTTCCACTTTTCTTTATTTGTTGTTTCCTTACCAAAATAATAACTCCAGTAAAGTATACATTCCATGATGTTATTATAAATATGGTACAACAATATTCATTTTTATATCCATCCTATGAATTAATATGTCACCATACGTGCGTATGTACGACTTACCGTCTCCATGTCGTGGTGTTGTTTGTTATTCAACACATAATTATTTTAATGGGTGTAATAATAGGTACAATTGATATTAATAATAAATATAAAATGCTAATTATTAATTATATATGATATACTATCTAATTACATCCGATTTCACTATTAATATAATGATATTTTCACTCGTACGTACCTACGAATTACCGTCTCCACGAACGCGAAGAGATTCCATCCCCATCGTAATCTTTCAAAAATAATTTTCCTTTTATGATTAGAAATAATGGTTAAGAACTTAATATCATTCTGGATATGAATCAAATACATCATATCCATAACAAACATGACTTATGTATCAAAACATATAATGGAAAACAAATCAGTTAACACCTGATATAATGATATACATAAATATTATTAACAAATAAATATTAGAAGATCATATATGATTTATATTTATGTATGTAGTTCTTGTATAATTTAATAACAATGATCTAAATATTTTCTCGGAGGACAATTTACCCTCGATCAAGGAAAATTACAATGTAAGGGTTAATTCTACAATCGCTCCCCAATCTAAGGTTGTTTATACATGAGCATCTACGGGGACCTCTTTATCATCCACATCTGTGTTTCTTAAAAAAGTATTTTAAAACATTTTTAATATTTCCTATAATATGGGTTAAATTCATTTATACCCTTGTTTTATTTTTTATAAAAATTTTTGAAATGAATCTTTCTGCCATTTTCCAAACAAATTACTTTATGACCTTTTCGATAAATTAAGGAAGGAATGTTTTTTTAACTTATACGATGAGTGCATATATTTCTCACTGTTATAACACCCTAGAAGCTTCCTGTACAATATTATAAGAGTAATTATAGTATAATTGTTTTTTATAATTACTTGTCTTTTAATTGGGTTGAAAATATAAAGAGATATTTCTATCAAACAGTTTTTATTTCATCTATGTCAACGTCCGTTGATGGATTTTACACTTGTTTGAAGTTGATTTATTATGATACAATCTTCCATATTGCATTGACATTTTTGTGATAAGTTTGACTGTAGATGTTTTATTTTTATACCATTCATGTTTTATGGTCAATGTATTAACATTTCTTATGATTGTTTTAATACAAATGTTTATGTTATGTTTCAACCTATTCATATGAGGAATGCATTGGACTTAGTAAGTGACAAGTGGAGCCCGCTATAACTCCTTGATGAATCAGTAGGTATCATGATAAAAACTAGTGTCTTGGCACAAGTCCTTAACAAAATCATATTTCTAGTCTTGGCACGAGGCCTCGACTATGTGGTTATGATGTTCGACATTATGCATTCCATCATTATGAAATTGGATATTGATATTAAATGTGATTATTAGACTATTAGAATATCTATGGGAATAAGTAAATGAAATTATTTTATTTATCATTTCCATATTATGCTGAAGTTTATGTTTAAAATTCATGTGTTTTATTCTTATACATTGCTTTTAAATGTCTATTCTTATTTATGAATATTTATTCTATATTGTTATCCTTACTGAGAACCTGATCTCAACCCTTTCTATGTTTTATTTTTCCCAGGATGTGAAGAAGTATATTATAAATGACAGGTAATGACAGTCTAAGGAAGATGAATGTGTTAAAAGGAGAAACATTTTTGTTGTTTTTCATTTCATAATGTAATTTAAAAGTTATTTTTCTTTCTAGTACTTCCAAGGCTACTAAATTGATTGGTGTTTCGGGATTTGATCCCTTGTGATCACGCTAATATTGTGTAATAATGCACCGATTCTAGGTAGCTAGGTTCGAGGAGTTACACAGACACACCCCAACACATCCTTAAAATCATAATCAGTTTTTATTAGAGTAGAAAAATAGGTTTAAATGTTAATTTAAATAATCCTTACATCATGAAATGTGGGGAAGTTACAATATTCCATTGAAAACCCTTTCACAATGTTCCTCTTTCCTTAATATTTAGTTTAAACATAGTTCATTGACATTTCCATGGACTTAATTGGTTATAAATGAATTTAGGAATAGATTTCCTAACACATTTTAGGTATGGAAATATACAACATTGGATAACCAAACCCATCTTCTTGATTAGTGTCCTACCCAACTACCTTATACTAAGTTAAATTCTAAAATGAATTTGGTGTTGATGTGTGTGAATGAACTGTGTTTCTATATGTTTTTTCTCTTATTACATTTATTTTAAATCCTTAAAATGTTTTTAATTTTTTTAATCCATTAAATTATTCAATTCCTCAGATGGTAGATTTTTTTGACACATAATAGTTTTATTTTTCTTATTTTATTTAATAACATGTGTGGTATATAATTTTAAATTTTAATGTATGTTATATGGACATTAATTAAGTATTGTTTATTTTTGGAGAATATTTTCCTTAAAATTTTATTTTTTGTATCTTATAATATAATTTCTCCACAACATTATATTTAATGTACATTTTTTGAAGTTACAACAAGATTATTTTTTTAATTGAATGCATTTTATTTTATTATGTTATTGTATATTGTTTAAACATAATACATTTTGTTTAGTCATTCCTCCTGAAGGATTTGTCAAAGTGACCATGTAAGTTAGCCATTTTATCCACCACACCACACCACCACTAACGTTAAAATTGTTTTCAATCACTTTTAAGGGGAAAAGTGAGAACCCTCACTCCTTGACTAATTTAGCACCAAATGTCACAACTAATTTCTTAAAGAAAATTTTAAGCTTATTCGATCCAAGATCTCTAAACAATATCCAGGGAATAGACTTTATCTGGATGTCAGAATCATCCTTTAGAACTCCTTCATAGAGATTTTCAAGTATGTCCCAAGATTTCAAGCGTTCCTCCTTGCTGATCTTTCTCATGTTACATCCTCTAAGCAGATTGCGGGCCTGCTTGTCGATCCACATACCCTATTCCTTAGTAAAGGTCACCTAAAGCGGCCTCGTCTTCTTTAAATCTTTAATATCCAGCATGTTGTCAGTCATTTCCTCATTAGAGTTCAAAAGTAAGTCCATTTGATTCAGCATCGAAATTATTTGTCGATGTGAGTCATCATTGGAGTTATTCTGACATTGTTGCACTGAGCCCAGAGGCCCCTTTTCACCCCCAAGGCTAGTAGGGGCAACAACCTCACAACTAGCATGTTGAACCTCCTCGCCTTCCACTATTTGGGCCATGTGTTCCTTTGGAGTTCCAACTTTCTTTGCTGACCGAGTCTCCATTGGACTTGGGAGGTAGGAGTAGTCCTTGCGCCCCTTTGTCTTCTGCTTCTTGGACACAATGCATCTTCCAGGGTCTATGTTCTCATTATTCCCCTTCTTTCTCCCTGGTCTATATAGGCCCTTTCCAACCCCTCCCATAACAACATCATCTGAGTGTTGTCCATATCCCTCAAATTCATCTTCATAGGTACAGAACTGGTTATAGTATGAATCCTCCTTGTTGCTCAAACAGTCAAAGCAGTTACTTAATTTGAGGCTATTCAAAGTTCCCCTTGAGTTGAGATGGTTACCAGCATCAATTAATGTTGACACTTGTGCTTGGGTGCCCATAGTCTGACTACTTCCAGCGATGGAACTACCACCTGCACCCACTGCCTGGGCATTAGTACCCGAGATTGGCACAGTACCCATGGACATTGGCCCCCCAGCTCTGAAGGTCTCCCACGAAACATGCTTATCCAGGTTGACATATATTGTTTTAGACCCTGTTGGAGGATTGGGTACTGCCTCCCTGGGGTTCCCTTGCTGCAAGGAACAAATGTTCAGGTCCTTCTTCAAACGAGAAAAAAAATCTGAAACCAGTGGCCCCGATGCCTGTGGTATGGACCTTTCCATTTCAATGGGAAGGGTCTCACCACCTTGGGGTAGCATTTCGGAACACTTCTCAATCATCTTCTTACCCTTCTAGGAAGAAATCCCCGAGGAAACCCCTCATCCCTCCTTTGGATCGTGGACATAGAAATACATCTGTTCATTCTCCCTAGCAGCCCTAAATCCTTGCCGATGTTTGAGCTCCCTATGGAATCGAGAGGAGGAGTGGACAAGCCAATGGAAGTGTGAACAAAATGCTGGACAAGATTCAAAGACCACCCTCTGTTTCCATTGCAGCCCCTCTCCCAAAAAAATCCAAATCTAATCTGTAGGTTTTTTAGAAACACCCACCTCAACATAGACATGAGGATTAATCGGATGACAAAGTGAAGAAGTGCGTCTATCAGAACACATGAACTGTCTTAACAGGTTCCCCAGCATACCAATAATCGAAGTATTCTAGAATGGAAGCCGCAGTTCTGGAAAGCTTACCCAAACAGCTGTTGAAGGCACATACCTCTTTAGGTTAAACTCAAAGGACCAGAGAATAAGATGAAAACCACAACCGTTGAGAGAGTGAGGAGCGTTGGACCAAGCTATGAGCAGATCTTCCTTCAAGGAGAATGGTATCATCATGTGTCGCTGATTGAGAAGACCCACCACCGCTCAGTTGTTCAGACCCCATGAATCGGAAATGAACCTGTAAAAAGACTCAACTGAGGGTCGACGGCCTCTAAATCGAGCCACCAGTGTCGCCTTGTGAAGGTCTGAAGCATCAGTTAATTCCTTCATCGAAAGAAAGACCTGAGGCCATCTGTTGTGAAGGACGGGGACCGTCGAACTGAATAATGTAACCTGGAAATGAGTAAGGGAGTTAGGGTTAGTGAAAGGAGTGAATGGTCGAGCCCGAGGTTAAGGAGGATCAGATCCCCCTCCCTCTTCTAGGGAGGGAGGGACTGGCACCGCCGACATCGCCGCTAGGGCATCGACTCCGAGAGAACCAGGAACCCGAGCTTTTCTATCATGATTCAGATCCTCATTCATTCTATCCACCGTATGTATTTTCATAACTGACGGCATGTGTTTTTTTCAAGTAACCACATTCGAATTTTTTCACATGATCATTAGTGTTAGTTTTTCTTGTGAATACGGGTTTTAGTTTTTCAAGTTATCTTATGTGTTAATTTTTCAAGTGATCGTATGTTTTTATCAAGTGATTGCATGTGATAATTTTTCAACTGGATTTTTGTGTTTTAATTCATGTGACCTCATCATTTTTAAATTAATAGTATGACGGGTTTTCAATCCTAACACATGAAGATACCATAAATTAGGACTACTTATCATATCTAGTAAAACTACAACATGTTTCATTTATAGCTAACATTACATCATGATAACTTAAGTGACCACCCAATATAGTTTTTTCAAAATATTTGTATACTAACATCATGTTAGTTCAACTATTTTCAAGAATACTAAAATAGACTACACATTATGACAACATGGTAAGTAAACAGATCAAAAGACATATACCTCACAATCACTCGTCACTCATTGTCAGTCCTTTACTTTACTTTATTATAGTAAAATATTGATTTTTTAGCATTCACTTTTTTCATTATTCTTTATAATCTAATTTTTTTATTCATATGTATTATACTAATTTCTAAAATAAATATATATTATATATAATCTATGTGAATACTTTTCAATTTATATTAAATATATGAAAATATTTATTAATTTATTCTTTAATAACGCATATTCACACTGCAAATATTTTCTTTGTTAAATTTTTTACATTTTGAGTTTATTTCTATGAAGTGTTATTTTAAAAGATTAAAATTTATTGACATTGAACATAATATATTTTACTTTATTTTATTTAATGAAATAAAATTAAATTTTGAATTATTAAACACCGAATGAAATTAGAATTTTTTTTTGAAATTTTAATTTAATAGTTATTTTTAAAGAATTTATTTAATATATTATTATAAAGACTATTTGAATTATTTAATGGGTAATTCAAATTATTTTAAATTATAATTTATATTTTGAATTAAATTTTTTGTTATGATTATTAAAGAATGATTTTTCCTCTCTATATTGTATACTTATGATTTTTTTAATTTGAATTACTTTACCTAGATGGAGTTTGGATTGTATGTTTTGACATTTCTTATTTGAAGGATACAAGACACATTCAAAATATATGAGTTAATAAAACATAGAATTTTTAGAATTAAAATATATCTATCTTAACCTTGAATTGTTGTCCAAATTATGTCCTATGTGAAAATTTTTTCATATACTGGATAAAATTTTAGGTGTTGAATGAAAAAATATATGAGTTCAGCTATTTCCATGAAGAGGTGTCCAAATATAATTCTGATGAACCAATTATTATTATTCTTTGTTATATATTCAGTTTCATCTTGGTTTCTTATTTCTGTAACATCGCTTCCCATCTCTTGCACATTCTACCAAATTCTGTTTAGGTGTTTACATAAAAAATCATTCATTCATTCTTCTATTTCAGACTCCTAGATTCTAAAGTTAAGATCATTTTGGTATCTACTCTTATATTATAAAGATAGTATTTTTAATTTGGATATGACACCACATAAATAATATTGTTTTAATGGTTATTCCTATACTTGGAAAAGTAGGTTGTAACCATGTTATGATTCCCCTCCAAAAATCTTTTTACCACACAACCTATCTCTCACATAGCATAGAGGTATCATAGTGGTCTAGGGTTAATTTTAAACAAACCACTATAAAAATTAAAAGGGGTATTTATATTTATCACTATTAATTTACCATTTTAATTAAATTTGTTAATAATTATATTTGTTTAAATTTATTAAATAGTCTATTCACCCCCTCAATATCATCATACACAAACCTCTCAGACATGACAATTTGTATTAATGGTTTTAATTTATTATGTATACTAATGACCTGATATTATTGTCCATGATACCTAACTCTAGGTATCACAACAATATAATTTTTAAATTTTTTAAATCCTTATATATTAATTCTATGTCATTATTTTTAAAGATTCATTTTACATTTTAATAACATGTTCCAAGACCTCATAATATAATGGGAAATATTATTTGAGATGACATGAATAAATTAAAACAATGGCTATATTTTTTAGAAACCACATTTTTATAGTAGTTATTATGTTTTTTTAAAACTTGAATGGAATCTTGTAATATACCATATTTTTCTAGTTACATACCTTTTTTAGTTTTTCTATGAACTTCCTTTGTTTGTGTTTCCCATATCCTTTAAACATTGTTGGCCGGGTTCCTTTGGGAATGGAGATATTTATTATGGGAAGTTAACTAAAATTTGGGGATGTAAGTTTTTTTAATTAATTGGGTGTGGGTAAAATGCCTTAAATAGGGATTAAAGGGGGTTTTAATGATTTTAATAGGCTTTAGAAGTGGTTTGGATCCTTCTATAGAAGATGGGAATAATGTTTTTTACAGAAAATTTACACATAATGTAAATATTACACTATGTGTAAGAATAACCAGAATGATTCCATGAAATAGGTTTATGGAATGAAATGAAGACACTCTATGAAACTAGTTCACATCGATTAATTTTTTATTAGGGTTATTTTTACCCGAGGGGACACATTTATTATTGTAACTCAAACATTGGGAATTACATGACAAGAATGGATTTCACACTGTTTATTTCTTGGGCTAAGTATTTTTAATTCCATGATACCCATATGATTCAATCTTCATTTATGTGATTCCTTCTTCTCTTCAAACATAGGTGACTCTAGGGAAATTTTCAATTCTTCCTTCTATTTTATACTATCGTGAGCCGAAATTCCCTAGGATAAAAACCATGTCAAATGACCTCGTGGGTCTCATGTAATACCATTGTTTCCTTTTGAGAACACCACATGATATTACCCACTAGGGTTGCATATTAGACTAATGATTTTCTATGCAGGACAATACATGTTAATTCTATATGTTTTTTCCTTACCCACACACACCCTGGTAAATCTCCCATAAGATATCCCATGGTGATTACTACTCCAGTGCAAGAAGGATTAAATATGGAGTTCTAATTTGGTATGGCCCTGAAAATAAAGGTGAAATTTTTGATATGGGAAGTAAAATTTACCCATTTATGTATCACTTTTTTAGAGCTATTACACTCTCCAACCATTTATAGAAGAACATCCTCATTATAGACCCCAGACACTAAACCCAGGTTGTTCCATTGCACTTCTAGCTGGGTATTGGATCTGATACCACTTCGTAACACCCCGACCCTGATTCACTTAATTTTTCCTTGAGCCGGTGGGTCACATGGCCTCAAGTGCATCTCCCCATACCCTGGAGGATGTTTAATTGATGTGAGAGTGTGATGGTTCTATAATGAAGATATTATACCCTCATATTATCGTAGAAAAATAGATCACAAAAATATATATAAAATAGAAGAATAATGACATAAATAGTCTCTAAAGACTGGATGAGTAACCCAATGTAGTTGGAACACATAAAATATATAATAAAAAATATGTATAAGAATAAATAATTATGTAAATGAATAATAATATCAATGTCTACTAGGTAGTGTCATTAATATATATATATATATATATGGAATGTTTACATACAAAATAGAAACCCGTGTTTGGAAAATATAATATGATATAAGAAATATAGAAAAAGATAAAAGGATGATCCAATAGAATCTTGAATATATGATTTTTCCTCCCATCTTATACTCCAACTATAGGTAAATCATATAAAAAATATATAGCTCGGTGCTTTCCCTTATACATACATGAATACAGGTAATCTACTAGGGTACCAAATGCACCCCGAGTAGGGTGTGAGATAAAATCTCAGTAGGCCACCCACAATGGTGTTTAGAAATAATCTAACAAGCAATCATAGCTAAATAGTGTGAAGGTATAAATAAATAATAAAAAATGACTAATAAATAACCAGATTACTCAGTTTCCTTGAGAAAACCTAGCGGCACTACTTACTTCATCACATAGCTGGAATGAGTTCCTTATCAGTAAATATATATATAGTAATATGTATTATAGTTATATATTAAATCTACCTATATCTACCAAATATGTTGGGTCTTAAGTGACTATATACCCGGAATAATAGGTTTTGTCTAGATCGAGGCATAACCCAATCACCCACAACCAGTCTAAATGAGAATATAATCTCAAAAAAAGGGTTCATGCCCTACATCCCATAAATAGTGAGATATTTCATGCTTGACACTCAGTATTGTAGTTGTGTCATTATTCCAATACCCAAAACATGGGATGTGGTGCATCATTCCCACCATCCAAATAGAGTTAATGATGTGTGACATCATGCTCAACACCATATGTATGGGATCGTGAATCATCATGCCCAAGATAACCCTTACCATCATTCCACAACCTATATAAAATTCGTAATCATACTTATAATAATGAACAAGAGGAATTACATCTCATGAATCTGATTATTCAATCCCAAATACAAGCAATTAATGACAATCCAAAATAAGTATTTCATAAAGTGCATAATAATCAACATAGTATTTCGACCCTTTATAACAAATTTCATCAATCAAAACATGGTAGTTAATTTCAAAAGGAATGAATAGGATCTTATAATGTTACATTATCATTTATGAAACTACCCACATGGTAAATTCAAATTATAAATTGGTTCAAGTACTTAGGAGGTTCCTTGGGTTCAATAAAAATATATCTTGAAGAGGGAAATTCAATTTACAACTCGAGCATGACACTTAAAATGTGTTTTCTGTATTTATACAATTAATTATAAAGGGTAAATTTATGCGAAAACACTAAAGTGGTTTCCATGATTGAGTTTGGAATCCTCAAATTACTAAAAGTTTATCCACTAGAGTGCAGATTACTATATGTACCATTTTAAAATGAAGAAATCAATTTTAAAGTGATGCGTGGAAAAGGCTGGCATGAGGAACCCCAAAAAGGTTATAAATACACTATAAATATTATGGAGAATGATACAACCATCCATCTTAGTTATTTTTTTGACCCCTCATACGATGGCGGCCTCAAATTCAATGTAGGTCGATAGAAATCAATGAAACAGTCCAACTCCCTAAAAATAGAGAAAAATAGATTGCACCAAAATAGTGCAACATATACAAAGAGAAAGTGAAAAAGAAGCAATATGAATGAATATATTACCTAAATATATCAAATTCTTGTGAGAAATTTCGGATTAGAGTACGAATCTATGAGAAATGGTGATTCCAAGCTTGGGAAGAGAATATAGATTACGGGAGGAGGAGAAGAGTTATGCCCCAGTTCAAACAAAACATAGTATTCCAAGTACAAGGCTACATACGTCTTCATGTACTTGGTCCATATTGGTGGATGAAATATATAACTACACTATATATATATATCATTACTATATATATATATATATCAAACACTAATTCTTTCCATGATCCCAAGAAGGTAAAGACGCTAGGTTTTGTTGGGGAACCTAACCAGGAAGGTTATTTATTCATCATTGTTTCCTATTTTTTTATACATGCACGCTATTTATCTATGATAACTAATTTGATTACTTATAGACATTATTTATGGTGTCCTATTGGGATTTTATCTCACACCCTACTCGGAATGCCTTTATTACCAGAGTAGATTACTTGTCTACAAGTATGGATAATTGAAATCACCCTACTATATATTCTTAATATGCTTTACTAATGGTTGGAGAATAAGAGTAGGGGATGAAGAATATTATTGAGATTATAGTAGAGAATAATTTTTTCCTTTTTTTAGTTTATTTTATTGCAAGTTGTATTTTCTTGTACCTTTTTCTCCTTTTTTATATTAGCATTCCAGGTATCCATGAATATGACACTGCCTAGTGTATTTTTATATTATTATTCATTTCCTCGGTTATTTATTATTCTGATGTATATAAATTATATCATTTTTATGTGATACCGCTATGTTGGGTTATTGTTCCCATCTATATTGTCTTTTTATTTCATTCTTCCATTATTTTCTTCATATTATTATTATATGTTGTTCCACTCTAATATGAGGGTATAATCTACCCATACTACCACATTTACACCATAGATACTATTTGGCAGCCACTAGTATATGGGGTGATGTTCCTGAGGCCATCCTATGCACCGGCTCAGGGAATGGGTTATGTGGATCCTGGGTCAAGACATTAAATGAACATCCTAATCAACCGTCTAATACCCGATGATTTTTCTTCTTTGTTTTTTCACTATCTTCCATTGTACTTCATCTTTATAGTGTAATTATTTGATTGTTGTGAACCTGGTCTCATATATATATATTTTGTGATTTAGTTTTCTTCTTGTGATCTCTTTTTCCTTTATTCCTTTTTGGAACTTCGATTAAATATGTTTCTTTAATCTCTAGATTGATGGTTTTTGTTCTAAAATCAAAACCTATGGTCTCTTTATTTTATTTTAGTATGTGAAATATTATTCGGTAGGTCTTAAATAATTTATGAATAAAATAATTTAAAAAAATTTAATGATAAATAACATGCTGGTTATTTGTGGGATCTATTTGGATGCAATGGTGTTTCTATCTGGCTTCCATCTACCTATAGAGTGAGCTTACCCTGGATTAATAATGAATTGAAAAATGGGTAAAAGTATTTTTTTAGCATGACATTAAATTTAAATTGATTTATTATGATAAATTTACCTTAGATGTTGATAAATTATATATCGAGATGATTGGAGATAATTGGATATGAAATGGGTGTATTTAATGGAATGATAAATACTTGATATATAATGTAATGAATAAATGGGTAATCAATATAAAAATGTAAAATATATGAAATTTCCATTGTGGTTGTCCAACATTATAATGTTTTACCTAGGTTGTTATAAATTCCATTGAGATTCATGTTTTAATTAATATATAGTGTAATTAGACTAGATTCATGTTGAAATTCTTATATAAAATGATATTTTTGGATGTTGAAATGATTATATAAAGGGATATTACCAGAAACTGAAATTATTACATACAGGGATTTTCTAAAATGACGAAATGGTTATATAAAGGGATTTTTTGTGATACTTTAATTATTTTAGGGAATTAATCATTTTTGTGATCATTCTATGGACTTATTATAAGGCCCCGAACTTAAACATTACTTAATATTGAATTAAATGAATAATTCACATTGACTATCTTTTCAGGTTTAGAGTTTTAGAGAATTAGGACATAACTATTACATCTCAAAAGTTTACAAAGTAGTCACTTTTACACAGTTTCCCTTTTTTTACAAAACTTGAACTCTTGAGAAAAAGAGTAATTCCTAGTTCCATGTTTAAGACAGCATGAATTTTCCTTGATCCCATCCTTGACCCTATTCCAGATTATGTCATGTGAAAAACATTTCAAAAAAACATGGGATGAGCATAAAAAGCTCTGTAAGGGATACACATAGAAGGAAAACTGTTAGTTTTTCAAAACAACAAGTAAACCACGAATACTTTATCAAAGTAATACTTTTCACCTTTATGAATTAGTAAAAACTCTTTACTAAATAAAATATCATTACTTACCCTTTTGTAACCAAAAGATTACCATAAAACCCATATAAAGAACACATAACATATAAAGGTAACTTGGGACATAAACATACTTAAATGGAATAACCATACGGTCGAATTCCACACATATCACTTAATAGAATAGCCATACGGCCGACTTCCATACCCAATTAATTGTAGGTTATAATGTAACCACTCATCCTGGTATTCACGGAACCACCTGTCATATTGTTTATCACGTAACCACTCGTCAAATGTCCAAGTACCATTATAAAATCATAAGACATAAAAAAAATATAATGGAAAGAAAAAATTCCCACATTTAAATCACAATATATCACATAAATATATTGACATAACAAATCCATTATCAAAACCTTATTCAATACCAAAATACATAAAAGAGTATAAGGTATTTATTTCATTTTAAAAACATTACGTCTTGTTGAGGAAGCCAAAGGACAAATAATACTCACGGTGGGGAAAAGGATGTTTTCACCGTGTATGTTAAAAGAAACAATCCTTTTTGTCATTTAGTAAAACGCTTATTAGAAAAATATTCACGTTGAATGAAATAAAAATTCAAAGGTGTTTTATACAGCATATAAAAGAAAGTCTTGTATTAGAACAAAATATGCCTCAATGAAAGGAGATTGAGACGAAGTCCCTTACCTCGTGTCTGACTTGACTCGATTGCTCTTTAAACTCCTGAATAATAAACTAAAGTTAATTTATACTTGATTAAGAACCCTTTTCAATTTTATTATTCCTTTTATATAACTTATTTCCATGTTATAAACATTATGTAATCATTTAAGTTAATAAATTTCGTTTTGTCAATATTCGGTACTTAAGTCAAAATGGACTTCTTACAATTACATGTTGTTCATGTGGTAAAAGGATAATTATATCCAGAATGATATTCATGATTTGGATATTATATATATCATATATATCCAGAATATACATTTATTTATAATAGTGCATAACATTTAGAGGTAAGAAATGAAATGCACCGTTCATGGAGACGATAAGCCGTACATACGCATGAACGCTACTTTCATTTAAATTTCGTATTTAATGGAGTGAAATAATAATGATATGTATGTATATTATAATTCCATTATAATATCATATATAATATCATTAAATCCATCCTTTATACATCCCACATATGGCATTAACAAATCAAATCACTTTGAGGGGGCGGTAGTCCGCACTTCCTAAAATGAAATTATCGTGTTTACCCATAATGGAAACCATAAATGTATGCCATAAATGAAAAATAAAGAAGCATAAGAAAAACATAAACATAATATTTATGATATATAAATATAGTAACATCTTAATGGATACCATTAAAGGTGTTAAAAGAAGATTGAACAATCATCGTTTCGTGAGGCAGAAATTTCCCAACCACAGAAACAGTATGTTCTTTAACCATTAGACGGATGTGTGTGTAAGTGCAGCTAGAATCCTTCTCATAAAAACATCATAGTATATTTAAGATACTGGTTTTGTTACAAAATTAAGGAATAGAAATATTTTAGGGGGTTGGAGAAGCAAAATAAAACAAAAGAACAGAAGTGAAGGCATTACCTTGAAATCGGGTAACTCATCTTGGTTTGAACCAAAAGGGTTTCTTGGAGAGATTTCTGCCTAAATTAAGGCATATAGGATGAGTAGAGGTATGTGGAGAGATAAAATGAGTATCTATTGGGCGATCCAAAGGCTTGAGATGTGTGGTTAAGGTGGTAGAGGTGGGGGCCCTTTATAAAAGGAGAGGAGGGGTACTCTTGGAAAGTCAAGAAATGTTACTTTATTATATAATGAGTTTCGGATTTTAAAGGTCCAAAAATTATATATTTCGAGGATAAGGTGATAAGGGCTCTAAAGAATCCCATAAAATAGGGTTTTGAAAAGTTTAGGTCTTAGATTTTACATTATCTTTTCTTTTTATTTAAATCGTTAAATAACGAGGTAATCGATGCATCATCATGGTGTCATAAATAATTTAATTTATTTAATGTCTAAAAATTATAAAAAAATATCATGATGTAGGAAATCATTTTATATTTCTAATGAATATTTATAGTAAAAAATATGACTTTTATAACCCCATGTAAAAATTGTTTTAGTAAAACAATACATGTTTGTGACATTTTTATTTTAACTTTAAATAAAAAGTTATTAATGTCATTTTCCTACCAAAGTGGCTCCATGGGGTCCCCAAGTTGACCCATGGATTTTTCTGGTCTCCCATGACACATCAAATAATATTAGGATATTTGTAAAGGTAATTTCATATTATTATAACATTATTTTGACCTTAAATTACACTAATTACCATTAATCGCGATTTATAAAACTTAAAAGTTACTATTCACCAAAAAAGTATTTTAATCCCATTGAATCACATTTTACATCCTAATGAAAACCATGTATGTTAGATTTTTGATATTCAATTCAAAAAAGTGGTAAAGTTTCATTTAAACAAAAAATCAGTTTTTTAACTACCATTTACTGGTTTCACTATTCATCAAAAATTGAAGTTTTTCAGAAAAATACCAAAAATTCACCCTAAGATATATTTGATATTATGAATTAAAAAATGATTTCCATTTTACACAATTTAAAACATATAAGTTTCATTAATTAATTTAATAATTAATTCTCGCTGTCAAAAAAAATAGCTTGTTTTTATGAAACAATATATATCAAAAGATTGACACTAGTTTAAGTCCAATTTCAAAGTGAAATTAATTCCAATGACCACCATTGGATTAAATAGTAAAAATATATTCTCATTTCACTTTAAAACCAGTTCAAAATATAATCCAATCATATAAATAAATTATATTTAAAAGAGGTTTTGAATTAAAATACAACATTTTTCACTATTCATTAAAAATTAAACTTTATCGGAAAAATACCAAAAAATTACACAAAGTAAATTTTCATGTCCCGGTTCTAAAAAAAGATTTTATTTGGTCCAAGAGAATGTATATGAGTGACCAAAACTATTTTTAAAGAGGGATTTCCATCAAAATGCGATAAATCGACCTTTAATGAATATTTCAGTAATTATGCTTAAGATTGAATTGTTTTCTTATTTTAAGCCTTTATCTTTTATTGGATAAATGTAAAAACATTTAACAAACATAAATAATCATATTTTAGTAATTTATATCCATTCCCACCAATACAATATCTACGTGTTAACTACCATTTAAAATAATATTATTATATTATTAGTGTACAGCGTAAGATTTCAAAGAAACTCGTTGTTGCGTATCGGGTACGCTATCGAACATAGAAACCCCTTTAAAGTAAAATTAATATTTAATTTGCAAATATTAATAAATTTGAAAATTTATTATTCTTTATTTACCTGAGATGTTACATCCTTCCCCCCTTTTGGGAATTGCATCCTCGCAATTTTATTCACTTATCAAAATAAGTGTGGGTATTTATCCCTCAGAGCATGTTTAGATTCCCACATTGCATCTTCAACCATATGGTTTTTCCACAAAACCTTTACCTGGTGAATTACCTTATTCCGCAACACTTTCTCTCTACGGTCAAGAATCTGGACTGGTTATTCTTCATAAGAGAGATTCTCTTCCAACTAAACTACCTCTAGGCTCAAAACGTGAGATGGACCTGGAATATACTTTCTCAACATCCAAACATGAAAAACATTGTGTACCTGAGATAAACTCAGAGGTAAAGCCACTCGGTAAGCAACTAATCAAACTCTATCCATAATTTCATATGGTCCAATGAACCTTGGACTCATCTTTCCTTTCTTACCAAATCACATCACACTTTTCCATGGTGAAACTTTGAGAAAAACATGATCACCAACCTCGAAAGATAGATCCTTCCTCTGGTTATCCACATAACTTTTCTGCCTGCTCTGAGCTGTTCTCATGTGTTTCTGAATCAACTGAACCTTTTCTGCCATCTCTTCTACCAATTCTTGTCCCATCAGCTTCCTTTCCCCTACTTCATCCCAAAAAGTTTGAGTTCGACACTGCTTTCCATATAATTCTTCAAACAGAGCCATCTGTATACTGGAATGAAAACCATTATTATATGAAAACTCAACCAAAGTAATATGTTGGTCCCAACTTCCTTGATAATCTATCGAGCAAGCACGTAGCATATCCTCCAAAGTCTGAATTGTTCGTCCTGACTGCCCATCTGACTGAGGATGAAAAGTTGTACTAAAATTTAATTCAGTACCCAACGACTTTTGAATGCATTTCCAAAAGTTAGAAGTGAACCTGGGATCACGATCAGATACAATGGAGAGGGGAACTACATGAAACCTCACTATCTCTTTAACATACAACCGAGAAAGTTGATCTAGAGATAAAGTATCTCGAATAGGAAAGAAACGAGAAGATTTAGTCAATTGATCAACAATAACCCATATTGCATTATTACCTCGAGATGTCTTCGATAATCCCACATAAGAGTCCATGGATATATTTTCCCATTTCCACTCTAGCACCGATAATTACTGAAGCATCCCTTTTGATAACTATCACTCTGCTTTAACCTGCTGACAAGTCAAACAATTCACAGTAAAATCTGCAATATCTCTTTTCATTCCATCCCATTAGTAACACTCCCGCAGATCTAAGTACATCTTAGTACTGCCAGGATGAACAGAAAACGGGGAACTATGAGCCTCACATAACAACTCATTCTTCAACTGTGAATCACAAGGCACACATAATCTCTTCCCAAACCTCAAAAAACAATCATTATCAATGTTAAATTCAGGAAACATACCCTTCTGAACCAACTCTACCTTTTTTTGAAACCCACTATATTTCTTCTGTGCTTGCTT
This sequence comes from Viscum album, assembly GCA_963277665.1. Lineage (NCBI taxonomy): Eukaryota > Viridiplantae > Streptophyta > Magnoliopsida > Santalales > Viscaceae > Viscum > Viscum album. The sequence goes on along the minus strand of OY728163.1, from coordinate 1,424,174,078 downwards.
AATTTTTTCTGATAGAGATTATCTCACTGACACTTGAAACAAAATAGAAGAACTTCCCGCACCATAAAATTCTACGAAAAAGTTCATCAAATCAAAAACCATGGATCTAGTTCCAAATGTAGCATGGTTAACGAAGCATTACTTGTTCGACTCAAAGCATCTGCTACTTTATTTGATTTTCCCGGATGGTAATTAATTGTAAAATCACAATCCTTGATTAATTCCAGTCATCTCCTCTGTCTCATGTTCAACTATTTCTAAGTGAATATATAATTTAAACTTTTGTGATCAATATATATTTCACACTTTACTCCATAGAAATGATTCCTCCAAATTTTTAGAGCAAAAACAAAAGCAGCTAATTCCAAATCATGTGTAGGGTAATTTACCTCATGAATTTTCAACTGACATGAAGCATAAGAAATTACCTGATCATTTTTCATAAGGACACAACCAATTCTCTTAAACAAAGCATCAATGTAGATAACAAACTCACTATTCTTGGATGGAAGTTCCAAAACTGGAGCATTCACCAATCTTCTTTTCAACTCCTGAAAACAATCATTACATTATTTTTTCCAGATAAACGTAACACCCTTCCGAGTAAGCTTAGTCCTTGGACAAGATAACTGTGAAATTTTTTTAACAAACCTTCGGTAATAACCCTCCAAACCACGAAAACTACGGATCTCGGTTACATTTGTGGTTCTCGGACATTCTTCAACAACTTTTGTTTTAGCAGGGTCAACAGTTATTCCATTTTTTGAAACAATGTGACCAAGGAATGAAATTTGTTCTAACCAAAACTCACACTTTCTGAATTTTCCTAAAGTTTCTTTTCTTTTAAGGTTTGCAAGTTAACCCTTAAATGACTTTCATGCTCCTCTTTACTTTTAGAAAACACCAAAATATCATTAATGAAAACAACCACAAACTTATCCAAGAACTCATGGAAAATTCTATTCATAAGGTCCATGAATACAACAGGTGCATTGGTTAACCCAAAAGGCATAACTACAAATTCATAACGGCCATATCTAGTATGAAACGCAGTCTTCGAAACGTCTGCTTATTTTACTTTAAACTAATGGTACCCCGACCTCAAGTCAATCATTGAAAAATACTGAGCTCCCTGGAGCTGATCAAACAAATCATCGATATGAGGGAAAAGATACTTGTTCTTAACAGTAATGTTATTCAAGGCTCTATAATCAATGAAAAGTCTCATTGAACCATCTTTCTTTTTAACAAACAAGACAAGAGCACCCCATGGTGATGTGCTAGGTCGAATGAAACATTTATCTAATAACTCTTGTAATTGTTTCTTTAACTCTAAAAGTTCAATTTGAGCCATTCAATAAATGGGTTTTCAAATTGGCTTAGAATCAGGAACTAAGTCAATAGTAAATTCAACTTCCCGATCATGTATAATACCAAGAAAATCATCAAGAAAAACATCAAGATACTTATTTACCTCTGACACATAATTAATCTGAACAGTTTGATTATTTTCAACAATATGTGCAAGGTAACATTCGTTCCATCTTTTACTAGTTTCTCAACTTCTTGATATGTGATCAAAAGAAGAGGTTCATTCCTGTACATAAAATGAAAATCTTTCTAAAAAGAAACCACTTTAGCTCTACAGTCAATATTATCATGATAAATAGAAATCCAATCCATGCCCAAAATAACATCAAACTCTACTAGAGGAAAAAAAAATAAGGTTTGCAGGTAGATTCTTTTCGCACACAAGGATAGGAAGGTTCTTATAATTTCTTTTTTCCTCAACGCTCCCTCCGGGTGTTTTTACCATAAGTTTAGGATTCATATCTTGAGATGGAATTCCCAATTTACTAGAAAACATCTCAGAAATGAAAGAATGTGTTGACCCTGAATCAAACAACACATTGGCATAATCTGGACAAATAAACTATGTACCTGATACTACTTCATTCGATGGCCCAACATCTGATGATGTAGTTGAAAAGGATTTAACCACCCCTTTCTACTTGAAGTATGGATTCTTTCCCTCAGTTGAGTTTTTCATTAGAACCTCATTTGTATAATGACCCATTTCATTACACTTAAAACATCTTATGGCTGGCCTTTCATTGCCTTCTTGATCGTCTTCCTTACAGTTACGAGAAATATGACCAGACTTACCACACCGAAAGCACATTCCAAACATGGATAAACATTCTCTAGGATGCATTTTACCACACTTTTCAAAGGATAGATATTTTTTTTCTTACCTCCTTGCTTATTTGATTAATTCTTCCCCTTTTCCTGCCAACTGGACCTCTTATTCTATTTTTTGTCAAAGAACACCTGATCATCGAGAAAACTCCATTTACACCTTCTCTACACATCGAACAAGTTTTTCATAAATTTTGAACTCAGGAGAAGATAAATCCCTTTAATAACATGGCTTTAACCATGAGTAAAAATGATTTCTTTTACTATCAAGATCTCATATGAAATTTGGAGCATACCTTTCCAGTCGAGTGAACTTTGCTTCATAAGAAGCCACTGAGTCATCCTCCTGCATCAATTCTAGGAATTGTTTTTCCATCCTAAGATAAACCAGCTTAGGAAAATATTTCTCAATAAACATACCTTTGAATTTCTCCTAGTGAAGATCATCAATCTCATCACTATCCCTGATATGTTTCAACATCGACCACCACTGATCAGCTTCACCTTCAAAATAGTAAACAGCAAGACTAACCTTTTGATGTTCTGAACACCCCATGACATCAGAAGTATTCTCCAGTGCTTTAATCCACCATTCTGCTAGCACAGGGTCAGATGATCCTCTGAATTATGGGGGATGTTGCCTCATGAAATGTTCCACCACTGACATGTTCCTCTGCGGTTGATCTGGATGATCTCGTGCATAGATACCACCACCATTTATAGCCAGAGTCAACTATTCCATCACTGCAACAAACTGTTCAGTACCAATTCCGACCATCTGAGGTTGCTGATTTAGAAGGTTGTATTCCTCCCAATGTCGTCCCAACATAGCTGCCTTGTTTCCTCTGCGGAAAACCATTCTGAACACATAAATATATTAGGCAAAGCAACATGGTAATCTTTAAATTCTATATCAATTCAATAATACCATAAATTAATTTATAAATTTAACAACTTTCTAACTCCTAATTTTGTCTAAAATGACCTCTGATACCAACTACAAGGCCCCGGCCTTAAAAATTACTTTATATTGAATTAAATGAATAATTCACATTGAGGATAGTTTTAGGTTTAGAGTTTTATGTACTTAGGACATAACTATTACATCTCAAAAGTTTATAAAGTAGTCACTTCTACATAGTTTCCCTTTTTTTACAAAACATGAACTCTTGAGAAAAAGAGTTATCTCTAGTTCCATGTTTAAGACTATAAGGCCCTGACCTTAAACATTACTTAATATTGAATTAAATGAATAATTCACATTGGGGATATTTTTTAGGTTTAGAGTTTTAGATAATTAGAACATAAATATTACATCTCAAAAGTTTACAAAGTAGTCACTTCTACATAGTTTCCTTTTTTTTTAAAACATGAACTCTTGAAAAAAAAGAGTCATGTCTAGTTCCATGTTTAAGACAGCATGACTTTTCCTTGATCCCATCCTTGATCCTATTCCACATTATGTCTGATGAAAAACATTTCAAAAAAACTTTGGATGAGCATAAAAATCTCAGTAAGGGATACACATAGAAGGAAAACTGTTAGTTTTTCAAAACAACATGTAAACCATGAATACTTTATCAAATTAATACTTTTCACCTTTATGAAGTATTAAAAACTCTTCACTGAATAAAAGATCATTACCTACCCTTTTGTAAGCAAAATATTACCATAAAACCCATATAAAGAACAAATAACATATAAATGTAACTTGGGACATAAACATACTTAAATGGAATAACCATATGGTCGAATTACACACATATCACTTAATGGAATATTCATACGACCGACTTCCATACCCAATGCATTGGAGGTTATAATGTAACCACCTGTATTGGTATTCACGGCACCACCTGTCATATGGTTTATCACGTAACCACCCATCAAATGTCCAAGTACCATTATAAAATCATATAACATAAAACAAATATAATGGAACGAAAGCATTTCCACATTTCAGTCACAATATATCACATAAATATATTGACATATCAAATCCATTATCAAAACAATATTCAATACCAAAATACAAAAAAGATTATAAGGTATTTATTTTATTTTAAAAACACTACGGCTTATTGAGGAAGCCAAAGGCCAAATAATACTTGTGGTGGCGGAAAAGGACCTTGTCACCGTGTATGTTAAAAGAACCATTCCTTTTTTTCGTTTAGTAAAACGCTTTGTAGAAAAATATTCCCTTTTAATGAAATAAAAAGTCAAAGGTTTTTTATACAGTGTATAAAATAAAGTCTTGTATTAGAACAAAATATGCCTCAATGAAAGTAGATTGAGACGAAGTCCCTTACCTCGTGTCTGACTTGACTCGATTGCTCTATAATCTCCTGAATAACAAACTAAAGTTAATTTATAATTTATTAATAACCTTTTCAAGTTTATTATTCCTTTTATATAACTTATTTCCTTTTTATAAACATTATGTAATCATTTAAGTTAATAAAGTTCATTTTGTCGATATTTGGTACTTTAGTCAAAATGGACTTCTTACAATTACATGTTGTTCATGTGGTCAAAGGTTCATTATATCCAGAATTTTATTCATGATTTGGATATCACATATATCATATATATCCATCATATACATGTATTTATAATAGTACATAACATTTAGAGGTAAGAAATGAAATGCACCGTTCATGGAGACGGTAAGCCATACGTACGCATTAACGCTACTTTCATTTCTATTTCATATTTAATGAAGTGAAATCATAATGATATTTAGGTATATTATAATTCCAGTATAATATAATATATAATATCATTAACTCCATCCTTTATACGTCCCATATATGGTATTAACGAATCAAATCACTTTGAGGGGGCGGTAGTCCGCACTTCCTAAAATGAAATTATCTTGTTTACCCATAATGGAAACCATAAAGGTATGTCATAAATGAAAAATACATAAGCATAAGGAAAACATAAACATAATATATATCATATATAAATATAGTGACATCTTAATGGCCACCATGAAAGGTGTTAAAAGAAGATTGAACAATCATCATTTCATGAGGCAGAAATTCGCCAACCACAGAAACATTATGTTTTTTAACCATTAGACGGAGGTGCGTGTAAGTGTAGCTCGAATACTTATCATAAAAACATCCTATTATATTTAAGATACTGGTGTTGTTACAAAATAAAGTAATTGAAATAGTTTAGGGGGTTGGAGAAGCAAAATAAAACAAAAGAACACAAGTGAATACATTACCTTGAAAACGGGTAACTCCTCTTGGTTTGAACCAAAAGGGTTTCTTGAAGAGATTTATGCCTAATGTAAGGCTTCTAGGATTAGGAGAGGGATGTGGAGAGATAAAATGAGCATATCTTGGTCGAACAAAAGGCTTTAGAGGTTTTGGTAATGTGGTAGACATGGGGGCCTTTTATAAGAGGAGAGGACGAGCACTCTTGGAAGGTCAAGAAATGTTACTTTATTATATAATGAGTTTCGGATTTTAAAGGTCCCAAAATTATATATTTCTAGGATAAGGTGATAAGGGATGGAAATATACCCATCCAATAAGTTTTTGACAAGTTTAGGTCTTAGATTTTACATTATCGTTTCATTTTATTTAAATCGTTAAATAATGAGGTAATCACTGCATCATCATAGTGTCATAAATAATTTATTTTATTTAATGTATAAAAATTATAAAAAAATATCATAATGTAGGAAATATTTTTAGCTCTATAATAAATATTTATAGTCAAAAATATGACTAGTATAACCCCATGTAAAAATTGTTTTAGTAAAACAATACATGTTTCTGACATTTTTATTTTAACTTTAAATAAAAAGTTATTAATGTCATTTTCCCACCAAAGTGGCTCCATGGGGTCCCCAAGTTGACCCATGGATTTGTTTGGTCGTCAATGACCCATCCAATAATTTTAGGACATGTGTCAATGTAATTTCATATTATTATAAAATTATTTATACCTTAAATTACACTAATTACCTTTAATCGCGATTTATAAAACATAAAAGTTACTATTCACCAAAAAATTATTTTAATCCAATTGAATCACATTTTACATTCTAATGACAACCATGTAACTCATATTTTTGAAATTAAATTCAAAAAAGTGGTAAAGATTCATTTAAACGAAAAATCAGTTTTTTAACTACCACTTAATGGTTTCACTATTCATCAAAAATTGATGTTTTTCAGAAAAATACCAAAAATTCACCCTAAGATATATTTGATATTCCTAATTCAAAAATGAGTTCCATTTTAAAAAATTCAAAACATATAATTTTCATTAATTAATTTAATAATTAATTCCCGTTGTCAAAAAAATTAGCGTGTTTTTATGAAATAATATATATCAAAAGATTTACACCAGTTTAAGTCCAATTTCAAAGTGAAATTAATTCCAATGACCACCATTGGATTAAATGGTAAAAATATATTATAATTTCACTTTAAAACCTATTCAGGAGATAATCCAACATATAAATAAATTAGATTAAAAATAGGTTTTGAATTAAAATTTAACATTTTTCATTATTCATTAAAAATTGAACTTTATCGGAAAAATACCAAAAATTTACACAAAGTAAATTTTGATGTCCTGATTCTAAAGAAAGATATTATTTGGTCCAAGAGAATGTATACTGGTTACCAAAACTATTTTTAAAGAGGGTTCTCCATCAAAAGGTGATAAATTGACCTTTTAGTGAATACTAGAGTAATTATGCTTAAGATTGAATTCTTTTCTTATTTTAAGCCTTTATCATTTATTGGATAAATGTAAAAACATTTAACAAACATAAATAATCATATTTTAGTTATTTATATTCATTCCCACCAATACAACGGCTACATGTTAACTACCATTTAAAATAATATTATTATATTATTAGTGTGCAACGTAAGATTTCAAAGAAACGCGTTGTTGTGTATCGGGTATGCTATAGAACATAGCAACCCCTTTAAAGTAAAATTAATATTTAATTCGGAAATATTAATAAATTTGAAAATTTATTATTCTTTATTTACCTGGGATGTTACATCTTTCCCCCCTTTTGGGAATTGTGTCCTCGCAATTTTATTCACTTATCAAAATAAGAGGGGGGGGTATTTATCCCTCATAGCATTTTCAGATTCCCTTGTTTCCTCTTAAACCATATGGTTTTTGCAAAAAACCTTTACCTGGTGAATTACCTTATTCCGCAACACATGTTCTCTATGGTCAAGAATCTGGACTGGTAGTTCTTCATAAGAGAGATTCTCTTCCAACTAAACTACCATTGGGCTCAAAACATGAGATGGATCTGGCATATACTTTCTCAACATCGAAACATGAAAAACATTGTGTACCTGAGATAAACTCGGAAGTAAAGCCACTCGGTAAGGAACTGATCCAACTCTCTCCAGAATTTCATATGGTCCAATGAACCTTGGACACACATTTCCTTTCTTACCAAATCGCATCAAACTTTTCCATGGTAAAACTTTGAGAAAAAACATGATCACCAACCTCGAAAGATAGATCCTTCCTCCGGTTATCCACATAACTTTTCTGCCTACTCTGGGCTGTTCTCATGTGTTTCTGAATCAACTGAACTTTTTTTGCCATCGCTTCTACCAATTCTGGTTCCATCAGCTTCCTTTCCCCTACTTTATCCCAAAATGATGGAGTTCGACAGCATTTTCCATATAATCCTTCAAACAGAGCCTTCTGTATTCTGGAATGAAAACTATTATTATATGAAAACTCATCCAAAGAAAGATGTTGGTCCCAACTTCCCTGATAATCCATCGAGCAAGCATGTAGCATATCCTCCAAAGTCTGAATTGTTCGTTCTAACTGCGCATCTGACTGAGGATGAAAAGCTGTACTAAAATTTAATTCAGTAACCAACGAATTTTGAAGGCCTTTCCAAAAGTTAGAAGTGAACCTGGGATCACGATAAGATACAACGGAAAGGGGAACTCCATGCAACCTTACTATCTCTTTAACATACAACTGAGCAAGTTGATCTAGAGACAAAGTATCTCGAATAGGAAGGAAATGAGCATATTTTTTCAATCAATAAACAATAAACCAGATTGCATTATTACCTTGAGATGTCTTCAGTAATACCACAACAATGTCCATGGATATATTTTCTCATTTTGACTCTGGCACCGATAATGACTGAAGAATCCCTTTCGGTAACTACCGCTCTGCTTTAACCTGCTGACAAGTCAAACAATTCACAGTAAAATTGGAAATATCTCTTTTCATTCCATCCCACCAGTAATACTCCCGCAGATCTTTGTACATCTTAGTACTGACAGGATGAACTGAAAACGGGAACTATGAGCCTCACATAACAACTCATTCTTCAACTGTGAATTACAAGGCACACATAATCTCTTCCAAAACCTCAAAACACAATCATTATCAATGTTAAATTTAGGGAACTTATCCTTCTAAACCAGCTCTACCTTTTTCTGCAACCCACTGTCTTTCTTCTACGCTTGCTTAATTCTGTCTGATAGAGATGATATCACTGACACCTGAAAAAAAAACAGAAGAACTTCCTGCACCATCAACTTCTATTCCAAAGTTCATCAAATCAAAAACCAAAGAATCTCTTTCCAAACGTAGCATGGTTTATGAAGCATTACTTTTTCGACTCAAATCATCAGCAACTTTATTTGCTTTTCCCATATGGTAATGAATTGTAAAATCATAATCCTTGATTAATTCCATCCATCTCCTCTATCTCATGTTCAATTCTTTCTGAGTGAATATATACTTTAAAATTTTGTGATTAGTATATATTTTACACTTTACTCCATACAAATGATGCCTCCAAATTTTTAGAGCAAAAACAACAGCAGCTAATTCCAAATCATGTGTAGGGTAATTTACCTCATTAATTTTCAACTGACGTGAATCATAAGAAATTACCTGACCATTCTGCATAAGGACATAACCAAGTCCCTTCAACGAAGCATCACTGTAGATAACAAACTCACCATTCCGGGAAGGAAGACCCAAAACTAGAGCATTCACCAATCTTCTTTTCAAATCCTGAAAAAAAATCATCACATTCTTTTGTCTAGATAAACTTAACACCCTTCCGAGTTAGCTTAGTCATTGGAAAATATAACTATGAAATTGTTTTAACAAACCTTCGGTAATAACCCGCCAAACCAATAAAACTATGGATCTCGGTTACATTTGTGGGTCTTGGCCATTCTTCAACAACTTTTGTTTTAGCAGGATCAACAGTTATGTCATTTTTTGAAACAATCTGACCAAGGAACAAAATTTGTTGTAACCAAAACTCACACTTGCTGAATTTTCCATACAGTTTCTTTCTTTTTGGGTTTGCAAGATAACACTTAAATGACTTTCATGCTCCTCTTTACTTTTAGAAAACACCAAAATATCATCAATGAATACAACCACAAACTTATCCAAGAACTCATGGAAAATTTTATTCATAAGGTCCATGAATACAGCAGGTGCATTGGTTAACCCAAAAGGTATAACTAAAAATTCATAATGGCCATATCTAGTACGAAACGCAGCCTTCGGAATGTCTGCTTCTATTACTTTCAACTGATGGTAACCCGACCTCAAGTCAATCTTCGATAAATATTGAGCTCCCTGGAGCTGATCAAACAAATCATCAATATGAGGCAAAGGATACTTGTTCTTAACAGTAATGTTATTCCAGGCTCTATAATCAACGAAAAGTCACATTGAACCATCACTCTTCTTAACAAACAAGACAGGAGAACCCCATGGTGATGTGCTAGGTCGAAGGAAACCTTTTTCTAATAACTCTTACAATTGTTTCTTTAACTCTAAAAGCTCAACTTGAGCCATTCGATAAGGGGGTTTTGAAATTGTCTTAGAATCAGGAACTAAGTCAACAATAAATTCAACTTCTCATCATGTATAATACCAGAAAACTCATCAGGAAAAACATCAAGACACTCATTTATCATTGGCACCTCATTAATTTGAACAGGTCCATTATTTTCAACAATATGTGCAAGGTAACATTCATTTCCATATTTTACTATTTTCTCAACTTCCTGATATGTTATCAAAAGAAAAGGTTCATTCTTGTACACAAAATGAAAATATCTCTTAAAATAAACCTCTTTAGCTCTTCATTAAAACTTAGCATGATAAATAGAAAGCCAATCCATGCTGAAAATAACATCAAACTCCACTAGAGGAAAAACAATAAGGTTTGCATGTAGATTCTTTCTGCACACAAGGATAGGAAGGTTCTTATAATTTTTTTTTGTCTCAACGCTCCCTCCGGGTGTTTTTACCATAAGTTTAGGATTCATATCTTGAGATGGAATTAAAAATTTACTAGAAAACTTCTTAGAAATGAAAGAATGTGTAGACCCTGAATCAAACAACACATTGGCATAATCTGTACAAACAAACAGTGTACCTAATACTACTTCATTCGATGGCCCAACATCTACTGAAGTAGTTGAAAAAGATTTCACCACTCCTTTCTTCTTCTAGTCTGGCTTCTTTCCCTCAGTTGAGTTCTTAGTTAGACACTCAATTGAATAATGACCCATTTCATTACACTTAATAAATCTTACCGTTGGCCTTTCATTTCCGGCTTGATCATCTTCCATACAGTTACGAGCAATATGACCAGACTTACCACACCGAAATCACTTTACAGACTTGGATAAACATTATCCAGGATGCATTTTACCACACTTCTCACAGGATGGATATTTTTTTTCTTACCTCCTTGCTTCTTTGATGAATTCTTCCCCTTTGCCTACCAACTAGACCTCTTATTCTATTGTTTTTCAGAGAACACCTGATCATCGGAAAACTCCATTTCCACCTTCTCTTCACATCGAACATGGTTTTCATAAATTTTGAACTCATGAGAAGCTAAAGACCTTCGATACCTTGGCTTAAACCCTGAGTAAAAATGGTTGATTTTACTATCAAGATCTCGTATGAAATTTGGAACATACCTTGTCAGTCGAGTGAACTTTTCTTTATAAGCAGCCACAGATTCATACTCCTACCTAAATTCTAAGAATTGTTTTTCCATCCTAAGACGAACCACCTTAGAAAAATATTTCTCAAGAAACATACCTTTGAATTCGTCCCAGTAAAGATCATCAATCTCATCACTATCCCTGATATTTTTCATCATCGACCACCAACGATCAGATTCACCTTCAAAAAGGTAAACAACAAGACTAACCTTTTGATGTTCTGAACACCCCATGACATCAAAAATCTTATCCAGTGCTTTAATCCACACATCTACTATCACAGGGTCAGATGATCCTCTGAATGATGGGGGATGTTGCCTCATGAAATGTTCTACCACTGAAATGTTCCTTTGCGGTTGATCTGGCTAATCTTGTGCATGGATACCACCACCATTTATAGCCCGAGTCAATTGTGCCATCACTGCAACAAACTATTCAGTCCCAAATCTGACCATCTCTGGTTGCTGATTTGGATGGTTGTCTTCCTCCTTATGTCGTCCCAACATAGCTTCCTTGTTTACTCTACGGAAAACCATTCTGAACACAGAAATATATTAGGTGAAGCAACATGGTAATCTTTAAATTCTATATCATTTCAATAATACAGTAAATTAATTTATAAATTTATCAATTTTCTAACTCCTAAAGTTTTCTAAACCAACCTTTGATACCAACTATAAGGCCCCAGCCTTAAACATTACTTAATATTGAATTAAATGAATAATTCACATTGAGCATCTTTTCAGGTTTAGAGTTTTAGAGAATTAAGAAATAACTATTACATCTCAAATGTTTACAAAGTAGTCACTTCTACATAGTTTCCCTCTTTTTTACAAAACATGAAATCTTGAAAAAAAGAGTCATGTCTTGTTCCATGTTTAAGACAGCATGTTTTTTCCTTGATCCCATCCTTGATCCTATTCCCAATTATGTCCTGTGAAAAACATTTCAAAAAAACTTTGGATGATCATAAAAAGCTCAGTAAGAGATACACATAGAAGGAAAACTGTTAGTTTTTCAAAACAACAAGTAAACCATGAATACTTTATCAAACTAATACTTTTCACCTTTAAGAAGTAGTAAAAACTCTTCACTGAATAAAAGATCATTACGTTCCCTTTTGTAAACAAAATATTTCCATAAAACCCATATAAAGAACACATAACATATAAAGGTAACTTGGGACATAAAAATTCTTAAATGGAATAACCATACGGTCAACTTCCACACATATCACTTAATGGAATAGCCATACGGCCGACTTCCATTCCGAATGCATTGGAGGTTATAACGTAACCACCCATCCTGGTATTCATAGCACCATTCATCATATGGTTTATCACGTAACCACCCGTCAAATGTCCATGTACCATTATAAAATCATAAGACATAAAGAAAATATAATGGAAAGAAAACATTTCCATATTTCAATCACAATATATCACTTAAATATATTGACATAAAAAATCAATTATCAAAACCATATTCAATACCAAAATACATAAAAGAGTATAAGGTATTTATTTATTTTTAAAAACATTATGGCTTTTTGGGGATGCCAAAGGTCAAATAATACTCGCGTCAGTGGAAAAGGATGTTGTCACCACGTATGTTAAAAGAAACATTCCTTTTTGTCATTTAGTAAAAATCTTTGTAGAAAAATATTCCCTTTGAATGAAATAAAAAGTCAAAGGTTTTTTTTACAGTGTATAAAATAAACTCTTGTATTGGAACAAAATATGCCTCAATGAAAGTAGATTGAGACGAAGTCCCTTACCTTGTGTCCGACTTGACTCGATTGCTCTTTAATCTCCTGAATAATAAACTAAAGTTAATTTCTACTTGCTTAAGAACCTTTTTCAAGTTTATTATTCCTTATATATAACTTATTTCCATGTTATAAACATTATGTAATCATTTAAGTTAATAAAGTTCATTTTGTCGATATTTGGTACTTAAGTCAAAAATGGACTACATACAATTACATGTTGTTCATGTGGTCAAACATTCATTATATCCAGAATGATATTCATGATTTGGATATCATATATATCATATATATCCATAATATACATTTATTTATAATAGTACATAACATTTATAGGTAAGAAATGAAATGCACCGTTCATGGAGACGGTAAGCTGTACGTACGCATGAACGCTAGTTTCATTTCTATTTCATATTTAATGGAGTGAAATCATAATGAAAAATAGGTATATTATAATTCCAGTATAATATCATATATAATATCATTAACTCCATCCTTTACATGTCCCACATATGGCATTAACGAGTCAAATCACTTTGAGGGGGCGGTAGTCCGCACTTCCTAAAATGAAATTATCGTGTTTACCCATTATGGAAACCATAAAGGTATGACATAAATGAAAAATACAGAAGCATAAGGAAAACATAAAAATAATATATATCATATATAAATATATTTACATCTTAATGGCCACCATGAAAGGTGTTAAAAGAAGATTGAACAATCATCGTTTCGTGAGATAGAAATTCGCCAACCACAAAAACAGTATGTTCTTTAACCATTAGACGGAGGTGCGTGTAAGTGTAGCTAAAATAATTCTCATAACTAAATCCTAGTATATTTAATATACTGGTGTTGATACAAAATAAAGTAATAGAAATAGTTTAGGGGATGGAAAAGAAAAATAAAACAAAAGAACACAAGTGAAGACATTCCCTTCAAATCGGGAAACTCCTCTTGGTTTGAACCAAAATGGTTTTTTGGAGAGATTTATACCTAAGGTAAGGCTTATAGGATGAGGAGAGGTATGTGAAGAGATAAAATGATCAGATCGTGGTCGAGCCAAAGGCATGAGAGGTGGGGGTATGGTGGTAGAGGTGGGGGCCTTTTATAAGAGGAGAGGAGGGGAACTCTTGGAATGTCAAGAAATGTTACTTTATTATATAATGTGTTTCAGATTTTAAAGGTCCCACAATTATATATATCGAGGATAAGGTGATAAGGGATCTAAATAAACCCATCCAACAGTTTTTTGACAAGTGTAGGTCTTAGATTTTTCATTTTCTTTTCATTTTATTTAAATCATTAAATAATTAGGTAATCGCTACATCATCATGGTGTCATAAAAAATTTAATTTATATAATGTATAAAAATTATAAAAAAATATCATGATTTATGAGATATTTTTATCTTTATAATTAATATTTATAGTCAAAAATATTACTTGTATAACCCCATGTAAAAATTGTTTTAGTAAAACCATAAATGTTTGTGAAATTTTTATTTTAACTTCAAATAAAAAAGTTATTAATGTCATTTTCCTACCAATGTGGCTCCATTGGGTCCCCAAGTTGACCCATGGATTTTTTTGGTCGACCATGACACATCCAATAAGGGTAGGACATGTGTCAAGGTAATTTCTTATTATTATAACATTATTTTTACCTTAAATTACACTATTTTCCATTAATTGTGATTTATAAAACTTAAAAGTTACTATTCACCAAAAAATTATTTTAATCCCATAGAATCACATTTTACATCCTAATGACAACCATTTATTTCATATTTTTGAAATTAAATTCACAAAAGTGGTAAAGTTTCATTTAAACGAGAAATAAATTTTTTAACTACCACTTAGTGGTTTCACTATTCATCAAAAAAATTGAAGTTTTTCATAAAAATACGAAAAATTCACCCTAATATATATTTGGTATTCCAAATTCAAAAATGACGCCCATTTTACGAAATTCCAAACCTATAAGTTTCATTAATTAATTTATTAATTAATTCCCACTATCAAAACAAATAGCGTGTTTTTATGAAACAATATATATCCAAAGATTGAGACTAGTTTAAGTCCAATTTCAATGTAAAATTAATTACAATGACCACCATTGGATTAAATGGTAAAAATATATTCTAATTTCACTTTAAAACAAATTAAAAAGATAATATAATCATATAAATAAATTAGATTAAAAATTGTTTTTTAATTAAAATAGAACATTTTTCACTATTCATTAAAAACTAAACGTTATCGGAAAAATACCAAAAATTTACACAAAGTAAATTTTGATGTCCCGATTCCAAAAAAAGATTTTATTTGGTCCAATAGAATGTATAAGAGAGACCAAAACTATTTTTAAAGAGGGTTCTCCATCAAAAGGCGATAAATCGGCCTTTTAGTGAATATTAGAGTAGTTATGCTTAAGATTGAATTATTTTCTTATTTTAAGCCTTTATCACTTATTGGATAAATGTAAAAACATTTAACAAACATAAATAATCATATTTTAGTTATTTCTATTCATTCTCCCCAATACAATGACTACGTGTTAACTACCATTTAAAATAGTATTATTATATTATTAGTGTGCAACATAAGATTTCAAAGAAACTCGTTGTTGCGTATCGGGTACGCTATCGAACATAGTCACCCCTTTAAAGTAAAATTAATATTTAATTCGCAAATATTAATAAATTTGAAAATTTAATATTCTTTATTTACCTGGGATGTTACAAAGACAGCATGACTTTTCATTGATCCCATAATTGACCCTATTCCAGATTATGTCCTGTGAAAAACATTTCAAAAAAACTTTGGATGAGCATAAAAATCACAGTAAGGGATACACATAGAAGGAAAACTGTTAGTTTGTAAAAACAACAAGTAAACCATGAATACTTTATCAAAGTAATTCTTTTCACCTCTATGAAGTAGTAAAAACTCTTCCCTGAATAAAAGATCATTACTTACCCTTTTGTAACCAAAAGATTACCATAAACCCCATATAAAGAACACATAACATATAAAGGTAATTTGGGACATAAACATACTTAAATGGAATAATCATATGGTCGAATTCCACACATATCACTTAATGGAATAGCCATACGGCCGACTTCCATACCCAATGCATTGGAGGTTATAACGTAACCACCCGTCCTGGTATTCACGGAACCACCTGTCATATCGTTTATCACGTAACCACCCGTCAAATGTCAAAGTACCATTACAAAATCATAAGACATAAAAAAATATAATGGAAAGAAAATTTTTCCACATTTTGAATCAAAATATATCACTTATATATATTGACATAACAAATTCATTATCAAAACCATATTCAATACAAAAATACATAAAAGTGTGTAAGGTATTTATTTCATTTTAAAAACATTACGGCTTCTTGACGAATCCAAAGGCCAAATAATACTCGTGGTGGTGGAAAAGGACGTTGTCACCACGTATGTTAAAAGAAACATTCCTTTTTGTCATTTTGTAAAAAACATCATAGAAAAATATTCCCTTTGAATGAAATAAACAGTCAAAGGTGTTTTATACAGTGTATAAAATAAAGTCTTGTATTAGAACAAAATATGCCTCAATGAAAGGAGATTGAGACGAAGTCCCTTACCTCATGTCTGACTTGACTCTAATTCTCTTTAGTCTCCTGAATAATAAACTAAATTTAATTTATACTTTCTTAAGAACCTTTTTCAAGTTTATTATTCCTTTTATATAACTTATTTCCATGTTATAATCATTATGTAATCATTTAATTTAATAAAGTTTGTTTTGCCGATATTTGGTACTTAAGTCAAAAATGGACTTCTTACTATTACATGTTGTTCATGTGGTCAATGATTCATTATATCCAGAATGATATTCATGATTTGGATATCATATATATCATATATATCCAGCATATACTTGTATTTATAATAGTACATAACATTTAGAGGTAATAAATGAAATGCACCGTTCATGGAGATGGTAAGCCGTACGTACACATGAACGCTACTTTCATTTCTATTTCATATTTAATGGAGTGAAAACATAATCAAATATAGGTATATTATAATTCCATTATAATATCATATATAATATCATTAACTCCATCCTTTATACGTCCCACATATGGCATTAACGAATCAAATCACTTTGAGGGGCGGTAGTCTGCACTTCCTAAAATAAAATTATCGTGTTTATCCATAATGGAAAACATAAAGGTATTTCATAAATGAAAAATACATAAGCATAAGAAAAAAATAAAAATAATATATATCATATATTAATATATTGACATCTTAATGGCCACCATTAAAGGTGTTAAAAAAGATTGAACAATCATCGTTTCGTAAGGCAGAAATTCGTCAACCACAGAAACAGTATGTTCTTTAACCATTAGAAGGAAGTGCATGTAAGTTTTTCTCGAATCCTTATCATAAAAACATCCTAGTATATTGACGATACTGGTGTTGTTACAAAATAAAGTAATATAAATAGTTTAGGGGGTTGGAGAAGAAAAATAAAACAAAAGAACACAAGTGAAGACATTACCTTCAAATCCGGTAACTCATCTTGGTTTGAACCAAAAGGGTTTCTTGAAGAGATTTATGCCTAAGTTAAGGAATCTAGGATGAGGATAGGTATGTAGAGATATAAAATGATCAGGGAGTGGTCTATACAAAGGCTTTAGAGGTGTGGGTAAGGTGGTAGAGGTGGGAGACTTTTATAAGAGCAGAGGAGGGCCACTCTTGGAATGTCAATAAATGTTACTTTATTATATAATGCGTTTCTGATTTTAAAGGTCCCGAAATTATATATTTCTAGGATAAGGTGATAAGGGCTCGAAATGAACCCATACAATAGGTTTTTGACAAGTTTAGGTCTTAGAGTTTACAATATATTTTCATTTTATTTAAATCATTAAATAATGAGGTAATCACTGCATCATCATGGTGTCATAAATAATTTAATTTATTTAATGTCTAAAAATTATAAAAAAAATATCATGATGTAGGAAAGATTTTTATCTTTCTAATGAATATTTATAGTAAAAAATATGACTTTTATAACACCATGTAAAAATTGTTTTAGTAAAATAATACATGTTTGTGACATTTTTATTTTAACTTTAAATCAAAATTTATTAATGTCATTCTCCTACCAAAGTGGCTCCATGGGGTCCCCAAGTTGACCCATGGATTTTTCTTGGTCCGCCATGATACATAAAATAATTTTGGGACATGTTTAAAGGTAATTTCATATTATTATAACATTATTTTTACCTTTAATTACACTAATTACCTTTAATTACGATTTATAAAACTTAAAAGTTTCTATTCACCAAAACATTATTTTAATCCCATTGAATCAAATATTACATCGTAATGAAAAACATTTATGTTGGATTTTTGAAATTCAATTCACAAAAATGGTAAAGTTTCATTTAAGCGAAAAATCAGTTTTTTAACTACCACTTAGTGGTTTCACTATTCATCAAAAATTGATGTTTTTTAGAAAAATACCAAAAAATCACCCGAAGCTCTATTTTTTATTCTGAATTCAAAAATTATGTCCATTTTAAAAAATTGAAAACATATAAGTTTCATTATTAATTTAATAATTAATTCCTGTTGTCAAAACAAATAACGTGTTTTTATGAAACAGTATATATCAATAGATTGACACTAGTTTAAGTCAAATTTCAAAGTGAAATAAATTCCAATGACCACCATTGGATTAAATGATAAAAATATATTATTATTTAACTTTTAAACCAATTCAAAATATAATATAATAATATAAATAAATTATATTAAAAAGATTATTTGAATTAAAATAAAACATTTTCACTATTCATTAAAAATTGAACCTTATCGGAAAAATACCAAAAATTTACACAAAGTAAATTTTTATGTCCTGATTCTAAAGAAATATTTTATTTGGTCAAAGAGAATTTATAAGAGTTTCCAAAACTTTTTTTAAAGAGGGTTCTCCATCAAAAGATGATAAATCGACCTTTTAGTGAATATAATAGTAATTGTGCTAAAGATTGAATTATTTTCTTATTTTAATCCTTTATCTTTCATTGGATAAATGTAAAAACATTTAACAAACATAAATAATCATATTTTAGTTATTTATATTCATTCCCACCAATACATCATCTACGTGTTAACTACCATTTAAAATAATGTTATTATATTATTAGTGTGCAATGTAAGATTTCAAAGAAACTCGTTGTTGCGTATCGGGTACAATATCGAACATAGAAACCCCTTTAAAGTAAAATTAATATTTAATTTTAAAATATTAATAAATATGAAAATTTATAATTCTTTATTTACCTGGGATGTTACACTTATGGTTGTGTTTCACATGATTTGGAAATTTTCTTAGAGAAATTTTGGCATGGTACTGAAGCAGGTTAACTGTTATTTAATATGAATTGATTAATTAGTAATCATATTTGTTGCTTTATTTCATGAACTTATTATATAGCTGGTTTTGTTTAGACATGATAGTGGTGATCTATTTATTTTTAATCACACTCTATGAAGGCCACTGTTTGCTACCTGAAAAGTTTACAAGGATGCTAGTTTAGGTAAGGGAAAAGATCTTTTATGTTTATTGTTTCTTGCTAAATGGGATGGTAGTTTGATATGGGACTGATTAGGTATTCAGAAGAAATTAATTTTGATTTTATTTGTGGTATCCATTTATTATATTTGTTTGAATTTTTATTTTTCATTTAGTTACTGTTCATTCTATACTTACATTGTTATTATTTATTTCGTTTACTTGGACTATCCTTTACTTTTAAATTGTATGAATTACTATTACCATTGTTTTCATTACTCTATTATTTTTTATTTTCATTGTATTATTTTTCTTACCAGGGGTTATAGTCTCCCAACTATATTATTTACCCCACTAATGCTAATTGGAATCCTTTAATGTATAGGGAGGAATGGATGTAGTCCCGTAAGCTTCCTGATTTTACAACCAGAGAGAGATCTAGATTGTGGGATGTTACAAAGTGGTATCATAGGATCATGTTTTTTCCTCTACTTATTTAGTATTTTGTAAAGGTATAAAGGATACTACTATATGTCATGACATAGTAATGATATTGTTCATGAGTGTAGCTAACACATGTATGGGATAAAATTTGAGTACCAAGGATGGTATTTCTATTAATGATGTTCTCTTATTATAGTTTGATGTTATGTCACCTTGGGTGATTCCCACATTGTGTAACGTAATTGTTTCCTAATATTTCTACCTATGGACTAGTATAAAGTGATATTAGTATTTATTCATTATGGTAGGAAGATAAGAATATATATTGACAATAACTATTTATTAATGGACATATTTATTTCACGTGATATATTTTCATATATGAACCATGAAAAGATATCCATACTATATCTCATAAATAAAATGAAAGAAACTATTATGTCATGAAAATTAACTTGTTAATCCATGTTTAAAAAAACCATGATAAAATTGTTCTCTATTTTTTTCACCTATTGAGGTAGAAATAATCGCTATATAGTTTTCAAATGAGTGATTTTTTTGTAGATAAAATGCCTCATCATCATTTTGAATTGAGCATTAGGAGAGAGGAAATCAATGCACTCATATGGTAGATGAACTAGAGATTTATATAGAACATGAGAATCATATGGATGTTTATATTCATGAAAGATTCACGTGGTTCATGTGATCCATGTAAAGGGAGACTTTTTGCACTATGATTTTGATGTTCGAGATGATTAGATGGTTTCATGTATAATATTTTATTATATTCACTAGTGAGGGAGGCCCCTAAGAAACCAATTTCTAGATTTTGTTTTTTAGAGGACCTTCAAGAACCTTGTGACACCCATTTATTAGAGGGTGAAGCATTCGTCCTACACTACTCATGGACCATCCATACAATGGTGGGACACTATAGTGAAATATGGGTACCAAGAAGAGTTATCCTATAAGGAATTCGAGGTAATGTTTCCAAGCCACTTCTATCTTGATACATTACGGGATGATAATTCTTACAAGTTCATGAAATTGAAACAAGGCTTCATGTTAGTGATGAACTACACTAGAAATTTCACCGAATTTCATCACTCTACACAATGATTAATATAAGAAGAGATTGTTAGAGTGAAGAATTTCCAATATGGGATTCTCTATGAGACCATGTCATGGGTAAATTCTATTAACTTGAGTAGATTTTTGAATGCGAAGAATAAGGATCTAATCATGTAAGGTAACCCGAGAGAGTCCCTATGCATCGACCATTCTATTTTATCTAGTAAAACTAGGAGTTATTCCCTTGGTTTTAATAACTTCCACAATGATAGATATCACTAAGGTAATAGTGGGAGGATAAGTCAGGGTAGTGGGAAACCATCTTAGGACTATGTTTTGTTGTAGTTCTACCATTGTAGAATGTTTTGTCAAAAGTGGCTCAAGTGTCCATAACATACAATGGAGTTAATTTTTTAAAGTAGTATGGGAAACGTTTAGTGGTTTTTTTGGGTAATTCAGTATCAAAGAAGTGGTAGGGGATCAGGATAGGTACCTGAGCCTACAAAGGACACAACTAACCCTCAACAGATTGGTAGTTTGAGTTCCACTGGCCATTCAATTAAAGTAAAGAGATGATGTGCACTAGTCCTAGAGTGGAAGTTCTGGGCAGAGGAAAAAACCCATGGGTGTTAGACTAGAGCCCAATGTAGAGGTAAAACTCAGCTGCATGCTATCCATTCTTCACCATATTTTTTAGATACATGACAATCTACTATCAGAGGAGCAATTCATATATAATCTACTATTTCTTTTGTTTTATTTGATACAAGAGCATCAAATTACACTGTATTTTATTTTATTTAAACAGTTTTGGATTGGTTGTGGGAATTTTGGATGGTGTTTTAAGCATTGAAACAACATTTAGTGTACAGTCAAAGAATGTCAAATTTTGAAAGATTTATTCTCTAGAAATTATTTTTTATCTTTTTTTTGGGAACCATTTGTATTATAAATGATAGGATTAAATTTTATTCTTAGTATGAATTTTATAGTTTCCTAACATGTTCGTATCAACTATTTTCAGATGAGAGTTACTTTTTAATCTCTAGAACGAGGCAGCTACCTTCACTAGAGTGTATGGGATTTCATTGTAGTCATGCAGGATCAATTTAGTGCATATTGGATTGTTTCATAGCTCTGATATCAATACTTTTTTAGGATTGTGGTGGAATATATCATGATACTTTTCCTCCATTGGTAGAAAGTTTTTATGACGCTTTTACTAACATGTTTTATGTCTTACTTCTTGAGTGGGAGATCAACATCATGAATGCGTTGATTCTAGAAGAAGACTGAATTTCAATACATTAATATATTATAACACTAGTAGAGATTTTGGAATAGAATGTTTAGTTGAAATATCTACAAGCCAAGAGTATCGTACGACCTAGTACATCTCTGTGGAGTTCTCTAGTTTTTTTCATCAATAAGGTTGATGGGACTTTTTAGATTTGTCTGATTTATCAGAGAATAAACCAGATTATGGTCAGGAAATTGATTTTTAGAAGAGAGGAATCCATTTCACATTGTGATGTATATATTTCATGACCCCAATGGTTTAAACTATTTTTTATATACATATTTAATGTGATCAAGTGATAATTTTTTTAATAAACTGAGTGTCTTGGTGGGGATGGATCTGCATGCATAGAGTTTGCATGGTTTTTTTGGTATCTAGTTAGAAATTATTATATTCAATTGATGGTGTAAATTGAGTCATCTTCTTCTTACCATGGGGTGCTGGGTTATTTTGGATTCATGGAATATGCTCGTGTTTGATGATCTTTCATATTCTCTTCTTAGTATGATGGTGAGAGGAAGATTCCTTATAGTAGATTTTGGAGGATTGTTCAAGTGGTGTTATAGGTATCCTATGCTCAAGAGTCTATAGAATTAATCATCTTCTCTATATGAGTCTCTTATAGGACACATGCATTGGGTGTGTTGGAACATGCTGACCATTGGTTAGAAGATTAATATGGATAAGTCCTATGTGTAGGGAATTATGAGAGGGGTTGGATTGGTCAGGAATAGTTAAGAAACTTTCACGGAATCCTTCAATTAATTCTATGTTCCCCATTATTCTATCATGGATGAGGTTAAGGCTCTTCTCAATTGGATCTTTATATCTAGGATTTAGAATATCATCATTCATGAGGTGGAAGTGGATTTTTTTTACTGTATTAGTTTCTCATAGGTTAGTCTACACTACATTGGTCCATTGGTTATTAGTTTAGATCATGTATGACTCTATTAGAATATAATGTGAATTTCACAGATAGTTTTATTGAGGGTAATTGAGGACAAGATAATTTGGAATTTTGTTGTTATGATCATTACCATATTATATAATTTTTATATTGGCTTACTTCCCCAATATTTCAAGTGTATTTTGAAAGAGAAAACTTTATGACACCATCATTTTATACCCTATTTTTTTTTATGGTTAAATCACTATTTAATAAAATTTCATACATTTGTGTCATGTAAAAGTGTCTCAACCATGACTTCTCCCATCTTGCAGCACCATTGTGTGGGATGACCAAGAAAGAGATGAATATTTTTTGGTTGGATGCATGAGAGATATACTTTTAAATAATTAAGTGAGTGAGAAATACAACATCTATCCTCACCTAACAAATTCCATCTATAATATATACCATTATCTATGATGCATCCAGAGTTGGACTCATAGAAAGTTGAATTTAGGAGGATTGATTCATTGCTAATAGAACCAGAAATATAAGACAAAAATAGTGGAAGTATCATACTCATGAACTAGATTTATATATAGTGGTACACACACGGAAATTCTAGAAAAAATATATTTTGGGTGATAGGTTTGTGGTGTATATGAACCACAAAGGCCTCAGGTACATCGTTTCTCAGAGAGATATAAAACATTGGTAGGGAATGTTGGTTGAGTATCTATAGTCTTTCAAGATTGAGATAAATTATTCACTAGGAAATGGAAAATTTATTACCAATTAATTGATCTAGAAGACACATAAAAATGATTTTCGAGATTCATGTATTGAGTGGAGGATGATGGAACTATTTTTACACATGCATATTCATTTTTAGGGGTCCTTGGGATGAGAATCTTTGAATCCAACATCTATTAACCAGGATTTTGGAATAGATCTATACTGAGGAAATATTGAATTTGGAGGCTTTAGATATGAAGGAAAACTTATATAGTGGGGAGACACCAAAATGATGGTATCTTGGATGTGAAAATTATCTTATATTATTTGGTAGAGTATGGGTACCTAAAGGCTTTCACAAAAAGTTGATGGGAGATATTCACTCTTCTAGATGTGTGGTATATCGAGGTCTGACAAAGAAGTATCGTGAACTTAATTTTTTTTAAAGGTGATTCCTTGGTAAAAAAAACCAAAGAAAAAATATTAAAAAAAGGAATAAATATTACAAGAGTCTAAAATATGGGATTATATTACAATATTTTTCATGAAAGGAAAGGAGGGTAATGGGGAGGTCATCGAACCAAGTAATTTACTGATTGACTCCCATGTTGGCTAGACCATCTGCAACCGCTTTGGCTTCCTGATAAAAATGTTTGTTGATATAGTTAATATCGTTATACAAATGGGAGAAATCCATCCGAAGGGTAGTACTTGGCCAAGCAAGGTGGATTACGCCATTCCAAATTGCTTGGACAATAGTCATCGAGTCACTTTCGATCCAAAGATTATTCCAACCAAAGGATTTGGAAAAGGTAATGGCCTGAATCAAGACCATCATCTCATATTAGAGGGAGGTGGAAATTCAACATTTACCCATGAAGCATCCAAGGATTTGGCCATGGTGATTTCTGAATGCATCCCATACATCATGTAGGTCCTCGATTACCCTTGGAGGTGTCTTCGATATCGATCTTGATCCATCCAGGAAGGGGGGGATCTCCAGAACACCTCTAGTGTACGATGAAGCTAACAAAAATTTCCTTTAATCCTGATATGCCTCAAGATCACAAAGTTATGCATGGTGTTTTGGAAATATCCCTTTTGAATTGGGGCAGCTTCTTGTATGGAAATGAGGATCCTCATTCGACCATCATTTTGATTGAATGAGTAATTATGATGAATAATAGCATTCATATCATACCAAATCACATGATAGATCTCATCAACCGCATCATGGAATAGTTTTTTGATTTTTTGAGAGACTTTTTTTTATGAACCTTTTTTAAGTTGAGCATTGACAGAATTAAGCCTCAACCATCTGCAGTCAAAATGTCAAGAATATAGTTCCTAAAAACAGAAGTAGTAGCACAAGACGGAAAGAGGTGGTTAGAATCTTCCCTATGTTTATTAAAAAAATTTCATTTAGAACAGAGCTGGATGCCAAAATATTGGAGGAAAATTTTAGCGGTCAGTATGTTGTGAGAAAGATTCAATATGAGGTTGAATCGCGATGGTTTTATCCAAGGTTTTTTGAATTGTTTTAACCTACTACAGTCATTTTCTGAGTTACAAAAAAATGTTTATAGAAATGTTTTGAGTTGAGCATACCATTGTGAGAAGGTTCCCAAGTTAATAAATAATTGGTGGGATAGAAAGAGTAGTTGTAAATAACATTTAAAATAGTGTCAGGAAGGTGATCATGTTGGGAGTTTAAAATTTCTCTGATAGATCTGTTGGTAATATCAGGGTTTTGATCAGGAGGAAACATGGATATTAAAGGAATTCCAGTCCAGTTTTCCAACCAAAATTTCATAGAGGAGTCTATGGAGACCATCCATCTAGAGTTATGCATAATATTAGTGAAGGAGTTTTTGATGGAGGGCCAGATAGATGAGTTAATGAAGTTTTACTTTCCCATTTTAAGCCTATCTAGAAACCTATTTTTTTAGAATGGAAATAGTTTCAGATGTATTGTGAAAAAGGTTCCAGGTGAGTCTTTCTTTAAGGGAATCATTTAATTGGTTGATATTTTTAATACCAATACCACCATTTTCGATGGGTTTGCCTTATTTTGACCAGGGAATAGTGACAAGTTTTCTTTCTAGAGTGATACCAGTCTAGATAAAGTAATTTATGGCTGTGTTTATTTTGTTAATGAGTCCAACTGGCCATTTATAGACCATAATTTAATAAACCCTCTTGGATATAATATTGGATTTAACAAGGCAATTCCTTCTGGGCATATAGAGAGATTTAACATTCCAAGAAGAAATTTTATTTAGAACTTGGTCAACTATAGTAATAAAGTGACAAGATTTGGGTCTACCCCAAAAAACGGGAACACCAAGACAGGTGAATGGAAGCATGCCTTATTTTCGACCCAAGTCACAGAGAATGTTACATTTTCTGTCAGGAGGGAAATTCTTCCCAAAAAAGATGCAAGATTTGTTCCAGCTAATGGTTGGACCAAAAACCTCTTCATAGTGTGAGATCACATTTTTTAGGTTAAGGATGTTTCTTTTATTCTCCTGAAGGAAAATTATGATGTCAGAAGCATAAAAAAGATGAGTGGGAGCATTCACATTTCTAGAGACATTAATGGGATTTATTTTGTTCTGGTTTACCAGCCTGTTGATCAGGTGATTGGGGTATTCTTCTACTATCTAGAAGAGAACGGAAGAATGGGGTTCACCATGCCTAAAACCTTTAGTTCATTTAATATAACCTTTATGTGAGCCATTTACCAGTATGGAGATAGACGCCGAGTTGAAGAGAGTTTTGAATGCAGATATAAAATAGGTGTTAAAACCATAACCATGAAAGACATTGAAAATAAAAGTCCATTCCATGGTGTCAAAATCATTTTTGATGTCAAGCTAAATCTCTATGTTGCCTCCCATATTGGATGTATTAAAATTATTGACACACTCCGAGGCGATGAAAATGTAGTCTTGAATGGATCTTCCCTTTGTAAAACTAAATTGGTTCCACAAGACAATTTTGTTCGTGAGAGTGGAAATTCTGTTGGAAACGATTTTTGTGATCACTTTAAAAAGTTTGTTGATAAGAGAAATGGTTCTAAAAAAATGAATTTCATATTCGTTATCCACATTCGGTATCATGCTGAGAAACTGGGCATTTTGGGAGTGAGGGGGAACCCCATTGGTGAAAAAGGTTTTAACAATTTTACAAACATCAACTTGAATCACATCCCAATAATGCTGGAAAACCCCATTGTTGAAACCATCAGGGCTCGGGGCACTATCAGGGTTCAGACTAAAGGAAATGTATTTTATTTCATGATCCTTCGGGGTGTTAGGAAGGAATGAGTTGTCCTCATAATTTATCATAAGATGAATTACATGAGGTAGGAGGTCTCTGTTTATATCAGGACCATTGAAAATTGTTTCATAGTGGGAGATAATATGATGAGCGATGTCATCCTCATTGTCAAAGATCATGTCCCCGTCATTAGGTGAAAGTCATAATAACATTTTTTATTAGATGTTTCGCCTATAATTAGGTGAATTTCGGGCATCAAAGGAATTCTAGGTCATTGCATCATCTTCTAATTTTTTAATGGAAATGGGATGAAGTCATTTTGTATTTTTTATAGGATTACCTAGGGCACATCACAAGAATGATACTTTATGGGGTATCATAGATCAACTGATAATGGTTTCTTATTTTTTTCTTATCAGGGATATTATCATCGTTGATGATATCTGTATTCATAATGTGCTTGAAAGAGTTTAGTCGCATAGTGTTTTGAAGAGTCTCATTTTATATATAGTTCTTCATTTCATATCCTGGTTTTGAATGGTTCTTTATAAGGATTTGGAATTTTAGGTTCAGTTGGGAATAAACTATCATCCACAGAATAATGAACAATTTGAATAGACTATTTAGATGGAAAAGAATATGTTATGAGCTGGTTTTTTAGATTTTGGAGGTTTATGGGAGAAACATTTTTCACTCATGGAGGTCTCATATAATAACAACATCCATGCTTCAATCAAAATGTCACCCTTTATGGAATTAAATGACAGGTTGTTCCATTCACCAATTTTAATGTTTTAAGTAGTCGAGTAAACATTTGTTGGACCTAGTTTCATGCTTAAAATGACTTAGTTGTTTTAGTTAGTTAAGAGGTGGATGGTGACCACATAGAGTCGTCAAAAATGATACATTGAAGATTGAAGAAGTCCTTCAGATTTTGAGGTTGGGTTTAATAGGGTTTTACATGATTTTGGAAGGCTTCAGAAGTGGTTTGGGACCATCTACAAAATCCATGATTAATGAAGTCTGTAGGACATTTACATGTCATGTATAAGTTACATGATAGGTAACTGTTTCCATGAAGATTCTGTGAAATGGGTTTATTATATGATATGAATAAATTATATGAAACCAATTCAAATATTGTAATGTTCTATTAGGGTTATTTCAATCCAATGTGGTCGATTTATGGTAATAACTCAAAAATTGATAATTACACTAAGTGAATGGATTACATGTCGCATAATTATAAGGCTTATAATTTTTAAATCCAAAATGAATGTATGATCAATTCATCATTCAAATTAATCCCTCCTCTCTCTAAAACATAGAGATCCCAGGTTATTTTGGATTGATTATTTTTCTACTGTACATCTTATCCTAGTGTCTGATAATGGATGAGTTATTTTTCGTTGTGTTTCTCCTCTCATCCATAGTTATTCATATATGTGGTGTAGTCTTCTGAACACATGGAATTTTTTTAGTCAAGATGATTCAGGATCTATGGTTCTTCTTGTGATCTTGTTTTCTTTCTTTTTTTATTTTCATTACAGTTGGATGTGTTAGTTAAATCACTAGATTAAAGGCAGGTAGTATAAATAATTCAATGGCTTGTTTCTATTTACGGTATCTAAATCATTGTCTCATAGAACTAATATAACATGTGAATAAAACAATTGAATATTGGTTAATGATAAATCATTTTTTTATTATTTATTAGATCTATTTGGATCCAATGTGTTGCTACATAGCTTTCAGCTACTCATAGAGTGATCCTACCCTGGAATAATAATGAATTAACAAATATATTAATATATGTTTTAGTATGACATTAAATATTAGGTTATTTTCTATGATAAATTCACCATGAAAATGAATTAACTATTTATTCAGATTACTCATGATAATTTTCTATGAAATGGGTGTGTATAATTTCATTATAACAACATGATATATAATGTATTGAATGAATGGGTAATTAAACGAAAAATTGAAGTTGAAAGAATTTTCTATTTTGGGTTTTTTGATTTTTTGATGAGTTATCCATGTTGTTATGAATTTTGTTTAGGTTCATTCTATAATTCAAATATATAGGGTATTGTCCTAGATTCATGTAGAATTGTATATATAAATGGTTATTTCTTGATGTTGAAATGCCTATTTAAAGGTATATTCTTATTTGATGAATTTCTTATATAAATAGATTTTCCTTATGATGCTATAATTATTATAAGGCATGAATTAGTTTTGTTTTTTATATATAATTATGGTTGTGGATGTAATGGTTGTTGTACATGCTCATAGATTTTATGAAATGGTGTTGAAGTAGGATGACTGTTGTTTTTTTAATTGATTAAAAACTTCACGTATTTATCAATTTATTTAATACACTTATTTTCATGATAATTTAGTTTATACTTGGTGGTGTTGATCTACTGAGTTATAATCACATCATATCTTGGATTCAATTTGGTACCAAAAAGGATTACATGGATTAAGGATTGGGCATGGGGAAAAGTCCTTCCTATTGATTGTAACATGCTGGATGGGTTAGAGGATAGAAACAGGACTAATCAAGGATTATGGACATGGGTCTATTGATTTTATTTCTATCACCTTGTTCCTTGATTTGTTTGAATCCTAGTATGTCATTTAGATACATTTCAACCTCAAATTACAATGTTATTATTTATTTTGTTCACCAGGTTTATCCTATACTTTTTAGATTTATGATGTATTGTTTCATCTATTTCCATTACTCTAATATTATTTATTTCTATTGTATTATTACACATATTTACGGGGGTATAAAAAATCAAAAATATTCTTTAAACCCACTTCTAGTCATTATCCTTTCCCGTATAGCGATGTGCACTTAAGGTCCCATAACAAACCTAATTTATCCATGTTAGAGAGTGATGGATTGAGTGACGTTACAATGTGGTATCCAAGAATATGGGTTTTTCTTTTCTCTTGATTAATTATTTTAGAAAGGTGGAAAGGATACTTGGAAGTGTTGGTACATGGTAATGATCTTGTGAAAGTGAGTATTTAGACCATGTACAATTTAAAAACTCTGATCCAAGGGATGAGATTGATGTTCCTATTGTTCACTTGTTATGGTTTTATGTTATTTCATCTAGGGTGATTCACGTGTTCTCCGATGTTATTATTTCTTTACATTTCTATCCATGGCCCATAATTACATGATATTAGTATGCATGTATCATAATAGGCACATTAGAATATATCTTGAGATTCATTTTTCATGATATGAACATATTTATTTCATGTTATATATTCTCTTATATAAACTATGAAAATAAATTCATGTTGTATCTAATAAATAAAATGAATTAAACTATTATTTCATGATAATTCACTTTTCATTACTTGTTTAAAGAAACCATGATCTAGTGGTTCTCTATTGTTGTCACTGGTTGAGGTTGACATTTTTGTTATCCAGTGTTATATGGAGTATGTTTGTCTCATAAGGAAGAAGTCTCCATGGCATCTTTAGATTGAAAATCATGAGAGATAAAATTTGAAAACTTCTAATATAACTAAACTAGATCATCCTATAGATCTCGAGAATAATTCAGATATTCATCATCTTGAATTATTCTTGATGTTCATGTGATTCATTGAAAGGGAGAATATTTGATCCCTAACTTTCATGTCAGAGGTGACGAGAGAGTTTTATCTTTTTCCATCTGCCTATGTTAAGTTGGGAGACATGCATCCTTGAAGATGAGTTCTTGATCAAATCATTCTAGATAATCTTAATGTACCTAGATACACCCAATAATGGGAGGTTGAAACATTCTACATACATGTCTTTTAGACCATCCAAGCATTTGTGAGACACTATAGAGAAAAATTAGTAGCAAGAGGAGTTATCCTAGAAGGAATTAAAGTAGAAGTTTCTTAGATAGTTATATCCTAGAATTATGAGGGATGAGAGGGATTGTGATTTCATGCACCTAGAACATGAGATAATGTATATGATATAATACAATAGATGTTTCAATGACTTGCAGCACATTGCACCATATTTAGAAACATACACAATTTCTAGGGTAGGGAATTTCGATAATGGGATTCTCTATGAGATCAGGTCATAGGTAAACATTTTTCGATTTAGTAGCTCTTTGGATGTGATGAATTAGGATTTTATTATAGAAGGGAAAATTAGAGTGGAATTGAGCATCAGTCTAGAATTTTTAATAGGGTGCAATCAGGGTTCTTCTTTTGGTGGAAAAAAGTGTCATTATGATAGTTATCACTAAGGAAACAATGGGAAGAGAAGTCAGGGAAGTGGCCATCAATCTCTTGAAGATATTACATTATAGTTCTATAAATGTTGAAACTTTGGACCAAGTGTCCATAGTGTATACACCCTTATTTGGAGTGTAGTGATTTTGGTAGGATGGTCCACATTTAGAGGCTTTCAGAGATGTGTAATAACAGAGTAGTGTAATGGGATCCGAAAAGGTACCCGAGTTTGGGAAGGACACAACTACCCCTCATCGGACTAGAAACTAGAATTCCCCTAGACCTTCAGGTTTATAAATGGGATGTGTTACACCAATGTAGGATAGATAAAGCGAGGTAGAGGGAAGATCCCAAGGGCCTCCGAATGGAGCCTAGGTAATATGATAAATTCAATTGTATACAATGCAGTATTATCTAGATAGTTTGGATGCATGAAATTCTACCATAAATGGTATGATTCTTATATCATCTACTATTTATTGTGTTTATTGTTATAGGATCATCACATTCCTCTATTCCAACTCAATTCCCAAATGGGTTGGGAATTTTTTTTTGATTTTTTAAATGGTCTATTTACTCTCAATACACTATTTAGAGTGCATCCATAGAATATAAAATTTTGAAAGGCATGTTCTCTATAAATTGGAGGTTACTATTTCTTCTATGAACTATTTATGTTGGAAATGATGGGTTTCAATTTGATTCTTATTATGAATTTTATAGTTCTATAAAAGATAAATATTGAATGTTATAAATGGTTATTTAATTTTCTATCTCCATAAGGATGAAACAACTTTCACTAGGGTTTGTGGGATCATTAGGCTGGTTGTACAAAAGCAATTCAATATAGATTAGATTTTATCATGTATAGGATAACAAGTCATGTTCTTCATGATGGTGGAATTTAGGAAGATACTTTTACTCTAATGTTATAT
Source organism: Viscum album (assembly GCA_963277665.1). NCBI lineage: Eukaryota > Viridiplantae > Streptophyta > Magnoliopsida > Santalales > Viscaceae > Viscum > Viscum album. The sequence continues at coordinate 1,424,141,561 of OY728163.1, read as the reverse complement.
TTTTTTCATCATGTTTTTATGATGATTTCTGTGACTTACTACCCAAGTGAGAGATTGACTTCATGATCATGTTGGTGGTAGGAGTAGAGCTAGTTTCTATCCCTCATTATATGATGTCATATTTAGATCCTCAGAAATTGAATGATCATTTGGATGATATGAAAAAGAATGTTTTCAAATGGTCTATTGCATATTTATGGTGTTCTCCCGTTATTTTCATCAAGATGGTTGATGGGAATTTATTCTTATGTGTGGATTATGGGAGATTGAAGAAGGTGATGATCATGAAACGGTATCCCCTTCCATGCATTTATGGTATGTTCAATCAGTATTGATGTTCCATAATATTAGGTATGATCGAATTGTGTCCAAGGTATCGTCAATTGTGAGTAAGAACATCACACATACCACACACTACTTTTAGAAGAAGGTATGTATTGTACGGTTTCTTGGTGAGGATTTTTGGTTTAATGAATACACCAAAAATTTTCATTGCTGAGGAGGCCTAATTTTTACAAAGTTTTTCCACATCAATATAATTAAATTTAATGATTTAATTAATTATTTGTGTAGTTTTAACAAATTTTTTACACTTTTGTTATTTTATAATTAAAATTAGTAATTAATCAATTATTATAATTAATTTATCATTTTTATCTTTTAAAATAATTAATTTATTTTTACTTTATTTTTATAGTCTAATTAATTTTTAATTAGTTTGGTGGTCTTAATCTTCTTCATTTTTCATAATATGACATCTTTATTTTCTCTTAAATAACATAGTTGTTAATTTAACATTTCATCAATTAAATATTAATTAATTAAAATAACATAATTATATTAATTATTTTACCCAAATTATTAGATGGATTTTAGGAATTTATTTTCTTTTAATATAACATAACAATTCTTTTTATTTGGTAATCTAATAACATAGTTAATAATTTTTCTATAGTTAATCACATATTATTTTTTGTTTATTCATTTTAATTAATTTAACTTCTATTCTGTCTTATAACATTAAATTATTTAATTTAATTAGTTCTTAGTAATTCATATTTAATGTTGTGATGTAGCCTTTAAACTGTATGTTTTTGAATTAATACTGGTATTTTGAAATTATTAGTTTTCTTTATAAATTAATGTATGTTTATGAGTTTCATTCTGAATTTTTTTAATTAATTTGTCTATATAATTAATTATATAATTTTTAATTATTTTAGGTTATTAATTTCTTTATTTTTGTTGTAGATGAATGATGACATAGTTAATCCATTTAATGTTTATTATTGTTGCACCAATTTCACAGTGTCATCGTTTCCACTTGAAATTGTTTCCATTACGGTACTACAATAACCCCTCCACCGTTTCACTGTCTCACCACATATCTCCGGCTACTGTAATCTCATCACGGTGCCACAACAACATTGGAACCCTTTTTCTTCCACCACCACATCAAAAACCCTCACACCATGCCATTACCAAATGAGTTATCCTCCATAATTGAATCTCTCAGCCCATGAAACCCCAACCCACCGAAACTAAAAATCAAACATTATTAGATTTATCCCCAAGAATATATCTGAACTCAAGGATGTTTTTTCTAGAACCTTCACCCCGAGCCACTATCTGTGAATAGAGGGTTTCACTATCGAGCAGAATCCACCACCACTTGTTGAGTTGGTGTCGGAAGAGGCTACTTCCTCCACTGTTGTCTGTTGAGACAGGTTGGCCACCCCTAGATCTATGAGCCGCCTAATTTGCATCACCATAACATTTTGAGGAGGATGAGTTGTGCCGATTGAAACCTCACCACTGCTCTAAGGACCCCATTTTTTGCCACCAATGTTTCTCAAGCTGTGGATGATGTCATAGTTGTAATTCTTGGAGGAGTCGATGCGTCGAGCCACCATGCTATTGAAGGGTTTCGTCATACTACTATGAGTTGTGGCAAGGAGGAGTCCAATTTGATGTCCCTTGTGCTTTTTTGAGGAGAGGATGATCCAGGAAGTTGTCGTCATGAGTTGTAGCCATGAAGAGCCAATTTACAACCACTATGGGAGGCATCATGAAGAATCCACACAACCCACACCCCACCCACTGAAAAAAAGAGTTTTTGGGGAGGAAGATATTAAAAAATCAATTAAAATAAAACTAAAATAAGAACATTACTAAAAAAATATTTGAAAAAAATTATTAAATAACAATTATGATAATAAATATATAATAAATATAACATTATTAATATTAATAAAATATAATTATTAATTTAATTAACTAAAATTAATCTTTAATGAACTAAAATAATAATAATAACTTATAAATGAAATTATAAAAAATAAATTATAATAAACTCATTAATTATAATTTAATATTTCATATTAAAAAAATATAATTAATATAATAAAATTTATAAATTAAATTAAATTAAATCATCTTAATCAATAATAATCTAAATCAAAAATAAAATTATGTTATAATAACTAATCATTTAAAATTATTACAAAAAAACATAATAAATAATATTAAATTAAAAACTTATTAATTTTTTTGAAGACATTATACTAAATTAAAAAATTCTATAATTAATAATTAATTAATCATTCGTTATTTTTTTAACTAATTTTTTTGTTCTTCTATGTACTGGTTCATACAACTGACATAACCACATCCATTTCAACTCAACTAACTCACAGAGAGTTAAATACTAAGGGAAAAACTAAAGTAATGATTAGTTCACAAAAACAAGAGTGTGTCTTTTGAAGATAAAGGATAGAAAATGTCGGTGGAAGACAGTTGGTGACAAGAATTAATTGAAATAAAGTTTAAAAAACTGAGCAACAATATTCAAGAGTGGAGTCACATTGAATTATGATTTCACGCCATACTTTTTTTGGAGTGGAGACTCAAGGGAGATCCATGAGCAGTCCTAGAGATGAAGGAGCCTGAGAGTAGAGCCACATTAGGGGATTTATCCTCCCATTATTTCATTAATTATTTTAATCAATTATTTGGATGTTCTTAATGTATTAATTCAAACTGATATTTGGATGAATTTCATAGCTTGTGAGTTTTAGATTTTTCTGGTTATTTCTTCTAATTATTCATTTAATCATTGTTTAACATAAGAATTGATGGGCGAGATCAGTTTTGATGTTCATTATTTTTGTTCACACCTAGAAAATTACTCTATCAAATTCAAAACAACAAGATAAATCAGGGAGTCTAATCTTAAATGTATTTATCAGATCATTAATGTCATAAGAAATTATAATTTTATGGAGGGTTTGATTCCAGTTGATTCCATTTCAATTTCTCCAGCAGTTTGATTATGTTTTGGAGTGGCGAACTCCAAGACTTAATCTTCTCCTCGTTGAGTTTCCTAGCGAGGGGGATTTTTTATCATTTCATTGAGGATTGATTCAATACAAATTTATGAAGAATTCAACCTTTAACTAGTAGATTATATCTCTTGAGTACTTCATGTGATTTGTGAACCTTTTTCCTTTCTTCAATAATTTAGGTCACTATATTCTCAATAGTTAGGTTTTTGTCTCCCTAGTTAGTACATAGATTTTTAAATTTCAATTTGTTATTATATTGTTTCATTTAAAAAAACTCAAAAAAAATTAAAATAAAAAAGTTTTATTCCCCCACTGATATAAATAGTGGGTTTTTTCTTAATAAACCTTTGAATTACTCACCTAAATTCCTTTAGGTTTGACCCTAAATCACTATGCTAGTGTATGAGTACATAATATTACTTTGTTGGTCATGATGAACTCTGATCACAACAAAATTTGGCAAAGTTACTAGGGAAGGATCACACTGAGAGAACATGGGTTATAAAACTAAATAAAAAATAAGAAATCATAATAAGAAATCTTCTATGAAATCTATGAACATTTGCTACATGGACTGCCTGTGTTAGTTATGTTTGAAATTATATGTCTTTTTAATCTGATTATTTAAATTTTTTGAATGAACTGGAGGGTTTGAATAATCACATTGGACATTATTGTGTATGTTGTGGATATTATGGGAACTCTTCCAGATAGAGTTTCAATAACCTACCAAAATAATTTAATCGTTTTGATGAAAATGAATGTTTTATAACCTAGTCATAACATCATAGAAACATGTGACCAAATTTAGAAAAACTGGATGTTAGGGAGTATATTTAGAATACTCAGTAAAAAAACCCTTACAATTCAACTTAAATATTCCCAATATCTAGATCAAAAACTAAAAAGAATAGATAACCAGATCTTAAATTATAAATAATGGTTAAAGTATTATAATAAGTCGAAATGAATGAAAGGAAAATGTTTTAAAAGATTTAAAAATGTATATGAAGAGGAAATTGATTCTAAAATAGGGAAAATTGATTTATACTTTAAATAATCTGATTATGTTGAAAAAATGTTTATAATAACCAACTCACAAAATCAAGAAAACAATATTGAAGATCTAAAAAAGAACTTAAATGAAGATGAGTTAGAAAATTTTGAAATTGAATAGAAACATATTGAAAAAGATTGCCCAGTACTTTTGATAATTCCTACTTTGGAGAAAAGTATTGTTTTAGATGCTTTGAATAGGAATTCACTCATGATGAAGACAAATTTGGAAACTAAAATTGGATTTTTAAGAACTCTTCACCCAAATTTACTGAAATCCAAAACAATAAACATGAACTAGAAATGGGAAGTAATTTGGAAGAGAACATTAAACTTGAAATCCCAATATTTGAAAATTCTAAACCAAAATTCTAAACTTCTCTTCCCAATTTTGAAAAAAAAACCAATGATTTCTGAAATGGTGTTTGATGATTTAGAGGATGAAGGAATTATATTTTCTGAGAAATTAACTAATATGATTTCACTTCCAAATTCTCACCTTGATCACTTTTTCGAAACTTTCTTTGTGAGATGAAAAATATTATTGTCATAAATGGAGATAAAAATTAAAATTTTAACAATATTTAAATTGAACTTATTGAAGTTGAATTGAACATTACTCCCCCTAATTTAAACATTTTAGAACTCACTACAGACTATGTTTTGGAAAGAATACCTTTTGATAGTGAACATGAAAAAAAAAGTTTGAACACACACTTGATTTGGATAGAATTGATTTATTATAAGCAGTAAGTATTAAGTGTATGTTAACTAACGATGAACATTTGGAATATATTTATAACATTGTAAAACCTAAATCTCTTAAAGATCAAATTAGTTCACTTCCATGTTTTTCACTTCTATCCTCAATTAAGTCATGTGATGAATATTTTATTAATAATGAGAGTATATTATATGGGGAGTTACACTTTAGTTCCAATGATTTTAAAACTCATTAATACACCATTGATTCCCTTCTTGAAACTACTATTCAGAATTCACCTACAAGAAACCATGTTTCTGATTTTGATAGTATTTAACTTGAGAGGTAATGTTGTAAAGACAATTCCATACTCTTAGGTGCAACTAATACAATGTTTTCCCTTCTGAAAAATGTTAATTTTTTCAAAAATGAAACAATTACGAAATTTTATAGCACTGTCACTACAACTATTAAATGGTGTTACTTTAGAAATTTTTTAAGTGATGAGAGTTTAGGTTTTGTTATCATATTTTTTGGTGACCAAAAAATTCATTGTTCTGTTAATAACATTTGGGCCAAATATGTGTGGTGGTTCCTACTGAAGAATCCACATCCACCTAGGTATTTTGGTTTTTTCTATATGAGAATGGATAGGGAATATAAATCTAGCACTACATGGGATGCCACCCATGATTTTTCTGCTTTTAATATAGAAAAAAATTGTAATTAAATAAAATCTAACTGGAGACTAAAAACCTAGTGCATTATAGGATTCAACCCATGGTTCATGCTTGTTTTTAATTTTTTTCTATTTTTATTTAAATAAAGTTATGATATGATGTATTTTTTACTCTCTTTTTCTAATGGAATTGTCATTGCTCTTGTTGGTTCTTGAATTGTAGCATGCTATTGCTGTGTCAATAATGGAGTGGAATTCCCATGCCGGTGGACTAGAAAAATATTTTATTTCATGGAAGTTCTTTAATTTTGTCTTCTATATTCTTTTATATCCTCCTTATTTACATTATCAAAATTTTGATTACATTTTCATTTTTTCATAGTTAATGGTGATTCATTGAGTTTTTGTTTCACTTGAGTCTCTAATACACTATTAATAGTGACTCATCTCAATAGGGACTCAGAGATAAACTACTAATGGTAAATTAGTTCCTACTTCTTAATAAAAATTCTTCATGTACTAAACATTATTATGCATGACTTTAAATATTTAAAAATTTGATTCTTGTCTTCCTTGCTTGAATAATATTATGCATATGCTAAAACAATTTTGCTACTTGTTCTGTAGTGTTGAATAAAATTATGAAAGTTCCCCATTTTGAAAATTGAAATTCATTGATATATTAAAACAACTCACGACTTGAACATAAATATGGGGGGTGTGGTACATGTAGACTGGTTGTTATCTTTTTTAACTACTTTAGGTTGGCGTTTTTAGCATTCCTTTGTTTGCTCTATTGAATATCTTCTTGGACAATATTTTTAAACTTTCTTTCACCCTTTCCATTGGGAACTTACATGTCTCGCATGCAACTATTTGATCTTGTTTTTAAATTATTTTCACTACCTTCATTGAAAATTCATGTGATCCTGACTTAAAATATTTCTATAGGAGACATATTATTTTTGAACTTTAATTTGACCCTTTATACATGTTATAAATCTACTCAATTGAAAATCTATTTTGAACGTTAATTGATAATTGTTCTTTTCCACCATAGAAGTGAAATTTGGGGAAAAAATTGGGATTTTAAGTGAGAGGGAGGGGACAATTCATGACTGAGCTATACTCTTATTTTAATTGAAATCCATTTAATTCCCACTGACACTTAAATTTTTTAGTTAAAATGGTCTAAATTTTTCAAAATTCTTGCACAATTTTAGGCTTGCACTTTACTCAAATGGGTCTTAACTATCGATGATATCTTATTGTTTGTTATGATTTGCAATGAATCTGAAATTAATGTCAGTGAATGATTTCTGAGTGAATATGTTTAGTGGTATTATGAAAATATTGTTTAGTAACTATGTTTGAGAGTGATATGTGTAACATTTTTAGGGAGTTGAGATCATAGATTTAGGAACTGAAAGATTTAATTTGATCTTTGTGGACTCACATAATTTTTATTATGAAAATAAATCACCTTAGTGATCCAATGGAAATTGTTTTTATATATATCCATGGAAACTGGAGTAATCTGGGAATTTGGGATCCCAAAGTGAATCTTTAAGACCCTGGGGACTGAGTGTGTTTCTGTTTACTATAAGCCCTCTGTACACTTGGAATAAGTTCTTATGCACAGTTCTTAGCACATGGAATATTGATTTGGAAAAAATGAATTATGTTTATAGGGTCAGAAATATATTTAATAAGGTTAGGGGAATAATGAACACCAAATTAAGAAGGGTAAAATTGATTTATATGAGAGTCATATAGGTTGTATCAATAAGGTGATTCACAAAAAGATTTTTTTTATTTTTGGACCCTAGGATAATGTCATAGTACAATTTTCCTACTGTTATGTTTTTAATTCCACATTTATTTAACTAGTTGTCACTCTTGGACTTAGAACTTGATATTAGATTGAAATGAGTAATTAGGAAGGTTCATATATGAGGCAAGACATCATCATTGGTGGTTGATTCATTTCTCTTTTGATAAACTTTAAGAGTTGAAATTATGAAACACTTATGGCATCATGCCTTTTTCATGATGACTAAATTATATTTATACTTTCCTAAGTGAAGTTACTATTCCATTGGTTACATTAAAATTCATAAGGGTAATATTACTATTCATACTTTACTATTCTCTAAAAATTAAGTAGATCTTATAAGACTCTAAATTTCTTACTGATCACAACTGTAGAAGACTATTTTTTGCAAATCATTTCACATTGTTAATTATTTAAAGTATATTAAAATATTTTAAAATACCATTTTTAATAAAATTCATCAATAATAAGGAACTTCAATAAATTCATCATATATGTATCTGGACATTTAAAATTCACAAATTTTACCATAATAAGAAATAAAAATTTTATTTATAAAAAAGGATTAAAAAAAGGTAACTAAGGCCTCGTTACATAGCCCCTTATAAAACCTGCAAAGGAGATAAGTTTAAGGTGTGTTATGGTGATAAAATATTGGGGAGACATGGACAACATTGCCCTAGTGGTGATTTCTATCAGCTTAAACTTTCCCTGTAGGCAATTTCGTTCAAGTTTCACTTGTTGAAGTTCATCTTGGGATTGTACCAAACCAAAGCCTAGAGATGATACCTCCTTCCCAAGCTCTGGTAGATGGGTTTCGTATGACCTGAGTCAACTAGATGAGGCCATCAACTCCTCTTTTTATATTTATTATCAAATATCACTTGTATTTATAAACAATAATCATAACGTTAAGATTTTAGTTTATAATGGTTATATAAAATTTGAAACCCAATGGTATAATTTTAATTATATTCACATCATTAATTAAAAGATATATTTTTCATTAGTACATAATAAAATAATAAAAAAATTAGGAAACATAAATTATTCAAAATTTCGGGTTGTTACAATCTTGTCCCCTTAAGAAATTCCATCCCAGAAATTTCAACTCACACCATCAGAAGAGGAATGGTGTGGGTAATTATACTTCATTGACTACTCTTGTTCCCACATGACTTCTTCAAATTTATGGTTACTCTACAATACTGTAACTTAGTGGGTAGTATTTTTTGCATAGAACCTTGTCTCTACGATCCAAGATCACCACCGGATGCTCCTCATAAGAGAGGCCATGTTTCAGTTGTACCACCTCTATATTTAGTACATGTGAAGGGTCGGGTGTGTACATCCTCAAGAGGGATACATGGAAGACATCATGAACTTGTGCTATATTTGGAGGAAGTGTAAGCTGATAGGCCACTGATCCTATGCGATAAAATATTTCATAGGGGTCAATGTACCTAGGGATGAGCTTCCCATTCTTCAAAAATATCATGACTCTCTTCCCAGGTAAAATTCGAAGAAAGGCTTTGTCACCAACATCAAACTCCAAGTCCCTTTTATAGATGTTGGCATAACTATTTTACTGTCTCTAATCATCCTTAATGTGTTTCTTGAAGGCATGAACCATTTATGCCATATATTGAACAAAATTAGACCCAAAAAGAATTCTATAACCAGATTCATCCAAAAAAGTAGGTGTTCTACATCACTTCCCATATAGAACTTCATAGGGTTCCATTTGAATGCTCGAGTGGAAGTTGCTATTGTAAGAGAACTCATCTAATGGGATATGTTGATCCCATCCACCTTTAAATTACATTGAGCATGTTGTCATCACTTCCTCAAGTGTTTGATTAGTCCTTTTAGATTGGACATTAGTTTGGGCATGATAGGCCGTACTGAAATTCAATTCCGTGCTCAATTCCTGTTAAACACTTCTCCAAAATTTTGATGTAAACCTTTGATAACGATCAGATACGATAGAATGTGGAACTCCATGCAGCCTTACCACTTACTTCACGTAAATCCTGGAAAGTAGACCATGAGAGAAATCTTCCTGAATAGTGATAAAATGGACAGTCTTGGTGAGACCGTCCACAATAACCCATATCGAATAGTTTTCTATATAAGTTCTCAGGATACTAGTGATGAAGTCCATTGTGATATTATCCCACTTCAATGCATGTATGGGTAGTGGTTGCAACACACCTTTAAGAAGCTGCCGCTCTGCCTTCACATGCTGACATACTAATAACCTTGAAGTTTAGTCCAAAATCTCTTGTTTCATATTATCCCACCAATAATGATCACAAAGGTCCCTATACATTTTTGTGCTTCCAGACTGTATAGAAAACGTAGGGATATAGGCTTCATCCATCATCTCCTTCTTTATTTTTCGAATACATGGAACACATACTATTGTAAATAATATTTATTACACCTTCTTGGTCAATATTTAACTCAAGAAACATTCCATCCTTCATAGCCTCAATATTTTTCTATAAACAAAGGATATTTTTTATAAGCTTTATTGATCTTCCCTAGTAATGACAGTTGAGAAATAATTTGGATTAGGGTTGATGGTGTCCCTTCCCTTATAATTCCCATGTCAGGTTTACTAGGTCATTGATCAAATGATCTATTTGAATCATCTTCATCTTAAGAACAATTAGGACTTTCCTGCTTAATGCATCAGCAACTTTGTTTGCTCTTCCAAGATGTTAATGAATTGACACATCATAGTCTTTAAGAAGTTAAAACCATATCCTTTGTCAAAAGATAATTTTTTGTGTGTGAATATATACTTCAAACATTTATGGCCTGTGTATATAACACATTTCTCCCCATTAAGACAGTTCATCCATATCTTCAGTGAAAAAACGACCTCAGCTAGCTCCAGATCAAGCGTAATATAGTGTTACTCATGAGTCTTCCACTGTTGATATTCATAAGCAATGACTTTATAATTTTCAAGAGGATTCATCCAAACCATTTCATTGATGTATCACTAAAAATAAATAATCCTTCTCCACTTTAGGAAAGAGTTAACATGGGTGCAGTAATGAGTCTCCTCTTCAGATCTTGGAAAATTTCCTCACACTCTTTTTCCCAAATGAACATGACCCCTTTTCGAGGTAACTTGGACAATGGATTTGAAAGCCATGAAAAGTTTTTCAAAAACCTCCTATCATATCCTAATAATCCCTGGAAACTATGAATCTCAGTTATTATGGTTGGATGAGGCCACTCCCCTACAACCTATCTCTTTTTAGGTTCAATTTTGATTACTTTATTGGTTACAATGTGCTCCAATAGAGAAACTTGTTGTAACCAAAATTCTCATTTTATGAACATTCCAAAAAATCCTATCCTTCTGCAGAGTATGAAAAAAAACTCGTAGATGATCCTCATGCTCCTTGCAACTTCTGTAATATATCAAAATATTATCAATAAAAACTACCAAAAATTTATTAATGTATCCCTTAAAGGCTCTAATCATCAAATTCACAAAAATAGTAGGTGCATCAATTAGTCTGAAGGGAATAAAAACAAACTCATAATTCCCATATGTTGATTAGAAGGTAGTTTTTAAAATATCTTCTTTCTTAACCCTCAATTAATGATAACCAGATCGAAGATCAATCTTAGAGAAGAATTGAGCCCCATGAAGTTGGTCATATAAGTCATGAATTCTTGGAAGAGGGTATTTTTTCTCCACTTTTATCCCATTTAGTTCTATATAATCAATTCATAGCTGCATTGATCTATCCTTTTTCATCACAAACAGAATAGGTGATCCCCAAGGAGACACCCTTCGATGGATAAAACCCTTCTCCCAAATATCTTGGAGTTTATTTTTTAATTCAACCAGATCAACAATTTCCATTCTATATGGGTTCATTGATATAGGAAGTGATCTACGTACGAGTTTAATAGAGAACTCTACCTCTCTTTATGGGGGAGGTCTGGGTAACTCTTCAGGAAATACATCAATGTATTCCTGGATGATGGGGAAATTTTCTATCCTTATACTCTCATTTACTTATTCTTATTCACTGATCAACTCCATAAAAAAGGATATTGGAGGTTCTTATAGGCAAATATTAGGTTGAGATATCTCTTCTTGGAGGATAATTGTAATATTTCCATTAAATACTACAGAGATTTCGTTGATTCTATATTTGATCTTGATATTATAGTATGAGAGCAAGTAAATCCCTAGTATAATGTGGAATTACAGCATGGGAATGACCACTAGAGTTTAGATAAGATTGGGATCTCTAAAGATAATAATAGAGTTTCTAAATACTGATTATTCTTGGATAATCCTTCCAGGATTCTTGACTAATAACTCTATTTTTAGAAAATCAGGGGTTGATTCTAAATTCTTTGTAAACATGGAGGAAATAAAAGAATGTGTTGAACCAGAACAAAAAAATTACATTCTATGTCACATACATAGATTATTTTAAATGTATTTTTATTTTAATTTCCATTAATTCCTTATTTTGGGGGTTTCCAAAGGTTTTATGGAGAATATGTGAGTTTACATGAATTGGGCCAAACCGTGAACCCAATTCCAGATTTAAAAATAAATTTTATTTCTTTTATAACTTTTTCATTTTTAATATTTTTTTACTCATTCCAACTCCTAAATGTCCTCCCTGATATATTAACACCACAATTAAAATTCGGATCCTTTTGAAATCTATAACCATGGTTTATGTTGGTTTTTATTTAAGGGATTGGGCCTGCCCGAAAGCCCAATTCCAGTTTTAAAAATAAAATTTGATTAATTAATAAATTATTCATTTTTAAGTATTTTTCGATGATTCAAACCCTCATATGCGTCCCTTGAACCCAGACGCGCGCCCAAGCTCTCTCCCCCCTCTTTGGAGCTCTTCTTCATCACGATTTAGTACTGAACGTATTAGGGTTTCTAAAATCGGGCAGATTTGGAGAGGTAAATAGATCCTTTCATAACTCCTTCATTATTCATCCTTTTCCCCCATTTCAGTCCCCACATGACCTAATATGAATCCTTATAACCTCTATACCAGTTTTGGGTACTTGGTGATTCATTATTTGGTGGATTGGGGCCGATTCCTTCAAGATATTTCAAGTAAGGGAATTCCTTCTTGGTTCCTTCCATCCTCTTTTAGTTTTATTTCCTTTTTCTTGAAGTTCCTCATGTCCAGAAGTTGGGGTTAGATCCTAATGTCTGATTTGGTGTCTTTTGGGTAAATTATTGTGGTTTACGACTGGATTTATATTCCTTTTGGTGCAACGGTGGTGCGCTTAAGGTTTCGCACAAAGTTTTGAGGGTTTCGACTCAAAAGGGTAGGTGATTCCATGTGTAGCCATTTTATGATGAGTTAGATTGCATGGATTATTAATTTATCATGTTTATAATCTGTTTTAAGTTCTGTGAAAATAGTTTTGATGGATTTGGTTAAACATTTAATTTTTAGTTGCATTATAGCTTGAAATTGGGTACTTTTTATGCGTGACTCTTGGGGTAATGTTTGGGTTTAGTTTATAACATATGAAAGTGATTTATCAGTCTTCAAGGGGATTCCAATTCTGGTTTTTTAATTCCTTATTGTCATGTTTTCCTTGAAAGTAGGTTTTTTTAATGATTTTAAGGTGTAAAAACCTATTGTACTTCTTGAAGGTGATTTATGAAAACGTGTGTTTTCCATGTGTATCTTTTTGGTATTATTTGATGTATTTTTATAACATTTGGGGGTGGTTTAATAATTGTTTTAGGGATGAAAAATTCTATTTTGGATTGGTATTGGTATTATTTTTCTTTTAAATGAGGTTTTTGAAATGGGTTTACTGTGCAAACAATGGTTATACCTCTTGGGTTTGTTTTATAAAAATTGAAAATGTTTTATTTGGTTAAAAAAAGTTGGGAAAGAGTGTATATGTACTGTTTGGGTGAGTGTGTACACCTAATGTGGGTTTTTAAATGGTAAAGTGTTGATTTGAGATGTTAAACATTTTTAGAATTTTTTATAAATTGTCAAAATGTTTTACTAAATTGTGTTTTGTGTGCAAAACACGGTTGTGGGATATTTCATATGAGTTTATTTATAAAATGAATTGTGAAGGTGAGAAGGGTATTGTGTGACATGTGTGTGGGATGTTATGTGAGTTGAATATCTTGTAATGGTTTTATAAAATTGTTTAATGGATTTGTGGAAGTGTTAAAGAAATGTGAAAAGTGTTGTAAGCAATTTGGTGTGAGTTTGATTTCAAAATGCATTTGAATGAAAAGTGTAATTTTTGACTTGTGTGATGTACATGGGGCTGTTTGGTTAATTTTTGATGTGGAAGTGATATTTTCATGTGAAAACTATACTTCTTGGATTGCTGAACTTGTTTGAGCACAAAGGGAAAACCCAGGTATCTAGGTGGGTGGACGTGTACTAGTATGCTAGTGAGTCCGTGGGGTTTGTCCTCAGTTTCACTTAGCATGATTGACGCTTACAACTCTAACTAAACCATGATGATGATGATTGGGGACCACTAGGTTATGGGTATTTTCCCTACTAGTGGCTCGTGCATGAGAATGAATATTTGTGATGGTTACTCTCACCGAGATACGAGGTACCTGGGACCCACAGCTAGCTAGTGCCTAGGTGTTATTTCCCATTGATTGTGCTCACTGGATACTTTGTTCTTACCGTCGGTATACGGTATGAGAGGCTGGATAATTCATTAGCTATGGTATTTATTTTAAATGTTTTTATTCTTTAAATTAGCCCACCTGAAAACTGTATTTATTTAATGTTGCATCTTTTAGAAATTTTAACTAGCATCTCATGTCTTTGAAAACTTGCATGCTTTTCGCCATTAAATATTTATCACATGGAATCTATTAGTGGTGGTATCCTACTGGGCTCTCGCTCACACCCTACTTACACCTTTGGGTGTAAGTAGATTTGCTTATTTTAGGTCACGGGTTTGGGTACATGATTTATTCCATTGATTCAGGTTTTTAGTTGTCCATTGGGATGCAGTGTCGTGGAGATAGCTTGAGGGCGGTGCCTCTTTCCTTGTGGAGGTTCTTGGGCTGTCCTTATTTGGTTATGTACCATTGTAATGGTCTTTAAACATAGTTTTAACTTATGTATTTCAGTTATGAAATTTTGTAAAAGACGGATTTAGTTGAAAAATACAGATTTGTTTTATTGGACTCTTTTGTCATTTTAGGGTTATAAACTTGGGTAAATCATTCCCAATTATCATTTTATGATACCTAGGCACTTGTGCCATCCCGTGGGGATCGGTAACGCCCTTTGGGTCTTGCCATGGACCGGGTCGGGTGCCGATTTTGAAGGCGACCAGATTTGGTTCGTGACAAAATGGTATATGAGGAGGTTCGCTCAATTTGAGTCATGTTATTTGGGAAATAGTCAGGATAGTATAGAGTTATGATTATTGGGACATGGAATTCTGGGTATGGGTAGTGTGCTTGATCACCAAACCTCATTTCAGGATTCAAGTCTCCAGGGAAAGTTGGTATTTGTCTATGTCTTTTGGTTTTCTTGGTATGATGATGATTAGGGGAAATGAAAAGAGAGTTGGGTTAATGGTCTCAATGACCTCGCAGGGTCTGGCAAGCCATGTGGAGCTGGGGACATTCCCTAGAACACTCTTTGTGACAGTGAAGTGATTGGAATATGGCCGCCAACCATATGTTCATGTCACCCACTAAAACTAGTTTCCTCTCATATTGTCTTGTGTTATTTAGTTTTGAAATCTTGGAACTTTGGTTTTAAAGTGACTTGGTTTTAATAAGTGTAATGTTTTTGTGAAATGATTTTCAAATAAAGATGGAATGGTATGATTTATGAAATTTTGGAACTGAATATTCAGAATTATTTTGAAATAGAAAATGGTGTGCTTACACCTCTTTTGAAGGTAGAAACTGTATTGAAGTTGGTTTTGAAAAGTGTTTCCAATAGATTTTTCTAAATAATCAGAGTGTGTTTTAATGGTATGAGATGTTTTAAAATTGATGTGAATATCTTGAATGTGAGTTATTTTCTAAATGGTTGTGACTTTCTGAAAAATTTTGTAAGATCTGAGTTGGGATTTTGATCTCGTGGTTAGTGGTTATGAAAAAAAAGGATGTGTTGGTTGACCGTTTTGGTTTTGAAAAGTGGAAATAATTTTTGTTTTAACCTTTGGTATTTCCATTAGTGACCACATGCATGGGGTTATATGGGATGATGGATGGTTGATGGCATGACTGGATGAGTGTTGGGACGGATATGAGGAGGGTGTCTGGTGTGGCACAAAAACAAGCATGTGTGAGGCCCATGGGGTACCATTGGTCGATACTCTTACCGCTGAACCGCTTGTTTTCAAAGAAATGGTTTTAAAGAAAAAAACATGATGTCTTGATGAATAGTTTTGGGGTGGTTTGTATTATGGGTCTTTGAAGTTGTTGTTTTTGTGGGATGTTTTTTTAGTCCAATAACCCCTCCTATTTGAACTGTGTTTTGGGATTATGTTTGGTCGGTAATCTAGGTAGAAGGACTGGTTAGTAGTCTCCTATGAGATATGTTTCGGGAAACCTTTATGGTGGTTACCTTCATGTGTTTTCATCTGGTTTATGGTTTTTTTTACCAATGGACCATCTTGGTTGGGTCCTTGGGTTCTCCTGTTGGATAAGGTACGCCCCCATTTAGGGTTAGTGCACAACTGAAGTGCAACCCGTATTGTTTCTCCATTGGAAAATCCTCCAGTTGATCAATATAAGGAATATTTTATAGATCATTGTTTATTGAGTCTACAACCATTCATTTAGTTGATTTGTATATCCTCTTGTAGTGGGATAGTTCTTGTGGAAGGTTGAAAGAGGCCTTGGTTTCTTAAGCTTCATGATTCATCAAAGGTGTAAGTGTTCTTTGGTTATTAGTGTGGATGAGTGTCATGATGGTGTCTAAGAGGGCCTCTGGGTTCTTCATAGTTTCCTTGAAGCAAGAGTTATTATTAAACCACCAATTTTGAGATTTTGGTCCTGATAGGATATTGTGTCCACTTTTTGGAATTTTCTGTTGTTTAGGGACTTCGAATATGGTCATGTTCCATGTATTGTTTCTATCAATCACAAGGGTCGTGTTCGGTGACGCATTGTGATGTCGTGTGCTCTTTTGACTGTAAAGGTCAAGGTCACACAATCCTCTTAGGTTCTCTGTTATGTTGGGAGTATGTATCCCTTGGTAAAAACATCAAATCCTCTATCTTAGAGGATAGTGTTTATACGTGTCCTACCCTTCTGTTGTTTCTCACCCAAAGAAACAAGGTGCGATGTGTGTGCTTATTCTGATCCCTTGTTTCAATGAAATTTCTGTTTTTGGTAAAGTGAGTTATGGAGTGTGTTATGTCTTGATGAACCCATCGGGGTATGCGGTGTAGTTGTTTGTGGCACCGAAAGAAGAAGTTCCACAAAGGGGTTTCAACAGCCAAACTGCGTGGCCGAAGATGCTTCAATATTTTGAGCTCCAGCCATAGGTCCCGGAGAGAAGCTGGCGCATAGTCAGGGGAAACCCCAGTGTCGTTTAAACCCTTGTACAAAGTCCTATACTCAGTATGATAGTTAGGAAGAGTTTAAACCTATGGTGTCATCATATTTCTTCTGTTGTTCCTGTTCGGTGGAAATAGGTGGAGGGTCTTGTACCCATGTCATCACATAATGTTATTCCCTCCCCCTTTGGTTTCCATTGAGTTTTTGGAGATTGGTTGGAAATTTGGCTAGACAAGTTGAGCACACGGTTTTCACATGGTTAGTTCTAACCATGAACAAAAAAAATAACCATGCAGATATAAGGATCCACATAGTTATCGAACAGTTTCTCAAACTGTGCAGACTAACCGTGTGACCGTCCCAACTCCTTAATTTTGGGGTCTTTTCGTGTCGGCCCACGCCGGTCAGTTAAGATGGTTGGTTCTTTTGGTGGGAAGACCCACCATGGGTATCGTGCATATTATTTTGTGTCTCTTCATACAAGTAACTCATGTTTTTCCTTGGTATTGTATGGGAAGTAGGTAATATCATTTGGAGATATCTAACTACTTACATATTCCTTGGGTAAACTTTGGGACTAGAGAGTGCCCAATTTATTAGTTAAAGTAAGGTAAGTGTAACATTGTTCAATGTTATTGTTCGTTTGGGTGAATTGCTTGAGTCTTGTTCGGATAGTGTTTGAGGAGTTTTATTTTGGGATCAATTATGAATATGATTGATTATTTCAGGAAAGTGGTGTATGTTTTGTTTGTGAGATTAATCCTTCATTAATTGATCACTGGAGGTGTTTTGGCCTTTGGGGGAGAAACCTGACAAGGGAGTACCTCTTGGTTTCTCAGTTGTGTTAGGTTGTTACTTTGTCCTTGCTGTGACTTTCCGGGGCGGAAAGTTTTCATGGTAGGGAGAATTGTCAAATACATAGATTATTTTAAATGTATTTTTATTTTAATTTCCATTAATTCCTTGTTTTGGGGGTTTCCAAAGGTTTTATGGAGAATATGTGAGTTTACATGAATTGGGCCAAACCGTGACCCCAATTCCAGATTTAAAAATAAATTTTATTTCTTTTATAACTTTTTCATTTTTTAATATTTTTTTACTCATTCCAACTCCTATATGTCCTCCCCTGATATATTAACACCACAATTAAAATTTGGAGCCTTTGGAAATCCATAACCACGGTTTATGTTGGTTTTTATTTAAGGGATTGGGTCTGCCCGAAAGCCCAATTCCAATTTTAAAAATAAAATTTTATTAATTAATAAATTATTCATTTTTAAGTATTTTTCATTGATTCAAAGCCTCATATGCGCCCCTTGAACCCAGCCGCGCGCCCAAGCTCTCTCCCCCCTCTTTGGAGCTCTTCTTCATTGCGATTTAGTACTGAACTTATTAGGGTTTCTAAAATCGGGCAGATTTGGAGAGGTAAATTGATCCTTTCATAACTCCTTCATTTTTCATCCTTTTTCCCCCATTTCAGTCCCCACATGACCTAATATGGATCCTTCGAACCTCCATACCAGTTTTGGGTACTTGGTGATTCATTATTTGGTGGATTGGGGCCGATTACTTCAAGATATTTCAAGTAAGGGAATTCCTTCTTGGTTCCATCCATCCTCTTTTAGTTTTATTTCATTTTTCTTCAAGTTCCTCATGTCCAGAAGTTGGGGTTCGATCCTAATGTCTGATTTGGTGTCTTTTGGGTAAATTATTGTGGTTTAGGTCTGGATTTATATTCCTTTTGGTGCAACGGTGGTGCGCTTAAGGTTTCGCACAAAGTTTTGAGGGTTTCAACTCAAAAGGGTAGGTGATTCCATGTGTAGCCATTTTATGATGAGTTAGCTTGCATGGATTATTAATTTAGCATGTTTATAATCTGTTTTATGTCCTGTGAAAATAGTTTTGATGGATTTGGTTAAACATTTAATTTTTAGTTTCATTATAGCTTGAAATTGCGTACTTTTCATGTGTGACTCTTGGGGTAATGTTTGGGTTTAGTTTATAACATATGAAAGTGATTTATTAGTCTTGAAAGGGGATGCAAATTCTGTTTTGTTAATTCCTTATTGTCATGTTGGCCTTGAAAGTAGGTTTTTTTTAATGAGTTTAAGGTGTAAAAACCTATTGTACTTCTTGAAGGTGATTTATGAAAACGTGTGTTTTTCATGTGTATCTTTGTGGTATTATTTGATGTATTTTTATAACATTTGGGGGTGGTTTAATAATTGTTTTAGGGCTTAAAAATTCTGTTTTTGATTTGTATTGGTATGATTTTTCTTTTAAATGAGGGTTTTGAAATGGGTTTAGTGTGCAAACAATGGTTATACCTCTTGGGTTTGTTTTATAAAAATTGCAAATGTTTTATTTGGTTAAACAAAGATGGGAAAGGGAGTATATGTACTGTTTGGGTGAGTGTGTTCACCTAATGTGGGTTTTTGAATGGTAAAGTGGTGATTTGAGATGTTAAACATTTTGAGAATTTTTTATAAATTGTCGAAATGTTTTACTAAATTGTGTTTTGTGTGCGAAACACAGGTGTGAGATATTTAATATGAGTTTATTTATAAAATGAATTGTGATGGTGAGATGGGTATTGTGTGACATGTGTGTGGGTTTTTATGTGAGTTGAATATCTTGTAATGGTTTTATAAAATTGTTTAATGGATTTGTGGAAGTGTTAAAGAAATGTGAAAAGTGTTGTAGGCAATTTGGAGTGAGTTTGATTTCAAAATGCATTTGAATGAAAAGTGGAATTTTTGACTTGTGTGATGTACATGGGGATGTTTGGTTAATTTCTGATGTGGAAGTGATATTTTCATGTGAAAACTATACTTCTTGGATTGCTGAACTTGTTTGAGCACAAAGGGAAAACCCGGGTATCTAGGTGGGTGGACGTGTACTAGTATGCTAGTGAATCTGTGGGGTTTGGCCTCGGTTTCACTTAGCATGATTGACGTTTACAACTCTAACTAAACTATGATGATGATGATTGGGGACCACTGGGTTATGGGTATGTTCCCTACTAGTGGCTCGTGCACAAGAATGGATATTTGTGATGGTTACTCTCACCGAGATACGAGGTACCTGGGACCCACAGCTAGCTAGTTCCTAGGGGTTATTTCCCATTGATTGTGCTCACTGGATACTTTGTTCTTACTGTCGGTATACGGTATGAGAGGCTGGAAAATTCAGTAGCTATGGTATTTATTTTAAATGTTTTTATTCTTTAAATTATCCCACCTGAAAACTGTTTTTATTTAATGTTTCATCTTTTAGAAATTTTAACTAGCATCTCATGTCTTTGAAAACTTGCATGATTTTCGCCATTAAATGTTTATCACATGGAATATATTAGTGGTGGTATCCTACTGGGCTCTCACTCACACCCTACTTACACCTTCGGGTGTAATTATATTTGCTTATATTATCTCACAGGTTTGGGTACAGGATTTATTCCATTGATTCAGGTTTTTAGTTGTCCTTTGGGATGTAGTGTCGTGGAGATAGCTTGAGGGAGGTGCCTCTTTCCTTGTGGAGGTTCTTGGGCTATCCTTATTTGGTTATGTATTATTGTAATGGTCTTTAAACATAGTTTTAACTTATGTATTTCAGTTCTGAAATTTTGTAAAAGACGGTTTTAGTTGAAAAATCCATATTTGTTTTATTGGACTCTTTTGTCGTTTTAAGTTTATAAACTCGGGTAAATCATTCCCAATTATCATTTTATGATACCTAGCCACTTTTTCCAGCCCGTGGAGATCGGGAACGCCATTCGGGTCTTTCCATAGACCAGGTCGGGTGCCGATTTTGAAGGTGACCGGATTTGGTTCCTGACATTCTATAATTTAGAGAACAACAAGAGTACCTTCCACCACATCATTTGGAACTTCAACATTAGTCGTAGTGATTTTCAATGTACGACCTTATTCTGTTTGCTGATGTTGAGGCTGATGGTGATTCCCATCCACTACCCTCATATTTGGAAAATGATTTGCAAAGTGCCCAAGTTTTCCGCCTTTATAGTATTGGACATAAGGTAGGGCCAACACTATATTCACTTTGTTGTTAGTTTATGGGAGTTGAGGCTTCACATCAATACGATAGTTCTGTGCAATATGGCTATCTTTTCCACATTTGTAGAACTTCCCGCTCCCAGGAATATAGTTCCCTGGATGCTTCTTCCCACATTTATTACACGTGGGGTATTTCACATGATTTCCTCTATTTCTCTGATCAAAAGTACGGCCTAATATTGGTTCCATCTATCATTGCTTGTAATTTGATTCATGAGACCATTAAATCTCACCAAACTCCTGTTCAACTATCATCACACTCCGCACGATCTCTTCATAGCTATCATAGTCTCGTTTGGTTAGATTCTTCGGCAGATGAGGTCTCAATCCACCGAATAATCTATCAACATTACCATTTGGATCCATAATAAAGCAATAGGTGTAATGTGAAAAACTTTTTAAGTCCATATCTTAGCTTCCCACAGAGTGATTCTCATTATTCTCCAGCTCGAGAAACTCCTTCTCCGTTCTTGTTCTCATGGAATGAGGGAAATACTTACTGAAAAAAAATCCCTATGAATGTTTCCCACTCCATAGATTCAACCTCCACTCATGGCCTTGTGTTTTTTATTAGTTCACACCATTGATCAGCTTCTCTCTCTAAGAGGTAAACTGCCAGGGTGACCTTATCTTGTTCCGAACAGCAGATCACAGAAAAGATCTTCTTAATGGTGTTGATCCACTATTCAATAATCAATGAGTCAGTAGATCCTTTGAAGGTTTGTGGTCTTTGATGCATAAAGGACTGAACATAATGTTGTTCCATTTATGGTGAGATCGTTCTCTCAGCTTGAATCATGTTATTTCCCATAACTTGAGTCAATTGGTTCCTCATTATCAAGAAAGTTTACATTCTAGATTCCATAGGAGGTCTGTCAGCACAAGGTCCATTTCGATCACCATTTTCATGGTTCCTCCTATTTCCCTCCAGTTTCTAAAATAATAAAACCTTTTTGAGAATATTTTTTAATTTATAAATCATTTAATTATAAAGGATTTTATGTCTTAAAACTTCATGTCTAAATAATTACATTTCTCTTCAAATCCTTCATAACAATTCATAAAAATCTAATGACTAACCAAACATATCCCCCCTGAGTGTCAAACCAGGAGTGAAACAAGGCCTGTTGTCACATACCAGGATACCCCGGGTCAAGCTCAAAACTCCTTGTCAGAGTCTTAACTTCTAGGTACTTCTGTGCCAGAGCCACATCCACTTGTTCATATCCATACATGGATTTATATGTTCGAAAACCACTTACTTAATATTTCACCAAAATACCAAGAAGTTTTCCTATATTTAAACATTTTTATAGGGTTCTTCTTAAAGTTTTAAGATCCTAATTTCCTTTAATAATTAAACAATCATTTGATACCAACTATGTCAACCCACCATTTATTACATAAATTTTCATTTCATTTTACAAACAAAGGATCTTTAAAATCTCGTGTCTTGGAAATCAGGAACAATATACATGAAAGCATTAAACATATGTCTAATACACTTGTAAGGTATCAAAATAGCTTCATCCTAAGTACAATTACTGTTTCTCATAACCTATAGACATACATCAAAGGAAAGGGTGAGAAAAAGTCCAAGTAAAGAAATCAAGGGAATTAGTTTACTTCAGATATTAATAAAAACGTGATGAAAAACATAAAGACATGAGAAATAGAAGTAGAGTTATATCATAATTAAAATAACATGAATAGTAACTTGAATATTCAGTGAAAACATTTAATTTAGACATTCATGAACATATCACCAAGGTTAGTCCCCATTGTGCCATAAAAATTTCCAAGGCCAAGGTATCATGAAACTTATTATCTCTAGAGATTAAATTATTTACCAAATTCATTGGAGAGATATCAAGGAAGACTCTTAATATGTATTTATTTTTAGGTGATCTACATATATCATAATCAAACATTTCACAAATAATAGAAATAGAATAAAAGAAATGGGTTTCATGTCACAATCGTGACATTTAAAGAGTTCAAAAAATAAGATCATTATGTCCTTTATAACCCATAGAAAGGAAGTGAGGGATATATGTATGTAAATTCTAGAATAAAATAGGTCAATTTTATTTATTGATAAATAACTCTGGAAATGAAAATATATTTTGGTATTCATATAAATAAAACAAGATAATTTCATGAGAAAAAGAGAGATATTTTGAGATGAAAATTTTGTAGTATAATGATTATATAACATGGTTTCAGAAAATATTAAAAAGATAGGGGGAAATAGTAATTGATCCATAATTAAATCATAATAAAGTATGGTTACATAATAGAATTAAATAAGATCATGGTATGGATATTTTAATGATATACCACAAGAAAAGTAAACATGAAAGAGAATATGCGATTTCTTTTATGAAAAATTTAGCAGCCTAATGAGTTCACTTTAAATACATAAAAATATGTTGATTAGAGTGGAAATGGTCTCTCATAATTTAGACATAAAATGTATGGAAATAAGTACATATAAGAACATAACCCAGCATAATAATATATAAACTATAGGGAATAACAAAATAGAAGTCATGACTTAAAAGAGGACGGTGAAAGACTCTCTTACCATGAAGTGTAACTTCAAAAGTTTGATGGTTTGGCCCTTTGAGGGTTTGAGGGAACCTTGGGAGGACTCCTTGGGAAGTAAAAACACCATATCTTCATTTATGATGATGTTTGAATGAATGGATTGAAGTATTGGGTTGGTATTCAAAGCAAAAGTGAGGGAATATTTTATTAATTTACAAGGAACACCTCATCGGTGGTATTTGAAAAACCAGGGCTTGGCCAATGTATTTTCTAATGGTATTGACCACTTAGGAGACCACATAACATATCTTACTGGTTACAAGTTGACCAGAATTATTACATCATTATTACATCATTTATGATGTCATTAATCACACCGAAACTCCAAACTGTATTTTTACTATACACCGAAAAACAAAACATTTTATAAAAATTTCATAAATTCACCCTAACCTAATATTGATGCACTGAATTTAAAAATGGACCCCATTTTATGAAAATAATTTTCTAATTATGATATATTTAATTTTTAAGTAAAAAAATTATTTACCAAAAAATACTAATCCACAACTAATAATTTCTAAAACTGTTATTTACTTATGCTATTATATCACTTCACCATTCAAGATGCATAAATTATATTTATACATTCCTAAGTGAGGTTACTATTAAATTGGTCACATTACTATTAATATGGGTAAAATTACTTTTGATACTATACTATTCAATAAAAATTAAGTTGATCTTACTAGACTCTAAATTTCATACTGATCATAACTGTAGAAGATTAATTTTTGAAAATCATATCTCATTATTAATTATTTAATGTATACAAAAATATTTTAATAGAACCTTTTTTCCAAAATTCAGCAATAATATGAAAATTTTATAAATTAATCATATATTTATCTAGAAATTTGAAATTCAAAAATTTTACCATAATAAGAAATAAAAATTCTATTTATAAAAAAGCATTAAACAAGGTAACTATGGCCTCATTACATTAAAAATTATAACACATTCATAGGTCATATGTGTAAGGTGTGCTATGGTGATAAAAACTTGGGGCGGCTGAGACAACATTGCCCGAGTGGTGATTTCTATCAGCTTGAAATTTTCTCATAGGCGATTCCGTTAATGATTCACATATTGAAGCTCAACTTGGGATTAGTCCAGATCATAGCCTATAGATGATATCTCCTCCCCATGCTTGGACATATGGGATTTGTACGGCCCGAGTCTACTATATGAGGCCATCAAATCTTCTTTTTGTAATAATTAACCAAGATCACTTCTATTTATAAACAACAATCATAACGTTGAGAGTTTAGTTTCCAACAGTCATATTGACCAAGAGTAATATAAAAGTCAAAACCCAACAATATCATTTTTTGTTATACTCGCTTCATTAATTAAAGGATATAGTTTTTTTAGTGAAAAATAAAATAACACACAAAATTATGAAACAAAAATTATTCAATTTTTTGGGTTGTTACAACCGCCATTGGTGGAGTTGATGCTAGAAGAAATCGCTTCCTCCGCTGTTGTCCATTGAGATGGGTTTTCCACCACTAGAACTGTGATCCACCTGAACTTCATCATCATCCGAGTTCGAGGAGGCAGAGTTGCACCGATTGAAGCCTCACATTTACTCGAAAGAACCCATTGTGTTCCAAAAGTGTTTCTCTTGCGGAGG
Organism: Viscum album; assembly: GCA_963277665.1. NCBI lineage: Eukaryota > Viridiplantae > Streptophyta > Magnoliopsida > Santalales > Viscaceae > Viscum > Viscum album. The sequence goes on along the minus strand of OY728163.1, from coordinate 1,424,116,076 downwards.
CCGAAGTCAGAGTTATAGCACTGGGAGGAGTAACTATTTCGATATGTCGTTCCACCGAAGGGTTCCATCATACTGATGTGTGTTGTGCCAAGGAGGAGGCCAGTTCGAAGGTTTTTGTGCTGTCATGAATATAATATGATCCAAGAAGTTGTTGCCCTAAGGTGTAACCACAAATAGCTGAGTTGTGCCCATCGTAGGAGGCTTCATGAAGAAGCCACACAAACCCCCACCCCCATGGGCTTAACAAAGGTTTTAGGGTGGATAGTGAATTAAAAAATTAATTAAAATAAATCTAAAATAAAATGCATAACTAAATACTAATTAAAATAAAACATTAAATATTTATAATTATAAATAAATAATAAATATAATTTTATTAATATTAATAAAAAAGGACTATTAAATTAATTATCTAAAATAACACTTTATTAAACTAAAATTATAATAATAACTTATAAATTAAAGTAAAAAAATTAAATTATAATAAATTCATTTATTATAATTTAATGTTCTATATTAAGTAATTAAAATTAAAATTATTAAATTTATTAATAAAATTAAACTAATTCATATTAATTAATAATTATCTAAATCCAAAATATAATTAAGTTACAATAACTTATTATTAATATTAATAAAATAACATAATAAATAACATTAAATTAAAAACTTATTAATTTTCATGATGACTTTGTAATAAATTTTTAAATTTAATAATTAATATTTAATTAATAAATCTTTATATTTTTAAATATTTTTTTGGTTTTTCCCTGTACAGGTTTATACAGGTGACTTAACCTAGTCCAAATTCCACCCAACTAACTCACGGGGAGTTACTTACGATGGAAAAAATTAGGTGACATGTATTTCGTGAAAAAATCACATGTGTCATGCGAAGATAAAGGACAGACTATGTCGGTGGAAGATGTGCAGTGACATGTAGTAGATTAAATATGGTTTAAAAATAGAGAAGAAGCATTCAAGAGTGGACTCTCATTGAATTATTATTCCATGACATTATTTTCGAGATCAGAGACTCCCAAGAGATCCATGAGTAGACCTAGAGGTGAAGGTGCCTGAGAGTAGTGCAACATTATGGGAGTTCTACCTCCCTCTTGTTAATTAATTTTCTTAATATATTTTTCAGATGTTTCTAGTGTCTAAATTGAAAATTATATTTGGGTGAATTTATTAGCTAGAGAGTTATATTTTTTTGGTTATTTCATCTAATTCTTCATTTGATCATTTTTTGATATCAGAATAGATTAATGATATCAGTTCTGATGTTCATTATTATTGCTCACACATAAAAATTTTCTCTCTCAAATTTAAAACATCAAGATCAAATGGTGATATTGTTCTTGAATGCATTTATCTGAGATTTAATGTTATAAGTAATTTTAATTTTATGGAGATTTTGAATTCAGTTTCTTCTTTTTTAATTTACCTAGTTGTTTGATTATGTTATGGAGTGGATAACACCGAGACTTGATCCTTTTTCTGTTGAGTTTCCCAGTGAGGGAGATTTTGTGACATTTCTTTGAGGAGGTATTCGATACAAATTTTTGAAGAAATAAACCATCTAACTAGTAGATCAGATATCCTGAGTACCTTATTTGATATGTGATCCATTGCCCGTTCTGCTATCTTTTAGTTCACTATATTCACAATATTTAGTTTTTAGTCTCTCTAAATAGTACTTATGTTTTCAAAAAAAAATCTTTTTACATTCTATCATTTAAAAAATTCAAAAAATATATAAAAAGTAAAAGAAAAAAAATATATTCCTCTGCTGCTAACAATAGTGGGTTTTTTTCAATAATAATTTTAATTATTCGTGTGCCTTCCTTTGGGTTCGACCCTACACCACTGGGCTAGTTTTGGGGTAATAAATACTATCATGAGGGCTATCATAACCACCAGTCACTTAAATTTCCTTAATTAATCAAGTATTATAACCTTTTTTCGATCATTTTGATGGTTTTTATTGATGAAATATGTGTTTAATACAATTACAAAGATAATCATGGCTAATATCATAACATCATTTTGAGTACATGGATATATCATTGGATTTACACCAAGCTATATAAATTCAGTTTTAGATTAATAAAGTGCCCTTCCTAGGCCATTTCAACTCATAGTTTAGGGTGCTTGTGGACCTAGGGAAGATTATAGGTATGGTATATTGGGCATGAACCAATAATTTCTTTTATATTTAGAGTTATATTGGTCTAGCAGGTTATTATCAATGTTTCATCAGAGACTTTTTCCATTAGGACACACTGATGTCTAGGATGACCAAGAAATTGGTGAATTTTGTTTCATTAGATTCTTATGAGGGGATTTTCAAGGGCTAAAAGGAAGAATGTCTAGATTACGTATACTCAACTTACATGTTCTTGTTAAGGAATATATCGTGTACTATGAAGCATCCAGATCTTGATTGGGAGTAGTTTTGATATAGGAGGACTAAGTGGTTATTAATGGATCAAGAAAATTTAGACCACATGAGTAGAGTTAACCTACTCAAAATCTAGAGTTACCAGTTGTGGTACATTCCCTCATATTATAGAGAAATTATATTACAGTGGTGTACATAGCCTATAAGATCATCATGTACATCTTTTCACAGTGATACATGAGCCTTTATAAGAAGAGGTGGGTTGAGTATTTATAGTATTTCATTTTTAATATGGCTTATACACCAAGAAAAGAAAACATGATTTCAGAAACACTAAGATGGATGGTGCATAGAGGGGAAGTATGGGATTCATGCGATGAATGGAAGATGAAAAAACACTTCATAGACAAAAATATAAATGTTCTGGAGTCCATGGGATGAGTAGTTTGGAGTTTGAAATATGTTTTAACCATTATTTTGGACCATATCAAGACTGACAAGATTTATGATCTAGAGGAATTAATTCTAAGGGATAAAATATACAGTGGGGAGCCACCATCACTATGGTCTATTGGAAGCATAAATTATATTCTTTTTTTGTGTGTGGGTTTTTATGGGATTATACGTGGAACTGTTGGTAGGATCATTCTGTGAAACATTTTCATTAAATGAAAATAATACATTCTGTGAAACTAGTTCATGTCATTTAATGATGGTTTGGGTTTATGTAAACCCAAAGCAATGAATTTTTTGGAATAACTTATAAATATTTATAATTACATGACAAGGAAGGATTACACTTTGTGTATTTCTTGTTCATAGAATTTTTGAAGCCATGATGCATGTATGATTATTTATTTATTCATTTTAAACACTCATATCTTAATCCCTATGTTACATCATAAAATTTTATCTTGATTCCATCCCTTACAGACATCCCAATATAGATTTTGATCCCCGAAGAGTTGTTCGACATTGGTTTTCCACTCTCTTATATTATTCTTTGCATGTGTAATGTAATATTTTGACTACTATGAATCTTGTTTAATATAGATATTTTCTGATCTAAATTTCTTCTTGGAATATCTTTTACTTCTATTCCTTTTGGGAATTCCTATTAGAACCATTTATTTAATATCCAAATTAAGGGTATGTGATATAAAACCAAGCCATATGGACCATTTCTATTATTTAAGTATGTGAAATATTCTAAAATAACATAGAAAAAATATACATGTTAATTAATTGAATAATATGTGATACTAAATCATGTGTCGTATTATTCATTGGATCCATTTGGATAAAATTGCGTTGTTATCTGACATGAATCTACCCATAAAGTGAGACTAAAATGGAATATAGTGAATTAAAACATGGATTAAAGTATGTTTTAGCATGACATTAATTCATAAGTGATTTCTTGTGAAACATTCACCTTATAAATGGATTAATTGTGTATTTAGATGAGTTATGGTAATTTTATATGAAATGGTTGTTTATAATGGCATGAAAATATATTAAGATATAATGTAATGGATGAATGTTTAGTTAAAATATACATAGAAATTGTAATAATTTGATATTGTGGATAAATTAATATTCAAATGTGTATTCTATGTTGTTATGACAAGTGTTTAGGTTCGTAATGTAATGATTATATAGTGAGAGTGGCCCATATTCCTACTAAAATGACTATATAAAGGGATTTGCGTGAATGATGAAACGATTATATAAAGGGAAATACCTAGATGCTAAATTGGTTATATGAAGGTGTTTTCTTGGATACTGAAATGATTATATAAAGGGATCATCCTAGGGATATTGTAATTATTATAGGGAATTACCAAGTTATGTAATTATTCTATAGACTTATAATTATAGTTTTTATGTTTGATCTACATGATAAAAGGTTTTCTAGCAAGGTTCTAAAGTAGGATGACAGTTCTTCTGTATCAATTGGTTAATTAATTCACTTTTTAATCAATTTATTCCATGAAATTATTATCAGACTAGTTGTGTTAAGACATAATGGAGTCAATATAATTATTTTAACTCACATCTTATTTAGTCCAATGTGTGTTACATAAAAGTATTACATAGATGTAGGTTTGAACAATGGAAAAGATCTTTATTGTTGTTTGTTTCTTGCTGGATAGATTGGAGCATGAATATGGGACCAGACAGGGATGTGTCACTAGGTTATTTTGATTTTATTTGTGTCAAAATGTTATTTTATTTTACTGACTTCCAAAATTCCATTTAGTGAAATTTCATTATAACATTACTTTGTTATTTTTTTATTCTGTTTACATAGTTTATTTTTTACTTTCTAGTTGTATGAAGAACTATTTATGCTATTTCTATTTCTCTATGATCTGTTTCTTGTATATTATATATTTGTACTAGGGGGTTTAGTCTTCCCACTATATTATTTACATGCTACTACAAGACAAAACCCTATGGAATTACAGGACGCATGCTTGAGGTCCCATAAAAACCATATTTTTCAACATGAGATTGTGTCAGGTTGTGGGATGTTAAAATGTCGTATAAGAGGGGCATGTTTTTTTTCTATTAATTTAATAGTTTTGAAAATTATAAATGAAACATGTAGTTATCAAGATTTTTCAATAAGCTTGTGCATGGGAGAAGCTAACCCATTTATAGTGGGAAATCTATGTACACAGAGATTTGATTATTGTTCATGTTGTTTTCTTATTATAGTTTGATGTTATTTAACCTTGGGTGATTCACATATTGTGTGATGTTATTATTTTCTGAGATTCCTACTCATGGCCGAGTAGTATGAGAGATGATTATGAATGAATCCTAACATGAAAATAGGAATATATATTGACCTATATAATTCATGATAAGAACATATTTATTTAATGTGATATAGTTTCCTATATGAACTATGAAAATACATGCCTAATATATATGATAAATGAAATTAAAGAAAAAAAATTATCTTGCTAACTCACTTGTTAATCCATATTTAGAGAAACCATGAGCCAATGGTTCTATTTTTTCACATGGTTAGGTTTACCTTATTATTATCCAAGGTTTTAAAGAGTGAAATTGTATTATAGATAAAATTAATCCTCATCATATTTGAATTAAGTGTTAGGAGAATGCCAATCATCATGATTCTAATGAAGAAAAACTAGAGCTTCCTGTAACTCATAAGGATAATATGGATGTTAAAATTCATGATATATTCATAAGGGTCATGAGATCCATGCAAATGGAGAATGTTTAGTATATTCTTTAGGTGTCCTAGTTGACAAGAGAGTTTTAGCTGTAGCATCTACCTATGCTCAATGGGGAGAGAATCCCCCAGGAATCCAAGTTCTATATTGAGTTAGTATAAACGATATTTAATCACTATGAGGAATTCCTTTATAAGTGGTTGAGACATTCTGTATTTGGGATTCTTGGACTATCCAATCATTGGTGGGACACTGTAATGCATGCTGGATAATAAGAAGAGTAATCCAAGAAGGTTGTCAAGGTATTGTTTCTACTACACTTCTATCCTAATATTTTGAGGGAAGAGAAGTATCATGAGTTCTGGAACCTAACATCGGAAATCAAGATAGTGAATGACTATGATGGATGTTTCACTAACATACAACACTTTTCACCATCATTAGTAGTTGATATGATTACATGGGTGAGGCATTTTCAGGATGGAATTCTCTATGATATTAGGTCATATGTGAGAATTTTTCACTGGAGTATCTTTTTAGATGTAATGAATAAGGCTCTAATCATAGAATGAAACCTTAGAGAGGCTATGATCATTAAACAAGATTTTTCTATAGGGTAAAATTGGAAGTATACTTCTAGTGGAAAAAAGGAGACCCTATGATATTTATCATCTAATTAATAGAGAACATAGAAATAAGGGTAGTGGGTATCCATCTCACGACCGTATTCTATTATAGTATTATTAGTGAGGAATGTTTGGGCACTAGTGGCCTCAATGTCCATACCCTGCATTGAAGTGTTGTCCTTGTAGTATGTTGGGCCACCAGTAGAGGATTTGTAGGGATATGTAGAAGAAGAGTGGTGGTAGGGGATCATGGTAGGGGATCATGGTAGGTTCTAAATTATACTAATATCTTAATTACCACTTAGAAGACTGGCATCTAGGATTCCACTAGAAATTCAAGTTGAGGTGGGGGACACAGTACCTCAGTATAAGAGTTGTTGTGCAAGTCGTTGTAAATATCCCAAGGAAGATAGTCCAGATGTAATAACAAAAGTGTTTCTAGGAATTTATCTTCTTTTAAAATAGATCATCAGATTTGGATGATTTTATAAGTAACACATATTGGATATCAAATGATGATAAGAAAAAAATAGTGGAATGCATAGAGTAGATTACTAAGATTCCAAAATGGCCTAATACGAGACAGTTAATGATATATTCCACCAATTCACTAGAATAGTGAGTGAAATGAATTCACCTAGAGAAATTTAAGAGAATATTGTACATTTCAGAATTATTCTACATGTACTAAAAAATATTTCACAAAAAAAAGGTTGTAATCTATGAAATTATGAATTTGACAAATTAAAAAGGTTATGAACTCATTAGATCATTATTGGAATACATAATTTTTTTAAGAATATTAGGGAAGAAGAGAATTAAAAGAAGAGAGGTTTTTCATTAAAATATCATTTTAATTTTTCTCAAATGGATTATAAATCTAGGCACATAAAAGTGAAAAAAAACATGAAAATATATGTAAATAGACTTATAAAATTATGAAGTGAAAGAAAAGTTACAATAAGATACCAATTAATGATCAAAATAATGTTTGAAAATAAAATAATGGAACTACATATGCACTACATTTAACTTGTTTTTAATGTGTAGTGAGAGGTCACATAAAACCAGACTATCCAATGTTTAATCAATAATGAAGAGATATGAAATAAGATAAAGGAATGAAACATGATTGTCATGGAGGGTGGAGTTTCACTAAATAATTGGATTATAGTGATCATTCTAGAATTGTGAAAGAAATAACAATCAATTTTTTTATAGAAAAAATAAAAATGACGTATGTAATTTTCCATCTTTTAGTTATTATTATAATAGTGATGGTTATGACATTGATGTGTTGAAAGGAGAAAATGAAAAAAATTCATTTTGAGAGTTACTGAGTTGTTTAATGAATTGAAGGAAAAAAATAAGATTCTTATCTAGTAATTTATGAATTTAAATAAGAACAATGATTCTATTAAGGGGGAGAAGTGAAATTTTAATTTTTATTCTAAGGATAAGATTTTTGATTATTTTGAGTCTCTTCAAAATAAAAATGATAATATTAGAAATTATGTTGTTAGATTAAAAGAAAAATTTTCTAGGTTTTTTCAAGGAATGAAAAAATATGAGAATATAGTGGACATGAGAAAACTGAATAAGGAAAAAATAGTTTCTGGTATAATCCATATATTCCTAAATTAAAACGATTTCTTTTGTTAATAGTAATGTTGAAAAAAAAATTATATCGCATCATTTAAGTGTAGGTTTCATGGAATTTTTTCTAATTAATGTTATTTTAAATTTACTCAATCTCTTGTAAATACTAAAACATTTGTATCAAATATTTCATATTCTAGAGTATAAAATATAATTTTATTTATATATATTTGGGCACAGAATAATTGCATTTTAACCTAGTTGCACCAAAAATATCATGGGTATCAAAATTTCTCTCTACATAAATTATCTTTTCAGGATAACTACCTTAATAACATTGAGGAAACATGGTACATGGAAAATATATTTTTCTAAAAATTTAATACTGAGCAATTGAATTTTCTCTTTTATACTAAATGTGATGGAGGATATGTCACTTTTTGTGATAACTCTAAATTCAAGGATATGAGTTTTGGTGATGTAAGGATTTATAATATATTTTAATTTCTAATGTTATATATATCAAATAGATTAAAATTAATCTAATTATTATGTCAAGATAATTTCATGATAGTATTTATGTTAGGTTTTAAGATAATAAATTCCTATTATTTAAAAATAATTCTATTTTTAATTCATATAGATATGATAATATTTATTCTATAAATTTCTCTGATATCATTAATCTTTTAATAGATCACATCAATGATTTAAAAACCATTTAATTTTTCTCAAATAGGAGGCTTGGGAGTGATGATTTTTTAATGATACATAGCTTAGACAAAACATGTACATGTTCTAGACTTACCCATGTTAAAGATAAGAAAAAAAATTTGTGATTAATTCTTAAAGGATAAGCAATGTAAATAATATTTTAGATATATCTGTTTCTTTTTGGTTTTTGGCCTCGAAACGCCCAACGGCTCCGTATCCGATAATGGACGGACCTATTTTTCAAAGGCAGGCGTTCGCCGGATGGTCTGACCAGCGATGCTTAAGAACTCACATTTGTCGAGAGGATGGTAGGTCAGGCTCATCGCACCCTTTTTGTGGGAACTATTGCATGTTTTGGGACCCTATTATAGATTTAAGATGTATTCATATGTTCAAAAATATTTGGTTTATACCCAAACATAGTATCCACAGATTTAACCATTGATTGGAAATGGTCAACTGGATGCAGGGGATTCGGAATCATTTAGGCCTGAGGTTTACCATACCTCGTTGGATTAATGGCCCCATGGAGTCAGAACTCATTGAGGCGGCCCTAGGAGTGACTCGGTGAACCAGTTCGAAGATAGTCAGATCAACCGGTTGTTGGGCTTGAACCTCGGGGAGGCTTCCTACGTATCCCTGTGGTTGGGAATCAAAGTCCTCGTAGTTATCATTAGTGCGTGGTTTACGCTCTGCGGAAACCCAAGATGTGGATTGGGGATTACACTCTGAGGAGTCCCAAGATGTTGGAAAACCGACATGAAAGGGGGTCAGAATGACCCGTTATTGGGCTTGAACCTCGGAGAGGCTTCCTACGTACCCTGCCTAGGAGACAGTGATCAAAGTCCACGTAGTTCGTATAGGCTTGGGACTTATGCTCTGAGGAGGCCCGAGATGTTGGATTGGGTCTTACACTCTAAGGAGGGCCATAAGAGGATGTCATGGTCAATGCTTACTCTAAGCCCATGTGAGTCATGCTCGGTGTGAGAAACAAGAGGCAGTAGGGACCAGAGAATCACATCGCTAAAGGTGCGTCCGTGAGAAGTGGAGTGGGGATTACGTATAAGGGAAGCCCAAGATGTGGATTGGGGCTTACACTCTGAGGAGGCCCATGGTGTCTTCCTCATGTCTGTCTATGAGGTCTCCCCAACTCACTGGTGGGTGGAGGAATATAATGGGTGTCAACGCCTATGCAAAAGTGTACATGCAGGATAACGCCAAGGGTGTTGGAATCAGTCCGAACAAAGGGAGATGAAAAGTGTGAATTACATGCCCAAAATTCAAAACACAATGAGGGTGGAATGGTGATGGAGGATAACTTTTGACCATGTTATAAACACAGCATTCATATCACGTTATCCTGAAATGGGGACGAACAAATGAGGGTTTACTGCTGACCATATTCGAAACACAGGGCCTATCTCGAAGTGTTTTCCAAAGTCTTCCAGGGCGTTGGCCCCGGACGGTAGGTGAGCCGATGTGGCATGAGGTTAGGCTGTTAGGGGGTCCCTTTAGACATGAAAGGGGATGGAGATCCAAATGAAGGACACACAAAACGTGGGGTGGAGTGATGGAATTTTGGAATGGATTCCAGTCCTCTTGAAGTTAGGCCACTGTAAACATAGCACAAGGCATCTCTTGCATGGAGAAAGAGGCATCCAATTATTAAATGATATGGAATGATACAGTTTATAGTCATATAGAGAGGACTGTTTCCATATAGTTTAATGTCATATTGATAGGACGAGGGCCATACAGTTTAACATCATGTGGTCAGGATGAGGGCTATACTGTTTAAGGTCATGTGGTTAGGACGACTAGGTAGGAGTTACCTATCAACGGTTGGTGTGGGAATTTAGAAAAGGAGGCCCTTTCAAGATGAACCTAGAAAAAGGAGCTAGGAAATGGGGTAAATGAGATTCATGAGGGGTAGCTCAACTCATGGAATTTATAGGACGGATCTTGGGATGACACAAGGGTGCAATGGAAAATCCCGACATCCCGGCCTGAAAAGATCGTGGTGCGACTGTTCATTTTTCATGGGGGTCAGTGACGATGGCGAAGGGACCGGCCCGGTGGGCCAGGACCGCGGCCTGGCACTGATCCCAAGTGGGGGTGTGGAGGCGCAACCCTCGTGGTATGGACCAGCGAGTGCATGGGGTTTTCTGCATGGGGCTCGCTGCGAGTGAGCTGGCCGCGAGGTGCCAGCCACGAGGTGCCGGCCGTGAGGGACTGGTCATGGAGGAACTGTCCGTGAAAGACTGGCCGTGAGGGAGCCACATGTGGTTCGTAGTTTAGGTTTCCGCGAAGGGTATCCGCGGAGGAGCTGACCGCGTGGGAGTAGGCCGCGAAGTACTAGGATGCGAAAGAGGCTCTCTATGAAGGATGATTTCCACGGAAGAGGCTGTTCGTGAAGGAGGTTGTCCACGAAGGATGGTCGTCCGTGAAGGGTGTATGCAAAGGGGATGGTGCCTGTCCTACTTCACGCCTGAGGATGGGTTCTTCCTCTATTTCTCGAATGACACTGGTCCATAGCAGGGGTGGTAACGGAGGGACTATCCGCGAAGGAAATGGCCTCTATGGGCTGGCCGCAGAGGAGCTGGCCGAATGTGGTTCGCGGACTTGTTTCTCCTCTCCGCGGAAGAGTGCATCCGCGGACGATATGGGGTTTGCGGATGGTCATGGACCGCTGGGATCAATTTCTCCAGCGTCTCTCCATGGTTTTTCACCTGTCCTCTCCTCTATTCTCCCTCTTTGTGGTTCCCCTTGGTGATTATTTATAGAGCCACGAATAGGATGGGCACACGGCCTTTGTGGAAGCCCGTGAAGGAATCCTCATCCGCGGATGACTCGGTTAACCAGGTATTTCTGGAACCGAGACCCGCGGAATTGCTTCGCGGTTGTGCACCTCTCTTCTTCTGTCCCGCGAACGACATTGATCCGTGGAGGGGGCGGCTCGCGGTAGTGGACTGGCCTGGCACCCATCCTGCTTCGCACCCGTCGAAGTCCCCGCCACTATTTCGCAGACGACGTTGGTCCGCAGAATTATAAGAGAGCGGTTTTCCGAACCGGCCGCGTGTTGTTGCTGGGAGCAGGTGCGCAGACCGGTTCGGTCCTCTTCCAAGTCTTTGGTAATTGGATTTCCCCCTTGCAAAATTTTCAGGACCCTACAATATCAATAACGTTTCTTCTAATATACCTCTTGATTTTTTGCATCTTAATTTATTTGGTTCTTTGAAAATTGTTGGTTTTAATAGAAAGAAATATGTTTTTATTATTGTCAATTATTTCCATGTATTTAAATGGGTTTATTTCATATCCAATAGGCATTACACCATAGCTAGTTTTTTTGTTTTCGATAAGCTTGTCCAAAACATAAAATTTTGTTTAATTATTTTCAATATAAGTGATAAAGTGTTGAGTTTGTTAATTTTTTGTTTAACATTTACTTTTAATGATAATGGGTTTTCATATAATTCTTTATCACATAGAAACTCATATGAAAATGGAAATCTATAATGTAAAAATAGGTCCCTTCAAGAAAATGATCAAATTATAATTAATGAATATAGTTTCCCTAAGTACCTATTGGAGGAATCAAAAAATAATTCTTGAAATGCCTTGAATATATTTTATGCGAGACCTTTTATGATGAATGTCACACCTTTTGATTTAATGAAATATTTTTTAGGTAAATTTAATTTCTTCGATATCTTATTTACACACAACAATGTGATTAAATGAACTGTGATAAACTATTAAAATATTATTCTTTGATATTACAATTATCTTATATCCATTAGATGAAAGAGAACGAATATGAGGAAATAAATAATTAAAACAATGTTTTATACTTTCATTAAATGTATTCATTGTATATCAATAAATTAAAAATAAAAATAAAAATATTTTAAAAATAAACGAGATATTTCTATATAAAAGTGTTTTTATGCATGAAATGTATTTTGATGAAAAATAAATTAAAATGATCACTATTGGTGAATTTTTTTGATAAAATTTATATATTATATATTCTAAAAAATATTTTAAATTTCATCTATTATTATTTTCTATACATGAGATCTTAATAAATTAATGTTTATGATAAAAAATGAATTTTACTAAATAGCAGTTCTCATATCTGTTTATGCAGTTATATTAAAAAAAATTGTGAGAATTATAGATATTGAATCATGAAAAGGGATTCCACATTTTAAATTATTGGAATTAATTTTTTTGAATACGTCCCTTTTTCGTTTTGGTCAATATGAATAGTTTCACAATAATATTTTGTCACCCTAGTAAGGGTAAAATGAGTAAAATAGTGTTAAAATTTTTAGATAAGGATTTTAAATTTTCTAAAAACATACCTTCATCATATTATATTTGAGTTCAAAATATCACATCCCATTAGCAATTTTATGGACACTTGGTTCCATATTTCATCGAATATAACATTTATATTAATTTAACTAAACAAAAATAAAAAATGTCACTATCCTTTAAAAATCGATTATGTGTTAACATAGGTAATTTTTTTTAATGAATATTTTTTTTGATAATAATAAAATTATTTTCATAATTTAAATTTATTTAGAATTTTTATTAATTATTTTATTTCATTATATTCTCATGAAACCCCAACATAATTGTTATTCAATCAATAGAAAAATAAAATAAGTGATTTTAAAAATATTAGAAGTAATATTATTTGATTAATTTATTCTTTTACAATACATTAATAGATATATATTAAATATTAGAGTTTTTTTAAATTAGTATATATTAATTACATATTTTTCTGGGTTTCTTAATGTTAAATTGAATAAATTTTTCAAAAATTACATTAATTGTAATTTATAATAAAAACAATTTTTTTAACTGATTAAAATTTCATAAAAAAATATATTATACCCAATGGATATAAAAATCATTAAAATATAATCCGTATTTAATTTATGAACCATTTTTCTATTAATGGTAGAATTTTTAACGCATTAAGATCTAAGGAGTTGTAACCATGGTTATGGTAAAAATTATTAACAAATTGGTTAATAAACCAATAAGGATTAAACCGACACAAAAACCAATCTAAATTTATAAGGATGATGTTATTTTGACCCTATACTATTAATAATTTAATTCAATTACATTTAGAATCATTTTTCTTAATAATTTATTTATTATATGTTAATATTTTAAGAAATTTCTTGTGTGTCCTCTCACTCCCTTAAAAAATGGTACTCATCCTTTCAATAATTTATACCCATTTTATAATTTTCTATTTTTATCATAACCTAGAAACATATCTTATAAAATTCCTTATACGTACTAAATATGTGATTTTCTCCTCAAAATACTGACCCTGGGGTCCTTAAGAGGAGATCCAAATGAGTTATTTCAATGAAGAGGTAATCACATTAACTAAACACTTTAATTACTTCTTATTTTATCTCCTATAAATCTATGGTATTAAAAATAAAATAATAATTTATTACCCTAAATATATTAAAATGTAATTATGATTATTAAATTACCATTATCTATCTTATTTCCCATCAAATATTAAGTCAAAATATCGTTTATGCGTACATACATATTATCGTATCCATGTACCGATACGATCCATTTTTAATCACCAAATATTTGGGAAGAGTATCATCATGGTTATATTTTTTACATATTAAATTTATTTTATAATTATTAATCTGAAATTATATTATCAAATATACTTTCTTACCTTCCATTTTTTTGGAATATGACAATGTCACCCGTGCGTATGTGTAGAATACCACCTCTGTGAATTGATTCGATTTGTTCTTCAGTTCCATTTTAATTGGATGGTAATAGGGATATATTTCATTAATTTATATGATATATATTATGTAATAATGATTTTTATGGGAGAATTATTATTTTCTATTCTTTCATTCTGTCCATTGAAAAATGGAAATAACATCCTTGCATACATATATCCTACCATCTCCATGAACATTGTAATTCAGTTTTCTATCTATAACTTTTATGGATGAATATAAATATATATAAGGAATATCTATGATATGTATATAAGGATAAAAAATCTATAGATGATGGATCTAGGATTAATGTACAAGGACCATGATTATCATTATTAAATATAAAGTAGTTATCATCCAGAATAATGGTCTTAATGAAAAGTAGTTAATTGATGGTTGATAAAATTTCATAAGTAAATAATACATGGATGACATTTATTATTATCGTTATATAATATTTTTTAATAAATATATATTTATTATATTGGTAATTTAGACATGTATAAATAATATTGATACATGAGGTAATGGTTTATTTCCAATCTTATTTTTTATCCAGATAGTTCAAGATTGAATTTCCATTGAAGACATTTTATGAAAATTTTATTATAAATACATTTCATTTTTATCCCCTTTTTATTTATATATAATAAATTTTGTACTTTAATTTACATCCCATTTATGTTCTCAAGTGATTGAAATAATGTTTTTATTGGAATCTTACTATGTTTTACTATTCGATCAAAAATAATTTTTCCTCTATGTCAATGTTTTCTCTAAAATGTTTTGATTTTTTTAATATTTAATTATGATTATTTAATTTAATACTTAGCCATTTTTTTAATTTTTTGAAGAAAATTATAATGGAATCTTTTATTCATTTTCTGAACTATGTAGTTTTGGTATTTTTACAAAACATTGAAATGAATGTTTTCATCATTAATCATATGTAATGAATGGAATTTTCTTACATTTTGATAATTAAATAATTTGATGATTCTGATACATTTTTTCTAGTTTATTTAAAAAAAACTTAATATTTGTGAAATTATTTTATTTTAAATAATTGATTTCAATTTTAAATTGGTTTTTTTTTTCAGAAAATATTTCACCGATTATTTTAAATATTTTTTATCTTTGATGACATCTATTGATGTTAATTATAATTTAATGTAGATACAATACATTGATATCATATTTATTCATTACATTCATGATTCATGATTATTATGATATGACGTTTAAGAAACCCATTTATTGTATATGGGTTATTCTATGATGAAGTTGGGAATTCTTAATGAACCCCATTTTTTCAAGGGTTATAATATAAAGATATATTTATTATTTTATAATATTTTGGAAAACCCATATATATTTATATATATAATATTATTGGTGTTACTGGAATTATATGTCCCTTTAATTCATTGGGTAAAGTTTTATATCTCACAAGATAATTATGGAAAACAAGTCAATAAGATGGATACACTATGGGGAACATGTGATAATGACTGATCCATTATCATATTAGAAATTCGTTAAAATGACAAATCTGTTATGATTTTATGTTCTAGGTAGTTAACAATTCCATATAAAATGGTTTTCATACTTATTCTAGTTCCACACTTATTTGACCTGAATTCTTTTAATCATGATTGATTTATTATTATTTATCACTCTTATGATATATGACATTTGAAATAATGAAGTTTTATTACATGACTCATTATTTTCATCATTTATAGATTGAGAATGAACATTGTATATAATATTAATGATATCATATCATTATACTTATCTTAGTATTTCACGTGATCATCGATTTACATCTCCCATATTTAGCCTTACTTAGCATATGAGGTCACCCTTTCTTATGTTTATTTTACCAAGGTTATGAAAAAAATTCTATTTTGGGGAATTTATATAATGATTATGAAATGATAAAATATTTTTGGGATATTTTCAAGATATTTCATGAAATTAGAAGATTATTTATCTAGCCACCAAATTTAATAAACCTTTCTGGTCCATAGATTTGTATTTCTGAAATGTATATAATATTAATATACAAATATGTAATATTTTTGTATGAAAGGCATGGGTGGCCATATTTTGTATCATAGGATAGTTTACTTAATATTTAGATATTAGGGTTAGAAAAATTTGGTGAAAACCTTGGGTAGAAGTCTAGGTGTGGGATGATATCATAATGTTTTGATAAGTAAGGGATGTTGTATATTCCATAGAAATATATCAATATCTAGATACTACAAGTATATATAGTTTTTTCAGAGATGCATCTAAGGTTTACTACCTCAAAATGATTTGGTCATGTATATATTATCCATCATTCAAGTGCCTGACTAGTGTAGCCTCACTACAAACCTAGTTGGAAACTCTTGAGGGATATTCTTTGGATAATTCACATTTTCATTATAAACCATTATGAAGGATGAGAATAAATTATGACCACAAATTACATCAATTATAACTACGGTTTAATTGGATCAAAATAATGTATAATGATTTATAAATTATATTTTTTTAATGATTATGTTGTTTCCTACTAAGATTATTATTTTTCGAACATTGATTTTAGGTTTTTCTCAATAGATGGACCCAAAATATATCATTTTAATAATGAATGTGAGGGAAAATGAAATAATTTTCCACCTGAGAAACAAAATTCTATGAGAGATGGAATGAAGAATATTTTTGTAATAATAACACAAATTTCATAGGCCATGAATAATGTTACGCTTCCAAATAGAAAAAGGGGGGAACACCATATTGTTGAGTCTTTTGTGTGCAAACATATATATTGTTTAGTGGTTATTATGGTATACTAGTTTCTGGGTGATGGATCAACACCATTGGGAATAAATTTTCTGTTATGGAGTGCTTGGAATATGAAAAGTTAGTCTTGTCTTTTTATTGTTTGGAAGGCGACACCGATCAATGGTGGAACCATATTAAAAATATGATATAAGAGGTTGAAATTCAACATATGTAATGAGTTGATTTTGAGAGTATATTTCTCATGAAGTACTTCTATCGTTTTCCATGTATTGATATATATATATATAAGGAGTTACTTAGTATTAAGAATAATGAGGATATATCCATTGGTACATATGAGGAATATTTTATAATACATTCAAGTTATGCTTCTAGATTAATAATTATCTCAAAGAAAAATTTATTGATTATTTGGTGGATTAAAATTAAGACTTTTAATGACATAAATTATAAGAGACTTGATAATTGATGAAGAAATAAATTGATGATAATTAATGTTAGAAATAGAAAATAAAAATTCCCACAATTCACATTTTTTGATAAGAAAATGTAGGTTGAGACTTAGGAAAACTTATATAAATCACATGATAAAATGAAATTATAGACTTATGTATGAAAAAATTATGACAAGTATCATCTAGGAAATGGTTTTTGTTGAACTAGTTGGAACATTAAATGTGGAAATGTGGATCATAAATCCCTTGAAGGTCAAATAGTGATGTTTGGGTTGATTAATTCAATATAGGAGAAGAAGAAACTAACTAATGAATCGCCCAAAAACCAATGTTTCAAATTTGATGAGTGTTAGAATTATAACAATGAGTTCATGAATCTGAACTATTATAATAATGATCATCAACAACAACCTCTTAATATCAAAGAAAGAGGAATGTCTCATGAAATCACAATTGTTGAAGTTGTAACACCTCAAGATTGTGTGAAATATTTTTTGATGAGATAATTTAATATTTTTGATATTTTTCGTTTCAAAAACACTGAATATATCGTATGCTTTATAAAGGAAATTATATTTTCTTTAGTTACATGTAACCCCAATCCTAGATTTCACTATATTAAACACATATATTAACTTGTGGAATACACAAGACCATGTTTCAGGAAACTACAATATAAAATTAATATTATTAAAATTTGATTGTAGTTTTCACCTAGAAATTTGAATGGATATTACAATTAGGGTTAATTAAATTATGATATATGGTTTAAATATTTATATAATATGAATTATTTGGTGACAATTTAACTACAAATGAAAATAAAACCTTATTAAAAATATAGGAAATCATTTGCTGAAAAACTATTTATATGCATTCAAACCCATTTAAACTTATATATTAATTAAACCCCTTTTGTGAATAATTTTTATTAACTTATATATTATATATTAAATCAAATATTTAATATTAATCTTCTATTTTTCTATACAATATATAATAATTAATCCAATTTTATGCATAAAGTGAATTATTTTTATCAAAGTTAATTTTATCGCCTTTTAAAGGAAAATCTCGTTTAAATAAAATTTCTAAGAAATTTATAAATATTACATGATAAAATATACTTATTTTTTAATTATAAACATCAAAATTATATTAAAGTTATGTTTTGGTATTTTTATGAAAGGATTCATTTTTTAAGGAATAATGAAAATACTGAATTTTAATAGGAATTTCTTTTTAATTAAATTTTATAGATAAATGAACTTTTAATTGATTTTAAAGTATATTTAGATAAATTTTAAAAATAGAAGTAATATTTAGGTAATTTTAATCAATTTAATACAAATTTTGGATATGAAAACATTTTAATCTTTTTTACATTTCTTACTTTGAAATCTCATTGTTTTATCTCATCAGTGGTATTAATTTTAAATTAATTTCCACAAATTATGTGATAAGAATTTTTAAAAATGGGTTCCATCTTGGAAATAATATTAACTTATAATTTCCAATAATAAAAACATTTTTTTTTACAAAAAAATATTTGTGATGGTAATTAAAATTAATTACACTGATTAAGGTGAAGACAAGTTTAATCTGTGGTTAAAATTTAATATTTAGAGGAAAAATGAAATAAAAAAATTTAAAAGAAATTTGATTTAAATATATAGACCATATATACAATTTTTTTACTTTTTTCAATTATTCGAGTCAAATTATGTAATGGAGACCACTCAATATTGCCTAACATTTTGTATGTATAAGAATTCCATTCCTCCTACACTATAGAAGAGGACACACTCCTTAATTATAAAAACCTATTAATCCCTTTGAATCAAAAAAAACCTTCCCATATAATCCTAAAACACCTATAATCTCATCCTAGAATCATAAATTTGTGTATAAATAAAACCAATGAAGTCTTTTGGTGCAAACCAAGAAGCGTTACCAAAAGAAGAGGCCCCTTTCTTCAATGATTACTTTTGTTTTATTTTTTCTCCACTCACTAAATTTTTCTTATTATATTATTATATAATAACCTCATTATAAAAAATATATTCATATGTTTTTATATTATGTTTAGAACCTAAAATTACACAAACTTCCATCAAATTGGATATGAAATCAACATTCAGGTGCATGGTGAACTACCGCCTCTCAAACTGATGCCATCTCTTCATACATTACCACCATTAATTTTTATGAATAATGATGAAATTATAGTTTTTATATGATATATATGATATTTATTATGTATTTATTATTTTGAAATTATTATATAACACATACCTTCCTGATTTCCATTTTATGGGAATATAATAACTTTATTTTTGGATGTATGGACTACTGCCTTCTCAAAGTGCTGTGGTTCGTTTACGCTTAACCTAGAATATAATAAGGACATGCTTAATAAAAATATATGTTATATATTAAATTTTAATTATATATTATTAATAACATAAAAATATATATGAATATATTATATACATTATTTCTTTCAATACGATAAGAAAATGGATGAAATATACATGGGTACGTACGACCTACTTTCTCCAGGAATGGTTTATTTCATTTCCCAAATATATATTTTATATATTATGTTAATTACCTATATAATGAATATATATAACATATAAATATAATTCATTAAATTCTGTGAATAATGAAATCATGGTTTAAGTTAGAGACCAAGATTAACAAGTCAATACCCATATGAAAAACAAATCAGTTATTACCTAAAACATAACTTTAACAAGAATTGTTAATAAATGAGTAATATAAAGTCAAAATTAACCATTATATGGTATTATATATATGAATATTTTTATTTGGTATATTTATAAGAAACTAATATGTATTATATAATATGATTGAATGTGTACGAAGAAATTGAAGACTTGGGGTATGAAAATTTCATCTCACTTTTTATTTCTGTGAGATACATGTCATATTCACAACTCATTTATTTTGTGTGGTGAATATAATTTCACATGAAATTTTATATCCGGAATTTAATTTATTTATTTAAATTATATGTTTTAATTGATTCCAATATTTCATAGATCTCACGATTCAAAAGTGACTTTAGTAGTATTTGGATTTCTAGTCACACATTTATTTCTGTGAGACTTATGTCATATTCACCTATCGTCTATTTTGTTATGGTGAATAAAATTATCATGAATGTAATATTTGAGGATTATTATTAAATTTATGGTTATTTACATATCAATTTGATTATCACCCTATAACGAGGTTTATGGTTTAAAAGTTACCAAATCGGTAAAGTAAATTTGTATCAATTTTACCCCTTTGAGACACATGACATGTTATGAACCATAATTATTATAATATATGTAGATAACATCTTTTGACATGTTATATCATGAAGGTAATTATTTTCATGATATTTTATGATTCATGTAATGTTATTATTTCATGGGTATTATGATTCAAATTTATCAAAGTTGTAACCATATATTTCTATAATCTTATCATTTATCCGGATTGTTTATGATTATGCTTCCATTAATAAAATATTATTATCCATATCTCAATAACTCTAATTAATTTTTTCATCATTAGGTTATTTATGATATATTCAAGTAAATTTATTATTTTTCCCTATTTGTTACTTAAGATAATTAATAAAGTGTTTTTAAGAAAAGCACACTTTATCTCTCTCTTAGGCCATAAATCTATGTTCTTTTAAAACCATGTTTTTTAAAATAAATTAAATAAATTTTATTCTATTCTCATATGATATTTAAAATACATTTTTACCCATGCTTTAGCTTTTTAACAAATTGGAATTTTAGAAAAATAATTTTCTTTTCATTTTCTGATTAAACTACTCTTCTAATCTTTTTTTTGACGAAGAATTAATATTCAGTATGTACAAATTTATCTTCTAACATGACCATCATTTGGTTTAATATTCCTTTAAAAGTTTCCAATTTAATTTTAAATGAAGAATATTTTAAAAATTATTTATGTTTTAAATAGTCTTTTTCATAGTGGAATTGTTATTTTCACCATGATATGTTTTAAATTATTTTGAAAAATTACCTCATATGTTTTTAATATGGGTTTTATGAAAAAATATTCTAAAAATGTTTTATGATTCTCAATGAAAATTTTCCCTTAAAATCTTCTCTAAGTGATTATTTAAAATCCTTCTCTATACAATATTAAATCCATTGATATAGTTTATTCATTACTTTTAATGCCCTTACCCCAATTACCTAGACTCAGTTCTTAGTCACCAAACATTGGCATGTTTACAAGGAATCATTTCCTGAAATACCTATTAGGTTATAAGTCATGGAAAATAGGTTACATACATGAACGTTACATTACACCATATAAAATTAAACAGAACATAAATGATCCTTTGAGAACGCCATTAATCCCCTAGGTTAACCCTAACTTCTTGGAATCCTTGGAAAATAAAACATAAGAAATGTGTGACCTCAAATGCTTAGTAAGGGTAATCAATACAGCGGAAGATAACATAACCATTAGGCATGGTGAATAATTAAAAACACAAGCCTTTACAAATAATAAACATGAACACTTTATTGAAGGAATATGAGCTGAGTAAATAATGCCATAAAAAATATAGTCATGGGTATTCTACTAGTTTAAAACCCACATGAAACATCATTTTTATTTTCATAATGAGGGTATGTATAATGATGGACATTCTGATATATCTTGTCAAGGCCCTGGTCAAGATGTCTGAAAATGATTAAGTCCTTGGCCAAAACCATATATCAAATTGGGAAAATCCCCATCCAATTCCACGTATAATTGTCTCATGAGATATACCGATACACCGAGAAGTTATAGCGGGATCCACCCATCACTTACTAAGTCCAATACATTCCTCATATAAAAATGTTTAAACATTACATAAACATTCCTATTAAAACAATCATACAAAATGTCAATAATTTAACCATAACCCATTAAAGGTATAAAAATAACACATCCACAGTCAAATATATCACATAATGTTCAATAAAATATGGAATATTTTTATCATAATAAATTAACTTCAAACAAGTTTAAAATCCATCAAAGGATGTTGACATAATGAAAATTATTTGTAAAACTCCTTGAGAGAAATATCCCTTTTTCATGAAAAATTTTTAAAGTCAAACATTTATAAAGGATGTGATTTAAAAGATATTTTTGAATAAATGTGTCCCATACCATATTGAATCATTTTAAAGGAATTAACATTTTAAAACATTCATCTCCATATAAATAAATCCATAAAACCATTTTCAAAACATGGACATTAATGAGGATGGTTTAGAATAATAAATCCTTAAAACAATTAAAATGATGTTTTAGTAAATAAGAATCTTAAAAAAAATTCTTTTGAGAACTCTTTTATGAAACATTAACATGGATAATAAATATTTCCCAGTAGATACTTACATAAAAACAACCTCGTATAATAAAGAGATTGTAAAATTAACCCTTACCTTGCACTTTACTTTGGTCGAGGGTACGTTTGACCTCCTATATAATGACCATTGTATGTTATTAAATTATACCATAACCATATTCATATTTATTATATCATACATGATTCACTTATGACTTTATACTACCCATTTAATAATTATTTCCATGTTAAATTTACGATTTTTGTAATAATCACTTTATTTATCGTACATGTTTTAACTTGTTATTCTTGATCGTATCATTTAGATAATGATATAAATACTTTAAAAATATAAAACATGATTTATATATAATATATATTTAGAATATAGATATTTATAATAGATAGATATATGAAATGGAAAGCACTGTTTATGGAGACGGTAGGCTGTACATATGCGTAAATGTTTTTTCCATTTTCATATCGTATTGAACGAAAGTAAGTGAATAAGATATATTTAAGTATATATATATATATATATATATCTCAAGTAAATTTATCATCTCATATATTACATAATTATTAATAATATATATTTTTATAATCATCATTGAATGGTGAATGTTGGAATGAATCTAATCGCATCGTGGAGACGGTAATCCTTACATACTCACGAGCAACAATATCACTATATATATGATGAAATCATATGTAATTGGATGGTATATCATATATAACGAATAATTAGCATGTTATATTTATTATTTACACCAGTTATACTCATTATTATACCTATATAAATAATTAAGTGTTTGAATAACAAACTACACCACAACGTGGAGACAGTAAGCCGTACGTACGCACGTACGGTGACTTTTTCATTTAGAGGATGGATAGAATAATGAATATGGTTGTACCATATTTATAATAAAATCATATTATTTAAGAGTTACTAGATTTATTATTTTGGAATGGAAAAAACAATGAAAGAGGAAGTGGAAGATGAAAAGAACTTGAAAGAGGGTGGTGAAATTATTACTTCTTCAGATGTTTCTTTTGGATTCGATCAAAAGGGATCATTAGGATAGCTTTCTGATGAAAGTAAGGAAACTAGGTTGATGTGAGGGAAGTTGAGAGGGTATCCTTTTAGGGTTTGTATGAGCCAAAATGACTTGGAGGTGTGAAATTAAGAGAAGTTTAAGTTCCATTTTACAAGAGAGGTGAGGGTCACTTTAGAAAAAGCTTGAAATATTATTTTACAATAAAATTATTTTCGGTTTATAATGGCTTGATCCTGATTTATTTAAATTATAAGGTGGTTATGGGTCAAAATAATCTCATCAAATAGGTTTTAGACATGTTTCGGTTACCATTTTAACCTTATCCTTTATATTTAACTTTTAGTTTAATAGTTTAACTTTTCCCGTGTCTTCTTGTATTCTTACACTATATGGATAATAAACTTACTATAAACTTCCCGAAGAACCTCAAGTTGTTCATTAATGACATATATAATATTATTTAATCCGTTTGGCTGAACCTTTTATTTTTATGAATATTTTATGAACTAATAATATAGTATTTGTTTTAAAAATTAATTTATGTCAATTTTGACACTATTTGGTATTTGGTTTTTTTAAAAGTCATAACAACGTGATTACTTCAAAAACGATGCATTTAATAAAACCTAACATTTCATATTCACCGATAAAATTCGTATATTTCATAAAAACATTGAAATTATATTTATTATTATATTTATAATACCATTTTGTTCATTCTTTCATTAATAAGGTAATTATTTCATCACCATTGTGTCATAAATATATGTATTTATTTAATTTCTAAAAATTATAAATAAAATACCATGATGGAATAAATATTTTTATCTTTCTAATGAATATTAATAGTTGAATTTATCTTATGTATAATCCTATATTAAAAATGGTTTAGTTATTAAACATTGAATTTAACACTTTTAACTATTCTTTAAATAAAATAATAATAAATTTCCTAATATAATCTTAGTGGATATAAAGGTCCATATTTTATTCCTATGGTTTTTCTTGATCTAATTACACTATTAAAATATAATTAGGACATGTCTTAGGGTAATTATAATATCATTTTTTACCTTTAATTACACTATTTACATCTAACCGTTGTAAATAATAGTCAAAAGTTATTATTCACCAAAAAAATATTTTCTTATTATTGAATAATATTTTACTTACTTATATTATATATATCTCTTGGATTTTTGATATTCAACTAATAGAATCTGTATAATTATGTTTTGTAAAAATTTGCAAATGCTCCTAGGAGGTGGGTAAAAACTATAAAAATTTCAACAAAATATTATACATCTAATTTTTTTATAAAATGAATCCAATTAAATAAATTTAAATTACATAGGTATTATATATATATATATTTTCTTAAAATAAATTTAAATAAAATAAATAATAATCTAATTAAAAAGTCGGTTTTAAATAATAACAAGTGTTTTTCACTATTCATCAAAAATTGAATGTTTTCTGAAAAAATACAAAACATTTACCCTAAGATAATTTTGATAATATGAATTCAAAAATTAAGTATATTTTACCAAATTCAAAACATAGAAGTTGAATTTATTAATTTAAAATTAATTTCCATTGTCAAAACCAAAAAAAGGTTTTTAAAAAGTAACAACTATCAAATGATTGACATGTGTTTATGTAAAATTTAAATGTAAAATTACTTATATTGACCTAAATTGTATTAAATTATAGGATCATAATCTAATTATACATCCAAAAAATTCAAATTTATAATTTAACACTATAAATAATTTCTATTAAAAAAGATGTTTTCAATTAAAATGTTGTTTTTTTAGTATTCATCAAAATATAAAAGCTATCAGAATAATACCCAAAATTTATTCTAATTAAATTTTTATGTATTTATTATAAATAGGTATTTAATTTAATTAAATTTATTATATAAAATTGTCAAATATTTGTTTTATATAGGATTCTCTATTAAATAGGTGGAAAATTTACATTTTTTGAAAAATACTTCTTTTATCTGAAAAATAGAATTTGTCTTTATATTATGTCCAAGAAACACAAAATATGAATATTAAAATTATATAGGATATATATAAAATTCAAAATGTATTTAATATTATTCCTAACAACTTTTTGAATGGCTAGTTTGGTAAGTGATGGTGCGCTCAAACTCGTTGTTCTGTGTAGCGCAAGTTATTGAATTACTTTGAAGAGATAACATACTATGAAATATTGCGGTCTTACATTCTAACCTTCTTAAAAAAATTGCATCCTCACAATTTGAAATTGTTATTTGAAAATAAATGGTTAAAAATAGAAAAATACCTTTTTGGAAAACCCACATTGGAATTTGGTTCAATAAAATCTAGTCTTAATAAGAGTGAAAAGGAAATGAAAAATTCCCCACCAAATTGTGATCTTGACTAGGAGAAAAATTGTAGAAATTAGAGACACATAATTAGAGGAACACATGAATATTTATAGGGAGTGATTGAGGTCATCAATCACAAACAAGTGTGCAATTGAGGGCCTCAAATGCATCGATCAATGATGATTTAAAATATCATCTGTTTAAAAAAACATAAGTTATTAAGATAACACATTTTTGGGTTTAAGATATCTTCCCTAAAATTTAAGAATTAATATTTTCATAGAATAAGAGAAAAAAATATACTTGACAAGTAGAGTTTTATCCTTCAACTAATTCCTACCACAAACTCATCTTTCACTCCAATAGATTATAGAATTCAAAAATATTACATTTTTCATAATAGTATAGGGTTCCAAAAATAATTAATTTATAATTAATTTTTCAGACTTTTTGAAAAAAACTACATTATACAAACTAGGACATCACGTAGGCCAGTTATAGGGGATACACCCTTTTCACCCTTCGGTTATGGGTTCAAGTCTTGTGGCCTTGTCAGACACGATAGGTTTTCACCTCACCTCCGGGTTTTCCTTTTTATGACAATCCAAAAATAATCTCAACAAATGATTTAACCTTAACAATAGTATCCAATTTCAAACTTAATCGATTCCAATCTTTAGAATTATCCAAAATACTTCTGTCCAAATTCATAGTCCAAAATTTATAAAAAGGAAAACACAATGAAGATCCTTTTTTACACATAATAACATGTGAATACCTTCATCATGTATTCTATTAAAACACTTTAACACCCTGAATTACCATAAAACCATGTTGATTAAATTTATACTCTCTTATTCCTTATAGAATACTAGATATACACCTTCTATCCAAAAAGTTTGTAAACTACAGAAATGATGGAATATACGAAACATTAATCAGTTTCAAGGTAGTCAAGAATATCCAATATAATTTATCCAAATAAATCACATATTATTCCAAAAATCACTACCTCACTATTAGAACCATATTATGGTTTATCATTCTCTCATGCATATATTTTCCAAAAAAAATTAAACCTGCTATTGAGTCACTTTTCTTGGTTCAACAAAATCTTAAGTCCATAATGAAATAGTAAAATAGTACCATCCTTTTATACTCTATAATTCATATAACATGTATATCATTAATACAATAATCAAATGACACAATACTTTAATAACAATATAAGAACATTAACCATTACTCTTTATCTTCAATAGTATCATAACTTGATTATTATCCAGTTGCAGTATTTCTGGTATATTATGATGATTTAGACATTGATTTGCGTAGTGTCCCAACACCTTGCAGATGAAGCATTGTACATTTGAAACCTTTTTCTTAACCTTTTAATCACGTACTTGGTGTCCTTTTTCTCCACACTTATAACATACTCCCATTCCCTTCAATAATTTACAAAGTGATTCTTTCCATAGTTATCACATATGGGAAAATTTTTCTTTCCCCTCTTCCCTTTATCCATAATTCTATCTTCCATCCTTTTCTTCTCTTGCTTCCCTTAAAATTCATAGAAATCAGAAAATTCATTACTTATCTTATTAACACATGAAATAATTTCATTATATGATGAGAATATGTTGGATATTATTTCTCTTATAAATGTTGGATTAATACCATGAAATATGTGATCCTTCTTAATCTTGGGATCAAGCGTATAGTTGGATTTCACATTCCTTCTACTAAGAACCATTACTAAACAATGTCATACACTATTCTAGTTTATGAATGACAATTCATAGTTCCAAACTTGTAAAATATGTAAAGTAAATTAAAAAGATTATGCATATAATCTACAATCATAAAATGTTTTCTTTGAGGGATTATTTACTCCTAAATATTTCATAATGTCTTGTAATGAAAAATGAAAATTATTTTAAGAATATCCCCTAAGAGTGTTGTAACCAAGAGTGCAGCAATGCCCATTGTTGTGCCCCAATTCTCTTTCGAGTATAACTCAAAGTGGTGTTCTCAGGTTTTACCCATTGGTACATTTTTGCAAGAGCCTCCTCTACCTGCTCGTATGAAGACTAGGATGTATTTCTTGGAAAACTCACAAAATTTCTATAGTACCAAAATTCTATAAAGTTCTTTTATACTAATCCTAAAATTCTATCTTAGGGTAATGTGTTCTAATTAGAGTTTTTATAAATCCAGTTTCCAATGATTGTACTAAACTTCTTCTGATACCAACTATAACGCCCTGACCCCAGTTAACTAGATCTGGTGCTTTGGTACATAACATTGGCATGATTACAAGGAATCAAGTCCCAAAAGACTGATTAGTTTAGTAGACTTGGAAAATAGATTACATACAAGAACGTTACATTACACGTTATAAAATAAAACACAACTTAAATGATCATTTGAGAACGCCATTAATCCCATATATTAACACTTCTTATCAATGATAATACTCTTCTTGGAATCTTGGGAATATAAAACATAAGAAAGGTGTGAGCTCAAATACTCAGTAAGGGTAAGAAATACAAGGGAAGATAACATAAACATAAGGCATGGTGAATAATTAAAAACACATGCCTTTACACATAATAAACATGAACACTTTATGGCCGAAATATGAGTTGAGTAAATAATGCTATAAAAAACATAGTCATGTCTATTCTACTGGTTGAATAACCAAATCAAGCATCCTTATTAAAATCATAATGAGGTTATGTATAATGCTAGAAATTCTAAAACATCTTGTCAAAGAATCATCCAAGATGTCTAAAAATGATTTAGGCCTAGGCCAAAACCATATATCAAATTGGGAAAAGCCTCAACCAATTCCACATATAATTGTCTCATGAGACCTACCGACTTACCAAGGAGCTATAGTGGGCTCCACCCATCACTTACTAAGTCCAATACATTCTTCATATGAAAATTTTGAAACATAACATAAACATTCATATTAAAACTAGAATATGAAATGTCAATAATTTAACCATAAACCATGAATTGTATAAAAATAATACATCCACTATAAAATATATCACAAAACATTAAATATAATAAGGAATATTTTAGTCCTAATAAATCGGCTTCATACAAGTTTAAAATCCATCAATGGATGTTGACATAGATTAAAATGATTTGTAAAACATTCTGAGAGAAATACCCCTTTTTATGAAAAAAATTTAAAAGTAACACATTGATAAAATATGTAATTTAAAATATATTTTTTAATCAAAGTGTCCCATACCACTTTGAATCTTTTGAAATTAATTACCATTTTAAAACATTCATTTCTTTATAAATAAATCCTTAAAACCATTTTGAAAACATGGACATTAATGAGATAGGTTTAGAAGAATAAATATTTAAAACATTTAAAATGATGTTTTAATAAAAAATACCTTAAAATAATCCCTTTGAAAACTATTTAATGAAACATGGACATGGATAATAAATATTTATGGTAGATACATACAGAAAAACAACCTCGGATAATAAAGAGATTCTGAAATTTACCCTTACCATGCACTTTCCTTTGGTCGAGGGTACGTTTAACCTCCTCTATAATGACCATAGTATGTTATTAAATTATACCCGAACCATATTTATATTTATTATATCATACATGATTCATTTATGACTTTATACTACCCATTTAATAATTATTTCTAGGTCAAATTAACATTTTCGGTAATAATCACTTTCTTTATCGTACGTGTTTTAACTTGTTATTCTTGATCGTACCATTTAAAAAAATATTTAAATACATCCAAAATATAAAAATTTATTTATATATAATATATATTTAGAATATAAATATTTATAATAGATATATATATTAAATATATGGGACCATTTATGGAGACAGTAGGCCGTACGTAAGAATAAACGTCGTTTCCATTTTCATATCGTATTAAATGGAAGTAAGTGAATAAGATATATGTAAGTACACAGATATATATATATATATATTTATTTATATCACTATTAGAATTATAATTTCATATATTACATAATTATTAATAATATATATTTTTGTAATCATCGTTGAATGGTGAACGTGTGAATGAATCTCATCGTGTTGTGGAGACGAAAATCCGTACATACTCACGAGCGACAATATCATTATATAGATAGTGAAACAGTACGTAATTGGATGGTATATCATATATACAGAGTATTTAACATGTTATATTTATTATTTACTTTAGTTATACTCATTATTATACCCATCTAAATAATGAAGTGTTTGAATAACATACTACACAACGGCATGAAGATGGTAAGCCGTATTTAAGCACGTATGGTGACTTTGTCATTTAGAGGATGGATAGAATAATGAATATGGTTATACCATATTTATGAAAACATCAGAGTATGTAGGAGGTACTGGAGTTAATATTTTGGTATGGAAACAACAACGAAAGAGGAAGTGGAAGATGAAAAGAATATGAAAGAGGGTGGTGAAATTATTACCTCTTCTTCTGGTGTTTCATTTTTAGTTGATCAAAAGGGCGTTGTAGATTGGATTTTTGTTCATGTTAATGGATCTAGTTTGAATTGAGGGGAGTTTAGAGGATATTTGGGTAGCTGTTTCTTGAGACAAAATTCTTTGGAGGTGTGAAATTAAGATAAGGGGAAGTGCCCTTTTATAAGAGAGGAGAGGGTCACTTTAAAAAAAGATTGAAATATTAATTTATAATAAAATAAATATAGGTTTATAATGTCTCCAAAATGATTTATTTCAAGTATAAGGTGGTTATGGGTAACAATACCCTCAACCAATAGGTTTTAGACATGTTTATGTTTCCATTTTAACCTTATCTTTTAGATTTATCTACTTCGTTAAATAGTTGAACTTTTACTTTGTCTTCTTGTATTCTTACACTACAGGGTTAAAAAAATTAATCAAAATTTCTAATAGAACCTAAAGTGGTTAATTAATGACATATATTGTATTATTTAATCCCTTTGGATGAACCCTATATTTTTAGGAATATTTTATCAACCAATAATATAGTATTTTTTTAAAAAATTAATTTATGTCAATTTTGACACTATTTGGTATTTGGTTTTTGTGAAAGTCATCACAAGTTTATTAATTCAAAAACGATACATTTAATCAACTATAAAATGTTATATTCCCATATAAAATTCTTTTATTTCAAAAAATCATTGAAATTATATTTATTATAATATGTATAATACAATTTATTTGATTCTTTTGTTAATAAGGTAATTACTGCATCATCATTGTGTCATAAATAAATTTAATTATTTTATGTATAAAAATTATAAATAAAAAACCATGATGTAGAAAATATTTGTATATTTCTTATTGATATTTATAGTCTAATTTATCTTATTTAAAAACCTATATTAAAAATAGTTTAGTTATTGAACTTTGAATTTAACACTTTTAACTCTTCTTTAAATAAAATAATAATAAATGTCCTAATCTAATACAAGTGGACCTAAAGGATCATATTTTATTCTTAATGTTTTTTATGGTCTAATTACACTTATCCAATAGAATTAAAACATGTTTATGGGTAATTATAATATCATTTTTTACCTTTAATTACCCTATTTCCTTTTAACAGTGGTAAATAAAAATAAAAAGTTAATATTCATCAAAAATTATTTTATTGTTATTGAACCACATTTTATTTACTGATATTAACTGTGTCTCTCAGATATTTGAGATTCAACTCATAGAAGCGGTAAAATTTGGTTCAATGCAAATTTTCAAATGCTCCTAGGAGGTGGCTAAAAAACGTTAAAAAATTCAACAAAATTTTATGCATATAATATTATTATAAAATGACTCCAATTAGTTAAATGTAACTTATATATTTATTTTATATCTATTTTGACTTAAAATAATTTTAAATAAAATATCTAATTATTTAAATAAAAAGTCTATTTTAAGTAATAACGTAGTGTTTTTCACTATTCTTCAAAAAATTGAATGTTTTCAGAAAAATACCAAAAATTCACCCTAAGATAATTTTGATATTATGAATTTAAAAATGAATTCTATTTTACCAAATTAAAAACATATAATTTTCATTTATTAATTTAAAATTAATTCTCGTTTCCAAAACCAAAAGGAGGGTTTTTAAAAAGTAAAAACTATCAAAAGATTGACATATGTTTATGTCAAATTTAAATGTGAAATTACTTATAACGACCTTCATTGTATTAAATGATAACAATATAATATAAATATATATTCAAATTATTAAAATTTATAATTGAACTCTATAAATTATTTCAATTAAAAAATTTGTTTTCAATTAAAATGTTGTATTTTTCAGTATTCATCAAAATATGAAAGCTATCAGAAAAGTACCGAAAATTTATCCAACTTAAATTGTTATGTCTATATTCTAAATAATAATTTAATTTAATTAAATTGAATATATAAAAGTGTCAAATAAATATTTTAAAAAGTTTTCTCCATTAAATAGGAGATAAAATTGCATTTTTTTGAAAAATACTTCTTTTATGTGAAAAATTAGAGTTGTCCTTTTATTATGTCTAATAAACACAAAATATGACAGTTAAAATTATATAGGATACATGTAAAATTCAAAATAAAGTTAATACTATTCATAACCACTTTTTGAATGGCTAGTTTTCCAAGTCGTGGTGCCCTCGAACTCGTTGTTCCGTATAGGGCAATTTATTGAATTAATTTTAAGAGATAACATTCTATGAAATCTTGGGGTGTTAAAATACTAAGAATATGGTCAATGGAAACAATTAATATTCTTCCCTTGAATGTTTTATTTTTTGAGGGCATGAGGTTTATGAAACACATTTCATTTCCATGGGAAAATCATGTTTCAAAGATATTGATAGGAAAACCATTTATTATCCACAGTTTAAAAAGGTTATGAAATAATAACTATTTTTATGTGGTTTTACGATGATATTAAAGCTTTTTTTACTCTATTAATGTTTTGGTTCATGGACATTGCTTATATTATGGGGTGTTATAGATAGTGTCAGGTAAACCCGTTAAAGCTTATACGATGGGGTGGCCCAGATAGGGCTAAGTAATCCCATTATATATTATAATATAGGATGTCCTAGATAGATTCAGGTAAGCCTATTATATATTATACGATGGAGTGTCCCAGATAGGATTGGGTAAGTCTGTTAAAACTTATACAAGGGGGTGTCCTAGATAGCTCAGGGTAATCCCATTACAACATATATAACGTGGAGGCCCAAATTGCATCAAGTAAGCACATTACAACTTATATGAGTTGTTGAACTAGATTTTTTTGGGTAAACCCATTATAACTTATATGAGGGGGTGTCCCAGATAGTATCGGGTAAGCCCGTTACAAATTATAGTAGGGTGTGGACCATATAGCTCTTGGAAATCTAGTTGTAGCTTGTATAAGGGGGTGTCCTAGATAATGTTGAGTAAGCTTGTCACATCGTATATGAGGGGGTTCCCCAGATACTGTTAGGTGATCCCATAATATATTACCCAATGGGTGGGACCTATATCTTCCTATTATTGATTAGTTAAAGATTTACATCTCATTAGATAATGATGGGAAACAAGTCGACATGATTTATCCACTATAGGAAGAAGGTATAACTTAATCCACTATAATGAAAGTTCTACCATTGTTGATGGTGGTGTGCCCTTCCCAAGAATATTAACCACCTATTCGTGAACCGGATTACATCTTCACAATGTTATGCATGGACCAGGTTGCATATCCACATGTGTATGCGAGGGCCTAGTTTTATGTCCTTAACAAAATGACTAAACGTTTTTCTATTTATACATGTTCAAAACGTTATAGGTTGAAGTGTATGCCAAAAATTCCATGTCTTATTTATATGTTATTCTTTCATTCATTTATGGTGAACAACCAATTTTATTCCATGAATCCTATATATGATGTTTGATAAAGAATGTATCATCTTCAAATGTGATTATCAGGTTCTCATAAACATATTCTCATATTATCCTTAAATATATCCTTTATTTACACATACAGATAATATAAGTTCACCCTATCTTATCTTTCCTTTCCATGGGTTATGAATAAATTTATTAAGTAGGAGTACTAAAATAGAATATCTTTATGTGGGACTTTTGAAATATTTCACCAAATCAAAATAATGTGTTTCATGTTTCCAAAGACGCTAAAATTTTACATTCCCTGAGCATTTACTATTTTAATGTGATTAATATTTATCTAAAATGAAAAAATATCCATGCATGTTAAGCCTGGGAACCTATAGTTAGTATCAATGGAATGGTTTAGTCAAACCTTGGAAACTAGAATGTGAAAAA
Source organism: Viscum album (assembly GCA_963277665.1). Taxonomy (NCBI): domain Eukaryota; kingdom Viridiplantae; phylum Streptophyta; class Magnoliopsida; order Santalales; family Viscaceae; genus Viscum; species Viscum album. The sequence continues at coordinate 1,424,081,292 of OY728163.1, read as the reverse complement.
TTTCATGAGATCCCTAGGGCTATTTCTATGTATATGTTGAGGGATATCTTTAATGAAAATCCTAAGGTGTTATATATAACAAATAAGGTGTCATGAATTAGACACCCTATAAGTAATTTTTCAGGATTATGTGGTTTTTGTAAATAATAAGTGTTTCTCACACCATGATTTTTGGTCTTAGTAAAGTAAGAACTATAAGGAATTGGGTTAACATTGAGTGCTTCAGATGTGGAAATAATGGGAAATGTTCATATTGTTGTCCTAAGTGGAAACCTCATGAGGAGATTCAAGAATGTGACATGCGTATTGGTTAAACTATTAAAGATAACGAGTTACATGTTAAAGGTGTGATATGTTTTAACAGTATAGTTTACATTAGGTGTAAAAAAACATGATTAAATTGAGTTTTAAGAACCTTAATACATTATTCAAATTTTATATTCTTGGAAAGGGGTATTGAGAAATAAGAAGATCAATCCTATATAATGGTTTAAGAATAATATTCGAATATTTCATTGTATATATATAGGAATTCAAGAATTATGTTATATGAATCATGAAGTATATCTTTTTCATTAGGGATTTTCAAAAATATATTGAATGGTGTTGATGACCTAGGGAAGTGATTTAATTCAAATTTGACATTGTTATTAAGGGAAGGTTAACATTGTTGTGTTTCTGAGGTTGATAAAATTGTGTATAGCTTGGATAATGAGATTATTGATACAAATAATGTAAATTGTATAGATCTAATTACTATGGAACAGATTGTTGATTTGTTAAAAACGTATACTATGTTATCATGGATAATGTTTACATTTTTTAGATTTAAGTAATATATCCAATAATATTGTAAATAATAATGAATACATGTTTTCAATAATTTTTTATGGTAATTTGTGTTATTACCATGTTTTAATTTAAAATATGATAAAGGTATTCACATGTTTGGTGTCTGAAAACCGAGATCTAATTTATGAAATATGGGGGTTCAATGTTAAGATAGTTTTTATAAATTAAGTCACCTTATTTCAAATGTTTTGGAATTTATTCTTCTGGAAAGGTTTCAAGGTAAACCATTTGTGGAATGGTTTATGTTAAAATTAAGAAGAAGTTTTTGGGATTAATGTATTATCTCCCCATATGTGGATTTATGAATATTTGATAACTTGTACTAACCATTTTTCTATGATAATAACTAAAGATATATTAAATGACTTATCGTTCTACTTAGGGATCTTAGTATCCTTTAGCTCTTCTTATGTAACAAATTCACCTTCATTTTTGGAGTAAGAGATTAAGTTTTAATTGTTCAAGACACAACCAAAGGGTGAGATTGTGCATATGAAATATAATGAACTCAAATAAGAAAATCTGTTAGTGAAAGTCTTCAATTTTAGTGAAAATGACTTGAAATAAAAAAAATTCCCTCTATCATAATTTTTATGATCTCAATGATCTTTTTCAAGGATCTTTGGTTAATAGATTTTTGATTGTTAATATTGTCTTTACTATTTTATCTATCAAACTTCATAAGAACATGATAGTTACATGTCTCTTACAAGTCTATGTTTTCAATTCCCACCAATGTTCTCCTGTGTGGAAGCCAAGTTATGAGTTACATTGGGTATCCAATGTGTTTATATCTTTATTTTTTAAATGAAATTTTTGTATTAATTCTAAAGATGTGGTTTTATATTAAATTTACTTCAAAGTATTAAAACAATGATAACCTAGATGAATTTTGCATGATATATTTATTTTATAGGGGTAGAATATATCACCCTGAGATTATGTGAAATATGTTTTTCGAATTAATTTAATCATTTTAATATTTTTAATTTTATGAAACACTAAAAATAACTTGTTTTATATGAGGGAACTAATATTTTCTTGAAATTCATTAAACCCATTTTCAATAATTCATTTCATGCGACACTTTGATTTTCTTGTGTTTCATGAAAGATGTATTTTTCCAAAACTACAATATAATACTAATATTAGTAAAATATGATTATAGTTTTCACCAATCCATTGGGATATAATTTATGAATATGATTAATTATATTATAAAAATATGTTTTTAACATCTATATAACATGAATTATTATGTGGATAATTAATTAAAAATGAAAATAAAACCCTTCTGAAAGTAAAGGAAGTCATTTGGTGGAAAACTATTTTTCTGTAATCAAACATGCTTTACCTCAACAACTTAATTAAAAAAATTTGGTTTATTATTTTAAATAAATTAATACAGTATATTTTCAACCAACCGTTGGAAATTTATCTTATTTTTTGGACATGAGATAAGAATAAATATATTTTATTCGTAAAGTGATATATTTTTATAAAAGGAAATTTTACATCGCCTTAATGGTGCCCCTATATTAAATAAAATTTATTATAATTTTAAATATTTTATTATAAAAATTAAAATAAATTGTTTAAATATTTACATCAATATTATCTTAGGGGTATGTTTTTTGATTTTTCTAAGAAGTTTCCTTTTTTATGAATAATGAAAATAATAAATTTTAATTGAAAAATATTTTTTCATTTAATTAATTTATTTGGTAAAATTATATTTGAAATTTGTTTCAAAGTATATTAAGATATATTTTATATCTATAAATCCAATTCAGGTAATTGGAATCAATTTCACATTGAAATTAGATATAAAATCATTTTCATATTTTGAAAATTTATACATTAAAACCCTATTATTTTTCCCATTTGTGGGATTAAATTTAAATAAACTTTTGACACATATGTGATTGAAATTTGTAAAAATTTATTCCTTATTTTTACTCAGAATAATTTATAATGTCTAATAATTTCAGCTTAGTTTTGGACCAAAAATATAAGTAAAATTAATTTAAATTATTTATACTGATTATGGTAAAAACAAGTTTACTAAGTGGTCAAATGTTATTTTTAAGAGGCCAAATGACTAGTAATCTTGTAAAGTAGAACTTTTATGAAATATTTCCACCATATGTTAACTTTTATATAATTGGTTCTTTTATTTTAGTAAAATTATGTAAGGGATACATATCAATAGTATTTACCTTTTTGTATTTACAAGAATGTCAGTCATCCCCCCTATAATATGGAACTCACCCCCTCACACAATTATACAAATAAATCCATTTGTATCATATAAAATCTAAAATAATAATCTCCAAAAATACCAACTATCATTCTATATTCCACACATTATGAATATTTCAACCCAAATAATTTTTTTGGCGAAAACTAAAAAGAGTTACCCAAAGAAGAGGAAACATTATTCAACGACAACTTTTGTTTTATTTAGTTCCCCACCATTAAAATATTATTATTAAATGATTATATGATATAATAAATATCTTAAATATATTGATATGTTTTTATGTTAAGGTTAATACCTACACTCATATACAAATCCATTTAATGGTATACACAATCATTGTTCGTGTGTACGGCGAACTATCGCCTCACAAGCTGATGTTGTTTGTTCTTCCATTACCAACTTTCAATGTTTTGGATAATGATGGAATTAATGTTTTTATATGATATATATGATATTTATTATGTATATATTATTATTTAATTATTTTAAAACACATACCTTCATAATTTCCATTTTTGTTAGTATGATAACTTTACTTGGGGACGTGTGACCCACCACCTCCTCAAAGCGATGTGATCCATTCACTCTTTACATGGTATTTATTAGGAATGGGTTTAATAAAAAATTATTTTATATATTACATAATAATTATACTATAATTATAATAAATACACATATATAAATATATTATATACATTCTTTATTTCAATACAAGAAGAAAATGGAAACAATGTTCATCTATACGTACGACCTACCATCTCCATAAAAAGTGTATTTAATTTCCTAATTTTATCTTTTATAGATTATTATAAATAAATATATATTCAATATATATTATATTTATATCATGGTTTAAATTCTTAAAATAATTAAATCATCTTAAAAGTTATAGGACCAAAACTAATAAGTCCATATAGGTACAAGAAACAATGATGTGTCTACTCGAAACATAACTTTAAAATGGAATTATTAAAAAATGGGTTATATAACATCATAAGTAAACCATATATGGTATTATATATATGAATATGGGTTTTTATGTATAATAAACACATATTTATAATACATGATGTTTGAACATGTACTAATAAATTCCATACTTATGGTAAAGGAATTTCATTTCACTTTTTGTATCCATGAGATACATGCCATATTCAGCCCTAGTTTATTTTGTGTGTTGTATATACTAAACTATTACATGTTATATAATGGATTTAATTTTTTTAATATGTAAATTTTTAAATTTATTACATTATTTCATTGATATCCCAATTCCAAATAAATTCATGTGGAAGGGGGATTTCTAGTGTAACTTTTATTTATGCGAAACATATTCCATATTAACCAATAATTTCATAAAAGTGGTGTATGAATTTCACTTGAATGTATTATATTATTATAATACTTAAATTTATGGGTATTTACACATTCATTTTATGATGTATCTTTCATGGGTTTTATGTTTCAAATGATACCAAATCGGTAATGTAATTATATCATAATTTTCTTTCTTTGAAACACATGCCATGTTATGCACCTATATTATTCTGCAGGTGTATTTAATTCAATTTCAAATGTTATAACATGAATATAATTCATTTCATGATATGATAATATTCATTTCATTTTATTATTTCATGGGGATTATAATTCAATGTTACCAATGTTGTAACTGTTTATTCCTATAATTTCATTATTTATCGGGTTTGCTTATGATTATGCTTCAATTGATGAAATATTATGATGTACCTATCAATAAATTTCATGAAAATTATTACCATATATTTATTCATGATATATTAAAAAACTATTAAAAATTATCAATATTTTTTCATTAATATAATTAAGAAACGTTTTTTAGAAAAATAGGACATTATCTCTCTCTTCATTCAAAAATATGTATTCTTTAAAAAACATGATTTCTTAAAAAAAATTCAAAAATGTTCTAGTATTCTCTGAGGATATATAAAATAAATTTTTACCCATTTCTCTATTTTTTAACTCAATGTTTCATAAGAAAAAACTTATATTCATTTTATTATTGAGGCACTTTTCTAAACTTTTTACTATGAAAAAGGAATGTCGGTACGTATCAATTTATCGTCCATCATGGACATCATTTATTTGAAGATAATTTTATAAATATTCAATTTTATTTTCTAAGAAAATTAATTAAAAATATTTTACACATTAAAATAAATTTTAATGTTGGAAGGATAGTTTCCTCAATAAATGATTTAAATAATTTCTAAAGATAACTTCATAATTTTTCAATTTTGTTTTCAATGAAACAGTATTTTAAAATGTTTTATGATTTTTCAATGAATGGTTATTTTCCTTAGAATATATTCTATATAATATAGAAAAATACTTATACACATCAAATTAAATAGTTTTATATATATTATTCTTTACTATAGATATGATACAAGGATGCCATATATATTCTTTCTATGAATGGTTTATGTTTTGATGGTATGATGTGTATGAAACTAGTTTTTTTTCCATGGGATTATCATTTTTCATAGAGATTGAAATGAAACCAATTTATTTTCCATGGGTTAATAATGTTATGTATGAATAATTATTTTTTTATGACATTAAATTTATGTGTATTTTATTCATGTTGTAGTTCATGGATATTGCTTATACAATCGGGTGGACAAGATAGTGCAGGGTAAGATAATTATTAATTATACAATGGGATGAATCATATATAAGAGGGTAAGAACATTGTAGATTATATGATGGGGTTTCCCAGATAGCACTGGGTAACACTGTTATATATTTTATGATGAGGTGGAATATATAGAATTGGGTAAGCCTATTAAAGATTATACGAAGGGGTAGACCAGATGGAATTATTTGATACAAATAAATATTATACAAGGGGGGTGTACCCGATAGTTCCAGGTAATACTATTATATATTATGGCCCATAAATAACCATGTAATCCCATTTCCACTTATATTAAGTGATAGACTAGATAGCGCCAGGTAATCCTGTTACATATTATACAAGTGGGTCACCCAAATTGCACTGGGAATCCCATTTAAAATTATATAAGGGGTGTCCTATAAATAACTGGGGAATCCCATTAAAAGATATATGATGGGGTGACCGAGATATCATTGGTTGAGCTCATTATATCATACATGATAGATGTGACATATCTCTCCATCAAATTAATTGGGTAAATATTTATATCTCAATAGATAGTGATGGGAAGAAAGTCAGTGAGATTGATCCTATTTGTAAAAATGTAATAAATAGATCCTCAAATGAAGAAATGGATGCCACTAGTGATGGGGGTGAGTCCCACCCAAGGTGATTATCCATCATTGATTGTACCTTATTTGGTGTTCATAATGTCAGGTGTCGATCTAGTTACATGTCCACAAGATTATGTGGCGTCCAAATTTCATGTCCTTAACTAAATGAGTGAACTTGTTTCTATTTATACATATTAAAAATGATATAAGTTGATGTTTACTACATAATTTACAGGTATTTTTCTTATGTTATTCATTTTTTTCATGTCTTATCAACTACAAATATTTATTTCATGACCCATGTATATGAACATCGATATTCAGGGTATGATCCTAAAATGTGATTCTCAAGTTCTCATACCCATATACTCATGTTATGCTTATAAATCTCCTTTGTTTACCATTAATATGAATTTGATCTCACCCTTTACCATGTTTCTTTTTCCTATGTTTTGAAGAAGTTTTTTATGTCGGAGTACTAAAGGGGAATATCTTTATGGGGGACATTGTAGATCATTCACAAAATTATAAATATGTGTTATTTGTTTCTAAAGGCTCTAAAATAATAAAATCATTAGGAATTTACTTTTTTAATGTGATGAATATTAATATAAAATGATTTAATATCCAATTATGTTACGACTGGGTCACTATAGAGGTGTTTTATGACAAAGACATGGTGAAGTTACAATTATCATCCATAATAGAATAATTTATGTCTTATTTTATTATGGATCCCACCAATCTTTCATATCATAAGTAATTTTTAAAGGAAATATAATTACCATCTCAAAGTCTAGATATTGAGTTGCTTTGGAATGCTCTTAGTGGTATGACAATCTCATATAGTGTGTATAGTACCTATCAAATTAAATATTATGGGAAAGTGATTCCTACAAATCATGTGAGTATCCATTTTTTTTTGAATTTGATGTAATTATAATAAAGGGTTTCTTTTTGATATATGGGGAGTATATCAATTGTTGTGGAAGGGAATTGAAATATTTTATTTCAAATGAACCTATGATAATTTATCAGTGTGAGGATAAAAATGACCTTTCAATGGAAATTACTTAAATATTGTGGGTCTTAATTTCTATCCATGATGGATATTTATCTCAAATGGTTGGGGGGGAATAAAAAATGAAATTATGCATACTAATATAGAGTTTTAGATTTTTTTCCAGAAGCATTTACTAGTTTACCTTAATGTGATGAAGTTCAGTATTCAATAGAACTCATAATCATTGCTACAAATATTTCAAAAAATAATTATAGAGTTACCCCAATTGAGTTTTAGAAATTGAATAATAAACACCAGATTAATATTGAGAAGGGGTTTATTCATCCAACTGTGTTACATTGGGGTATATCAGTTCTTACTATTAAGAAAAAATATGGATCAATGTGGTTTTACATTGATTATTGAGAACATAATAAGATCCCTATTAATAACAAGTTTACTCTACCCCATATCAATGATTTTTTGGTCAATTACAAAGAGGTAAATACTTTTCCAATATTGATATTTGATCTCGGTACTATCAATTGACTGTGAAAAGTGACAACATACCTAAGAATAACTTTTGTACAAGATATGAACATTATGAATTTATAGAGATTCCATTTGGTCTTACCAATTCCCCATCCATCTTTTTGGATTTAAGGAATACATTCTTTAAATACTACCTAGACTAATCTTTTGTAGTCTTTATAGATGATATTATTATATATTAAAAGAATATGAAAGAGTATAAAGATAACTTAATAATCATTCACAAGACCCTAATTAAATATAATTTTTATAAAAAATATACCATGTATTAAATTTGGATCCAAAAAGTTTCCTTCTTGGGATATATAATCACATATGAGGATTTGTGGTGGATCCTTCAATAACAGAAGTTATTGAGAAATTTCCCAATCCAACAATGATTACTAAGATCTTTATTTTTATTGGTTAAGCAAATTATTATTGATGATTTGTCAAAACATTCTCATGGATTTCTTATCCACTCACTAATTTAACTCATAAGGGAGCCATGTGCCTTTAGATAGATGAATGTGAAGAAAATAATAAGGAATTGAAGAGAATGTTAATCAGCACACCTGTTCTAACATTACATTATAGTGGATAAGAGTTTATAATCTATTTTGATGCATCAAATAATGGCCTGAGATTCATTTTCATGAAGAATGATATGGTTATAACTTATGGAACATGATAATTTAGGATCCATGAGAATAATTATCCAACTCAGGATTTATATTTCTCTATAGTAATATTTTCATTAATTATTTGAAGGAATTATATTTATGGATTAAGATGAGATATTATTATAATGATGATAAAATCTTAAATTATATATTCACTCAAAATGAGATGAATATGCATAAGAGAATACTATAATATCTGATTAAATATTCTGACTCCTCAATAAATTACCTCCCTCAAGAAGGTGGACAAGGTGGAATATTTTTTGAGTTGAAATAATCATGATAGCTTATCAATGATAAGGATCAATGAAGATCCAATATTTTAGTATTTTCAAATAACAGATCTATAAATCATAATGGAATTGGATTAATATTATATTTACAACATTAATGTTTAAGAATCTATCCCTTTAAGTATTAAAGAGGCCCAAAAGAAATGTATTGAGGTAAAAAAAAGGTTATAAATGTTATTTTATTCAACCATGATTGTTATTGAATTATAAGGATCAATAAAAATGTATGTATACCATCCATACCTAATTTAAATAAGGATTTATTAGACAATTATTTTAGTTTATAATTCAGTATTCATCATTCATGTTAAAAGATGTATAAAGATTTGAATGATTGTTTCTGGTGAGGAAACCTAAAATGGGATATTTATAAATATGTATCTTTATTCCTACTATGTTAGTGATTTATGGTTGAGAGATAAATTTATAAGGTGATTTTACAACTATAACCTATACTATAATGGAAATGGGAAAACACCACCATGGATTTTTTTCAATAGACTCCCCAAAATGTCTAAAGGCCAGAATGCTAATTAGATTGTAGTTTATTTACATAAAAAGTCATCACACCTCATTTCTCTTAGAGAATATATTTATATTTATCATATTCCCAAAATATATATTAATTAATTGGTAAGTATTCATAGAGCAATACATTCTATTGTATCTTTTGGGACCAAGTTGGCAGGAGAAGTCTTTTGGATTTTGAAAGAATAGGTTTCCTAAATGTTTTTTATTTTTCTAACTTATGAGAAATAACTTTAAATTTTATATTTTGGTGATTGAATGAAGTGAATTTCATGGTCACAAGATCAGACATGGATTTTATATGCATTTCCTTCAACTATAATTTTATATTCTGAATATGTTTTTTGGGTGAATTTGTGTGAAAATATGAGTTTGTGGAATGAAGATTTACTGAATGGACCAGGAAGATGTATCAGTTATAGAATGTATTTATATGTGTTTGACATTAAATTTTACGATTCATTCCTAATATTTTATTTTATTAAATATCATGAATAATTCAGGATACAAATAATATTTTGTGGAATAAAAGAAAATTTTTTTTTTTTTGGTATTTCTAAAAATTTGAAATTATTTGGTCTCAAGCCACAGGTTTTAGAAATACGAGCTACAGATGTTTTTTTAGAGATAAGTAGTTATATTTTAGTCAAGTCAATGTTTTTTCAAAATAGATCACCCACTGATCCATCAAACATTAAAATTCATCAAAATAATTAATTTAATAAATGAACAATATGAGCATTTTCTAACACTGACCCATCCAGAAATTGGTTGGACCCGGTAAGGAAACGGATATCGAGATTCATAGAAGGTAGAAAATCAGACTATCCAAATTGTGTTGGATAAACTAGAGTTGTTTGTTGTGAATGTGAATATTTTTTTTCACCAATCAATCAGATGATCTTTAGAGACCGATCGATCATATATCCATTAAAAACCAATCCATTTTTTTGGTTTTTTTCCATCCATTTTTTGGGTCAAGATTAATTAAACAAAGGTTGACACCGATCCATTAGATGATCCTACTAAAATTGATAATTCATTGGATGCATTTTATCGGTATAAAAACCATTTTTTCTAATGTAAAAAGAGGAAAAAAAGTGTGAAACATGTTTAATTGTATAATTTATTGTTTTTTAGGGGTTATGAATTTATTAAAAGTTTAGATGATTTTTATAAAAAAAGGTTTTTGTTAGATCTTTGGAGTAATAAATAATGTTTTTAATTATATCAAGTGAATTAGAATGAATTTTTTTTTCGAATAAGATATTATGGACTTTCAAAATCTGCAATATGATATTGAGAAGATTTTATCCAAATGTTGTTCAAAATTAAAATACGCTAGAGAATTCCACACGTTTAAATAAGAATCTAGAAGAGTTTATAAGAATTGATAAATGGACCAATAAATTTTTAATTTACAAATGTGTACTTATTTTTGAATTTCATTGAGTGGGAAAATAGTCTTGATTTTTTCCCTTTTATATTTTTGGAATACCAATATAAAGGGGATGAAGAAGAACATAAAATTAAATTATTCACTTGTGAAAAAGTTATAATACATGAGTTTTGTTTGAAGAAATAATTGGAAGAATACATTTTCTTTACTTAAGAAATTATCATTAGAATGTTTATCATGATTTATCGGATAGGACTGATCAACCATATTGACAAATTAGACACATTTCATGACCAAATTTTTTGTCTTGTTTTCATATTATAGAATTAAAAATAAGAATCCTAATGAGCGATTAAATGGAGTTATTGTATGAATTCTGTAGATGTTGTCCTACCAATTTCTGAGTAAGAAATTGAAGATTTGTTTTGAAAAATTAAAAAAGTATTAGTCATTAATAAAGAAAAGTGGCAATATTTATAACCATAAGGTTGTGGGTTTTTTTCTTGTTTTAATATCTTATTTATATATTTCGTGTTATAATAAGTAAATTCCATGTTGCATTTATTATAGTGATATACAAGTATAATAGTATTTTCTACTTGTAGTATCCCAATAAAAGGATTGTTTTCTAGTGAACTATGTGGTATTAGATTATTTCCAAACCATTACATGTGTTAGAAACACTAATTTAGTAGTGATCCTTTTAAATATTTTTTTTCTTATATATGTCTGAATATATGGATTTTAAAAAAGTGATAAATTAGTAATAATAGGTGATAGTTACTATAAATTAAAATAATATAAATGAAAAAGATATTACTTGTTTACCCCATATGCCTCTCAATGATTACATTGATTTTGGTTGTAAATTTTCAATTTCTATTAGAGTGAAGGTCCCTCCATTTACTCTTTTTTTAGGTTTGAAGAGAATTTGGGGTACATAAATTGAATTTTGTGAAAAGTAATAGGATTTTAATGTTTTATGGAAATTAAAATAATATATGTAAAGATAGAATTACCATATTTTATTTCCCTTCATTATGATATTCTGAAGGGTTAAAAAGACCATTTTCTAAAAAAATCATAATATTTTTCTATTAAAACTATTGATAAGAAAAATTGTAAGAATGATAGAAGGGATAAAAATTCAGTACATTATTCACCCTATGAACGTGAGTTTCATAGATTAAACGGAGTATAATTGCCAATGTTATTTAGGAAATGTTGAAAACATCTTTTATAGAAATACTATAGTAAAGATATAAAAATTAAAAATATATATTATAAAGCATTAATATCTCAAAATTGGTTAGTATGAATCTATTGTAAACTTACATATAAGGGTGAATGATATTTTAATCACCATAATATTTCTCAGTGGAAAGCTGGAAGATTGAATTTTTGTTAAATATATCTTATGAATTATTCCATAAAAGTTTGATTCCAATTTTTCATCATTAGAAGATATATATCTTGAGAATTTATATTTTGATTAATTATATAGAACCCTCATTACAAATGAAATTAAAATATTGAATGTTTTGAAAAGAAAAAGAGTTTATTGAGAAATTTTCTTCAAATATACCAAGAAAAGAAACACTAAAAAGATTCTCAAAGATGAAGAAGTTGGGTATTTTGATTCCAAAAATGGGGATAGAAAAAATTTTGATTAAATTTTATTATTTATTTATAAATGTATTAAATTAGGAATAAGAAATTATAATGGTAAGTTACCATTAAAACTATTTTTATTATGGAGAAATTAGGAATTTTGTAAGAAAATTTACTTGAATAAGGCTGAATAATAAAGTGATAAATATTATATAAACTCAAGAAGATCCTTTAAGAAAAATTTTATGAAATCAATTTATTATTAAAAGAGAAAATATAAAAGGTTATCTAAATACAAAGGTAGAATCGTTTTGTGTAATGACGATCAAGACGATGACAATGAAGTGGAAGATGAAAAATTCACTATGGTTGTTGGAGATAAAATGTTTATTAAAATATTTTTAAATAAGAGTATGGTGAAAGTAGTAATTTTATATAATAGACTAAATTATATTATTCATATAAAATATAGTTAAAATAATGTCCTCAAATGATTATTACACTCGAAAGAGAAATCAAGAAATTAAAAAAATCTATAGAAAACAGTCAAGAATATTTTCTTGAATAGAAATATATTTTTTTAAAAGATATTGATCATTTAATGAAATTTATTGTGAAGGAGAATATTTTGAGTGAAATTATTGAATTAAAAATAAATGTAATGGAGGATTATCTATAACCTTTTCAACAAATGTTATCTAAAGATGAGGAGGTAGTGGTGACTTTTTAGTACATAGTTATTGATGTAGGTGAAACTTCTTGGAAGTGTGAACCTGATAAAAAAAAGTTTTATTATCAACGGATGATAATAAAGATGATGTTTTTTCACTAATTATGAAATTTGAGAAAATTGTTAATGTAAAAAGACAACAATGTTAAAAATTCATATGTTTCTAAAATATAAAATTCTTAATAAAATATTAAATTTGAATACAATTTTTCTATGACTGGTGATTCTTTTAATGATGAGAAGAAAAAAAGTTCAGGAATAATATTTAAAAATATAGAATAACTTTTGGTGTTCAAAAAAATCCTAAAATGGAAAGTATGAAAGTTGTAGGAAAACAAGTTTACACCAAAAGGAATTATAGAAGTTATTGAGGAATGCACACGTTCAATTGGATCTACTAGTAGTGATGATAATTTACAAATATGGAAAATATGTTTTGGTTAAATCAATACCAATTAAATCATCTCATGAGTTAAAATAAAGAATATTTTATTGGGATTCAATCTTCTAAAATAAGTAATTCTGAGAATGTTGTTTTGAAAGTGGAAAATAGATTCCACCCCATAAAAACTATATTTGAAACAAGTAAAAATCCGAAGAAAAATATTCTTAATGGATGTCTTATTTTTATAACAGCATGAAAACATTTTTATATTAACTTTCAAAATCTAGATATGATGTAAAATAATGGTAAATAAAATTTTATGGTTGTACAATCATCTATCAAAGCTATAAAATGAGAAGGACCCTAAATTTGGGATAGTGGGTTTTCATCACATAATATTGGATATATGATGTTTTTAAAGAATATAAAAGATATTACTTGGTTAAATACTAGGGTTTTATGTGATTAACCACTGAAAATCAATGGTGTTGGATATACTATTATTGGGGATAATTTTTAAATCAAAAAGGCCTTGTTTTCTGATATGAAAAATCCTATCATTCTAAGTGTTTTATATCTTTCTGAAGAAGGAAACAATGTTTTGTCCATAAAATATAGATTTTATGTCAGAATAGTTGAATATGGAAAAGTTTTATTAGAGTTCAGCATTCATAAGGGTACTTATTTCATGTTTATGAGTTAAAAATTCATTTTATATAAGGGTCATGGATTAAAATAAATTTGGAAAACACATTTTTTGTATATGTATCATAGGAATATGATAATATTAACAATGTATGATAATTTTTTCATATTATTGATATGAAATGACGAATATATTGGTATTGTTTCATTTTCATAAAGAAAAAATTACAAATTAATTGCATAAGAAAGTTGAAATTCATTAAAATTGTCCAATGAAACTAATTCTTTCTGATATTTTTGGCCCAAGGAGTATACAAAAAAAATAAAGTGATAAGAAAATAATTTATTTCATTGATTTTTTACTCTAATTACATGTATTATGTTTCTGGATCATAATGCAGAATCTCTAAAAATGTTTAACTGTTTCTTCATAAGTGAAGAAAAGGATTGAAGATATAATATAAAGAAATTTTTAACTGATAATGGTGGTGAATAGAATAATTCATAATTCATAATTCATAATTAAAAAATGGAATTTATCATGAGTTTAGTGCATGATAAGAACAACAATTGATTGTTTTTTTGAAAAAAAGAATATAAGTTTCGTGGATATGGGGAATACAACGTTAATCACACATGGTATTTCACACTACATCTAGAGGAAGGTGATGAGTAACACCATTTATATTTAGAACCAGTGATTCTATAGACCATGTTATGATATGAATCCATATGAAATGATCTATGAGAAAATTTCATGTTTCAAATAATTAGTTTTTGGGAATCCCAACATCCTAAAAAACTGTAGTGTAAATCATGGAAAATTAAATCAAAGAGGTGAAGATGGACTTTTGTTGGTAAATGATCATAATTATAGAGGGTTTATATTTTTCATCAATGAAACATAGATATTAATTTATTTTTCTCATGTCAATGTATATAAAAAAGAAGAGAAAATACATGTAGATATGAAGTTGAAGAATATTAAAGAGTTATTGTTAAGAAACATGAAAAGAATAACAAAAATAGTTATGCCATGATATTAGAATAATTGGACTCGACTCTTTATAGTGATGAGATATAACTTTTGAAATCATATCCTGTGATGAGGAAAAAGGTGTACGTTGAAAAAAAAATTGGCATCAACATCAATAGTTTCAAATGGGAAGAATTATTATTTTTTCACATACTTCTTTATCTACAAAATAGGAGAAAAAAATAGGTTAATGAAGATTTCGAGAACCAGGAATAGATTCATGATATAATGGAAGAGTTGGTCTATATTGATAAGAATGATACATGGGAATATTCACCCAAACAAAATAATCAAAATGTTATTTTTAAAAAGTTATTGTTTCAAAACAAGTAAAATGAAAATGATGATTTTATAAGAAAAAGTTCATGATCATTTTGAAAAGGATACTCGAAAAATGTAGGTATTGATTTTGATGGAACCATTACTTTATTATCAAGGTTGTAAACAATTATAATTTTTTTTCTATTTCTGAACAATGAGGTTTTAATTTTTTTAGAAGGATGTAAAATAAAATTCTCTCAATAGAGAACTTGACATTTAAGTTTATGTTGTACAACCACGTGCCTTTTTAATGGGAAAAGTTGAAATTTGTATATGAAAGATGATGAAATAGTTCTTTTTTAAAATAATTATATGAGATTATGGTATTCTTATTTGGATTCCTACTTATAAAATATGAACTTTAATAAAGTAAGAGTCGATGGTAATCTCTACAAGAAAGAAAATGAGGATATTTCACAAATTATAATTGTATAGGTTTATCAAATTATGTTTACTATGAATGATGAAAGATCATGTGAAATGTTTTCTGAAGTTATGAAAATGTTTTTTAAAATTTCCATTCTTGGTGAAATGAAATACTTTCTTGGGTCACAAATATCACAAAACAAAAAATATATTTTTCTACCCCAAGAAAAGTATGATAAAGGACTTATTTAGATGTTTGGCATGAAAATTTTAAAAAAAATTCCATATAAATTTCAGGTGGAACGAAATTGTCTAAATATGGAGAATGAAAAGAAGTGGATTCTAAAGAATATATAAAACTGATTGGAAGTATGTTACATAAGACTGATTCAAGACCATATCTTTTGTATGATATTACTTTATGTGCATGAATCAAAAGTGCTCCAAAGGAATCAAATATCTTGGAAGTAAATTAATTATATGATATATAATTACCACAATATATTTCAATATCAAATATGATATATCTGGATGAATTTATTTTTTTGGATATATATATATATGTTGATTTGTTAGTAAGTGTGGATGATAAAATATATCCTTCTGGTAGAGTTTTCATAGTGGGGGAATTTTTGAGTGAGTTATCATACTAAAAATTAAAATTATATAACTATTAATATTATTGAAGATGAATATTTTTTCCTACACAAAGTACAACACAACTTTTTTGGATGAAGACCTAGTTGGATGACAATCTAGTTGAAGACATGTTACTGTATATTATGTGTTGTGATACTCAATGTTCTATAATTCTCATAAAATATCTAGTGATATATAATTTTTCAATTAATACTGATATAAAATATAACTTCATCAAAGAGCCTAAAGAGATGAATGAACTCATGTTGGAATATGTTCTTACATTGGAACAAGTTAATGATATTTTCAGAAAACCATTACTAAATGAAGCTTTTTATATACTGAGGTAGAACATGGGTGTCCAACATATTTCATGACATGGTTGGGGTAAGTGTATTTATGTTCTCTCTCAGATATCATTTGGATAATGTTTTCATGGGGAAGAAAAATTATGTTTCATAAATATATCCACTGGTATGTGTTAATCCTTTTAAGAAAGGCATTTATTTAAGGATAAATTTTAAAATGGGACCCTTGTGATCTTAGAATGTAAATGTTTTATCTCTATAAAGATTTTTTTAAAGGTATGATATGAAAATTGTTCATATAGAGTGCTAGAAGTTTTGATTAAGTTGAAAGTTTGGAAGGTTGAATTTCATGAGATTTTCCTAAGTCACTGATTATGTACAACATTGTTTTGTTATTAAATGATTCTTATTTCCTACACTGTGTTTGATAACGTAGGCATAGATTTTTTTATCAGAGTTCCATATCATGAGTTAGAAAGTTTTAATGATTTAGGACGGTTACTTAACAACAAAATTTAATGGGAGTGATTGTTGGGAGAAATTTGTTTGGATATTTTTTAGGATGCTGGAAGAATTTGTTTTCAAAATTATTTTTTTATTTTTTTTCATTTTTGGAAATAATATTACTTTTTATTTTTTGTGATCTAAAGAAGGTTATTTCATACTCAAATATTATGATTATGATTTAGTATGAATGTACATCATTAAATTTGTTTTCGATTCTTAATAATTTTTTAGGTTGAAATTATTTTCAAACTTAACTTTACATATATAAATATTTTTATAATAGAATATAAAGCTATATTGGATACATAATTCCTATATATTTTTTTAAAATAAAATATTATTATGTTTTTTAAACTGTTTAATTTTTTAAAAATCATGGAAAATTCATTATATGAGTAAGAAATTATGGAAGAAAAGTAAAATTTATTTTCTAGTGTTTCTAAAAATTTTACTTTTTTGTCACCAAACATCTGTTTGAAAAGTACATTTTGTAAAAAAAATAGATTATAAAAGTTTTAATTTGATAAATTAATATGTTTTTTAAAATTTATGTTCAAATAATCTATTAGATAGGCTGATCCAGTGGACTAACTGATTCCTCTAATGATCAATCAGATGATATTTTGACACTGATCCATCAGACAAGTGGTTAGAACCAATAATACATCTGATGAAGAGTATAATTATAGGTAGAAAATAAAACTAACAATATTCAATCATATTAAATAGTTTTATTGGTCATGATTGAGATGATTTTTTGATACCAATCAATTAAAAGAGATGTAGAGACTGGTCAATCATATGGGCACCAAAGATTGATCAATCAAGTGAAATAACAAAATGCAGTGAACCATGGACATTTTTATCATAGATATTTAGATAAGTGTTTATATTAATTCAATATATGATCTAATTTACACTAATATGTCATCATATGTAGTTTCATTAGTATAATTAATAGTTGTTCAAATATTGAAATTTTATGTAAAGGTGAAACATATAGAAGTTTGTACTATACTTTTATTGAGGTGTTTAGAGTCCTTTGGAAATTTCAATGATGTTTATTGAAAAATAGTTTTAGTTGGAGCATTAGATTGAGAATTTGTGTTCTCATTTGAATATATTGAATTGGAATGGCAAGTTGTTTTGGAATGAGATGTTATAGACTATCACTATCTAGACTGAGTAGTTGATAATTATTTTATTAAAATGTGGTTTAGAGTTCTGATTTTCTAGAGAATTCATATTGATTTGAGAAGAATATAGAATTGTTTAGAAGCCTTAGGAAATGGTCAAATGAAGTTTAAATTTTAGAATTAATTCAGAAATATGAATTTCATTGAGATAGAAAATGATTTCGAGTTCCCATATTTTCTATTTTCGGCATATTTATTAAAAGGGTTCAATGTAAAACATACATTATCATTGTTAAAATTCACAAAAAGTGGATTGGTGGAGTTTTTTTAATACATAATTAGAAGATTAATATTTTTTTTTAATAAAGAAGTTATTATAAGTGGGTTTTTTAAGTTTCATTGGATCATACTGAATAATTATACAGATGAATAATACTTGTTTGAGTAAACTAGTAAAACATGTTTCTAGATTCAAGAATCAAATAGAGGAATCAAAGTGAGTGATTAGATTGAGTTTCTGTATAAAGTATATAGAATTTATTACTAACTTCTACTAGGTAATAAAATGAATAATTTTTTTATAAATAATTAAAAAGGGGGTGTTATTGAGGAAGCACAATAATAGTGTTCAGATAAAATTGGTGATGGTTTCTAAACATATTACAACATATTATATACATATTTCATGATAAAATTAGTTCATGAAATATTGAATTGTTGAGTGTTCTACAAAAGGGTTATGGTATTTTGTACATTCTACATCCAAACAAAAGGATTGTTCTATAGTGTATTGGATTCAATTAAAGTACTTCCAAACTATTCTAAAGACTAGATACTCATATTGAGTAGTAAACCATATAAGTACTTGTGTTCAAGTGGATGTGTGAATGGTTTTATTTCTGAAAATTGATAAATAATTAATGGGAGGTGAAGGTTGTTATAAAATAAAGATGACGTAAAATAAAAAAAATTCACTTATTCACCCCTCCCCATTTCATTGACTACATTAATCTTAGTTGGGAATATTCAATATCTAATTGGAATCCAAGGATTACCTTGATGTTTTAGTGATTTCCTTACTTAAATTTTCATATAGAGTTACGTTTAAGCACTTATTATCATCCTCAAATAGATGGTTAGTCTACATTAACTATTCAAACCCATAGGATGTGTTGAGGTCTTATTCCATGTAATTAAAAGGAGGTTAAGATTCACAGCTTCCTTTAGTCAAGTTTTCTTATAACAATAGCATTCACTTAACCATTTAGATAAATCCTTATGGGGTCCTCACAAGTAAAAAGTGTACAACCACAAGGTGCTTGAATGATGTTAAAGAAAGAAATATATTTGGACTTAAGCTAGCCATGGAAATGGCAGAGAAAGAAAAACACATATCGTAGCACATAAGAGTAGTTCAGAGTTGAAAAAAACTTATACTGATAATCATTGGTAAGATATATAGTTTTAATCTAGTGAGATGATATCACTTATAATTTATCTATTGGATAAGGTTATGATATTCATAATGAATGGAAAATTATGCCCTAGATGTATTGACCCCTTCAATATTATTGATCGAGTGGGGATGACAACTTATCACTAGGTACATCAATTAACACAATTTTAAATTCAAAATATATTTCATGTATCTCTTATGAGGAAGTACATACCTAATACATTTCATTTATTGATCTTTGATGTTGTACTACTAGAGAAGTATATTTCCTATGAAGGGAGTCACATAGAAAACCCGAATCATAGATATAATGTGTTATGGAACAAGACTTCTCACATGTGTGATTTTCTCTGGAGGAATGAAAAATTCAAAGAAGTTTACATGGGAACCTGAGGATGCAATGACAAAGAGATATCCTTAATTATTTATATTATAATAATATAATTTAGTGGTAAAATTTATTTTAAAGAGATAAAATGTAACACTTAAATATTTTATGAAATAATATTTTAAAAAATATAATTTATTTGATATCTCATGTCACATGCAACATCGAGTATAAACACACCATAAAATTCTATAGAAAATTTATCATTTAATTGTATATTTATAGAATATTAGTTATAATGGATGGTATGGATAGGGAAAAACAAATTATATAAAAAAATATTTTACACATTAATAAAATTAATTCATTGGTCATCAAATAATTATAAATGAAAATAATAATCATTTTAAATTTATAGAGTTGTTTTTATAAACAATTATTTATCCACACAATGTGTTTTTATCATAAAAATTTAAATTGATCACTATTAGTGATAGATTTTAATTCAATTTTATATTTTATATATATATAAATGTTTTATCTTTTATCTAATATTTTTTCTATTTGTGGAATAAAAATAAACCCAGTTTTAAAGTTAAAATATAATTTTTCTAAAAAGTTTATTTCATTAAAATTTGAGAACTTATATTAAAATTTATTTATTAAAATAATTGAAATAAATTATTGAGAAAAAAATTCTATATTTGGAATTAGGAGAGCCAAATTTGGTAAATATATTCCGATTATTTTTGTCAATATTAATAGTAATCATAGTAAATCTTCATCACCATGGTAATGAAAAAACATGTATAATAGAGCTAAATAATTTGGATATGGCATTGAAATTTATCTAAAACAAAAATTTATCCTATATTAGGAGTTTATATTTTCTATTTCCATACAAATATTTATTATAAGTCCACATGCTTCCATAATTCATTTAACATTACCTTTATATTAATTTTAGAAAAGAAAAATATAAAATACAACTCTCTTACTTTTAATTATCTCTAATGAGTTCATGTATGGAAAAAATAAAGTTATGAATGAATATTAATGGTAATTTTTACCATAATAAAATTATTTTCATGATTTAAATTTATTTATAATTTTTAGTATTTATATAATTACCTTAAATTTATACGCAACACTTGTATTATATGTTTTTAATTAGTATGAAAATAAATTAAATGATGTTAAAATTTTGAAAAGTAATATAATTTGAGTAAGATATATAATTACATGAATTTTATAGACATATTCTAAATATTAAGATTTAAAAAAAATATATTCCAATTCTCTTTTTGTATTGGTGTTTTTGAAGACAAATTAAATGAGTAGTTTAAAAAATCTACATTAATGATATTTTAAAATAAATACTAATTTATTAAATGATTTAAAATTACCAAAAAACTATTCTTTGGTCCAATTAATTTAATGGGGATGAAATTATTGACCATGGATTATTAATGATTCATTTTCACATTTATAGTATCATTATTAACCCTTTAAGATTGAAATTGTTATTAATGATGCTATGGTTAAAAATAATTTTCAAAGGGGTTAATAAAAAGATGAGGTTTAAAATTTCCCCAAACCCAATATAAATGTAATTTGATGATTTTATTTTGACCCTATTATACTTTTATTTGAATTCTTATCCATTTTAAGTATTTATGACGAGAATGAAATTATTTTATTTTAATATGTAATGAAATTTTAAATGTGTTCTCTCCCTCCCTTATAAAATGATAAACCTCATTTATCCCCTTTACACTAATTTTAACCTTGTATCTCAACCATAACCTATTATATTATATTCTCAATTTCACAATAGACATTATATATGTAATTATCTCCCCCAAATAGCTACGTTAGTTCCCTAAGAGGAGATCCAAAGGATTTCATTCAAATAAGCGGTAGTCACCTCAAACGATCACTTTCTTTTTTTACATATTATTTAAAATCCTCTAAATATATATTATTTAATATAAAATAATAAATTCAGTATAATAAATATACTACCATTTTATTATGGTTATGAGAAAACTAATATCTACCCCCTTTCCCATTAATTGGAAAGTGAAAGTATAGCTCTTACGTATGTACATCTTACTGTCCCCACATATTGATAAAAATGATTTTTCATCACAATATTTTATGCACGGTTATTATAGTGTATATAATATTTATATATTATATTTATAAAATCCTTAAAATTAAATAAATATCATATCATATATACCTTCTTACTATAAAAGCTGTTGTAAAATGATAATGTCACTCGTGTGTACGTGTCAAGCCCCACCTATACAAAGTGATGCTATTTTTTCTTCATTTTCATTTTACTTATATGGTAATATGGATAAATTTTGTGAATATATATTTTAAATATAATATATTATTTATTCTAAATGTTTTATTTATTATTTATCTTGCTTTCTTTCTATCCCCTAAAAAATGGGAACAACATTAATGCATACATACTGCCTACTGTCTCCATGAACTATGTGAATTATTTTTATATATCAACATTTTATAGATGATTATAAATATATATAATGAATGTATATACTATTAATATCATAAATAAAATTCATTATATGATGTAACCATGATCAATGTATAAGGATCAAGACTTCCAAAATGAAAGACACACGAAAAATGAAGCAGTTGTCAGCCAAATTAAGATTTTAATAAACAATTATTAATAAACACGTGATAATATGTCATAAGTAAATCATAAATTGTATGATATAAATTATTATAGTTATATACTATATGTATAAAAATATATATTTATTATAAATGATTTTTGAATGTGTATGAAAAATTTTGATACTTGAGGTAAGGGGTTTATGTTTCAATCGTATTTGAAATCCGAATTATTTATGAAAAAATTTATATTGAGAAAATTATATGATACTTATATAATAAATAGATTTAATTTTATTATTATACAAATATATAATAATAATACATTTTTTCTTTCATCTTGCTTACTTTAAGTGGTCAAGTGACTGAAATAATGCATTTAATGAAAACCCACTACGTTTTATTATTTATTGGAAAATAATATTTCTCCCATGTATATGTTTTATATAAAATGTTTTAACATTATTTAGTAATTTTTATTATTCATTTTAACCCATTATTTAATTTTTTAATTCTTTTTAAATGTAATCTTCTTGTAATTTTCCAAACGAAGTAATTTTGAACTTTTATAAAAGTGTGAAAGGAATTTTTTTTTCTTATATGACATGAATGGAATTTCCCACCATCATGATTTCTCAGTTACTTGGATATTAATTTACAATTTTTAAAGTTTCAATTCAAATAAAAAAAATTACTTAATTTTTTTACATTTTATTATTTTAAATAATTGATTTCAATGTGAAACAGGTATTTTCCTCAGAAAATATTCTAGCGATTATTTTAAAGGAATCTCCATCTACGATGACATCCTTTGATGGTAAATATTTTTTAATGGTTATAATATCCAATAATACCATCCTTATTATTTCAAGGGATATTCTATGATTATTTTTATCATAATTTATTTATTAAAATTATTTGAAATTATTTTTTTTATTCAAATATATGTTAATGATATAGTTGTTTGACATTATAGTAAATTACTATGTAATGATTTATCTACTATGATGTCACATGAGTATAAAAAGAGAATAATGGGAAAATTAATGTTCATTGTTGGACATAAATATTCTCAAAGGAAATATGAGATATTTCTCAATCTATGTAAGTATGAAAATGAATTGGTTAAAATATTTCATCTTTATTCTTATAAATCTTTCATACTTAATTGTGTAATAGTTGTACATTAGATATTTATTATTCTAGAAAATAATTCTATATTAATTTCTATAGATTCATGATAGGTAGCTTTCATTATCTATCTTATTATAGACCCGATTCCATGTTTAGTGTTTGATTATTTATAGATTGCTATAATAAAGATGGGGGAGATTGTTTGTGCATGTACATTTAATGTGTTAATTTACATTATTTTTTTTGATGATAAATAATTAATTTTTTTACTTGTTTAATTCTCCCTATTATTGAATTTCACACCTATAATATTGTTTTGAATCATATAATAATTTGATTTTTCCAATTTTATTTAATAACATGTACAATTTATAATTTTAAATTTTAACAAATATTATTTTTTAATTATCTATGCTTTGTTTATTTTTGTATCACATTTTTTCAAAATTTTATGGTTATATCTTACAATATCTTTTCTATCATGATATATTTAATGTCATTTATTTAAAGTTACCTCAAGATTATATATTTTGAAATGAACAAATTATATCTTTTTATATTGCCACATGTTCCTTAAACATACCATATATTTTATAAAATTATCATATGAATTATTTCTCAAAGAGACAATGTGAGTTATACATTGAAGATACCACATGTATTTTTCAAATTAACCCCATGTGGTTTTTCAAGTGACCACATGTGTTATTTTTCAATTGACTACATGTGTTAATATTTCATGTGAAAGAATGTGTTAATTTTTCATATGGACACATGTGTTTTATTTCAAGAAACCACATGATATTTTAAGTAACCATATGATTGTTTTTCTAACATAACATGTGAATTAACTGTATATTATGACTAATTTTCATGAAAGTTAAACCTACCACAGACTGAAATTATAACCAACCAGGCATCATGGTTACCTAAGAGGTGGATCACAACAATTGCTCACAAGATCAGTGTATACATTAGATGTAATTTCAAATTATCTCATGTAAACATAAATACTGAAAACATTATAATGGAATCTTTAGTTAATAAGCCATAAGGAATACACCAAATGATCACTTAGAAATCAATGTCCATTCTTCACTTTAATATTTTTTTCTGAAATATATAATGTTTTTCATTTTTTCTTTTTCATTATTTTAGATAATATGATTAACTAAATTCTTATGTTAATTGATTTATGTATTTTTATAATTTACAAAATTGATATATATTATATGGATTCTAGGAGAATAATTTTTATTTAATTTTAAATAAATTTGAACCGCTTTTAATTTATTATTTAAACATGAATGTTCATAAAATATAGATTTTGTTTGTTTAATTTTTTATATTTTCAGTTGATTTTAATGTCTAATTATTTTAGAAAATAAATTTAGTGATTTTCAAATTATTAAAATTTATTTTATGGTATTTAATATAGTATAATTAAATTTTGAATTATTACAAACTACATGAAATTATAAAGTACTTTGAAATTTGAATTTAATAGTTACACAGTCTTATGATATTTACAGAATCGATATAAACAATTGTAAGGGAGAATATTTGAATTATTTAAAGAGTAATTAATGTATGTTTGAATTAGAATTTAAGTTATGAATTCAAATCATATTTTTTCGTATTATTCTAGATCAATTTTTATTTTCTCTCTTGGATAATTATAATGTTTGGATTTGTGTTACCTAACTCATTAGACTTTATATTATTAGTTTTTTTACTATAATATTTAAAGGAATCACAACTCATTCAAAATATTAGATTTATGGGAATGAAATAATAGATGCTAAAAAAAGAATTACTCTTAACTTTGAAGCAGTGTACAAACCATGTCTTATGTGAATATGTTTTCAACTGCTGATCATGTTGTCAAGTGATGAACAAAAAATTCTAAAACTTCCACTACCACCACGAAGAGACTTCATGATAAGAAAATAAAGAAAAAGTTCCAATTCTTATTTAATATATCTTATTCTTTATATTATTTTTTGTGTTTATAAACCTACATCCCATATCTCAACAATGCCCTATATTTTTTTGTTCACATTCAAAATAATTCATTTATGATTGTATTCATCTATTTATGACTCTTAAATTCTAATATCAGAATCATTTGGGTTTTTACTACCCATAGTCTAGTCTTAGTAGTGTCATTTGGTTGTGAATCTGCATAAAATATTTTGGGGTCATGGTTTTAATTCCAATAGAAAATGAATGGCATAATTGAGTTATAATTCCCCATTAAAAAACATTTTAGTGAACAACATATCTCTCAATTATTAATGAAATTTAAGAGTGGATTAAGTAAAATTTGGACTAAACCACTATAATATTTCTAATGATCAATATTTTTTTATTTCAAAATAACTATTTAAAATAATTTATATAATAATTTTATCCGGTGTACATTTTTATCTAGTCATTTACCCCATCGTCTCTAGAATATATGAAATCAACCTCTATAAACCTATAATTTATATCGAATGTTGGACCATCTAAATGATAGTTTATCCCAATTATTAATTGTCCCAATACCTAACCCAATGTATCAGAACAAATTCCTTTTGAAATTTAGTATAAATTTAAGATAATTTTCATTTACTTATTTATAATATTGTATTTTTTATAAAACAATTATACTTAGAACTAAAAATTTAAAGATAATTATTCTTTGGGATGGTAGGAAAAAAATCCAATTATAGGTATATTCCTAGAAACCACCTCATATTTATGGTAATGATTATGGTTACTATAGTACTAGAATGGAATATTCTCTAATGAAAATGATTATTGATCAGTAGAAATCAATGGTAAAATATTTAAAATTTTCGGAAACTGATCCTAATACAACTGTAGTAAAGCGATAAGATAAATATGCTTTGAATAATAATATTATGAATATTTCATACAGTTTTATTAATAGATGTGTTTTTAGTAATGTATCTACTTTTATGATATCTCATGATACATAAATTATTTTAATATTATCACATCTTGGATCAGAAAAGTTTATAAGAACCAACATAGAATACTTCAAGTTGTGTGCCACAATTTCAAAATGGGAGATGATTCTACAAATAATAATATTTTACACCAGTTGACTAGAATAGATAAAAAAATAATTATTTTTGAAAAATATTAGAGAATATGATAATTTTTTATATTGTTTTCTTAGAACTGCTTATAAAGTTTCAGGAAAAAGAGGTTTTTATCAATGAATGTATAAACATAAAATACTATGGACTAGATGAACTCATTGGATGAATATTACAATATTAACTTGAGTTTAAGAATATTTTAGAAGAAGGTTATTTTAATAGAAAAAATATTGCATAAAAATAACATATAAATGGTTCTCCTTGCTCTTCTAAATCATAGTCACAACAAATTGAAAAAGATAAATCAAAATATAAAATAATATAGTTATAACATTATAATCCAAAAGAAATGGTATAAAAAGCGACCAATTAAATAAAGAATGAATAAACTAAATGAAAATGAAGCTACTACATTTGGACCACATGTAACATATTATTAATGTATAAACAAGGGTCACATACAACAATATATTCCATAGTTGAAGCTATAAGGGAGAGATAATAAATACAATAAGGAAATGAAATCTGTTTATCTTTCTAGATGGAGTTGCATCAAAGAATCTTATTCAAGTGAAACATTTGGATGTGAGAAAGATAAAAATAAATTATGTTTAATGGAAGAAAATAATAATTTGGTCTATAATGATTATAAATTTAGTTTTTTATAATATTGATGGTTATATATTTGATTATTTTTATTAAGAAAATGAAATTCTTCAAAATTCTTTTTTGAGAGTTGATAAACTATCTAAATAATAGAAATAACAAAATAATATCCCTATCAAAGAATGTAAGTAAGTTATAAAGGAGAACGATTTTATTAAGGATGATAATATAAATACTTCATCATGTTCTAAAGGTATTATATATAATAATATTGAGGTTTTTCATAAATAGAAAAAAACTAATAAATTTTTTTTAAAATAAATGTTATCAACTTTTGTTTAAGGAAAGGAACAAATAATAAAAGTTAGTAGATATGATGAGAATGACTAAATAAAAAACTCATTTCAGGTATATTCCAATTATTCCTAAATTATACAACATAAAATTTTAAACTTTTATTGGAAAAGATTCTTATGTTGTGTGCTTTAATTTCATGTTGCATTGACACTATGTTACAGAATTTTCTATTAGATTTCATTAATATCTTATCTATAGTATAATATTTATATCAAGTCATTTTTATTCTCAAGTAATTTATGAATGTTTTTTTTAACTCTAATTAGGTATAGAATAATTCTATTTATAACATGGTTAGAACAAAAATAGAATGGGTACCATTAATTGTTCACTGTTTAATTTTACTTTTGAGGATAATAACCTAAGGAATCTCAAGAAATTATAGTACATGAAAAATGGATGTTATAAGAATATGACCACAGAACATTTTAATGTACTCAATTATAAAAAATTCGATATAAGATATATCTAAAAAACTAAATAATTTAAAATATGAAAATTATATTTGATTGTGTAAACGATGCTTGACGTAGAGTTCGTCTTGCATTACACACAATATCATGTTTAAAAGAATACATCATGTTGGATTAAATTAAATAAATTTATATACTATATATATAATTAAAATTTTAACTAACATTATTTTTGTTTTCTAAACATGAGATAAAAATAAATCAATTTTTATACTTAAAACTATATTTTTCAAAAAAGAATTTTTTCACATTTTTAGGGTGCAAATATTTTAAAACAAATTTTTAAAAAATATAGGATATTTACATTAAAAAAACTTCATTATTGTGATATTAATACAAAAATTATCTTAGAGAGATTTTTTTGTGTTTTTCTGAAAAGATTCATTTTTTGATGAATATGGATAAGATGCTGAATTATAATTGAAAACCATCTTTTTGTTTTATTTTATTGTAAAGATGAATTAATTTTATAATTGGATTTAATGTTATAATAGTTAATTTTTATATCAATTAATCAAATTTATTTCATTTTAATATTATTAATATTGAATTTTTATATAAGCAAGCAATCTATTGAACATTTTGACATTAAAACCCCGTTTTCTTATCACATATACACTATAAATTTGAAATAAAATTCTTTCACTTATGTTATTTAATTTAGAAAAAATAAATTTAATATTTTTAATCAACATAATTTATATTATCTGGTGGGTTTAACATATTTTTTTACTATAATGATTAGTGGAAACAGTTAAAATTAATTACAATGATTAAGGTAAAACGGGTTTATTATTGGATAAACATAGAATATAAGGTGTATAATTGCCTACAACTTGTTAAAATTTCATTAGATGTCTATATATAAAACCTTATAACCTTTGGATCTTATATAAGGACATTTTGGGATATTTGTCCATGAAACTGACCTGTATAATAAATTTAGTAAAGAAAATGACAAAATAGAACCTTTTCTCTTTTACTTCCAATAATGATTTGGTATAGGGATAAACAATATTGCTTTAGTTAGAAATAATATTATTAAATATAAATTATTATTTTTTTGTCGTAATAATTTTTTATTTATTTTTATATATTAATTTGTTACATAAAATGCTTACAAAACACCAATGTAGTAATTATGTAGTTAATAATGATATAAAATCAATTATAATAAAAATATTAAATTTGAGGTAAATTGAATGAATTATTGTATTTCATTAATTTTTAAGACGAATATATCATGTTAAATAGGTTTTAAAATAACATATTAAAATTCAATCATTTTATTTATATTTTTAAAATCAACTAAAATAAATATTTTCAAAACAGACATTAATGTTATTTTATAATAAATGATATCTTATTAAATAATTTAAAATTAATAAATACCCTATATTCTGGTACTTTTATTTAAAATATTAATAAATATAAAATATTTTCCATTAATTTATCATGTTATCATTTATAATTATAATATTTACCCCTAAATAGTAAAAACATTGTTTGCACGGTTTGGGTTAAAATAGTGCTTTTTCGCGTTAAATATGCTTCTGTTAAAATTAATTTGCAAGACACGTGAGATTTTGATTTAAAAATTTTGATATTTTAATTATAATAAGTTATTTTAAATTTTATAATAATTATCACTTTATGTTTTTCTTAATGATTAAATTACCTAGGTGAGAAAGCTAATTACCGTGGAGGAAACAAAAAGGGTAAAATTGTGTAAACATAAAGACTAAAGAAAAAATTGATAAAAATGAATTTATTTTTTTGTTTTTAAGTGTGTATAGACTATAATTTCCCTACAATACATTATTTTTTACACTTTTAAGCACACGAGGTTAGGGTGACCTCCCAATAATGAATAATTTTGGGTATTTAAAAGAATGCATCTCCTCCTCCATTATAAAAGGGAATTCACTCCCCTCAATAATTAAAACCTCTTCAGACATTTATATCATCTAAAATCTACCCAAATAACTTCTATACTTACATACCCTCAATCGTTACAGTGTTAATAAAGGCAACCAAGTAATTCCTTTGGTAAAAACCAAAACGAGTTACCTGAAGAAGAGGTAACATTCATCGATTATCATGTTTGAATTAATTCTTTCTCAAACCCTATCAATTATTACTATATGATTTTTATATAATAAAATCATATTAATAAATTTAATGGTATTTTTTATATTTAGTTTATGAATTATAACCAAATACACTTATATCAAATGGGTTATGATATCATTCTTCCTGTGCTTGGAGGACTACAGCCTCACTAACCGATGTCGTTTTTTTTCCATTACCACTTATCAAGGTTGGGAATAATGATGAAAATAATGTTAATATATGATAGTAATAAAATTATTATACCTATAGAGTAATTATATCATATATAATCTTTTATATTTCATTTCTTAAGGATTATAATAATGTCGCTCATTTGTATGTCGGACGACCGCCTCGCGTAGCGATGCGATTCTCTTTTCACTAACCCATTACATGGATGGTAATAAGATCAAAGATAATAAACAATATGATATAAATGATATATTGATGATATTGATGAAACCTTTATCATTATAGAAAAAGAATATATCATATTAATTGTATATTCTTACTCACTAAAAAAATGATAATGTCAGTCTTGGACGTGTGGACTACAGCCTCCTCGAAGCGATGTGATTCATTTCCCCCCACAAATTCCGAAGATTTATATATATATATATATAATTAAATAATATTTTATTTATGATATTAGGATCAATCTTGAATGATAAATGTTACTTACCTCTTTTCCATAATTATCATTGAGAAATGGAAACCTTACCTATGCATGTGTATGACCTAATATCTCCATGATAATGACGTTGTTTAATTATTCAAAACCATATTTTATGATTGGATTTAAAATTATAATTTACATAAAAATATAATAATACTTTCAATATTATTAATGTGGATATTTTTAAGAAATAACCACTTCGACCATAGTTAATCCACCTCAATCGTTTTTAACACACATGCCGAATATGGTAAAAACATATTATGTAAACTAAATCAATTAAGTAATTGTATAAAATTTAAATAAGTTAAATAAAAGTAATAATAAACATGAAATTTTTTCTCAATTAAGTAAATAATTAACATATGTTAATTACTCATGAAGATAAAGAACCAGAGAGATAATTCATACTCAACGTAAGGGGTTTTCTCAACTTACTTTTATTTATGTGATATATAATCCATATTCAATACTTATAATTGTTGTGTGGTTTATATAATGACCATGAAGGAATTTTATGTTTTTTTTATAAATAATATTTTTGGGATTTAAATATCCATTTAATAATATCTATTTAATGGGGGGTTATGGTTTCAAATTCACTAAAGCGGTGATGTAGTTTTGTCTCAATTTTCCTTCTTTGAGAGGTCTGTTATGTTATACAGCAATATTCATTTATGAGGTGTATATATAGCTACTTTTTCAATGTTATATGAAGAGTTCAATTATCTTCAGGATATTATAAATTTAATTCAATGATATTATTTACTGGGGATTATGATTCAAACACTACAACAAAACATACTTTAATAGAGATTTCCTTTATTAGCACTTGTAAAAAGAGATGTTCAAGGTTCCCCTTATCAGTGCAATAAAAAATCACTCATAAATGTTAACCTTTATCTGTGTTTTTTAACGCTGATAAAGGGTAAATTTTATCAGACCTTTTTTAGAGTCGATAAATGATATCCTTTGTCAGTGAATTCTTTTTAGCACTGATAAAGGGTACCCATTACAAGCACATTATTTTTGGCACTCCTAAAGGTCCAGAATAAAATGAAAAAATTTAAAAAATAATTATTGAAACTGAGTAAATTAAAACAACTATTTAAAATTCTACTTATTAAATAATTTGTTGGTAAAAATGAATAAAATGAATATAAATAATATAAATTATAAATACTAATAAACAGTATATTTAAAATGTATAGATATGTAAATTGAATAAAATAAAATAACTAAACAAATAAATATTAAGTGGTAAATGAATAAAAATATCAAACATTTTATTAATTAAATAATTATTTATGAAATGAATAAATTTAATATAAATATATATTGATTATAAATATTAATAAAAAGTATTTATTAAATATAGATATCAAATATGAATAAATTTTAATAATTTAAAAAATATAACTGAATAAATTTAAAAAAAAACTAAAAAAATTATTAATGAAAAAACTATTAATATAAAAATGAATTAGATTTGCATATATATATATATATATATTAAAAATAATAATATATATTATATATTATATATAATTATAGAAAATGAATAAAATTAAATAATTAAAAACATAATAATGTCATATTTATTTTTAATAGTTTGTATACATTTTTCTTCATTAATATATTTAATATTGAGATATACCCATGAATTTTTATTAATATATATATATATATATAATTTCCAAAAAATTATTTTTAATAATAAAAAATATTTATTCTTTACATTAAATAAGTTATATAATTAGTGAATAATGATTCATAATTAAAAATTAATATTAATTAAAAATACCAACAAAATTTCCTTGAGTGTTGAATATAATTGAAATTCATTTGATTTTTTTAATTTAACATATATCAAACACGTGTTATATTGATTTCACACATATTCGTAATTAGTGTATTTTTATATAAAACACACACACAAATATTTACATAATTAATGAAATCTTATTTAGAAACACAAACACCAAATATTTATGTAATTTATTCAAATTATAGTATTAATTTTAAAATTCCATTATAACAAGATAGATTTAAAATATTATGCCTTTAATTAATATTTTTTATTTTTAATATCATTATTGTTAGGTATTAATTAATTTTTTATGTTTTTTATTTTTTTATTTTTTATTTTTTTCGAAATTTAATCATTTTCAATTATATATATGTATATATTTATATGTTTATTTTTTTAATATTTTAAACTTTTATTAAACTTTATTTTTAATATATATCCAATTTTTTTAATAATTTATATTTATTTAATAATACTTATACATTTTTCCATATTTTTAAAGTGCACTCATTTTTAATTATTTAATGTCACTCATTATCAACAAGCATGAATTTATAATTATATATTCATTAATAATGTTATGATTATATTTATATATATTAATAAAAAATATATATATTTATAAATCTACAAATTTATAATTATAAATAAATAAATACAATTTTTTAAAAAAATATTTATATAATTATATTTGAATAATTATATATATATTTATTGAATTATAAAATTATAACAAATTTATTTTAATAATTAATAAATTTACAATATATATAATTATATATAATTATATATATAATTATATAAATATATATAATGATATTAATATAATATATATATATATTAAAATATATATATAATTATAAATAAATAGTTATATATTTAAATAATTATAAAATTATAATAAATATATCTAAATAATAAACAAATTTAATATATTTATATTTTATTATATTTATTAAATATATATATACTTATGTAAAGATATATTTGATATAAATATATTTATAATTATAAATAAATAATAATAAATGTAATTCAAAATATATTTATAAATATATATTTACTATATCTAAAAAATTATTATATTTTCATAATTATAAATAAAAATGTATTTTTTTCAAAAGTATTTATATTACTATAAATAAATAACTATATCATGAAATAATTATAAAATTATAGAAAAAATAATTAAATATATTTACAACACTTTATAATTATAATTATAAATCCTTTATTAGCGCTAAAGTGTTAGCACTGATAAAGTTGCTTTTTTTTGCTCTTCTTTAGCAGTGATAAAGATGATTTTTAGGAGTGCTTTCTTAGCACTGATAATGCTCCATCTTTATTAGTACTCATTAATTTAGTGCTAATAAATGATATAACTATGAGAAATTTTTTGGAAGTTATGATAAATGGGTCTCCAATATATTTAAAGAACCTTAAATAGTTATGAACCACTCCTTATATCAGTTGCCTTCCACGGAAACCACTTTTTTTTCGGTGCCCCTCCTCGTCAAATCCAACCTTAAATCAAGGCTCAAATCAAGGCTCGAATCTAATGATCGAACGAATTTGGGATTGAATGAATCCAAATCTCAAATGAATACAATTTTTTGTTCTATCTCAACATTCCCTCAAATAAATAAATGTTTCAATCCCTATTATGTTATTTCCTCCTCCTCCTAACTCATTTATTTTTTATTTAGGGATATATTTTTCATTTTATTATTAATTATCTCTTTGAATTAAAATTCCACCACCACTTTCCCTTCTAGACTAAAATTTAAATTTGGGGTTTTTATGATCATGGGTTTGTATTGACACATTAAGGGAATTTCTTTCTTCCTCATAGTGTATTAAAACTTCCACACACTAGTTTCATCCATTTTGGTAGGTGGTTGCATTTACTTTCCTTTAAACATTGAACCATGGATACTTGCATATTTTAAATCCATGTTTTTATCTAATTTAAATTCTATTATAATTATCTATGATGGGGTTATGGATTTATATGTTTTTCCTTAAGTTTTCATTAATATTAACGGAGTTTTTCTCGAGTTTAAATGTGGTGAACTTTCATTTGTGAAAATAACACACATAAGGTGTTTGATAAAATTAAACCCATGGTTTTTATTGAAAAAATATAAATTTGTTTAATTTATTCATTTCTTATGAATTATAATGAATTAACTCTATTTTTTTAGAAAGTATTTTATTAAGTAGACTATTATTGTTATTTTTCATGATTATTTTGTTTTGTTTGAAAATAAATTTTAATTATTTCTTCTATTAATTGTTTGAAATGTTTTTTATGTGTTTCAAAAAGATATTTTAATTTTTTTATCATATTATAAAATATGTTTTCTATGTTTTATATTCTTTCCCAATTAGATTTTTTGTGTGTAATGTACACCCTTGATGTTAAGCCCGTTGTTGATCCCTATGTAAAAAGTTGTTTTTTATTTTAATATGGATTTATCTTGTTTCATTGATATAATTATATTTTTTATATTAATAATAATGGGGTTGTTCATTAAAGGGTTTTGGATGGTTTGAGTTATTTTATATTTGTTAGACTACTTTAATAATTATTTTTATTGTATTGAGATTTATTATATTTTATTTTTCACCTATAATAACATGTAATGAAAAACCTTTGGAAGCATGGTGCAATATTTAGTGATTAGTATTTCACTAGTGTATAATCACAATTTGTCTTGAGCAAGTGACCATTGCACTACATGACACCTGCAAAATAGCCAAATTGGGATGATACTATGTGACCTAAACTATGTAGAAATAAATTGTATTGTGGTGTAGTGAACAACATTGATTCATAGTATTACCCTATTTTTTCATTTTTGGACAAATTTTAACCAGGAAACAATGAATTTATTGAAATACATTATTATAACTATTGTTTCAAGGAAATCGAAAACCCTACCCCCTATTTCATATCTCACATCGATCGATTTTCACTACCAAAAATAACCAGTAACCATGCCACAGTCTATACACCCATCTCATGATACATTTATCATAATTTATTATAGTAATAACTGAACGTTATTTATTAATTTAATTTTTATTACATTTAATTACACTAGGTTTTTCTTTTTTTTCATTTCTTTTTAAAATATCAAAATGGGATTTTTAAATGTGTGTTTTCAATAAATAAAGAATTTAAAAAAGAAAATAATTTTCCTATGATGTAACATAACACGATAATTTTATAGATACATTAATTTATGGATCTTAAAATTATTTGGAGCTTTTACAATTTACAAGCATGAAATTATAAAATAAATAAAAGTAAATAATTAAAGAACACATGTCCGGATATTAATTCCAATGAATAAATAATTTTAAAATAAGTAAACCAAATTAACATAAATTACACAATAAACCAAGACTAGAAATATAATGTGAACAAAATGCATTATTTGGTTTCATATCACCACGCCCAGTCCTTGAAAAATCAATATTCATTACTACTGTAGAAAAATATTCACTAAAAATTCTTAGTTCTACACATCTACACACTCTCTCATCGCTCTAACATGATTCCTAGGAAAAATAAATCATCCTGTGATATTCTAAACACACACAACGATGTAAAAACTCAAGACAAGGTGTTACTTCATGGTTGGTTCACTAAAAAACAGACACCAAATCTTCTATCGTTCTCTCAATCAGGGTACTAGATAACCTCCAATTCAACTCATAGTCAGATAAATTCATATCAAACAGAATCCTGATATCACAAATGGACTTCGTCTAACACCTCATGACATTTTGTAAATATTTTCCAATGTAATTAAAATTTTGTAAAAAAATATTGATGTTAATTGTGGAATAAATTCTTTTTCATGTGAAATCTTGAAATGATGTCATTTTGTGCGATATTTGATAAAATTAGTTTTTGATAAATTAATAGTCCCTAGATATAATTTTTAAAAAAGCCAATAGGAACCTTTGTATTAATGAGTGTATTCCAACATAGTCATGTTTAGATAAGATTTTTTAATTTATTATTGTCTTCTGAAAAATGATTCATTAATGTAATATTTATAAAATGTTTAATTATAATGATTTAATTATGAATGGGTGGTGAAATACTTATAATTTTTATGGTCATTCCAATTTTAAATGTTAGTTTTGAAAAATGAAACTTGCTCATAAAATTTAAGGATAGTTTTGGAATTAAAAAAATTATGGTTTCTCTTAAAATTATTTAAAATGGATTCAGTGTTTTAAAGGTGAAGAAGTGATTTCAAAGTGATCCTAATTTTTTTTAAACAATTAAATGTGTACATATTTCCATGGAAATAATTGTAAACATTTAATTTATTGTTAATTTCTTTTTCAATGTGAATATTATTTTTTCTTCACTTGATACTAACTATTTTTATAGAAAATGGGATTTATATCCCATTAATTGTTTTTTAGAAAAAATTGTTTATTTTCATAAGGAATAAAAAATAGTGGATTTCTATAGGGGTTTTTAAATTTTAAAAAGTAGCTTTTTAAATTTTGAATCTATTTTTGAGATGATATTTGAAATTTGAAATTTATATTTTGTAATTTAAAAATGTTTAAGGAGACTACTATCATTCTCATTAGCTTCATCTCTCAAATAGTTTTTTAGAATTTTGTTGCTTGAGAGTCATCCCCCATCTATTATATATTTCTAGAACTAATACGATTAGTAGTCATAAAAAATAATCACCAGTACCCTATATTGGTTTAATAATTCTCATAGTAGATCTAGAAACATAGGTTCATGTCCAAAATATATGAGGGATGAGTTTTAAAAAACACAATGCAATAATAATTTTTCAGGAAATAAAGCAGATGAGGATGATAGTTATATATAAGATTAACCATTGGATAAATTAATAGGATAAAACCTACCGTAGAGGAGTAATTATTTTATTAAATTCAATTACCAATTTCCTTCTAATTACACTAGAATTATTTGAATCAATCAAATTTTGGTATCCCCTTATAATAATTATTTATAATATCCACCTTTTATAATGAATATTTTATTTGTATTATTTATTTATTGTATAGAATGAAATTTTTCTGAACCTAATTTTATGGATATGAATAAAAAATTGATGAATACTAATAATTTAAAAAAAATATAGTGAATATGGAGTTATAGAGTTGATCAAAGTTTGATATGGAGTATCCATATGAATCTTATCAAATTGCTTTTCTAGGTTTATGTTTTTTTGATTAAAGAAAATTTTTCCCTAGATAATTGAAAGAACATATGATTTTTTCTAGAATAGATCATAGCTATAATGTTTGTACTAGATATAGGAAAAACTGAATGTGAAAAATGATTGGGATGATACTATGGTTAATGGGTCTTTTGATATGAATATCAATGTAAATAATGATGGAAATCATATAGAAGAAAGGAAAATGAAAATACAAGAGAACATTTTTTATTTTCCAAATTTTTTTTAGAAGTTAGATAGCTCTGATAAGAGACATTTGTATACTAGTTTTACTAAATAGAAAAAAAAATATAAACTACACTGAAGTCATACAATTTTAAAGAAGGAAGAAGACTGAGAGACACCAACTTTACAGAACTACTTGTCTCCTGTATGATATGATTCCAGAATAAAATTAACATCCATGTTGAAAATATGACACAAAAAAATAATGATACATTAAATAAGAATGACATATAAAATATGCATTCTTTTCCAAATGATTGTATACTTTTTCTCAATGACCATTAATCACTTGTAAAATGTTATTATCATGGCATGGATTAATACAAAAAAATAATCATGTATATAAATAGTAGCAGGGTTAATTAAAATCACTAAAAAATTTAGAATACTATATATATGTAAGGAAACTGTGATAAAATTGACATTGAATGCAATTATAAGAACTAAAAATGATATCCTACATCATCCAAATAATTCTCCCCTGTCGAAGAAAAATTATTACGAGTGTCTGGAATTTGGAAATGATCCAAGAAACATTTTCCATATTTTATCTATTGATTGAATAAATAATTTTGGTGTATAGGGTAGTATTCATAATAAATGGCCCATAATTTTGGTAAATTATAAATTTCTTCCATGGTTATGCAGAATCACAAATACATTATGTTGTCTCTATTTATACATGGACCAAAGCAAACCTATAATGATATTGATGTTTATTTGTATCCATTGATAGAAGATCTAAAATTTATGTACGATACCAATGTATGATGATCATATATTTAAATAATTTACATTGTGATCCATGTTTCACGGATGATAAATGAATTTCTTACTTATGGATGTGTTTTAGGATATAACATTGAAGGAATTTTTGGGTGTCGTTTTTGTGAAAAATGAACACACTCAGTTCAGTTGAAGAATTCCTCAATGAATTTGTTTTTTATAACATCATAAATCATTAACATGAGTAAAAAAAATAATAGTCCTATATGAAAACATTTGATGGGAATACCAAACAAGTTAAAACAACATTTCCACTAAATAGTGATCAACTATTTGATAATTTAATATATATTTACACACTTTTTAGACAACCATTTTGAAAAATCATTAGGAAATAATTTTAAGAAGAAGTGATCCAGTTATTTAAATTTCAATTTTGGGTTTTTTTGTAAATCAGAAATTTTGTTGATGCCATGCATATAGAAAAAACGTTTTTGAATTAAATGTTCCTTAAAGAAGATGGAATCAAGGATATGTTGGAAATGGTTGACTTGGGGATAAGGGAAGAGTTTTCACTTGTAAAGGTCAAATGGTCTATATTTATTCCTCTAATAGCTTACATTTTATCCATATAGGGAAAATTTCATTTTTTTTATTTTCCTTAATGGTGTAATAGTTCCAAAAGGGGTATTCATAAAATATAAATAATGTCATGTGAATGAATAATTTAGAGTTATGGAGAATAAAATCTCACCGCTTTCATGTTTTTATGCCATACTTGATACTTTTTTCTTTTCATGTCATTCTTCTTAAATGTGTATAACATACATTAAACTGAAAATGATTCTTTTTCAAAGCCATATATTGTAATGTTATTGTTTTGAGGATGTTTCTAATCATGAATAAATAGGTTCAGTCATAATATGTGAATTAGAGATATTCCTACCACTATCATTATTTGATATAATGGTCTGCTATAAGGATCAATTGGATAAATATGTTCAGTTGTGCAGTCATATCCATTATAGATGGATGTGCTCTATTGAATGGTTTACGATGATTTTAAAAGGTTATTCTAAGATTCGTAGCCAACCAGAAGGATTTATTTGATAACGATATATTTTTGAAGAAGTTATTGATTTTTTATCAATTACCTATCATATGTAGACAACATCAATCTCCCAATGTCTCATTATAGTGTATTCCTTATGAGTAAAGGGATTTTTAGTAGATTTTTTGTTACAATTAGATACATAGAGTGAGGGAAATTGAACCTTTAAATTTTAAATAACAGTAAGTATGTTGATCCATAAATTAAATCCCAATAATAAATTCTTATAGATATAAATCCACCACGGGATGAAGGATGGATACCAAATACACATAACACATAGTATATATGGTGGTTATAGGATAAAATTTACAAGGATTCATCTGAAACTATGAATTTAAATTCTGAATCAATTCGATTTCTATCCAGGGGACAAAATGAAATTGTTACCTATCACCCTGGTTTCATAGACAATGGTTATACATTATATCAAAAAGCATATGGTGATTTTAGTACAATTAACAATAGTGGAGTTACACATGTGGAGGAAGAGATTCATATATTTGGTTCCAAGGATAGAAATAAAGATTATTTGAAAATTTCATATTTCAGTATTATTAAATAAATATATGTGTTATATTATAAAACATTTCACGTAACAATTTTCTATTGAAAATCATTTGACAATAGCGGCGTAGTGAAATTTTATGAAATTGGCTTCTTGAAGAAGCATTTAACTATGGATGTGTAAATGGACGAGCCATTCATAATTGGATCAGAAGAGGTGAAAGTACTTTATATATTAGACCTAGAAAATAAGAATTGTTAAATTTTCCTACTATTGACTAAAACAATTTAATGGTAAGATGATAGTTTAATCAAGGATGACCATTTAATTTGTAGATCACAAAAACTTTATTTTGGTCCCAATATAGATAATGGCATATATGTTAGAGAAGTCCAAAAATATGGGATTTAGATTGTCGATAAAGGATCCAAATCACATAAACTATTAAATAAATAATTAATTTTTAATGACATGGTTAATGTGGTTTTTAATATACTATGATTTTCATTATAACATTATCTGTTATATACTGCTATAAAATAATGTACGTAAAATGCTCGACTAATAATGAAAATAATGTATTTTTAAAAGGTTGATGTAACCAATTTTGGGAAATTATATACTATTTATCCTCAAACTATGGAATTACCAGGGTATTAATATCATTTTTATGAAAAAAAAGAAACAACATCATAGTGTTAAATAAAATTTTCAAGGAAATAAGTAAGTCTATAAATTTTTATGTCAGATAGAATCTACATGAACACCCTATTGAACCCAATAAGTAAATTGGTCATTAGTTATATTGGGGCTTCAACAATGATATACATGATGATTTATATAGATTTTCAGTTCTATGTCTATCATATAATGACAGAAACCCTTTAGAAATATTTAACAGTAATGTTACGATATACTTTCTCTATTTTACCAAAAAAAATATATAATGAAAAAAAATTTCAATTTTAATTATTCCTTGTAGTTTTTGTTTATTTTAGAATATATCCATAATAAATATGTCTCAAAGGCCACTAGAAAAGACCATAGATTATTTCAGACTCATCTTACTATGTTAAATTTCAGGGATTATAAGGGGAATGTTAATTCACTGCCACTAGTTTTTTCTAAAAATTCCAAAAAACAATAACTATTTATGACCATATGTTTTTATACTATTCAAGAAAAAGATGAATTATTAACCATAGTTGTGGAAAACTATATTTTTTAGATTTGATGTGGCAAAAACAATACAGTCTCATTCGATGATTAGGTTTTAGAGTGTCTCCTCGAAAAATATTTCTAGAATACAGAACCATAAAAATATTTAGATGAGATGATGAAGTAATTGATAAAAAAATTAGATTATTTTCAATATATTATTGTCTATTTTAGTTTCACTAACCAATATATGAAAAACGATCAATATGAACTGGTGGTAGAATGAATATCCACACATGGAGAACCAAATAAACTCACTATATTTGAGGATGGTAATTCCAAAAAAATGTATACCTTACCTGAGGTAATAAATTTTTTTTGTACACATTCTTCAAAATTTTAATTAAAAAACTTCTGATTACATTATTTTACAAAAAAAAATCACTGTAATTTTGTATATGATTTTTATCTATCAACACCCACACACAAACTTGTTGCGAGGGGTTTGGTGTATAATATCATGAGAGACAAGATACACCATAAATAACACCTCAAAGTTTACTTGAGAGTGGGGATTGAGATAGCTTAGGATCCAACCAATTAGTTTCTTGTTCCACATGATGATCAAGATATTACAATAGTAAATGAAGCTATTTGAACTTACACGACATGGTCATATAATATTATAAAGATATATAAAGTATGTATTTATATATTATTATAAAAAATCTATAACAGTTTATGAGAAAAGGTAGGAAGTGATTTACAGTATTAAAGATAGATAAATAGTCAAGGAAACAAAAGGTTGAATTAAGATAATCAACTGAATTTACCAAGAAAATAAAAGGACCTTCCTAGAGTACCTTCCCCCTACTAGTTTTAGAGAAACATTTATTATCATTACAAAATCATCAAAAGACAACATTTAAAGATAAAAAATACTTATTACATTCCATATGAAGAAGAAATATATTGAAATTTCATGACATCCGTAGATGGTCTCGAGAGTATTAATATTATTCTTATGTTTGATTTATTGTCAGTATCAATTGTGAATACATACGTACGGTACATTTTCATGATACTTATATTAAAATTTTGATCATATATGTTCATTAAATATATTTACTATTCATATATTCTATAGGAATTTATATCACTATAATAAATATTTAAAATCAAGAGAATCATTATTTTGATTAATTAATCCTTTTTTCATTTCGATGAAAAACATTCTTTGGAGTATAAATAAATTAATAAGAAGAATTTTTATCTATATGACAGAGTAGAGAAAAAAATAATAGATTATCAGAACTTTTTTATTCTTACAATGTATAGGTAAAACTCTACAATCTATTTACCTAAAATATATTTTTATTTTTTTGAATAAATATTTTTTTGTTTTTTAGGTATCATTGCATGCAGATCGCTATCAATTTGGATACCCCAAATATTTATTTTTTGGATCCAATTCATTGATATCCTACAAACCTGCCACACAAACTGTGTATTGTGATTTTTAATAAAATGTAATCAAAATTTTATAGATAACATTTGATTTACATGTTTTAGTTAGTATATTAACATGAATTTTTTCATAAAATGGGGATTTCTAATTATAGGATAATTCATGACATGAAGTCCATGACTGAACATAAAAAGATTGTGGATTACTTTAAATGGTA
The DNA here is from genome assembly GCA_963277665.1 of Viscum album. NCBI lineage: Eukaryota > Viridiplantae > Streptophyta > Magnoliopsida > Santalales > Viscaceae > Viscum > Viscum album. Next base: position 1,424,037,398 of record OY728163.1, on the reverse strand, counting down.
GAAAATTGAGTTATATATAGATATATTTAACTATTAAAACTTATTTCATAAAATATACTTATTTTTTCTAATGTTTCTATAGTTTTCAAAGTATGATAATGGAAACAATTATGGATATTATGTTTGAAAATGTATGATAGAGATCATAAACCATGAAAATTATAGAATCCTCAAAAAAGTAATTTCCAAATGTAATTAAATTTAAGTAAAAATATATCTTATTCTTTTTTTGTAAGTTTTTTCTAAATGAAACCAATATTTCTTACTGGCTTAATACTTAAAAGAAGTAAATTTCATTATAGAAGAGTGGGAAGCATACATAGTGTCAGAATTCTTACTGAAAATAAATTTATGTGATCACCTAATATGATTTTTATCTAGTACAAGATATATCCTTAGAAATATATTGGTGGGTGTGAACCATTAGTATTAGAATGGTTATATAATTTTTTATATGTTTCTAAAAGAGATGTATAATGAAAGAAATAAATTTTTTTAGAAGTGATGAACTGCAAACAATATTTTTTTTAGGAAAAGGAAGAGGCAGATGTGGAGGTGGAGTTAGAGACTGAGGTAAAAGAGGAAGAAAAGGTGAATGAGGAGATGAATCAATGTCCTAAAAACAAAAAAAAAATCATGTTTATGTTAGTGAAATTAATTGAATAAAGCTAATTCTTTTGAATGAACATGATGTAAAATAAAATCATCCCACCACTATATCACATAAAATTTCACAATAATTACATTATGAGAGGACCAGTTTGGGATATACCTAACACTGAGAGGGGGGCGAATCAGTGTTGGGGACTTTTAAAACCAATTTCAACTTTTATCCCTGTAGCTCTTGACCTGTTAGGATCTTGATTCTCTTATTCTCTTTTCCCTGTCTCATGCAATAATAGAAAGTGGTAAAAATATGCACACGATATTTTTACAAGGTTCACCACTCAATAAGATTATCTATGTCCTTTCCATGCATGGGTATGACTAATGCATGGATTCTCCAATATAATGTGACATGCTGTTACAATGGAGTGTGTAGGAAAACAATCCTCTAGGCAGTGTGACTCCCTTCACTTTAGAGGGGGGGTGGCAAACAATCCTCTTCCCTGGAATGGTGATGACCTAGCCCAACATGCAGCGTCTAGTTGGATCTTTATACTGCCTATGGAGACAGTATTATTCCTTCTTCAAAAGGTAGGTTCTTCTCTTGATCTTCTTCTGTGCTCCTCACTTGATTACTTGCAAAGAAGTAGGTAAGAAATTCTTATTGTCTTCTTCTTTTCTTCTTCACTAGTACAAAACCAGCTGCACTAGGACTTCTTCTTACTCTTTAGTGAAATAACTGAATGGAATAACACTTATTCTTCTTTCTTAACAGGAATCACATATACAAATGTGATTATTCAGGAAATAAAGATCGGATTACTTGGCATCATCAGAGTGAGTTCTTCTTTTGTTCATAAATGCATGTGATCATGAATATGGCATGTAGTTGAACTCTATTCCTTATTCATCTTCTTCTATTGTCCTCTTCTTAGTGCAGTTATTGTTTATGCAATGATATTTCACCCTTTCTATCTCACTTGTGCACACACTTGTTTTGATTCTTTATTTGAGTTACTCCACATGTGCATGTGCATACAGGGAAGCATACATTCACCTCTTCTTCTTCTTCTTGTATGAGAACCCACACGTAGCCTCTTCTTCTCTTCTTCTTCTTGTGTAAAAACCCTTAATGAATATGGTTCTTTAAACACACTCTCTTATGAAATTTACCACTTGTGATCTCATTCTTCTTCAAAACAATTCTTCACTTTCCTACCCAGAAGCTAGTAGGAACCCCTGGAGCAAAACAGCCTGTGCACCCACTTTGACATGTGCGACCTATACCTGCGTGCCTTATACTTATGAACCTATTATTCTTCTTTCCTACCTAGATGCTGGTAGGAACCCCTGGATAAAAGCAGCCTGCATGCCCACTTTGACCTGCGTGACCTATACCTACGCGCCTTATACTTGCATGCCTCTTCTTGCATGCTAACCTTCAGATGCACTGCCTTCATGTAGCCTGCACACCAACTAACACCTATGTGCCTCCAAACTGTGCACCCCAACCTGCGCGCCTTCTAACAATATTCCACATGTTCGCCCAATTCTCTACCTATGTGTCTAGATCTCAAAGATAATTCTCAAGTATTAAGCCTTAAGAAATGAGGAGGATAATCTTCTATTTATAGGCATTTTGATGTCTTGCGCGACCTAGACCTGCGTGCCAATACCTGTGTGACACCACCTGCATGTTACCACCTGTGTGCTACCACCTTCGCACCACCACATGTGTGCCACCACTTGCGCGCCACCACCTACACGCCCCTTTCTTTCCTTTTCCATATTTCTTAAATAATGCTATTTTTGAAATATGACTTGTGTGCCTCTACAGCACTTGTGAGCCACTACTTGTGCACCTTATTCTTGCCTCTGTCATTTTTTGGATATTATGATGTTGAGATGTGTTTTTTCAAAAACACTTATTTACTCTCTTTATCCTTTATATGCCTTGCACCACAAGTTCTCAACACTTGAGATGATTTTAAAATACAAATCAGAAAATCATCATCTAATTTTGTCCATTATTTTTGGAATATTAATTCTAAAGTACTTCTTTCATCCTCACTTAAAATCCACAATTCCTTTTGGAGTGTTAATTCCAAAGAACTCCATTTATCTATCTTCTTCCAAAAGTGAAGGCTTAAGGCCTATTCAAACACCTTCAATGTTTGAGACAATGTATCACCTTTGATACATGTATTTTGAACTTTAAAGAACAGTTCAACAATCATCGGATTTCAAGGAAATGTGTAATTCATGACCTTTTTAGAATGACAAGTCCTTCCACACTCTCTCTTCATCTTCAACCACCATTCTCTACTTCATTAAAATCGTATGATTCTTTTCTTCAAGTAAGCTCTTGCATGGTTCTCAGGAAATCATGAAGCATTTTCATTGTCTTCTTCAAATCCTCATTCTTCTTCAACCATACTTAGATAGATTATAATTCACCATTCTTCTACAATAATCCTCAAATGGATGATACTTCTCCTCCTCCAAATCATTTTTGTTATTTCATAAAACCAATTTCAGGGGGAAGTGGGAACCCAAACATTTTCCAAATCATCTATGGTCATGAAATTAAAAATTCAAAAACAGAACACAGGGATCATGAAATTTAAAATTAAAAATCAAAAGAAAATGAAATCGTAACCATGTACACATCTCGTGAATCCTGCGAACAATGTGTCACCTTTAACACAAGTTCTTTGAACATAGGATCTATTCAAAAATCGTCTGAATTAATCTTCTTAGAGAATTTCTCAAGTATTAAATCCAATTCTATGATTCCATATCAATTCTCTGGGAAACCTCACTTCAGCCAATCTCCACTAATTTTTAGTCCTTCTTCATCTCCTTCTTCATTTTGACTAGTATTGACAACTGTTGAAAAAAATACAATCTTCATACACAAAGTGGTCCCAACAATATCCCCCTTTGTATTTTGTTGTCAATACCACAAAGTCTTATAAAATGAATGATTCAATGTCAAAATAAGAATCTTTTATCTCCCATTTACTTGTTTCTCTTCCCCTTTCATTTCAAACTTTCATTTCACTTTCTCTCCCCCTTATTGACAAGAAATACAATGTTCATGGTTGATAGGGTATCAGTCCTTACTTAAGCAGTGTGCCATCAATCTTTTCCCTCTAATTCTACTTGAGCAAAGCTCGATGTAGAAAACATGAGAATTAGATTTAGACAACAAAGTTTTCCATTATCCACTGATCGTGATACCTCATGAGATGAGATCTTCTACACTTAACTTCAAGGGTTTTCCACTTTCATTCCAGGATAAAGATATTGAATGTGAAAGGAAGTAATCAATCCTAAAATTCCTGCACTCACTTCAGTAAGAGGATCAAAAAAAATCAAGTTTAATTAGAAGGATAAGTGGCCTTGGGGCACTTTCATTCTTCTTATGTCACTGATCAACCTAGTTACTCCCCCTTTGTAAATATATTTTTTTTCATTAACTAAGGATGAGAGATTAAGAAATGACATACCTTTTCCAACGACATGGTATTCATACAATCGTCAGATTAATTGGATTTTATACCAACTGATGTTGATACTGATTGAGATAATGACTCTGACAGCTTCTTCATGTGCCTCCCCTACAAGGGAACACTTCTCCTCGCTGAATCCTAGGTTTTCCTCCTAAGATCTTACTTCACCTTAAATTCTTTGTATGATAATAACAAATAAAATACACAAAGATTTAATGGAATAACATGGATACTCTTTTCTCAATAAATGTGAAAAACAAGGTTGAGATGATCTTCTCAACCCAGATGCTCCATTCTTCACACTTTCACAACTGATCTTCAATGATGACTGTGATTGTGTGGACCTCACTATTTCTTCAATCTCTTTGTGTGTGAATATTCTTTCTTCAAGGGCTTTCAAAGTATTAGAATCTCCTGGTGAAACATTCATCTTTTTGAGTAATTCTTGTTGTGCTGCAATAAATTCAAAGCACTTTCTCACAATATGACCAGCCTTGTTTCACCTCACACAGAGAACATCATTATCTTCATGTAGAATCTTCTTTTTTGTATTTATCACTAGCCTTATCTTGTGCATATTCCGTTTTCCTTATTCTATCCAAATATTCTGGCTAAACCACCAATATATCATTAGGTATTGAGGCATTATGATAGGATCTTCTAAATGGGTTCTTCTGAGTGGATTCTTTCTTAGTAGTTCTTTTGGATGCACCAACCTTCACCTTTTGGATTTAGAATCCAATGACTTCTCATCTTTCCTTCCTGAAATCTTCTGGGGAGAATTTTTTTCACATTCTTAATCCGGTTTCATCTCAAGGATTCTTTTTCATTCTTGCCTAGCTTCTATGATCTTCTTTTCTTATATGAACATGCACCATTCATATGACCACTATTATTGCACACATCACATATATTATCTAACATTCCAAATCTATTTGCAGTATACAAATGTTTCTGGATCTGTGGATGTTGCTTCTTCTTCTCTAGATTTATCCCCCTTGAGATTTGATTTTTCTGTGCTTTTACACTTAAGGGATTATACCAACAATCCAGTGCACAATGCCCAAATCTATTACAGCATGAGCATCGACCAACAAACCTTGACTTCCTGACATCTTCTTTATAAGGTTGTTGAATCTTCTTCATGATATATATTTCTTTCTGTGGGGAGATATATTTCATACTCTTCTTCCTATTCACCATATCCATGGTAATAGTTATCTCCTCAATTTTATTTATCCATACTTGTTTAGAATTTTTCTTCCAACCAACACTTTTTGTAGAAACAATTTTACAACCATGAGTACAAGTTGGAATGGATGGTAACTTTACTTTCTCATATACTTGTGATAGATCACTGAGTGAAGCCCTGATATTCTTATCACATATTGGAGGTCTTTTGATAGAAGAATCCTCCATTGAGCATTAAATACTGACAACAATTGTTTCCTTCTTTTCTGGAGACTCAATATGTGTCCTTTAGAGATTGGTAAACTCAGCTTCCAATTCTAGACATCTCATATTGAGGATGACTTCCTGGTCTTCAATCATAGTCATATTCTCTTCACAAGCCTTCTTTAATCTTTCAACTTCATCTTCATTCATCTTAACTTTTTTTTGTAACAAAGATTCAAGTTCATTGATCTTCTTGGAATGTTTTTTCAAATATTACTCCTTGACATCATTCCCTTTTTTAAGCTCATATTCAAGTGAATGAATCATCTCTTCTAGAGTAATATTGACACCCTCTTTTTCTTCAACATCTTTTATCCACTTCAAAGAGATTACTTTAAATACCCTCTTGGTTGCTTCAAAGGCTCCAACCTATCTGGAGAGCTTTAAACATTAAACAATTATTGCTTGTAAGACTTTCTCCAACACATCAGTTTCTTCTTCCAGGTGAGTGATATTTTCCTGCATACATTGAAATAATCCACAAACCAGGGAAGCACTTTCTTCAGGAATACCATGCAGAATCATTCTTAATCTATCAACTGATATTCCTTGAGATGTTGTAGATTGATCATCACCACATGTGCTAGCATTTTCATCATGAGGAAAATTTCCAAATGTACTAACACATACCTCATGATCAGTTGAGGTAGGAAGGTTGTTCATCTTCTTGGTGGGGACTTGATCCACCTTCTCATTACATTCCATGTCTGGTGTTTCTTCAATGTAATCTAGATATGGAGAACCAGATACTTCCTCTTCTCTAGATAAGAGGGAATTCTTTTTAAAATTTATCTTCTCTTTCGTTTCCCTGTTCATCATGGTCTTGGTAGATATAGTCTTCTGATCAAAGTTAACTAAATCTTCACCAACACAGCTCTTCATTGTTGACTCAGGAAAGGAACTCAATTCTTTAAAAGTTAATAACTTCACTATAGAGTATCCAATAGAGGTGAAACTCCCTTTGATACCAATTGAGAGGACCAGTTTGGGATATACCTAACACTGAGAGGGGGGGTGAATCAGTGTTGGGGACTTTTAAAACCAATTTCAACTTTTATCCCTATACCTCTTGACCTGTTAGGATCTTGATTATCTTATTATATTTTCCCCGTCGCATGCAATAATAGAAAGTAGTAAAAATATGCACATGATATTTTTACAAGGTTCACCACTCAATAAGAGTAGCTACGACCTTTCCATGCATGGGGATGACCATTTCATGGATTCTCCACTATAATGTGATATTCTATTACAATGGAGGGGCTAGGAAAACAATCCTCTATCTAGTGTGAGTCCCTACACTTTAGAGGGGGTGGGAAACAATCCTCTTCCCTGGACCGGTGATGACCTAGCCCAACTTGTAGCATCTAGCTGGTTCTTTATACTGCCTATGGAGATAGTCTTCTTCCTTATTCAAAAGGTAGGTTCTACTCTTGATCTTATTTAGTGCTATTCATTTGATTAATTGAAAATAAGTAGGAAAGAAATTATTCTTGTATTCTTCTTTTCATCTTCACTAGTGCAAAACCAGCTGCACTCGGAATTCTTCTTCTTCTTCTTTAGTGCAATAACAGAATGCACTATCACTTATTCTTATTTCTTAGAAAGAATCACATATACCAATCTGATTATTCAGGGAATAAAGATCGGTTTACTTGGCATCATCAGAGTGAGTTATTCTCTTGTTCATAAATTCATGTGATCATGCACATGGCATGTAGTTGAACTCTTTTCCTTCTTCTTCTTCTTCTTCTCTTCTCCTCTTCTTGGTGTAGTTATTGTTTATGCAATGATATTGCACCCTTTCTTTCACACGTGTGCACAAACTTGTTTTGATTCTTTATTTGAGTTACTCCATGTTTGCATGTGCAATAATGGAAGCATACATTCACCTGTTCTTCTTCTTCTTGTGTGAGAACCCACACATAGCCTCTTCTTCACTTCTTTTTCTAGTGTGAAAACCCTTGATGAATATGGTTCTTTAAACACATTTTCTTATTAAATTCACCACTTGCAATCTTTTTTTCTTCAAAACAATTCTTCACTTTCCTACCCCAAAGCTGGCAGGAACCCCTGGGGAAAAACAGCCTACCAGAAGATGGCAGGAACCCTTGGAGCAAAGCAGCTTGCATGCCTACTTTGACCTGTGTGACCAATACCTGCGTACCTTATACTTGCATGCCTCTTATTGTGTGCTTCCCTTCAAATGCGCTGCCTTAATGCAGCTTGTGCACCAACTAAGACTTGCGCGCCTCCAACCTGTGCGCCCCAACCTGCACGCCTTCTAATAATCTTCCACCTTCGTGCCCAATTCTCTACCTGCACACCCAGAGCTCAAAGATAATTCTCATGTATTGAGCCTTAATAAATGAGGAGTTTAGTCATCTATTTATAGGCATTTTGATGTCTTGTGTGACCTAGACCTGCACGCCAATTCCTGTACGCCACCACCTGCATTCTAGCACCTGTGCGCTACCACCCGCCTGCCACCACCTACGTTCCACCACTTGTGCGACACTTTCTTTCCTTTTCCATATTTCGGAAATAATTCTATTTTTGAAATATGACTTGTGTGACTTTACAGCACTTGCGTGCCGCTACTTGTGCGCCTTCTTCTTGCCTTTGTCGTTTTTTGGATATTATGATGTTGAAATGTGTTTTTTCAAAAACACTTATTTAATATCTTTATCCTTCATACGGCTTTCATCACAAGTTCTCCAAACTTGAGATGATTGTAATATACAAATCAGCAAAGTATCGTCTGATTTTTTCCATTCTTTTTGGAATATTAATCCCAAAGTACTTCTTTCATCCTCACTTCAAATCCACAATTCCTTTTGGAGTATTAATTCCAAATAACTCCATTTATCTTTCTTCTTCCAAAATTGGAGGCTTAAGGCTTATTCAAACACCTTCAATGTTGGATACAATGTATCACCTTTGATACATGTATTTGGAACTTTAAAGAACAGTGCAACAATCAACTGATTTCAAGGAAATGCGTAATTCATGACCTTCTTAGAATGCCAAGTCCTTCCACACCCTCTCTTCATATTCAGCCATCATTCTCTAATTTATTAAAATCGTATGATTCTTTTCTTCAAGTAAGCTCTTGCATGGTTCTCATGAAATCATGAAGCTTTTGCATTGTCTTCTTTAAATCCTCATTCTTCTTCAACCATCCTTAGATAGATGATACTTCACCATTCTTCTCCAATCATACTCAAATAGATGATACTTATCCATTATTCATTGTTGTAAACAATGTGTCAGCTTTGACACAAGTTATTTGAACATAAGATCAGTTCAACAATCGTCTGAATTAATCTTCTTAGAGAATTTCTCAAGTATGATATCCAGTGATATGATTCCATAACAATTCACCAGGCAACCTCACTTCATCCAATCTCCACTAACTTTTTATTCCTTCTTCATCTCCTTATTCATTTTGACGAGTATTGACATCTATTGACAAAAAATACAATCTTCATACAAAAATTGGTCCCAATACATTATTAGAGGTGTTTAAACTATCATTATTCTGAATAAATATAATTTTGAACTAGATCACAATAAAAAATACACTAGTTGGTCACTAATATTCATGTTCACATTCATTATATAATATGATCCACGTTCCCAAGAACATCAATAAAAAACTCATCATCATTATCAATAAAAAATACATGAGGATAGGTATATTACCATTTTGATGAAAAGATAATGATGATGTTTGTCAGAGTTTATCATCACACAGAATAATGGAAATGATATACTAATCAATAGCACAATCTGGAAATATGTTATGAATGTGCTATATTTTAGTAACATTTAGAAGCTACAAAAGGATATATCAATGTTTAATAATACAAAAATGGGTAAAAATATTATAATGGAGTTTAGTGTCTTCTAAAAATACATAATGAGTCATACTAATGCCTTATCTATCAAATAGGTTAAATGTTTTATAATGGATTTTTTACTCTAAATGACTTTGAAAGGGAATGATTTATTTTATTATGAAAAAAAATTAAATATTTATTTTAGTTTAATCAATGAATGATAATCGGATTATAGAAATTCCTAATGTTTTCGTGGGATAAATAAATAGAAAAATAATGATTAATAAAATCAAATAATTTGTAATGTGTTATGCTTGTTTTTGGACAAAATAAGAAGGACAATGTTTATATATGTGTTTTACAACAATCTAAAGGGATAAAAGTTTTGATTGGTATTTTTTTCTAATATGTGATTGTAATGTTATTATAATGTAGTTAAATGTGTCATTTTTTGGGATTGAGATTCTAAAATATTTTCATTTAATGTAATATAAGAGTGAATAAATTTATTATATTTTATTTTTATAAAATAGAGAAGATTTATATTATATTTTAATGATATTTAACTAGAATCAATTCTCATTTAGTTTATTTTATCATCATTTTATATTGTTTTATTAGTTACATTCCTCATCATTTTTATCTAAAAATTATTTTGTAAATTTTCACAAAGATCAGGAAAAATGACTTCACCAACAAGGAAATAGGTTAAGAGTGTATACACACATCATGAAAATGTGAATTGCTATAACTTTTTTAGTTAATCATATCAAAAAGTTTTCTCATATTTTATGTAAATTTTCATGTCATTTTTTTATAGTAACTATTTAATTTTTTCACAATTTTTATTGGAATTAATTATTTTCCTTCAATAGTCTATAATAACCCAAAAAATAGATTTTTTTTTATTTTGGATGATGTGTTTCAGTCATCATGGAATTTTCTCTTCCATCTAAATAGATCATATCATTAATTTTTATCTTGGTGCAGATGGTTGAGAGAAAAAAGGACAACATATACTCAAATTCCCACCCCTAAATAAAATAAAAAGTGTTCATGGTATGACTCGAACTATATGTTTTTAGTTTATAATTTAATTTTTAGTTTAAAACAAACATCACATAATCAAAACTGGTAAAAAATTCCACAAAATATGAACTACAATCACTTATATCTATACTTTTTCAAAAAAAAATTAGTGAGTCAAAATAAAACATGTTTTTTTGGTTATTTCTGAATATTTAAAAAACTTATTATCTTATAGAAGCTTTCCAATCTTGATGTTTACATTGTAAATTAATTTTCCATAGAAGTATTGTATTTTTTTTATCAAGTTTTAATTTAATTATCCATAGTATTACTAATATAAGAATTGTTTTCTTATACAAATGGATTATTTTTTTCAAGTTGGGTGGTTTTTTTAAAGATGCTCATGTTCGTGATGGGTAAGACTATAAGTCTTCAACTAAGAAAATGAAAAAAATTAAATGAGACAAGAATATATACAAATTTTAAGAATTGGTGAATTATGGATTCATATTTAATTAATTTTATCATCATTTTATCTATTATTTGTAAGATAATTTACTTATGAATTTTATATAATAATAATTTATTTTTTTACTGGATCTTTTGAAAAGTTATATTTTGCTTTCAACTATATATAACAGGCTAGAAAAGGGAGAAAATGTTCTGTTCTGTTTGAAGAGGAAACCCCATGCTTCCTGAAATGTGAAGTGTATTAACGAGAATAGATTTTATCTTTTATAGAAATGGAACATGATATCTTTTTTTCCTTTTATAGATATTTTAATTAAATACACATATTTCAAACTAAATTATTCACACATCAATCCAATATATAGTGTGCTTCATAACTCAAAACTGATAAAATGAATTAATTTTGTTTTAATGATTTATTAAAAAAATACATAAGTCATTTATAATTTTTATTAAATTTTACAACTCAATGTAATGTATGGTGTTCCTGGTATGACACTAATTATTCCTTTGTATTTCAAATTGTCATTAACTTTAGTAAAAAATACAATTGATACACTGAAAACTGAAATAAAAACCTCAGATTGCCATGATTATTCAGGTAAATGATTCATATTCCATTTTTGATGTGTGGAAATAATTAATATATTAAAATGACACATTATTTCAATGGTATGACTCATAATGCGTGTTTCCATTTTAAAAATCAATTTTAGAAAAATGTCAAATGGCATACTCAGAATCAATCAAACACATTCATATTTTTTATATATTTTATTAAAATGATTTATTATTCATTTGGTATGTGTAGAAATCAACCACACCTCAATATGACACATAGTGTGATCGGTATGCCACAAAGTGTATCTTTTAATTTTAAATTTTCACTATATTTTGTAAAAAAGACATCTTACATATTAAAAACATAGAAAAATATTTCTTATTTTTTGATGCATTGGGAAAGTGATACATATATAATTTTTTAGGATTAGGAATAAATGTCACATCAATCTAATATATTATGTGTCCGATATGAATCAAATTGTCAGTTATCATTTTAACATTTACATTTTAGTTTTTAAACTATCACTCAATAAAAACTGAGAAAACACACTCATATTGTCTCTATAATTTAGTAAACTGATTCATAAGCCATTTATGATGTGTAATAATCTATATCATATCAATAAAACACACAATGTCACTGGTATGACTCAAACTATGTGTTTCTAGTTTAAAATGATATTTTAGTAAAACTACAAACGAAATACTCAAATCCTATAAAAATATTTTGATGGTTTTTTATTGTTTTGAAAAAAACCAAATGTAATTTGGGATTTTTAATAATTATCATCACATCAATCTGATTCATGGTGTGTCTATTATGACTCTAAGTGCATCTTTTTATATAAAATCTACATTTATTTCAGTGAAAAAGACAATTTAAATACTTAAATCCAAGAAAACGTATTATTATTTCTTTTTTTCTCTAGGAAAATGATTCATATGTCATTTTAAATGTGTAGAAATCAACATCACATTAATCTAATACATAATGTTCCATGTATGAATCTATGTGTTTGTTATCAGTTTAAAATTGACATTTTAGTTCAAAAGGTGTCACATAATGGAAAATTAGAAAAAATGATTGGATTTTCATTATAATTTATTATAATTATTTTGATTCCATTTTTAATATGTAGGGGTTAGAATCCCATCACACTGACACATGATGTGACTGGTATGAATAAAAATGTGTGTTTCAGGTTTAAAATGAATATTTTGTAAAAAAGTTAATTATGTACTCAAAACCAAGATAACATATTAAAAATATTTTGATACTTTATGAAAATGATCCATATGTAATTTGGAACGTGTAGCTATTATTATCACCTTAATTTGACACATGGTGTGACCATTATGACTCTAAGTACTTCCATTTTTAAAATTGGAATTAATCATAGTAAGAATGGTAATTGAAAAACTAAAAACCACTAAATCACAATCATTTAGTTCTGATATGATACAAAAAATGATAAATAAGTCATTTAAGAAATGTACGAATTAGTCGCACCTTAATCTGATACACGATGTGCCCAGTATTACACAATGTTTCTATTATCAGTATAAAATATACATTTTAGTTGAAAATGTTTCACTCACTGAAAATAGAGAAAACAAGATTTTATTTTCTTTAAAATTCAAAAAATTGATACATAAGTCCATTATGACATGTAGGTACCATTTTCATTTGAAACTAGAACATGATGTGACTAGTATGACTCAGAGTGTATGTTTCTAGTTTGAAATGAAATTTTAGATGAAAAAAAAACAAGTTCCATACATAAAACTATGAAAACACATTACTGTTGCATTGATACTTTATAAAAAGGATGAATAAGTCATTTGGGACATGTATTAATCAGTCACAACTCAATATGATCGATGGTGTGGCTTTTATGACTCCAAGTGCATCTCTTTACCTAAAATTTACATTTATTTTAGTAAAAAAGAAAACTGAAAAACTCAAAACAGAGAAAAAACATTCATATTATTTTGATTATTTAGGAAAATGATCCGTAATATGCTTTTATATGTAGGGATTATCATAACCTCAATCTGATACCTGATGTTCTTGGTATGAATCGATGTTTCCATTATTAGTTTAAAATTGAAATTTTAGTTCAAAAAGTGTCACTCATTGTAAACTGATAAAAAACACTCGAGATGTATTTGTAATTTACAAAAATTAATAACATTTCATTTTTTGATGTTTATAAATTAGTCTCACATCATTCCGACTCACGATGTGATGGGTATGACTCAATGTGTGTGTTTCCAGGTTAAAATCACATTTTAGTAGAAACAGCAACTGAAAAACTCAAAACTGATAAAACACATTTGTAGTGTTTTGATACATTATAAAAATTATCCATAATTCATTTAGGACATGTAGGAATCACCCAAACAACAATCCAGTGCATATTTTGACTGATATGAATCCATGGTCATGTTTTTAGTATATTAGTGTCATTTTAGTTTTAAACAAAAATCAAATTACCCAAACTATGAAAATGATCCTAGATTTTTTTTCATCATTCATCTTGTTACCACTTAATTAATTACCTTATGATTTTTACTTTATAATTATTTAGTGAATTTTCATATATATAATTCCTGTTGTCAAATATAAAATGGTGTGATGTGAAAAAATCAACTGCAACTCAGTCTCATATACAGTGTTCCTAAATATGACTTGAATTTTAGGTTAAAATTAACACATTTTATTGAATTTATTTCTTTATATTATTACTAAAATATTATTGTATTTTATTTTATAGGTGATTTATTTTTCTCATGTATGGTAGGTTTGTTTAGTAATAGCATGGGTCGTTGTCAGGGTAAAAGGTAAAAGTAACATTGATGTTTTGTAATGTTTGTGAAAAAATGTACTTAGTCATGTAATTTTATAAAAAAAATTGAAATTTATATATAAAAGTGATTCTACTTGTACTTGTGTTGTAAAATATATTTAATTTAATTTCTATATTTTTCCTAATTTTTTTAAATTCTGGTGTTGTTTTTTGTGTGTTGTTGTTCTCGGTGATGTAGTGTGATACTATAATAAACTACAGTATTCTACTTTATCAATGACACTAAAGGTTCCAATAAATAAAGCATATATCAGAACATTTAAAATAACTTATACAAGGGTACTTTATCAGTGATTTTAAATAAACTGATTAATGACAAGTGACTTTAATCATGCTTAGGTAGTCATCCTTTTTTGGTTGGCGATAAAGGCTAATATTATCACTGTTAAATTTTTTTGAGGTAGTGAAATTTATGAATTTACTGAGAATTTTATTTTACAATATCATCATTAATCATGATTTATTTAGATTATGTATCAAATATTGAAATATTATGATTCAAATCTAAATAACTCTCATTACTTTTCTTCTCCTATGGTTTTTTATGATAATACATTATTTCCCTTCATTTACATCTCTTTATGTACATAACATTTCAATAATAGTTTTTCAAGAAAATCCATCTTTTTGGTCGAAGAATATTTTCCTTCAAAAACCATGTTTTCTAAAAAAGATTTGAATTTTTTTAAAAGATTTTTTTTAATGTTGGAAGCATATCTTTCACATAGAATGTTTAAAATTTTTATATTTAAAAAAGTTTCCATTATGATATTTTGAGGTTATTTTGAATTAAAAGTATTTTAAATAGGTTTTATGTTTTAAAAAGTGATTTTTAAAATGGAAATGGAATTTTCCTCAAAATATATTTAATGATTTTTCATTTGTACTTCCATTAGTTAATGTCAATAACCCTTATTGTAACTTATGTTCCAAATGGGGATATTTTTGTAATAATTCCATCCACATTATTTCTATTGATAGATCAGGGTTATTTCAACGATATTGATGTGGAACCTATTTCTCTTCCATGGGAAATCAGGTTTCATTGCGATTGTTATGAAAATTGTTTCTCTTTCATGTGTTAATCATGTTTCAAAGAGATTTCTATGGAACCTATTTGTTTTCTATGGTTTAATCATGTTTCGAATTGATTGTTATAGAAGATATTAATCATCTATGGGTTTATCATGTGTCAAAGAGATTATTTTTTGGAAAATTATTCTTTTCTAAGAGTTAATCATGTTATGAACTGAATTCTTATTGTTTCTATGTGTTTAATGTTTAATTTATTTATACATTATTCATGTCATGGTGCTTTGACATATTATACAATGGATATCTTAGATAATTCTCGGTGATACCATTATAGATTATACAGTTTGGAGGCCCAAATAGATTTGGGTGAGACCATTAATAAATATATGATGGGGAAACCCAGATAGTGCTGGGTGATCCGATTATAGATTATGTGATTGGAAGGCCCAGCCAGCACCAGGTGACCCTGTTATAGCTTATCTGATAGGTGTTCTTAGATAGTGCTCTAATGCATTGGGTAATTATTATTCTAGCATATGTTCATATAGTAATTTCAATTTGAATTATTTTGAATGGTATTTATGAATATACTTATTAATGTTACCAAAAAAGGAATTTTTTGTTTATTATGGGGTTATAATGTTTCTTATGACCACGATTGATATCACATGGCACATGGTAGTTGATTTTGATGACAATTTCCTTTTCCATGTTTTCATACATGATAATCCTTTTACCGATGTGTATGAGTTATTTTATGATTTCCTCATGAACACTAATATGTCATCACACCCTAATCTAGTTATTATGATCCTTGATGAAATTCAATTACTAATTTTTAAGTTTTCCCCCAACATGAATTTGTTTTCACCATTCTTATGTTGAATTTTCCTTAGGTTATAAATTATGAAGGTGAAAAACGTATTTCTAGAATAGATTTCATATATATGGTGATGAGGTCGTAATCTGAAAATAGAATCTTGGTTAAGTGGGTGAAATGATCATTTAAAGTCGTGTTAATTTTTTATATAAGAGATTTTATTAATTTTCTAAAAATTTAAACTTAAAAGGAACTTGCAGGAGTAATTTATATATGTTCCTCACTTAATTTTTTAAGGTTTGTATGATTATAATTTAGTCAAAATTATCTGAATAAAAGAAATGAATTTATTGTTCATGATTTTAGCACCGAATCCAGGAGTGTGGAATCTGGGCTATAATAGTTGGTATCAAATGAGGGTTTAGATAGCATTATAGATCAAGATGTTTCAATGTGATGGAATCTTCTATTATGTATATAATCATAGGTTGATAATATTTTTAAACTATTATACAACCCATTTTAGGTTTTATGTGGTAAAATGTTTGTGGTTGTTAGGAAGTTTTCGGAGATATTTTAGAAGGTTTGAGTTTTTATAAAGATAAAGTTTAACATGAAGTAATAATTTAACTATTATCAATATTATATTTAATGTATTGGTAACCTTTAGGGTTTATATGATATTGAATATTGAGAAAAATATTATCGTATAGATAACCATAAGAATGAAAAATGATTTGTTGACTACGTGATTAATGTTATTTCCAAAGAAGATGTACATGTTTTTGGGATTGAAATATAAATGGTATGATATAACAAATGAGATTATAAAAATATTTATTTTGAGTATATTGATTTTATTTTGGATATAGGGTTATTGAATTTTTTAGTTTCAACATTGGTTGTTACTGATGACTTTTTAAGATTATTGTATCATATGAAGGTTTATTAATTTTGAAAATTACCTTATAATGTGCTAAAAAATTTGGGTTTTGATAATGGTTAATGATATGAGGAATTTTTTCATATACGTTTGGGTATTATGAGGTCATTTAAAATTATATTTGAGTGGTTATGGAATGAAAAAGTTATTCAGAATACACATCATTTATAGAAAAAGATGAGTTTGTGGTGGAAATTAATTGTTGGATTAAATTATAAAAATCGAGTAATCATATTTCCATTTTTTTATAGATCTAAATATAAATCCTAAAATATATGAAAATGATCTTAAAACATAAATTTTATCTTATTACCTCAAATTCTGATGAACTAATGGTCTTTTCGATCATCACATGTTTATGGGTTTAAGACCCTTAATATTACATTACTCATTGAATTTATTGTCATCAATGACCAATATCCATTAATAATATTGTTAATATTTTCTTCCATTTTTACCAATGATCTATTATTTGGAATCCTATTTATGTGTTATTGAAAATGAACTTTCTACTTCTCCATGTCTATAATTAAGAGGATGTTTTATTAACCATTTTTTCAATGTGGGATTAAAAAAAGTATTTTCAAATGACCAAACATTGATTAATGAGATAAATTTTAAATTTGAAGGGAAAAATAAATTAAATGGGATGAGGATACAACCCCATTATTTTTTTAAAAAATAAAATTATATTCAATTGTGTAAATGGCCTAAGGAAATGATTTTGGATTGTGTAACATGAAAAATTGAGTTTATCCTGAGTGAGATGTAACACTAATTTAAAAAAGTCACTCTTATAAGATTATTTTAATGAAATATATATAATATATATTAAATGTAGTTTATATCATTCATTATATGTGTTTTTATAAAATAGATGAAAATAAATCCAATTGTTTGCTTAAAACAGTATTTTTCAAAGAAGCAGTTCTGTCACCTTTTATGGAGAACTTATTTAAAATATAATTTTTTAAAATTTTCTAAAATTTATATTAAAAAATGGAATTAATTTTTAAAATAGTTATACCAAAATTTAATAAGTCTTAATTGATTGTAATATTCTATGATTTTTTATTTATTAATGAATATTGAAATAATACTGAATTTCAATTGAAAACTGTAATTTAATTTAATTTATTTGTAAATTAAATTATATTATTAATTTGTTATAAATTAAAATTACATGAATATTTTATCAATTAATAAAATTTAGGTCATTTTAATATTTTCAATATTGAATATGGATATGAAAACAATGTAATCTTATAAACATTTTCATTTAAAAACACTTCTTTCTCATCACATCTATAGGATTAATTTTAAATTAAATTCTTCCGCTGTTGTGAGTTGAAGATGAAAAAATAAATTCCATATTTATAATAATATTAATATATATTATCTAATAATTTCATTTTTTACCATAATTATTAGTGAAAATAATTAAAATTAATTACAATGATTATGGTAAAAACTAGTTGACTTTCTGGTTCAAAATAGAATATACGATGTAAAATAACTACCACTTTTCCAAAACACATTTTCTAATATATTGAGAACATTATTTAATTAGTATTTATTTTTATGAGTTGTGTGGACACTATTCCATGAAATTTACTTATATAATATGTTATGTAAAGAAAAGGACCAAAAGAGTAGTTTTTTCCTTTAATTATTTATAAATCATTGGGATGCAAAAAATATATTATAGGTTCTGTTATAAATATTATATGAAAATATAAATGAGTTTTTATTATCCAAATAAGTTATCCTTAGTTTTCAGACATGACTTAGTTAGCTAAAATTCTTCAGAAATGATATTGATGTAATAGTTTTCTAAGTAATTAAAAAAAATAAATGACACTAAAAAAATTAAAATTGAGTCTAATTAAAGGAACTATTATATTCCATTAATTTTTTTTTGAATAATATATAATTTTACACAGGTTTTTAATTAATATTTTCAAATTACATAATTTTTGTGGTATTTTTAAATTCTAATTATATAAATAATGGAAAAATTGACATTAATTTCATTTTATAGTAAATGATATTTTATTAAATGATTAAAAAATACTAAAAATATTACCTTATTCTAATTAATTTTTAAATGTTAATAAATTTAAAATATGGTCTATTCATGGACCAATTGATCTTTTATAATGAAAATAATGACCCATAAATAGTTAAAACGATGTTAGTGTTGTTAGGGTTAAAGTTGTGTTTTTGAACGTTTTAAGAGATTCTGTTAAAATTAATTTCTAATAAGAATGAATTATTTTAATTTATAAATTTTTTATAATAATTATAATAATTGTGTCTAAATTTAATAATATTTCTCACTTTAATTTAGACTTAATGGATAAATTTCTTAGTTTATAAAACTAGTAACTGTGGAAAAAACAAAAAGGGTACAATTGAGAAACATGAAGACTAAGGGATAAAAAAAAATTTATTTCTATGTTTTTTATGTTTGGATGAACCATAATTCCCATATATTATATTATTTGTTAATTTTTTAAATAAATTATTTATGGGAGACATCCCAATATTGAATACATTTTAGTATTTTTCCAAAATATCATCCCTTCTCCATTATAAAAGGGAAATATGTACCTTCACTTGTTCAAACCACTCAAGTACATTAGATAATCGAAATACTAAATTAATCAATTAAAAACATAAATCCTCTAATAATTGAATCCATATATTGGTAATAAAGACAACTATATAATTCCTTATGTGAAAAAAGATATTTTACCGAAATAAGAGGTAACAATCACTTACAATAAATTTTGTATTATATCATCCTCAAAAAAATTAAATTGTTATTATAACATACTTTTATAGTAAAATATGTTTCTGAAACATACCCATATATTTTTTATGTTATTTTTATGACCTAAAACCACACATAATTCCACCAAATTGGTTATGAAATCATCATTTGTGTGTACGGCCGAGTATCGCCCCATTAACTTATTATATCATTTGTTTTTCCATTAAATCTTCTCATAGAATTGAATAGTGATGGATCTAAAGATTATGTATGATATTTATAAAATAATTATACCTTTAAAGTAATTATATCATATATAAACTTTTTCATTCTATTTCGTAAGGGATACGATAATGTTTCTCGTGTGCACGAAAGAGTACCGCCTCACGAAGCAATATGATTCATTTACCACTAACAAGATAACTAGAAGGTAATAAGGGTAAAAATAATAAATATATGTAATATAAATTAAATATTTATGATAATATATAATATTAGTCATTCCAAAAAAATAACTTTTATATTTTTAGCCTTTCACTCACTGAAAAAAATGATAATGTCTTTCGTGGATGTGTGGACTGCCGTCTCCTCGAAGTGATAAGATTCCATTTTCACCAAAACATCACAATAATGTTATGTATAAATATATATAATTAATTAATAATGAATTTATGATACAATAATAATTATATAATGATAAATGTCACATAAGTCATTTCCATTATAAAATTTAAAAAATGGAATTGTTACTCATGTGTACGTACGACATATTGTCTTTATGATCGTAACATTAGTTAATTCATCATGAACATATTTTATGATTTTTAAAAATTATAATTGATGCATAAATATTATAATAATTTTATGATTAGTTTTTGGAGATGTTTAAAAAATTAAATCATTTTCTATTGTCAACCAATATAAGTCGTTTTTGACACACAAGACAGATATGGTGAAACAATCCGATATAAACATAATCTATTAAGAAATTTTATTTAAAATTATAATAAGTGAAATAAAATTAATAATAAAAATTAATTTTTGATTAAATTATATAATTAAAATATTTTTATTTTTCAAGAATATAAATAAAAAGTGTGACAAGTCAGACTCAAGGTAAGGGTTTCTCTCATCTCACAATTATTTCTATATGATATATGCCATATTCAAAACTTATTTTTTTGGTGGTGTATATGATTCACATGAATTTATTTTATGATTATTATAAATAAATTTATTAATATTTAGATACCCATATTATTATCTTTCTTTCACGGGGTTTATGGTTTCAATGTTACCAAATTGGTAAGGGTTTTTTGCCTCAATTTTCTTTCATTGAGAAATATGTTACATTATACACCTATATTATATTATAAGGGATATATAATGATACTTTTACATGTTATATCATGAATATAACAATTATAATATTATTTTTTGTTTCATTTAACTATATATATTTTTCATGGGGATTATGATTCAATGTTTCCAAAGTGGTAAGAGTTTTGTGTTACAGTCTCATTGTTTATCAGCATTGTTTGTGACTAAGTATACAATATTGAAATATTATGATATTATTCAAAATAAAACCCATGAATTTTCTATTACTCTATTAATTTCATGATATTACACGTTTAACCTTCATTTTATTCTTTTTATGTACCCATTAGTTTAAAAGAGTGTTCCTAAGATAAATCAATTTTTTGGTCGAAAGCTCTTTTTCTTCTAAAAACTTGTTTTCTAAAAATGTTTTTAAAAAATTTTTAAAATATTTTTTTCAATTTTGGATGGATATTTTCCACAATAAATGATTTAAATGTTTTTTTAAAACATTATTTTATGATATTTGAAGGTTATTTTCAACAAAAAATATTTAAAAAATGCTTTATATTATAAAATGTTATTCTTAAAATGAAATGGTGTTTCTCAATAAAATATCTTCAATGATATTTTAATGATATTTACATTCAGAATTTTAAAATACCATTACTATTACTTATTCTACAATGTGTATATTTTTTAATTATACCATCCAAATTCCTTGTCTGGAAGGATTAAGGGTGTTTCGAAGCGATTATTATGAAACCGATTTCTCTCCTATGGGATAATCATGTTTCAAAGAGAATGCTATTCAACCAGTTTCTCTACAATATATTAATCATATATCAATTTTATTTTTATGTAACCCATTTAATTTCCATGGGTTAATCCTATTTCAATGAGATTTTAATAAAACCTGTTACTTTTCTTCTTATTAAAAATTGTTGTGGCCTAGATAGCATTTGGTGAGCCAGTTATAGTTTATTCTCTTGGTAACCTAGATAGTAATAGCAGATCCTGTTATAATATATAAGATGGTTTATCCCATATATCATTGGGGGAGCCCATTACAACATATATGACGGGGAGGGAAGATAGTTTTTGGTGAGATCATTAAATCCTATACAATATGTGTTCCCATATATCACTCTAATGCATTAGGAACTGATTATATTAGAATTCAGTTGATTTTTTATTCTTATTAAAATGGTTATAGAAATATGATGCTAAATTTTATTAAAATGGGTACTAATTATTATGTGTGTAAATTGTTTCTAATGATCAAGATTGATATAACGTGGAAATTTATTATTAATTCGAATGACTCTTTCTTTTTAGATATTTTTATATATAATTATCTATGAATTTGTGGGTATAAGTGGTTTTATGATTTTATCATGAACAATAATTATTTCATCATACCCTAATAAATTTACTAAGCAACTTGATGACATTAATTTTTTATTTCTTATATCTACCATTACAGATCATTTTAACTCACCCGTCTTATGTCTCGTTTTCCCAAATTTATAAAGAATGAGGTTTAACATTTTATGTATATAAGTTATTTAATATTCATGATTATACTGATGTCTTAATGTGAAAAAGGGATAATTGGTTAAGTATGAGAAATTTTCATTAAACGACATGTGAATTTTTTGGGTAGGTGTTTGTCCAAAATTCTCTAAAACTATAAACTATATGGTCCTTGAGGGTGTAATATATCCAGTTATATCTTTTTATGTTGTAATATTTGGTTAAAAAAATTGGGTCACAATAGTCAATATAAAATCAGAAAACATTAATGTGTATAATTTTATCACGGATTATAGGAGTCTGGGTTCTGGGATATTATACTTCAGTTTAGTGAGAACTCTAAAGTCATGTTAAGATGGATAAGGTAAGTTTATTATTCCAATATTTTTTTAATTTACAATGTTTTATATATCTAATGGATTAATCATAATCTAATTAATATCTTATAACATTGATATTATAGTATTCCAGTTATGTTTAAAGATAATATATGTTAGGGTTTAAAAATAATTACATTTTGTTTTATTCATATACAATTGAAAATATTTATTCTATAAATTTCTATGATCTATCACATCAAAAATTTAATGGTATCAATACTATAGAAGAATATGATATTATCTGTAATATGAGGCTTATACATAATAATTTTCAAATAATAAAGAATATAACCAAACATGGATATGCCACATAGTTACCCTAGTTTATGTTATAAAAGGATTTAATTTTGGATTTATTATTTAAAGGTAAGAAGTACAAGAAATATTTTAAATATATCAATCAAGTTTTTTCTTATATAGTACTTAAATATTTTCATCATGATTTATTTGGTCCCATGAAAACTACTGGTTTAAGTGGAAATAAATATGTTTTTGTTATTATTCGCGATTTCGATAGATTTACATTAGTTTATTTCTTCTCCCATAAGCTTTCCACAACAGAAAGATTTACTATTTTTTGTTGTATAGTTCAAAATATGAATGGTTTATTGATTTCTATTAGATTTGATAAAATTGTTTAGTTTATTAATTTTGAGTATGATATGATTTTTAAATATAATTTTTATGTACATAATTTTTCTCTTCATAGAGCCTGTAATGAAATATCATTGTAGAAAAGGAAAATAGAACAATTAAATATATGGAATGAACTATGATTAATGAATATTGTTTCCCAAAGTAATTTGGGTTAAATACCTTAATACTAAATTATATATATTTAATATAGTTTATGTTATACCTCAGATAAATAAATACCATTTTCAATTGTTTAATGGAAGAAAATTGATGGATGGTTATTCTAAAGTTTTTGGTTGTAAAATTTTTATCATAAATTTGAAGAATAATTTAAATATGTTTGACAATAAAATTTATGAATATATCTTTCATGGTTACTCTTATTACTATAAGGGTTACAGAGTTTATAATAATAAATCCATTACTATTAAATAATCTATGGATCTAATTTTTGATGAATTCTATTTAATTTAAATATCTATTTTGGAAAATAATTAAGATTATTTTTGGGATATAAATATTGGTTAAGAAAAACATCTAGATAATAAATTCATTAATGGGGATCAAGATGCATCTCCATCATATCCTAAATCATAGATGTTACATAAGGACCATTCTACTGAAAATGTGATTAGTAATGTTGTTTTTGGTATGAAAACAATAAGATCCTCTTAATATATCTTTAATAACTCTAATTTTATTTTTGATCAATTTGATAATAATGTTTTATAATGTTTTATGTGATCATAATTATAAATTGTTTATAAATAGTGAGTTAAATTAGTTTTTCAAAAATAATATTTGGTTTTTAATTAAATCTGTTAAAGATGAAAATTTAATCATTATTTAATGGATATTCCGAAATAAGATAGGTGAATCTGGATAGATATACAATAATAATGGTAGAATTGTTTCCCAAGAATACTCTCAAGAAAAATTTATAGATTTTTATGATTCATTTTTACCTATTTATTGGTTAGTCCAATTATAATATTTTTGGATTTTTCTTATTTTTAGTGTTTTATGTTATATAAAATGGTTGTAAAAGGTGAATATTTAAATGTCTTTATTTAATATGATGATTATGCTAGTAAAACACCATGTTTTGAAGGTGTTAAATTTACTAATCATTTTTTATGTTATCTTAACATGTGTATGGTAATAAATGTGCACATTGTTCTTGGTTTTACAGGATTTTTTTATTATTTAGATGAATGGATTCAAGACAATAAATATTAGTCATACTCATTATTAAAAAGATTATAAATGAGTTTTTAATTATTTAAATAAGTGTTGATGATAAAAATTTGGCTCGGATTGTGTATAGTTTTCTTAATAATTTCTATACTTTAATGTCATCTAGGTTTTATATGATCTTAATGAGATAATTAAAATTATTTATTTTACATAAAAAACCATAATGGAAGGATGAAATATTCCTTAATTAATCAATGTATGATAAATAGTTGGTTAAAATTTTTGGTCTTGAATCTTTTAAATCTATCAAAAACCCCATGAGTAATAGTTTTTAATTTGATATTGACACATCTTCTAAATCTGTTCATATTAAACTTTGTATAGGAATATTAGTAGTTTTCTTTATTTTTCCCATTCATGACCCAATATCATGTTTGGTTTTTTATGTGTAATTTTTCAAGATAAAAAAAAATAGACTCACATTAAAGACGTGAAATGAATAATTAGATATGTTAAAAGAACTTATATCTCTAGTTTGATTTATTCTAAACATAATCGTGTTGATTAAATACTCTCTTCTAAATCAATTTTTGGAGGATATGGAAATAAAATAAAATGAACATTAGTTATATGTCATTTAATTATAAAAAAACTAATTTCTATGTCTTCTAAGACATTATTATCTATTTTGTTCTATATTTATAGAGCTGAGTATATCTCTGCCACTAGTTTACATGATCAATGTTTATTGTTTAAAATAAATTTATGTGATTTTGGAATTTATTTTGATAAAATTTCCATTTATTATGATAATAAATATACTTTTTGTAATTCCCTAACCCCAGTTACCTAGAGTCGGTGCATTATTACATATCATTGGCATGATATGATGAATCATGTCCCAAAATACCAATAATTTTAGTATCCTTGGAAGTACTAGATACAAATATAAGTGTTACATTATATCATGAGATAAAAACAAAAAAAAACATTTGTCCCCTTTTAAAACACTTATATCCCTTATCATATCCCTATAGGTCAACCAATACATAATTCTTCACATCCTGAAAAAAATAAAACATAGAAAGGTGTGAGCTCAGATGCTCAGTAAGGATAATAATATAGAGAAAACCTCATAAATAAGCATAAACATTTAAATAAATTTATAATACTAAAACATAAGCCTTTTAAATTTAAAACATTAGCATAATATGGAATATAAAAGTCAATTAATTCCATTTCCTTATTCACATGGATATTCTACTAGTCGAATAATCATATACAATATCAATAACCAATTTCATAATGATGGAATGCATAATGACAGACTTCATAACCACAAATTCATGGCCTCATGCCCAGACTACAAATAAGATTTTGTCAAGGCCTTTTTCCAAGACACTATTTTGTCTCATGAGATCTACCAATGCATCAAGGAGTTGTACTGGGCTCCACCCATCACTTACTAAGTCCAATGCATTCCTTACATGAAAAGGTTTAAACAAAACATAAACATTCATATTAAAATGACCATATGAAATGTCAGCACTTTAACCATAAACCATGAATGGTATAAAAATAGCATATCCATGGTCAGACATATCACAAATACTTCAATATAATATGGAATATTGTATCATAATAAATTAAAATCAAACAACCGTAAAATCCAACAAGGAATATTGACATAGATGAAATCAAAACTATTTGAAAGAAATATCTCTTTCTATTTTGAAATCATTTAAAAGTTCTGCAATTTTTAAATAAAACATTTATTTTGAAAATATTATTATAATATTGTAAGGGATGATTATAAGGAGTTACAATGATAGAAAATAGCAGAACACGCTATATAGGTTAAAAAACATTCTTTCCTTAATTTCGTCGAAAAGGTCGCAAAGGACCTTATTTGGAAAATGACAGGAAGATTACTTTATAAAAATCGTATAAAAATTCAAAAAAGGGTATAAATGACATTAAACCATTTGTTATGAATTATTAAAAAAAATTGAAATACATTTTTTTGAAACACGCTTGTGGGTGATAAAGATGTCACAGTAGATTCTCACGTATAAACAAACTCGGATAATGAAGAGATTGTAGAATTAACCCTTACATTGTACATTTCCTTGATTGAGGGTAAATTAACCTCCATTATAAAATTTAAATCATTTTTATTAAATTAAAAAATAACCACATACATAAATATTATATCATATATGATCTTCTAATATTGATTTGTTAATAATATTTCAATAGTATCATTATTTTGGGTGTTAACTGATTTATTTCCCTTTATATACTTGGTTACGTAAGCCATGTTTGTTATGGATATGATGTATTTGATTCATATAAATAATGATATTAAGTTATTAAAAATTATTTTTAATTATATAATTAAAATTATTCTTGAATGATCACGATGGGGAATTAATCTCATCGCGTTCGTGGAGACAGTAATCTGTACGTACACACAGGCGAAAATATCATTCTATTGATAGTGAAATCATATGTAATTGGATATTATATCATATATAAATAATTATTAACATGTTATATTTGTTATTTACATCAGTTATAATCATTTTTATACCCATAAAAATATTGAAGTGTTTGAATAACAAACTACACCACGATATAGAGACGATAAGTCGTACGTACACACGTACGGTGACTTGTCATTCATAGGATATATAGAATAATGAACATGGTTGTACCATATTTATAATAACATAATAGTATGTATAAGGTATTGGAATTATTATTTTGGTATGGAAACAATAAAGAAAGAGGAAGTGGATGAAGAAAAGAACTTTGAAAGAGGTGGTGAAATTATTACATCTTCTTCGGGTGTTTACTTTTGAGATGATCAAAAGGGTTCATTAAGATGGAATTCAGATCAATGTAATGCCTCTAGGTTGAAGTGAGGGTAGTTGGGAGGATATTTTTATGTGGTGTCGTCTGATCCAAATGGATTTGGAGATGTGCTATTGAGAGAAGGGGAAGTACAATTGTATAAGAGAGGTGACTATCACTTTAGGAAAAGTGTGAAATAATATTTTATTATACAATAATATTGGGTTTATAATAGTCCAAAATGATTTTTATAAATTCTAAGGTGGGTATGGGTTACACAAATCTCAACCAATAGGTTTTAGAGAGGTTTAGGTCACCATATTACCCTTATCTTTTAGATTTAACTCTTAGTTAAATTGTTTAACATTAATCATGTCTCCTTGTATCATTTTATTATATTGTTAATAACCTCACTATAAAATGAAAAGAGAACCCAAAGTGGTTAATTAATGAAATTTATATTATTATATAAGTCCTTTATCCAAACCATTTATTTTTAGGACTGTTATATCATTTAATAATATAGTATTTTTTTCAAAACTCATTTATGTCAATTTTTAAACTGTTTAGTATTTGATATTTCTTAATGTCCAAAAAACGTAATTTTTTTAGAAAAAAATACATTTAATCTACCCTAACATGCCATATTAACATATAATATTTTCAGAATACATCATAAGTCTCAATATACATTTATTTAGATATTTATAATATCAATTATTTTTATCATTCATTAATTAGGTAATTACTTCATCCTCATTGTGTCATAAATAAATAAATTTATTTTATTTTTAAAAATTATAAATAAAATACCATTATATAGGAAATATTTTTATATTTATAATAAATATTTATATTTGAATTTATAATATGTTTAACTCTATACTAAATATGTTTCAGTTATAAAATTTGATTTTAACACTTTTAACTCTTATTTAAATAAAATAATAATAAATGTCTTAATTTAATCCAAGTGGGCCAAAAAGATCATAATTTATTTATAAGGTTTTTTTGTCGAACTAAACTTATATAATATATTTATGAAAATTTTTAGGGTAATAATATTATTATTTTTACCTTCAATTACCCTATTTAATTTTAACCGTGGTAAATAAAAGTCAAAAGTTACTATTCAACAAAAATTATTTTTATCTCATTGAAAAAAAATTTACTTATTGATATCAATAGTGTCTCTTGAATTTTTGGAATCAAATTCATAGAATTGGTAAAATTACATTATATGCAAATTTGCAAACGTTCCTAGAAGGTGGGTAAAAGATGATAAAGAGTTCAATAAAATTTTATATATCTAATTTTATTATAAATTGACTCCAATGAATTACATTGAAAAAATATAGGTATTATGTATCTATTTTGACTTAAAATAAATTTAAATAAAATAAATAATTATTTAAATAAAAATTCTTTTTTAAACAATAATGCAGTATTTTTCACTAATCATCAAAAATTAAAAGTTTTCAGAAAAATACCAAAAATTCACCCTAAGCTAATTTTGATATTTCGAATCAGAAAATGTAGTCCATTTTGGAAAATAAAATTCATAAAGTTTTAAAAAGTGGATATTATTATTCATAATGGATAGTTTTATTGGTCGTGGTGTGGTAGAACTCGAAGTTTTGTACATCACAGGCTATTGTATTATTCAAAGGGAAATGTACCGTGGAAGATTGTGGTGTTACATTATACTCTCCTTAAAATAATTTCTTCTTAGAAATTTCTAGAATACTAGTACATAAAAAGATTCATGCGGTTCTTCATTATAAGTTTCTCGGGTTCCGACATTGCCTCTTCTATCTTATTGTTTCTCCATAGAACTTTTACCAGACGAGTTGTCCAGTTTCTCAGCACTTCTTCTCTGGTATCAAGAATCTTAACGGGATGTTCATAATAAGACAAATCTGGTTCTAGTTCTATTTCATTATAGGTGGGTACATGTGCTAGGTCATACATGTATTTCCTTAACAGTGATACGCAGAACACAACATGAAATCTGGAGAGACTTTGCGGCATTAGAAAATGGTGATCTATAACTCCAATTAATTCTAGAATTTCTAAATTTATGATATACCTGGGACTTAATTTTCATTTCTTACTAAATCATATAACACACTTCCATGGAGATACCTTCATGAAAACATGATCTCCTACTTGAAATTCCTAATCATTCCTTTGGTTATCTGCATAGCTCTTTTTCCAACTTTGATCTGTTTTGATTTGGGTTTGGATAACCTTCACCTTTTCCATTGTTTCTTTAAAATGTTATGGGACTATGAGTTTTAATTCACCAATATCATCCCAAAAAGATGCTGCGAATCATCTCTTTCCATATAACGCTTCATATGGTTCCATCTGAATACTTGAATCGAAGAAATCGTTATAGGAAAATTCTACCAGAGGTAAATACTGATCCCACATACCTTGAAAGTCATGTTAGCAGGATCTCAACACGTATTTTAGGGCTTGAATAGTCCATTCTGATTTTCCATCAGTTTAATGGTGTTAGCAGTACTCAAATGAAGTTTAGTATTTAGGGACTTCTAAAGACTTTTCCAGAATCTTGATGTAAAACTGGGATCACGATCAGAAATAATGCATTGGGGTACTCCATGATGTCTTAAAACTTCATTAATATGTAGTCTTGCTAGACATTCATGTGGTAAATCTTTTCTTATAGAAATATAATTTGCTAACATTGTAATATGATCAACAATGACCCATATTACATCATTCCCTCTAAGAGTCTTTGGTAATTCCATGAAAAAGTCCATCGTACTACCATCCCATTTACACTCAGGTATAGGAAGAGGTTTCATGACACTCTAAGAGGTTGTCTTCCAGCATTCACTTGTTGAAATACCATACATCTTGAAAAATAATCATAAATCTCTCTATTCATGTTGTTCCACCAAAAATGTTCCTTCAAATCTCCATACATCATAGTGATACTAGGGTGTATAGAGAAATTGGAGCTTTGACCATCTTCCAAAAATTCTCTATTTAGATCATGTATGTCAGGAACACAAAGTCTCTTCCCAAATTTCAAAATTCCATCTTCACATATGAAGTCAATCAGTCTCCCATCATTCACAGATTTAGTTTTCTTTTGAAACTCCTCATCATCAGTTTGAGAAAGTTTTATCCTTTCTAGTAAATATGGTTCAATAACCATTTGAAAATGTGTTGATGTTTCACCTTCCAAGATTACTCCCATATCCATATTTACTAGGTCCATGAACATAGGATCCCTTTCAACTCTCATCTTATTCAAAACTCCATGATCATTCCTTCTCAATGCATATTCCACCTTATTTTCCTTCCCTGGGTGGTAGTGTTTAGTTCAATCATATTCCTTGAGTAGTTTAAGCCATCTCTTTGCCTCATGTTGAGTTCTTTTTTGAGAAAATATACTTCAAACTCTTGTGATCAGTATATATCTTGAATTTTTTACCATAGAGATATTTCTTTTATATCTTCAAAGTAAATATTACTGCTGCTAACTCAAGATCATGCGTGGGGTAGTTTTTCTAATGAATTTCAGCTGTCGTGATGCATATGTAAAAACTCTACCATTCTTCATAAGGACACAACCAAGTCTGTTCTTTGAAGCATCACTATAAATAACAAATGCATTATTCCACAATAGTAGAGTAAATATTGGAGCACTGGCTAATATTATGCTTATTTCA
This sequence comes from Viscum album, assembly GCA_963277665.1. Taxonomy (NCBI): domain Eukaryota; kingdom Viridiplantae; phylum Streptophyta; class Magnoliopsida; order Santalales; family Viscaceae; genus Viscum; species Viscum album. The sequence goes on along the minus strand of OY728163.1, from coordinate 1,424,005,840 downwards.
TCAAAAAAAATTACAATCTTTTTCCCAAAAAAATTTAACCCTTTTATATGTGAGCTTGGTTAATGGGTTAGCCAATCAAGAAAAATTCTAGAGGAAATGCTGATAATAACCCACTAAACCAATAAAACTACGTACCTTAGTTTTACTCGTTAGTGCTGGAAATTATTGTATTGATCTTGTTTTAGAAGGATCAATAGAGATTCCATCCACAAAGATAGTATGGATAAGAAAGTAAATTTCCTAAAGCCAGAATTCACATTTTCTAAACATCCCATTTAATTCATTTCTTATGAGGGTTTTCAGAATAGTGTGCAAATTATTTTCATGATCTTCATAGATTTTGGATTAAACCATGATATCATTAATAAATAACACTACAAATTCATCATGATATTACTTGTAAACTCTATTCATTTGATTCATGAAAACAGAGGGTGCATTAGTCAGTCCAAAAGGCATTACTGTAAACTCGTAATGCTCATACATGGTTCGAAATTCTTTTTTTAGAATATCTCCCTTCATCCAAACAACTAATGATATCTATATCGAAGATCAAACTTTGAAAAACATTGATCTCCATGAATCTGACCAAATAAATCATCAATGGGAGGTAGGGGATAATTTTTCTCTATTGTTATAAAATTGATCTCCCTGTAGTCAATGCACAGCCTCATAGATCTATATTTCTTCTTAACAAAAAGAACAGGGGCTCCGCATAGAGAAACACTAGGGAGAATAAATCCTTTATTACTCAATTTATCTATTTTTTCATTAGTCCTACTAATTCCATAGTGGCCATTATATAAGGGGTCTTCGATAGGGGCCTTGAACTATAAATTAAATCAATGTAAAACTCAATTTCTCGTTCTGGAGGATGTCCAGGTAAATCCTATGGAAACACATAAACATATTATTGTATAATAGGTATTTCCTATATTGGTACATTATCACCTATATTTATTTCATTCTCTTCCTCCCCAATAATTTAATTTAGTTGAGCTAATAGGGTTGGATCTAGATAAGAATCTGGGGGTGACGTTTCTGCTCTAAAGATAAGGTACTCTTTATCATGATCAAAAATTGTAACCTCATTTTTATTATAGTATATTTTTTCATCATGGTCTGAAATCCAATCTATACCAAGAATTATATCAAATTCAATAATGGTTATGATGATGAGATCTGAAAATAAAGAGTATTTATATTCCCTAATGGAAACTGATTCACAAAACATTATTGCAATGCTACTTCCCTTAAGAGTTTTGACTGATAACTCCCTTGTTAAATCAAATTGTAAATATCTAATTTTTTAGAAAACTGGGAAGATATGAAACAATGAAATGATCCAGAATCAAATAAATAATTAGATAAACATGAGGAAATCATTAGATTACCTGCCACCATTTCTTTCAGAGCTTCAACCTCAGAAGTAGTGATCACATAATCTTGGTCTTTCTCCCTTGGCCTTTTCTGGGGTAAGTCTCCTAGGAATTTAGAACATTCAATTGAATAATGAACTTTTCCCTACAATTTTATCATTCAACATGAATAGCCTCTTTATTCCCCTTAGAATCACAATCTTGGTGGCCTTTTTCACCACACTTGTAATAGACTCTCATTCACTTCATGCAAGTACTGGGGTGTTTCTTCCCACTTTTACCACATGATTGATATTAAACTTTTCCCTTATTCCTTTTATTTCTCTTTATAGAGTGTTCATCAGATCTCTTCTTCTCTTTCTTAACTTTAAATTCGTAAGAGTTAGAGAATTCCTTTTCTGTCTTGATAGCACATGAGACAATATCTTCGTATTATGAGAAGAATTTTGAGACTAATGTTTGATGGAGTATTGGTTTTAACCAATCAAATAAAAAACAAATATTAATCCTTATGTTACATATATAATCTGTTGAATACATTTCTAACCTTGTAAATGTAGCCTCATACTTTGCAAAATTATCATCCTCCTTTTTCCTCAGACTCAGAAATTGCCATTCCATATCATCTCAATGGTCATGAAGAAATTATTTTGCGAAGAAAAATTCTTTAAACTCCCTCCATTCCATATTTGATACTTATTCACCCTCTATTGTGTTTTTAATTAATGACAACCATTTATATTCATCTCTCGTGAGTCGAAAAACATCCATGATAACTTTTTCCCTTTCGCAACTCCCCAAAGCATGAAACATTTTCTCTAAGGAACTTATCCATTACTCAGCTACAAATTGATTTTTAGTGACATTGAATGTTGGTGGTTTTTTCCTCATGAAACGGTCTAACATTGACCTTCTGTGTTGTGGATCAGGGTGCTCCATACTGGTAAGGTTATTATTCATAACTTGAGTGAGTTTTCCTAGTATGGTGACAAGCTGTTCAGCACCAGTTGAATCACCATCTCCACTATAATTATCTTGAGTATGAGGGAAATCCCTACATGGATTACATGTGTTGATATGGTTTCTATTCCTTCCACTAGGTTCTATTCTAAATAATATAATATATTGGATTAGTTTATGAATCACAATAAATAACTCCAAAATTTTAAAACACTTAACATAAATTGAATCGTTAATGGATATAATCCATAATCATAAAAATGTTTTCTTTTAAGATTTATATACTCATAAATCATTCATAATGGTTAATAAATAAAATGTGAATTATTCTAAGAATATACCCTGGGAGTGTCATAATAATGAGTGCAGTAAGTCCCATTATTGTGTACCAGGATACCACGGGTCAACCTCGAAACTCCTTTTCAAATTTTTCACTCCTAGGTACATCTGGGCCAGAGCTGCATCTACCAACTCATATCCAGACATGGATTTATTGCATAGAAAAATAAAAAAATCACAACATTACCAAAATTCTAGGATATTCTTCTATACTAATCGCCATTGCCTATCTCAGGGTAATGTTCTCTAATAGAATTTTTTCTAAATCTAGCTTCCAAGGTTTATACTAAACTTTCTATGATACTAACTATAATTCCCCAAACCCAGTTACCCAGAGTCAGTGCATTATTAAATAACATTGGCATGATACAAGGAATCATGTACCGAAAGACCAACCAGTTTAGTATCTTTAGAAGTACTAGATTCATACATAAGTTTTACATTATATCATAAGAAAAAAAACAACAACAAAATTTTGTCCCATTTGAACCCACTTATATCGCATAGCCTATCCCCATAGGTCAACCATAAAAGAGTTCTTCACATCCTAGGAAAAATAAAACATAGAAATTGGTTATCTCAGATGCTCAGTAAGGATAACTATATAGAAGAAACATTCATAAATAAGCATAAAATTTTAAGGCAATGTATAAGACTAAAACATAAGCCAGTTAAATTTAAAACATCTGAATAGTATGTAAAATATAAATCAATTAATTCCATTTACTTATTCACATGGATATTCTAGTATTCGAATAATCACATGAAATATCAATAACTAATTTCATAATAATGGAATGCATAATTCCAGACTTCATAACCACATATTGAAGGGCTCATGCTAAGACTGCAAATAAGATTTTTTTCAAGGCCATGATCAAAGACACTAGTTTGTCTCATTTGACCTACTGATGCATCAATGAGCTATATCAGGCTCTACCCATCACTTACTATGTCCAAACAAGCGTAAAATTCCACAATGGATGTTAACATAGATGAAATCAAAACTATTTGAGAGAAATATGTCTTTCTATTTTGAAATCATTTAAAAGTCCTATAATTTTAAAATAAGACTATTATTTTTTAAAATATTCTTATAATAATGAAAGGGAATCTTTGTAGGTATTACCACAGTTGAAAATATCCACACCCGCCTTATAAGTTAAAAAAACCTTCTTTCTTTAATTTAGTCGAAAAGGTCGTAAAGGACCTTGTTTGGAAAACGACGGAAATATTCCTTTATAAACATATTATAAAAAGTAAAAAAAGGGTATAGATGACTATAACCCACAATATAGGAAATAGTAAAATTGTTTTTAAATACATTTATAATAATCACAGGTGTGGAAGATAAAGAGGTCTCAGTAGATACTCAAGTATAAACAACCTCAGATAATGAAAATATTGTAGAATTAACCCTTAACTTGTACTTTTAATTGATTTAGAGAACGTTAGCCTCCTTTATAATATTTAAATCATTTTTACTAAATTATACAAGAACCAAATACATAAATATTATATGATATATGATCTTCTAATATTGATTTCTTAATAATAATTCTATAGTATCATTGTTTTGGGTGTTAACTGATTCATTTTCCTTTATATTATTAGTTACATAATCCATGATTATTATGGATGATATTTATTTGATTATATCCAGAATTATATTAAGTTATTAAAAAAAATTAATCATATAATTTAAATTATTTTTGAATGATCACGATGGGGAATGAATCTCATCGCGTTCTTGGAGATGGTAATCCATACATACACACGAGTGACAATATCATGATATTGATGGGGAAATAATATATAATTAAATGGAATATCATATATTCAGAATCATTAACATGTTATATTTAATATTTACATCAGTCATACTCAATATTATACCCATCCTAATAATGAAGTGTTTGAATAACAAACTACACCACGACGTGGAGACGGTAGACAGTATGTACGCACGTATGGTGACTTGTCATTCATAAGACTGATAGAATAATAAACCAGGTTGTACCATATTTATAATAACACCACAATATGTATAAGGTACTATAATTCTTATTTTTTTTTGGAAACAATAATGAAAGAGGAAGAGGAAGAAGAAATGAACATTGAAAGAGGTGGTGAAATTATTACCTCTTCTTTGGGTGTTAACTTTTGAGTTGATCAAAATGTATCCTTAGGTTGGATTTTTTATCAAATAAAGGCCTCTAGGTCAAAGTTAGGGTAGTTGGGAGGATTTTTTGGTAGGGTTTGGCTGAGGAAAATGGCTATGGATGTGTGATTTTGAGAGAAGGGTAATTACACATTTATTAGAGAGGAAATGGTTACTTTAGAAAAAAAACATGAAATATTAATTTATTATACAAACATATTTGGTTTATAATTGATCCAAAATAATTTATTTCAAGGATAAGGTGGTTACGGCTAGAAAACCTTTCAACTAATAGGTTTTATACAGGTTTTTGTCACCATATTAACCTTTTTATTTAGATTTAACTCTTAGATAAATAGTTTATCGTTTACCGTGTCTCCTTATATATTTATATTATGTGGTTAATAAACATACTATAAAATACCAAGACAACACAAAGTGGTTCATTAATGGAATTTATATTATTATATAAGTCCTTTTTCTGAGCCTTATATTTTTATTACTATTAAATCATTTAATAATATAGTCTTTGTTTTAAAAACTCATTTATGTCTATTTTGACACTATTTAGTATTTGATTTTTTGTTAAAGTCCAAACAACATTATTTCTTCAAAAAAATCATTTAATCATCTCTAACTTGTCATATTAACCTATAAAATTATTGTAATTCATCAAAAGTCTAAATTTACATTTATTTGGATATTTATAATTACAATTATTTTAATCTTTCATTAATAAGGTAATTACTACATCATCATTGTCTCATTAATAAATTTAACTATTTAATGTCTAAAAATTATAAATAAAATACCATTCTGTAGGAAATATTTTTATCTTTATTATTAATATTTATAGTTTAATTTATCTTATGTCTATCCCTATATTTAAAATGTTTTATTTATAAAAATTTAAATTCAACATTTTTAATTGTTCTTTAAATAAAATAATCATAAATGACTTAATATAATCCAAGTGTACGAAAAGGATTATATTTTATTCCTAAGGTTGTTTTTGGTCGAAATACACTTATAAAATAGAATTAGGACATGTGTTAGGGTAATAATAATATCATTTTTCCCTTTAATTACCCTATTTACGTATAACCATGGTAAATAAAAGTCAAAAGTTATTATTCAGTAAAAATTATTTTCATCTTATTGAGCCATATTTTACTTACTTATATAATCTTAGCATCTCAGATTTTGGAAATTAAATTCCCAAAAGCGGTAAAATTACATTTTATGTGAATTTTCTAATGAGCCTTGAAGGTGGGTAAAAGACGGTAAAAAGTTCAATATAATTTTATATATATAATTTTATTATAAAATAACTCCAATTAACTATATTAAACTAATATAAGTATTATGTATCTTTTTTATATTAAAATTAATTTAAATAAAATAAAAATTACTCAAATAAAATGTCAGTTTTAAACAATAATGCTGTGTTTTTCACTATTCATCAAAAACTGAAACCTTTCAAAAAAATACCAAAAACTGACCCTAATATAATTTTGATATTATGAATCCCAAAGTGAAGTCCATTTTGAAAAATAAATTTCATAACGCTTTAAAAAGTGGGTATTAATATTCTTAACATCTAGTTTGATTGGTTGTGGTGTGCTGCAACTCGAAGTTGCGTACAATACAAGATATTTTATTATTCAAAGGGAAATGTTCCATAGATGTTTTCGGTGTTACCGTTTTTATTAAAAACACACATTTCAAAATTCTTAAACAATTCATATCGATGTTTGATTTCATTTCATTATAGATCAATCGAATAAGGTAAATATTGTTTTAGAATTTATCCATAATGAGAATTATCTTTCATATATATTTACTAATTCTATAGGCTTTTCATTGTTTAAAATAAATAAATTTTTAGTTGGCATGTTGGAAGCTTCATTGTTTAATCTTTGTAGTTTTTTAGGTGGCGTTTATGTTCTATTATTTAATTTTCTTAAAAATGTTGAGAAAAAAATATTTCTTGTTTTATTTTTTGGGTTTTATAATAAAAAAAGGGTGATATTTTTTATCTATTTCTCCAGTACTATGGTACTATAATTTCTTTTATTTATTACCTTGATTTTAATTCCTTAACATGTTTTAAGATGTTTAAATATTGTAAATTTTCAATAACTCTCATGGTATATTTTTCTTGATCATATAATATTTTATTTCTTATTATTTTATTTGATAACATATTTATTTTTAATTTTTAATTTTAATATATATTATTCGATTAATATTTTTGTTGTGATTATTTTTATAGAATATTTATTTAAAAATTATATGTTTTATATATTAAAAATTCAATTACTATCACATTATATTGAATTTATCCTAAGAGTATTTATTTTTATCTGATATATGGAATTTTTTATATTTTCACATGTTTTTTAAACATACTACAAGTTGTATAATCTTGATACATGATTTCTTTCTGAAAGTGACAATATGAATTATCCATACAAGCTACCACATTTATTTTTTGAACTGACCACATGTGGTTTATTTTCATGTAAGATCTTCTATATTTATAAATACACCCCATGTTTTAGTTTTTCAGATGATCGAATTTTTTAATTTATCAAGTAAGTGTATGAGTTTTCTTTTCAAGTGACAACATGTGTTAATTTTTCATGGGACTGTATGTGTTTTAATTCATGTGAGTACATAGTTTATTTAAAGTAACCGTATGATGTTTTTTATAATATACCACAAACATTTACCATATATTATGTCTACTTCTCATGGAAAATTAACCTAATTCACATTTAAATTATAACTGACCATGTGTCATGGTAACTTAAGTTACCACACACACTAAAATTATTCACATGGTCTGTATACTGACAATATATTTTTTCGACTAACCAAAATACATGTTATACCAATAATACATTATGATGGAATGATAATTTCAGTAACCAAAAGTAATATACATCCTTGTATCTCACTACACACATTCAGTTATTAATCTCAATTTATTTAATTTTCTATAATCTGGTTTTTTCAAGCATGCTACTTGTTTAATTATTTTTGATAATACAATTAAAATATTTATTATTATTATTTTTAAACATATTTTACCTATTTTTAAAATACATATATATTATATAAAATCCATGAGAATATTTTTTGGTGTATTTTAAATATGTTTAAATTTTGTTTAATTTTTTATTTAATCACATATATATGGACAACATATGTAATTTTTATTTATTTTTTTATATTATGAGTTGATTTTTATTTATTATTATTTTCAAAATTTATATTTAATGATATTTAATTTATTAAAATTTATGTTATGGCATTCAATATAAAATAACTAAATTTTGAATAATTACACACTTAATTAAATTAGAAAGTTATTTTAAATTTTTATTTTATAGTTATATTGTCTCATGATATTTATGGAATTGATTTGACCTGATATTGTGGTAACTATTTGAATTATTTAATAGGTAATTAAAATTTGTTTTAATTAGTCTTTATTTTTTTAATTGAAATGATAGTTTTTAAGATTATTCTAGAATGATTTTTTTCTCTCATGGAAAATTATGAAGATTGAATTTGAATTACTTTATTTGGTAAGATTTTGGTTGGTTAGTTTTTACAGATCTTATTTAAGGTCTCATGACACATAAAAAACTATATGAATTATTAGGACATGAAATAATGAGAATATAAATTTAATTACACTGAGATTTTATGTTATGTGTAAACCAAATCCTTTTTAAATGTTTTTTATCTTTTTAAAAGAATATCAAGTATCACAAAAACATTTTATAACTTCCACTACTTCCTTGAAGATACATCCTGATAAAATTATCAAAGATTAATACCTATAATTATTTCTTCTATCTTCTACTTCAAAATAGTTTTTTATGTTTGTTACAATACTTCCTATCTCTCACATGTGCTATCAATTTTTATTTATAGTTTTTTATTTAAAAGCATTATTTTTTTCTATATATTGTTTGTGAAACTAGGATTATATATTTAGGATCATTTGGGTTGTGAATACAATAGTCTAAAATCAATACTATGTTTAGGTTGTGTTTACGAGTATAAAATTCACGTGAGTTTGTTATAATTACACTAGAAAAATGGTGTTTTAATTGGGTTATGATTTCCCTTTGAAAACTCATTTAGTGGATAGTGTAACCCTCATAGAGTAGAGAGGTATATAAGTAAAAAATTTCCAATTTGGACTGAACCATTATAAAAATTACATATGTAAATTATTTATTTATATTTTTATTTCAAATTAATAATTTTATCTAGTTAACTATTTAAACAGGTCCATTAACCCCTTATAGAGCATCTACCATCACCCTTTCTAAACTACATTTGGGTAGTTATATGTGTAAGAAACATAACAAGTAGGAAACCTCTTTTAAAACCTCATGTCAAAGGATATTTAACCATTTTTCACTTAAGTTACAAAAATTTAACATATAAAAAAGTCAATATTGTGTGCTTTAAGAGGGTAAATTTGAATATAGGGTTACCACATTACATCCTTGGTGTGATTTTTTGCATCTATCTTAAATCGATCCTACTCATATTTGACATAACATATCAATACAACCCAATAGAATGACATCAGTCAAAGATAACCCTATAATAAATATATTCATAGGGGGGGTTGGCATATATTCATCCATATTCTGTTCAAAAACAGAAATTAATGATAAAGTATTGAAATTAATATACATTACATGATTCAAAATGTCCCTAATCCAAAAAATTACTTAATTTTCGGCAAAAAAATTTAAAAAACCATTACCCTCATTGAGATTAATTATGTAACCTCATTCAAAAACAAAATCTTACTTCCAAAGTTATCCTCTAGACACTAGAATCACTAATGAATTTGGTAAAAACACTACTTATTCTAATATGTGTTAGAAAAGTCTTAAAAAGGTGAATGAAAAGGATAGATTAAAGAGATATATAACATCATAAATAGTCATTAGTAAACATGAATATGGTCTAAAAACCAAAAATTTTGGAATTACTTCTTTGAATATAGTATCTAGTTAGAGTATAATATTTCATACTTTTCTAAAAAACATTTCTCTTTTAAGATAGCTCATTAACTAAGTGAAATGTTAAAAGTCCTTGAAAATATTACTTGATATACATATAATCAGATGGTATCCCCCCCCCCCGCACTAAACTGAATTTGATAGTCCTTATAATGGAGATAGAAAAATGAGATCCCATATCATTCAATATGAATATAAGAATATAAGTTAATGAAATATAATCAAGTAAAAAAATTAAATGGTTAATATCATCACATTATTTTTTATACATTAGTAGATATTTCCAAAAAATATATCACCTAGAAAAAAGCCTTATAGAAATTATAAATATAATGACTATTACGATTTTGGGGTATAACAGAATTGGTCGGGCCCTTTAAAAAAATTAATTAGTTTCTATGAATAAATATGATAAAATTGATCAAATAATTTCTTAAATCTTCATAGAGAGGATACATTCACATATAATTTATAATAAATTTATTTTACGAATTATATTATATTGATAATTCTCTTTTTCATGGTAGATCAATTCAATTACTACTCTTGTATCATAGTTATGATGAATAATCTAATTTAGAATTCCTCTTTTAGTATCCAAACATGTTCCATGAATTAAAAAATGTCCCCATTATAACTAGGGGTGCTATATTGGGGGAAACAAGTTTCATACATCGTTCTCCATTTATTTCTACAAGAAGTATTTTGGTATTGATAGATTTATTATCTTATTCTCTCAGTCATGAGAGTGATAAGTGGTGTTATATCTCATCATTAGGATAATTATTGACAGAGATATCTTTTGTGTTGAAATAATTCTATCAATATTATTATTGTGAAAAAAAATTCTCATAACTCCCAGAATATGATATAAAATGAAATATAAAATCAGGGTCAAGTATTTCATAATTACACAAAGAAAATTCTATTGGTCAACATGATAGGTGATAAATACAGAGAGGGAGGTGGGTTGAATCAATGTGTATAGTTATTTACATTCTCCTTCCACTCTCATTATCATTAAACACCTCTCTCTCAAGATACTTACCATTAAAAAATGAATTGTAAAAAACAAATTTATTGATGAGGTTCACCTTCTTCAAGGATGACTATGTCTCCAGTGCTTCATAGTTATTATAAAACACATTAATCAATTCTTATTATATAAATTAAATCAAGAAATTGTATAACCTTGAACTCGTAATTTTTCTCAAACAAATCATTTAAAATATCACATCAATAAAAACAAATATTTTTGGAGAATGACTGATGATGAATGTATGAGACTCCACATAGACTCTACAAATGTTTTCCATTTACTCTTTATTTAATAACAATCTCCAATGGGTGTTCTCTATTATTCTTTTTTGATTCAACAATGTACTGGTTTACCTTTATCAACATTTCCAACACCTTTATTTCTTCATTTTTGGTGATTTATACTCACAAAATATTATGTGAATATTTTTTTTGTAATAGTTATGAAAATATCCTTAAATCTTAGGGGCATATATCAACACATTCAAACTGATTCATCATTAACTTATTTTACACATTTGATTCATCAATAAGACTGAAAAATGCCTTCACAGTATATCTTTAAAATCATGGTAATATAACAAATTTAATACAAAAAATTATAAAATGAACATTCCATATATACATCAAATATGAATCACCATGACATATCCAATGGTGTAGAGCTCTATGTTTTGGAAGATAGTTAGATTCCATCATCAAGGGATTTTAAAAATGCTCACAAAAAATTAACCACAATGTGTTCCACCTCGAGAGAGAGATAAAAAATATCGCCCTTTGGATTTTTTTTCAATACTACCATATACTTATCTCCAAATTATTGACAATAAAACAAAATTGAATAACTACTAGAGATAAAGTCAATCTTCTAATACAAAATGAATCATTAATCAATCATAAATAATTCTATTTTAGTTATCTCTTTGTAGAGAATAATGGTGATTAAATCAATCATCAATTTTATCCTTGATGATAAACGATCTCAGTCTTCTGATTTTATGGGATAAAAAAATAGTAAGTTAAAACATTAAAAGTAATTTCTTTCCTGAAAAACTCAACACACAAATTAAAACAATTCAAACACGGAGTGATAATTTGTCCTCTTTCAAAAAAAATATATCTTCAATGATAAAAATGAAAATATAGATTAACAGAATCAAAAAAATATGTGTAGATTAGTGTGAGAAAGTTTTATTTACACCCATATATAATCTTAACCTCTTAAATCCTTAAATTTTGAAGGGTCTTATGATAATATCAAGTAATTGTTCATTTGAAGTAAAAAAACTAATTTCAATATACCTTATGAAACATTATCCAATAAAAAATTATATTCAATATCAATATTTTTAGACTTGGAATGTTGTACATGAATTTTTGATTGGTTTATGAAAGTATGAGTGACACAACTAAATATTAAAACACACATAACATCACATTTTATATAAACTATTTATGAATTCATTTACATCATCTGCATAGATTACTGGGATGTAGAAACATTTTCATTGTTAGTTTTACTCATGTTTATAATATTTTTTCATATTAATCCATGAAACATTAGTTCTTTCGACACAAAACACTATTCCATATGTGGACTTCCTGATATCAATATATTCGAACCAGTTAACAACATTAAATACTATTAGATTTAGCTAAATTATTTCTACATCCTCCAATAACCGAAAGTGTATGATATATATCTCAATGTTTCTTCACTTATGAAAAAGGTGATTCCTTAAAATTGTATTGGAACTGAGCATAAAGAGTGACAATAGATACATTATTAGGTCTGGGGGCTCTATAAAACATAAGGCTTACAATAAATCTTATAAACAACTTCTCATTGTATTTATTTCAATCATTATCCTTACAAATTTTTGTTCCGACTTGAATCTTTTTGAAAAAACCTATGCATTCCAATATGTCAAAATTTCTTAAGATCTCTCTAGAATAATTTTATTGTGAAATAATGATATATTATGTTTCATGGGTAACCTATAAGTAAAATAAAAGTTTCATTTCTCCTAGTATTTAGATTGGAAATATTTATTTCATGTGAGTTGGGAACTCATCAAAAAAACATTCTATATTTATTGAATTTTTTTTCTTCAACATTATTAATCACAAAGGGTTTTTTGGTAATGGTTTTATTCACATATAAGTTGTTCCATAGTAGTACATTCTTGAACTTCGTACTCTTCTTATATTATTCAATATTTTAATATGATGAACTTTTAACTTGTTTCAATATATATAGTTAATTCTTGAAGATAAAATGTTAAATATCATAAAAATAAATCATAAATATTTTATCATATATCATGTACACATACTCATGAATCTCACCATTTATAAAAGTTTACTTAATATTAATCAATTTACTTTGAAGTTTCTCTAAGATACCACGGAAAGGAATATTGTGATGGAATCGTGTATGGAAACTGGGGGAAAGGTTTTGTCAAAGACAACACATTCAATTTTCAAGTTTCTCTTGCATAGTAGAATATATTTTTTTCAACCACTTAACCATTCTCATAAATATTATTTCTAAAAAAAACTTGGGCTATAATCACATTCCTCTCAATGGGTCTTTGAAAAAGTTACTATGTTTAACTATTTCCAATGTAGTCAAATTCTTTATCCATGACCCAAATCCAATTCATATATTTACAAGCCTCCATAACTTTCCATGGTTTAACCAATGATAGTTGAAAGTAATGTCCAGTGGGAATGATTTTATATCATATCTATATAAATTTATTCCAATCCATTATAATTTTTTTAACATCAACATGTTTTGTCACCCTTGTATTTACCCCTTTAAAATTCAAGTGTTTATATTCATCATTATGAAATGGATATTTGACCAATTCTGCCAGATTGTTTTACATTTTCAATTTTATTAAAAAAAATTAGAACTTACAACATAATCATAATCAAATAAAATGATAGTATTTCTAGTTCCATATTCATTTTCAAAGATAGTTACATCATCAATATAAAACATTAATTCAAATTCCTTATTTTAAAATATGTAATATTTAATATATATTTTTTTAACAAGTAAGATTCTATCATTAGATTTTTAATCAAAATATCCTCTATTTCTATATTTCATCTTGTTTAGGTATGTACACAAAAATACCTTTATGTTTTTAGGATTCATATATCTTTTGATCTATATCTATATTTTCATATTTTATTTTACCCTTACAAGTAATCTGTTCCAAATTATGCATACATTTATAATATCCTATAATTAGTAATACCTTGAGGTTTAATGTAATTCATGATTTTTATAATAATATTAACTAGTATCCTTATTTTATTTTCAACCACACCATTTTTTTATGATTATATGGAGTACATAATTTATATTTAATGCTTTTTCTATTAATATATTTAGTGGATTTACAATTTGTGTATTCACTCCCATTATTTGATATTAATCAATTCAAATAAAAGCATGTATTCTTCTTTTAATGTCTTCTAAAACTCTTGAATCTTTCCAAGCCACATGATTTTGGTGACATGATCATGATCCATACCATCATTTTTGAATAGTATTTTAAAGTGATGAAATATCTTTCTATATTTATTGAATTCTTAGTCATAGGACCACATTTATCAAAGTGAATCAGTTCAAGAGGCCATAAGGTTTAAATTTCTACCCCCTTATGAGTTTTCTTTACTATTTATCCCTATGTTATTGTTTTATAAATATTGGTTGTATCCTTTTTTTAATTTGAATTAATATTGTTTTGGAAAAGGTGACCACATCTTCTATCTTATAAATTATCTTTTTGTTGTTCACTCATGTAAAAACTTTCACATTATTTACCGATGTAAAATATATTTCTTAAGGTTCTCAATGCCTTTGTAATAACATCTCTATATTCAATTATTTTGACAATGTGTCTGTTTTTTTCCCAAACTAAACATCATTTCTAGTATCTCATAGTTTCGAAACAATAAAAATTTGTTATTTAATCCATTGAGAAGAAACACACTGTGTGAACTATTTTTATTATTACCAATATTCTCTATAAAAATACATTTGATTCCAAGTGATTCATCATTTCTAAATGTTACATCTCCTCCATATTTCAAAACATTTTTATGGTTACTTAGATCATATATCATGTGAGATGAATACCCACTATCCACGAATCAATGATTTTTTATTTTTATAAGAATTAAATGTAACTTCATCCATATTTTTTTTTGTTTCCCATTATGAAATTTATTATAATTATTTTAAAAACCTTTGAAATATATAAATCAGATATGGTATTAAAGAAACACACACATATGATGTGTATCATTCTTTACAAATTATTCAAAAACATATTGTAGTCTTAAAAATATACTTACCACATATTTAGGTGCAATATGTTAATACCACTGATATGTTCTTATATATAGTTGATATCTCCTCCTTAATTCCTAACCGCTTCTCAAAGTAGGTAGATACCCATCTTATTAATTATTAGAAGACCTATTCCCAAAAGAACCACAACACTTGTAACATATTGGAAATATCTTATTCTAATAAAAATATTATTGCTAAATGAGTTTATATCTTGATTTTTTATCCCTTAATATGAAAATCCCCATAAATCCATTTTTTAGAGATATTCCATAAACATTATTCATTGAAGAATAAAAATTTCTGAACTTTTTTCCTTTCCATATCTGATTAGATTAGTAATTTTACTCATATCTCACTACTATTCTAAACAACAATGGATCATTTGACTTTTTAGTATAAGTAATATTCCATTGTAATAAAACTTTTATTTAATTTCCCATATCATGTCATATATCTTTTCCACAACAGAAACTTGTAGATGGTTTATTATTGAACTAACCTTTTTCTTTAATATCCTCGTTACTATTTATTTATTCTTCTCTTACTACTTCTCAAATTATCTAATCCATTTTCTCAAATTTTCCCCCTCATTATCCCCATGGATAATAGGAGAAGAAATTTCTTCATTTATTTTCCCCTTTTTTGTTATATCAAAATTTATCATCACAATTTATTTGACCAAGCTATCATTTTCAACATATAATTGACATTTTTTGTCTAAAAATTCATTTAGATGAGTTTTGTCTTATCCCATGCTTCTATATTTTTTTAAACATATATTTATTTCCACACACATTATATATTATTTATCTAACTCTCTTTCCACTATAGCATACTCTCTATTATATTGTGACTTATATTTTGATAAGTTCACCTCTTCCTATTTTTTTTCATGGCCACATTATGAGAGACACCTCAAGGAACATCCTCATAATCAATACTAATTTCATCAATATTATAATCCTTGTCCTCAATAGACATAATGTCTATTTTGATGAAACGTGGGGAAATATTTTTTTTATTGAGCATGTGGGATGTCTTATTAAAGGGTTTCCTTAAAAATTCATCATTATAATTGTCTCCTATAATTTTAATAGGGATGTTGGTTAATAATAGGAAAACTTTTTCAAAATTAAAACCCTTTTAATATTGTTTGAAATTTTGCAAGACTCGTCCCTGAGGTCTCGTGTTGTGACCTCCTCAAGTCCGCCTCCTAATGGTCAGTGGTTAGAGACTAGCACAAAAGGCATGAAACCACAAATGGGAAACATTTTCCTAAGTACTGTACACACGCACACACAACTATGTCCAAAAAATAGAAAGCTAAACATGCATGCTAATAAAAAATCACTGATTAATAGTACAAGATATAAGTCAAATGGGTCAGAATAAAATCCCAACACAATACAAAATGAAAAATTGAAAGTACATGGTTCTTAAAAAAATCCATCCACTGAAAACCCAACATGATGGTAAGTGTATAGTAACTGTTTAAAGTTGTAACAGTATTACCCACTTTCATGATCTCATTGGGCATGTCCTAGTATTAGGCCACCAAGCCCTCTGTCTAGGAGTTGGTCATCTACACAAGAAATGACACATGTAGGAGAAGACTGTACATGTTGAGTAAAAAATACTCAATAGGGATCCTGAAACACAAATGAAATACCACAAAGGATAATACACACATGGGACCGTCAGCTTATGCATGTGTTATCTAGAGTATAGAAAGAAAGAACATCAGCCATCACACTAAACACCTTGTACTACTGGGGTACTCACCCATGATGAGTACCGCGGGTATCCAGGGTCACACATAGACACTCCCCACTGTGGGCCTGCTGGGTCACACAAACCCGCTTCCCACAATAGCTGTCATTTTGAGGTACTAATCCTTGAGGAGTACCATGGGTTTATCGGGTCACACATAGTTTCTCCCCACTGTGGCCCTACCGGGTCACATAGAGCCACATCCCATTAGGTCATTGTATCTAATCCACATAGTGATTCTTGTAGCTGATCTACATAGGGCCACTTATCAGTAACCTTTGGGTCTCAGTCAACTGCAGGATTCCCGCATGTATTGATCTTGATTATGGGAGAAAAATATTATCAACACATTCTTTACATTGCGTTTTCTATGCAACAATCTTTGATAATTCCAAATTAACCACCTTGTCAAAATGGTTACCACTCTAAAAACGGATCATCAATCAGATTCTTGGTCTGAATGATATTGGTGTTTTAGTAACTGAGGGTTGGTTGGGTTTGGGCCCAGTCTGAGCAAACCAACCTGTCCTGGGGCCCTACATGCCTTGGCTCGATTCAACAGATCCGACTCAACCCATTTTGGGTCAGGCATAGCCTAATTCGTCAGGGGGTCTAGCCCGTCATGTCACCTAGTGACCCAGATTAATCCAGTCTCGCCTGCAACCAATGGGCTGGTTCATTCCCACCATGGGCCACATAGTGACATTATCTTATCCTACTGGTCTGACCTGCAATGATGAGACAACTTTATTTCTATCTCGGGCTACATAGAATCCTGGTTTACATGCCTTGGTCTATCCCTTCTGGAGGCCCAGTCCCCTCCAGCTCGGACGACATGTGGCATCCTGTTCGGCACCCCAACAGCCGTCTAATACTGCCTTGCCTGTTGGTCCGGCATGTGATTTCTAGACCATGTTCCAATGGTAAACCATAGACCACACATCTCAATCCACTCTACCAAAGCGGTCAGACGTCTGCATCCCTATCTTTCGGTTGTTGGATCGCTATTGGAAGCTCTTGCCGCATCGTTGTTGCCCAATCTAGTCATGACACCTCCTCCGGTGTTCCGTTGTGGCCTACAGCCACTGACGCACCAACGATACCTTCAACGGACCACCATGTCCACTCCAGTGGTCCATTCCTCATTTTGTCTACACCTTTGGCCTCTATGGATTTTATCCTTCTATCCTAAGGCATCGATGCTACTTCCCTGTCAACTTGGTGTTTCAGCCATGAACAGTACAGACGGAAGAGGGGCTCTGTCCTTGTTTGTGTCGATCCTCGACCTCTTCATTACATTTTAAAACAAGGGGGAGGGTTAAAATTATGATTACATAAAAATATTCCTCATGAAAAACCCCAAGAAAAAGAACCCTCTATCCATAACAAGTGATCTGGAAATAAACCTATTCAATTCTAGATCTACATTTTTTGTTTTAGAATGATGAACTGGGAATCTCAAAAAAGTAACCTATACCTGGTATAGATTTTCACCAAAGGGAATGTCATTGGGGGTGGAGATCTACCCACATATATTCAAGAGTTTAAAACTATCAACTTTCATCCCTCACAGGTCCCGTTCTCTAAGGTGCATCAATGTCGCTTGCAATTTGATGGTGTTCATTGGAGGGGATTCCTCGATGTTGATTCATAAGAGGAGCTCCGCATTTTTGATCCGGTTTCTCCAACCCCATTAATCCATTAAAAAATAAATTAATCACAACATTTTTTTACACTAAATTGTTGTGTCTTTACTTAGTTTCTTTTATGAAATAGTGTATAATTTATGCTTCATTTAATTTTTCCTTATGCTACACAGTAATAGTCCACTAAAGGGATTTATTTAATGTGACTCGTTGTTTCCTTGTTTCCTCAATACAGTTGTAACATCCCGGTTCTGGAAGCCACCCAGAGGCGTCCTATACCTGGTTGGTCACTTGTCCTCAATCGCATTTCCCCAAATTCCAGAGGCTGTCGACTAGCAGCGAGGGCCTGGGTGTGATAGTGGGGAAACTATTCCCTCATTTACAGAGTACACATCGGAAGTAACAACACATACCACAGCGGAAGCAGTAAATATCCAACAACAATAATAGCAGAAGGCTGATAAATAAACAACTGGGGAATAAGTATATGTAAATGATACATGATACATATATGTCTAGGAAAACATCTAAAAAAGTCACAATGTTGAATAAAGTACTAATCCAAAGTAAAAAATAAAAAAATAGATGAGAAACTCCTCAGCATCGCAAGCCTCGTCTTGGTCCCATGCTCTCCAGCTCTAGTTCAGTTAAGAACCTGAAGAAGAAGGGATCTTTCCCTTATCTATACCTGCAACAATATAATCTGTTTGGGCCCAAAATCATGACCCAAATAGGGTGTGAGATAAAAATCTCAGTATGAAACCACCCAAAGATCTGTTCCTAACAGTCCATGAATATATTGCAGGTTAAAGTATATAAATAGTAAAGAAGAAGGTACTCAGCCGCAAACAATCCATAGTTCCTAGAATATAATTTATAAATAGATAATCAACCACACAAGCAAGTAGAACAAATAGATAAGCAGCCACACAAGCAAGTAAAACAAAAAGGTAACCCTCTGGGTAGTTCTCACAGCCTAACCCCTATGGTTCAACCTACAAGCACTAGCAACCCTCTGGGAGGCACACACAGTCTTACCCCTCTAGTTTAGCAAAAGAAATAGACTCTCTTGGGAATCTCTCACCGTCAATTCCACCTATAGTATCTTATCGTACTAAAGGCGCTCTAGGGAAGCACTCAATGTCTCATTCCCCCTGTATCCCATGTCAAGTAACTACAAACACTCTGAGGAAGCACTCAACGTCAATTCCCCCTATGGTCTCACATCGTATTATAAAGACACTCTGGAGAATCCCTTAAGTCCATTCTCCTTGTGGTCTACTACACTAGGTTCTCATAGACCTGTGTAAATCAAATAAGGATAGTGTGATTAACGGCCAAGGTAAACCTAAAGAACTACTTGGATAGAATTCTATAGCATATTAGAATAAAAGAACAACAGTCACACCATCCTACAATACTAGGCATGGAACTGGAAAATAGACTAACTGGAAAAACTAGACCAAACGCTCATAAACAGGAAAAAAATGCATGGGAAAATCATCCAAATCATAGTGAATTACCCTATTCCCAAACAATAACCTCTACTCAAGAATATAAGAAAATCATCCAAACAACAAGGGAAAAACAGGAAACATGCAATACCCCGTTCAAGGGTATTGGTAGATATTGCACAAAAACTCAAAGACATCCTACAGAAAGTCACAAACCACCTACCTCGATGTTAGGAGGTTGAAATACTTGAACCTCAAAGATTGTATCTCTTTGGAACATCATTGACATAAGAAAACACCCCAAATGATCAACCCATGATAACATGAGAAAGTGGAGGAATTGGGAAACGAATCTCTAAGAGAAGGAAGAGCTTACCGATGTGGTTCAAACGCAATTGACGGCAGTAGATTCAGAGAACGGTCAGAGGTTCAGGGGTTTGTCGAAGATTCACGGCCGTACGGAATGCTCTCGGTCAAAGAAGCTAGAGAAGAAGATAGTTCTAGGGTTAAGACGTGACCCTGTTTCATTTAGTGAAAAAAAGAAAGTACATGGTGTGTACTTTTGGAGTACATGGCGTGTACTAGGATTTTCTGTACTCCGCTTTAGGCGGCCTCCATGTCACCCCTACATGGCCATGTGTGTGGCCAGACACAGCCATCACATAGCCTCGAGCGGCAACGAATTACACGGTGTGTACATAAAAAATTTCCAGAAACTTCTATTTTCTCAAAAACTCTAGAAAAAAGAAAAACATACCTGAAAAGAAGTTCTAGTCTCTTACAAACATCCCCCTTAAGGAAAATCATCCCTAAATTTCCCTAGCGAGGTGTAGAAGAAGAAACCCCGAACAGCTCCGGCCATTGTGATCGTACATCGGAATCCCTCTCCCAAGTCTCATCATCTACTCGCTCATGCTGCCATAGCACCCATGCCAGAGGAACAGACCGGCCACAGAGAACCTTCATACTGTGATCGACAATACAGATAAGATTCTCCTAAAACAACGCATCTAATTCAAGCTCAACCTCATCAGGTTGAAGGACATGAGACGGTTCTAAAAAGTAACTTCAGAGCTGAGAAACGCGGAATACGTCGTGCATAGCCCGGTACCTCTGAGATAACTATAGCCGACAGGCAACCAGCCCAACTCTCTCCAACACCGAAAACATTCCGACGCACCGTGGTGAAAGCTTACCCTGTCTCCAAATCCTCTTGTGTCTCAACATCGATGTGACACACAGGAAAACCAAATCCCTAACCTCGAACTCCAGAGGTCATCTCTGCTGATCCGCATAAGACTTCTATCGAGACTGTGTTGAATCCATCCTCTTTTGAATCAACTCTATCTTCTCTGACGTCTCCTAAAGAAGATGAGGTCCCAGAAAATCTTCCTCTCCCACCTCCAACCAACATAAAGATGATCGGAATGGCCTATCGTACAGAGCCTCGTAAGGTGTCGTCTGAATAGTCTCCTAAGAATTGTTGTTGTAGGCGAACTCCAATGGAGGTATATGCTTCTCCCAAGAACCTCCAACATCTAGAATGCAAGCTCAGAGCATGTCCTCAAGCACCTTAATTGTACGCTCGGACAGGCCATCTCTCTGTGGATGGTATGTTGTACTCAAAAGTACATGTGTACCCAAAGCCTTCTAAAGCCTCTTCCAGAAATGTGAAGTAAAACGTTCATCCCTATCTTAAAAGATGGAGTGTGGAACTCCATGCATAAGTACAATCTCTCGGATGTACAACCGTACCATCTCATCAACACTAAATTTTACCTTGATCAGCAATAAATGAGAAACCTTCATGAGTCTGTCAATGAAAACCCATACTGCTTCATTCCCTCAAAGCGATCTCGGAAAACCGATCACGAATTCCATTGCGACGTCATTCAACTTCCACTCAAGAATGGGTAACTGATGTAAAACACCTGCTAGTCACTGATGTTTCACCTTCACCTGCAGACAATTGGAACACTTCATGACAAAACCAGCAACATCTCTCTTCATACCTAGCCACCAATACTGACGTTGTAGATCATGATACATCTTGGTGATGCTAGGATTAACTCCCCAATCTGAGGAATGAAAGTCCCACATCAGGTCCTCGCGTATGTCTGCTGGAACCCATACGCATCCCTGTAAATCCAAGATCTCATCCTCACCTACTGTCCATCTAGGAATAGGGTCCTCTCCTGACACGCTTTCCCATAGGACTAGGCCTTCAGAATATGATAGCTGCCGCATTCATACCCGATCATGAAGTGTAGAGGTAACAAGTACAGAAGCAAGGAAATGCTTCCCCTGTCTATTGTGCACCACCAAATGCATCTCTGAAAACAGATCCATAAGCTGCCACTCACTACTGGGCTCCTGAAATGCATGTATCTGGGTCCTCCTAACGCATCATCCACTACGTTTCCCATTCCCAGCATATAGGAAAGCTCAAAGTCAAAGGACTGAAGATACTCAACCCACCTACGTTGTATTAGATTCAGATCATGCTCGGTGAATATGTACTTGAGACTCTTATGGTCAGTGAAAACCACAAAGTTCTCTCCCAGAAGATAATGTCTCCAATAGCATAAGGCATGAACAACTGCCCCCAGCTCGAGATCATGACTCGATTAGTTCCTCTCATGTGGCCTCAACTACCGACACCCATACACAATGACTATATCTCCCTGCATAAGCACAGCTCTCAGCCCGATACCTGAAGCATCGCAGTAAACAGTGTAGCTCTTTCCCAACTCTGGAAAGACTAGTATCGGTGCTGAAGTCAACCCCACTTTCATCTCCTGAAAGGCTGACTCACAAGAATCTGACCATAATAACTTCACACCCTTCTTAGTTAGACTCCTTAGTGGTGATTTTAGGCGTGAAAAGTCTCATATGAAGCATCTATAGTATACATCCATCCCTGGAAAACTCCTCACCTCAAAGACGTTCTTTTGATGCTCCTAGGAAATTACTGCTCTCACTATTTTCTAGGTCTACTGATACTCTTGTATCTGAGATAGCATGACCCAAAAAGTGAATCTGATCCATCCAAAAGTGGCACTTCGAGAGATTAGCATATAACTGATGATCTCTCAGTGTACTCATAATGATCTCAAGATGGGTAGCATGGTCGTTTTGAGTTTGGGAGTACACCAAGATATCATCCATGAAGACCACCAAGAAAGAGTCTAAGTATGGATGGAACACTCAGTTAATCAGTGCCACGAAAACTGCAGGCACGTTCGTGAGGCCGAACGATATAACCATATACTTGTATAGACTATACCTTCTCTTGAAGGCTGTAATAGGTATATCTGATGGTCTAACGTGCAACTGATGATAACCGGATCTCAAATCAATCTTTGATAACACTCGGGATCCTCAAAGCTGATCAAAGAGATCATCAATCATCGGCAAGGGATATTGGTTCTTGACCATAAAATGATTCAAATTCCGATAATCCACACAGAGCCTGAGGGTTTTGTCTACCTTATTCGCAAAAAGAACATGTGAACCCCAAGGAGAAGTACTGGGTCGGATGAAACCCTTCGCTTGTAACTCCTCAAACTGTTTCCTGAGGTCATGTAGCTCATGTGTCGCTATCCTATATGGAGGAATGGACACCGGTGCCACTCCTGGCACAAACTCAATCGAGAAGTCTACCTCACACTCTAGAGGAGAACCCGAAAATTCCTCTAATAAGACATCCCTGAAATGATCCACCACTAGAGGAAAGTCTAACTGCAGAGTCCCCTGGTCATCCAGATATAGAATAGAAATCTGAGCTGTAACTCCACCTAGCCCATGGTGCTCGGGTCCAACTCTACTCTCCTGGACATCCCACTCACCTTGATAAAGAAAATATCCGCCCTCTAGTGATAAGAAACTCACCCTGCGATGATAATAGTCAACAACTGCGTGGAAGGGAACCAACCAATCCATCCCGAGGATGACATCATAGCCTGTCATCTCTAGGAAATAGAGGTCCCATAAGAAGTCACACCCCACAAATCAAGAGGGTACTCTCTGCACTGATGTAAACTAGATGTCCTAGTTCCCAACGGTGTTCATGGAGTCAAAGTTTCGGTAGATGAAAAGATACAGAGACCAATAATATCCACAACAGTAACAGAGATAAAACTATGGGAAGCCCTTATATCGAAAAGAGTAGAAGATAAAATTGAGGATACTAAGATCGTACCTCGAAGTGTAGAGGGTCCAGGATCTAGCTCCGACTGGGTCTGCTCCACTGCAAAAGCCTAACATGTACCACGTCCCTGTGGCCCTGCCTGACTGCTCTGAGTTGATCCACCCTACTATCACTGAAAGACCGATGACTGAACACCACAGCCTCGACCTCCACCTCGGCCTAAATGTCTAGAAGAACTCCAGTTCCTAGACTGGTGAGAAACTGGTGGTGGTGCTCCTGAACTAGGAGTTATGGATGAACCCCTGTCACCAGCTGCTAGTGAGAAAACCTCATAGAAGTGCTGAAGGTGACCCATATTGGCACAATATTGGCACTCCAATGGGTCTCTCTGGAACTGCAGCCTCATATGACCAGCCCTTCCACACTGGTAGCATACCACCAAGTTACCTGATGATGTGTCACACTGCCTCGAATCACCGTGTGTAGACTCTCTATGGTGCTTCCTACTGTCAGCTGGAGAAGCACTAACCCTGGAAGCGGAACCGCACTAGCTCTCAACTCTGGAATCCATCAAATTGCACTCTGTAATCAGTGCCAGGTTGAC
Organism: Viscum album; assembly: GCA_963277665.1. Classification (NCBI taxonomy): domain Eukaryota; kingdom Viridiplantae; phylum Streptophyta; class Magnoliopsida; order Santalales; family Viscaceae; genus Viscum; species Viscum album. The sequence continues at coordinate 1,423,980,904 of OY728163.1, read as the reverse complement.
TATGGAAGTGATGGAAGTCAGCCTGAAGATATCCACCTGAGAACAGATCTCCAATATGAGGCCATCCTCAAACATCCTTGCCAAGAACAACCCATCTGTGCTCTGGAGGGGTGTGAAACGCTGAAGCTCAGTGAAACGAGAGGAATACTCCATGGCAAAAAGAATACCCTGCTCTAGGCTCATGAACTCTCAGTCTCGATCAGCCCTCAAGGTCTCCAGATAGAAGTAGTCATAAATGAAGCGTTGAAACTCCTCCCACGCCATAACCTGCTGATGACCCACCTGTGAGATCACATCCCACCACCTCTTGGTGGAGTCTCGTAGCATGTAGGTAGTGTTCTTGACCCGCCTTTCTGGAGGTGTCTCTAGATGCTCGAATATCGTCATCATGGCTTCCATCCATGACTCTATAGACTGAGGTCCTCCTTCCCCTGAGAAGGTGGGAGTATGCTGCTTCGGGAAAACCCGTGTCAAGTTTTCCATAGCCGAGGCAGGAGGTGGTGCTTTTTGGAAGGTCTTCATCATCCTCAGAAATCCTTCCCTAAACTGTACATCAGTGCCTATAACCAGTATCACTGCTGGTACCAAGGCTGGAACAACAGGAGGATCTGAGGGAAGTCCCTAATCAACCATATCTGGTGTCTGATCACCTCCTGGAAACTGGCGTGCAACCAGAGGAAGTCTCGGTGCCATGACTCTGCAAGGTCAAAAGCACACTTTAGATCAAATTACCAGGGACTGAAAACTAGGATTGTTAGAAGGGAATATGGGAAATAAAGCATTCAAAATTTACAAAACATGACTACACGACGTGTATAAAGACTACACGGCGTGTTCCCTTAAGTAATTTACATGGGCGTGTACTTCTACCTAAACTAGTCGTGTAACACCCCAAATACACAGCATGTTGTCCCAAAACACGGCATGTACTTCTACCTAAACTGGTCGTGTAACACCCCAAATACATGGCGTGTTTCCCAACACATAATGTGTACTTGAATTATCTTCCATTCTCGAGTAATTATACATGGTTAAGCCACATGGATCTCCTAAGACAAAACTACAGGGCATTTTCAAGGTATACACAACGTGTACTTAACATGATTTACCTAGCCTGTGTTGTTAGTGACACGGCCTGTGTACCCAGGTCACACTACACGACGTGTTCCAGAAGGAAATGGCATGTACTAAGAAGTCCTAACATACCTTGTGGTTAGCTACACGGTCAGCTACATGGCTGACACTTCACGGTGTGTTTCAACCGGACACGGCCTGTATGAGAAAGGATAACACCGACCCGTGTTGTTCGTGACATGGTCGGGTACCTAGATCAGACTATGTGGCGTGAAAATTCAGACTCGACGTTTTTGTGAAAAGATAGCATGACCCGTGTTGTTCGTGACACGGTCGAGGTACATATTTCAGACTACATGGTGTGCTAAACTCGTTCACGGCATGTTCCTACAAGATTTTTCACAACCCTGCATCCGTCCTTGCATAGTCAGTGAAACGACTATAGACTACACGGCGTGTATTCATAAAGTACACGCCGTGTATTCTGGGTTTTTCTAGACAGTAGCCTCAGAACTGCACCAGAGCCTAGAAAACATAGAAAAACAGGCATTAAGGTGACAAATTCTGATCCATGAACGCCCATACTCCCCACGAATCAATGTATGGCATCTTTAACAAGTCAAAAACAAGGTAAACAGGTAAATGATCCACAAAATTCTGGTCCATGAGGTCCCAAAACACCTCAAGAACAAAAATTTGGAATTCATTCAGGTAAAACCATACTCAATAAAATCTCTAACAAGAAGAAGATATATTTATCAAGCATCTATCACAACCGCATGCATATTCTACACACCATCTATCATAACAACATGAAATTGCTAATGCATCCTAGATAAAATGGAAATAATGAATGACATGTGATCTCTAGAAAGTGCTTATATGATGCATGAGATGGCATACCCTCATCTCATCAGGTTGTGATTGAAATAAAACTGTAATAACAACAATGGTAACAGCCCAAAGCATGTGAATCACCCAGCGGTGAAATCAAGTCAACTATAAAATTGCAAACTAGTAAAATTACAATAAATGAGTTTGTGTGGATTTTCTCTATACATGGGTCAACTACTCCCAAGCACAGATTATTACCAAGTACCTATTCCTATTGTATCCTTGGCTAGAGTCGCCAAACAGTAAGTCAAGAGAAAAAAAATTCCTCTAATACCACTTTGTAACGTCCCGATTCAGGAAGCCACCCAGAGGCGCCCCATACCCGGTTGGTCACATGGCCTCAAGTGCTTTTCCCAGAATGCCAGAGGCTAATAACTAGCAGTGAGGGCCTTGGGTGTGATAGTGGAAAAACTATGCCCTCATTGATAGAGTACACAGTGTAAGTAACAACACATACAACAATAGAAGCAGTAAATATCCAACAACAATAACAGCAGAAGACTGATAAATAAACAACTGGGGCAGAAGTATATGTAAATCATGCATGATACATATATGTCTATGAAAACAGCCAAACAAAACACAATTTTGAATACAGTACTAATCCAAAGTACAAAAGAAAAACAACAGATGAGAAACTCCTCAGCATCACAATCCTTGGCTTGGCCCTATGCTCTACAGCTCCAGTGCAATCAAGAACCTGAAGTATAAGGGCGCTTTCCCTTATCTATACCTGCAATAATATAATATGTTTGGGCTCAAAATCATGACCCAAACAGGGTGTGAGATAAAACACCTAGTAGGAAACCACCCGAAGATCTGTGCCTAACAGTCTGTGAATATATGGTAGGTAAAAGTATAGAAACAGTAAATAGGAAGGTACTCAATAGCAAACAATCCACAGTTCCTAGCATATAATTTACAAACAGATAAGCAGCCACACATGCAAGTAGAACAAACAGGTAAGCATCCACCCAAGAAATTAAAACAAACAGGTAACCCTTTGGGTAGTTCTCACATACTAACTCCTATGGTTCAACCTACAAGCACTAGAATCCCTCTAGGAGGAACACACAATCTCACCCCTCTGGTTCAGCTAAATAAATAGACTCTCTAGGGAAGCACTCACCATCAATTCCCCTATAGTCTTGTATCGTATGAAAGGTGCTCTCGGGAAGCACTCAACGTCTCATTCCACATGTGGCCCATGTCGAGGAACTTCAGACACCCTGAGGAATCACTCAACATCAATTCCCCCTATGGTCTCGCATCGTATTATAAAGACACTGTGGAGAAGCCCTTACGTCCATTCTCTCTATGTTCTACTACACTAGGTTCTCACAGACCTGTGTAAATAAAATAAGGATTGCATGTGTAATGGCCAAGGTAAACCTCAAGAACTACTTGGATAGCATTGTATGGCATATCAGCATAAAATAACAATATTCACACTATCGTACAATACTAGGCATGGAACTAGAAAATAGCCCAACTTGAAAAACTAGAACAAACATTCTAAACTGGGAAAACATGCATGGGAAAAGCATCCAAAGCACAGTAAATTAACCTATACACAAACAATAACCTCTACTCAAGAATATAAGCAAAGAAGGAAAACAGCGAGGGTAAAACAAAAAACACACAATACCTTGTTCAAGGGTATTGGTGGATTTTGCACAAGTAATCAAATACTTCCTACAGAAAAGAACAAACTACCTACCATGGCATTAGGAGGTTGATATACTCGAACCTCGAAGAATGAATATCCTTAGAACGTCATAGATCTAAGAAAATATCCAAAACACTCAACCCACATTAACGTGAGGAAGATGATGAATTGGGAAATGAATCTCTAGGAGAAGGAAGAGGTTACCACTATGGTTCCAATGCAATCGGCAACGATCGATTCTGAGAACGGACAGAGGATCAAGGGTTCGTCGAAGATCCACGGCCATACGGAACGCTCTTGGTCAAAGAAGCCGGAGAAGAAGACAGTTCTGGGGTTACGACGTGACCTTGGTGCGTTTAGTGAAAAAAATAAAGTACAAGGTGTGTACTTTTGGAGTACACAATGTGTACTAGGATTTTTCATATTCTACTTTAGGCGGCCTCCATGTCACCCCTACATAGTCGTGTGTGTGGCCAGGACACGACCATCACATGGCCTCAAGTGGAAACGAAGTACACGGCGTGTACTCAGAAAGTACACGACGTGTACTTAAAAAATTTCCAAAAACTCCACCTTTCTAAAAATCTCCAAAAAAATGAAAAACATACCTGAAAATAAGTTTCAGGTTCTTACAATAGTGCAGATGTGTCATCACTCATCATTGAAGAAAAAAATAACTTTTTGTGTTTTTTTTATTTTTATCCCGAAAAGTCAGAAAACTAACTTTTCTGGTCGACCCTTTCTTGTCATAGTTTGTTCCTTTCCAGGTGAATCCCAATGTTCTGAGTTCAATGGTGCCCTCATATTTTTTATCCAAGCACTAGTTTAAAAGTTATAAAAACTCGCTCACATGTTTATTTAAATGAAAATGAAAAGGTTACAAAATCTATTCCAAGCTCACTTTGACTCTGAATTAGGTGTTGTCTGATCTTATGGTCTCGAAATAATCCCATATAATTTTTAAAAAAAATTACACAAAATTTCAGGGAATTATAGTACCCCCACCTTTAGGGATTCACATCCCCAAAATCTAAAATAAATCTAAAAAATTGGGATATTGAGCATGAATATGATCCTCTTCCTCCCATTTATTATCCTTGAGATTTTCATTATTCCACCAAATATGCACAAGAATAATCAATGGTCTATAAAGGACCTGGTTATATAGATCCTCTATCTCTTCCGGGAACTCTTCAAACGTCACACCTTCATCAATATCTGTCTTTCCCTAGTCGATGACTTCTGATGGATCATGTATGAACCTTCTCATTTAGAACACTTGAAAACATAATGCACCTAATGCATCTATGGCAGAATGAGCTAGGCGATACTCCATCTTTCCAACTTGGCTCATAATCTGGAAATTCTAATGAACCTCGGAGATAACATGCTACCCTGGACAAATCTCCAAAATCCCTATTGGGGTGAGACACAAAGGAAAACATGGTCTCTCTCCTCGAACTCCAAGGGCCTCCATCTCCTTTCAACATAAGATTTCTACCTAATTTGTGTAGTCCTCATCCACTCTTGGATAACTTGAACCTTCTCAGTTGTAGCCCGTACTAACTCTGTACCCATGAGTGCTGAATCCCCTAGGTCTGTTTGGCATAGAGGTGATCTGCAAGGTCGTCCATAAATAATATCGAACAGTGCCATGCCAATAGTCGAGTGATATCTATTGTTGTATGAAAAGTCCTCCATGGTAGGTGGTCCTCCCATCTATGACCAAAATCATGGACACAAGAACAAATCAAGTCCACCATGGTCAATATGTTCTACATCATGTGAACATCAGTCTGTGGGTGAAAAGTTGTTCTCGTGTGTAGTTGTGTCCCAAACATGTCTTGTAATCCCTTCCATAGCTGGGATGTGAAGTGAGAATCACTGTCCAAGATGATCATTGAGGTCACCCCATGACGTCTCACTATCTCTTCAACGTAGTGGCATCCCATTCTCTCTACTGATACCTACTCCTAGATATATAGAAAGTGAGCCTAATTAGTGGGTCAGTCAATGATCACCGATAAAGAATCAGGGCCCTTGGACATGCGTGGTAATCCCAACACAATTTCCATCGAGATACCATCCCACTTCCTCTCTGGTACCTCAAGTGGTTGTGCCAATCCCACTGGAACCTAATGCTCAGCCTTCACATGCGGATAATTCAGGCAATGTGAAATGTACTTGGTCACCGCTTTCTTCATCCCTGGACCCTAGTATTAATGTCGGATATCCTTTAAATGTTTTTAAATCTAGTATGTACCACCAATAGGGTTGTGTGGAACTCCCTCAGAATCTTTTCTCGCAACACAACCGGTACTTCTATGTGCCCTATAAAAAGGATTATGTGATCCCCACCTATCAAAAATCCATCAAGAGACTATCTTGAGGATAACTGGGCACGTTAGGCCTCACATTCAACATCCAAAACCTAAATCACTGTAAGAGTGGGGGACTGGTAGTCATCAACTGAAGGTAAGCTCCTCCATCATCATCCATAAAGTATATATGCATCGTACATAGTTACTCTATCGCCTCACTCAGCGACTGAAAACTAGATCTCATACTAAGCATGTCTGCCACCACATTCCACTTCCCAGAAGTATATACTTTCTTGAATTCATAGTCCTGTAGGAACTCCATCCATCACCACTATCCCATGTTCAGGTTGTTCTGGGAGGGGATATACCTGATACTCGTATGGTTGGAGTAAATGGTAAACTCTTCACCCATCAAGTAGTGCCACCATATCTTCATATTAAAGGCAACTACTACTAACTATAGTACATGTGTCACATATTTATTCTCATGTTTACTCAACTTCCATGAACCATAGGATCTCTACTCACTCCTGCGTTAGGACACAACCCAGTCTAATCCTTGATGTGTCACATAGAACTATATACCCAATTACCTCCTCTATTATTATCAAAATTGGGGCACTCATCAGTCTCTGCCTTAGCTCCTGAAAACTCTACTAGCACTTTTCTATCCATAGGAAGGGTTGTCCCTTCAGTTTCAAAGATGATAAGGTGCTACTACTTTTGAAAAGTTAGTCACGAACCTCTTGAAGTATCCTTCCAACCACAAGAAAGTCATCACCTCGGTCATGTTCTTGGGTGGCTCACAAGCAAGCACCGCCTCTATCATCGCTGGATCCACTGCAACTCTAGCCTCTAAGGTGACATGTACCAGAAATATAAACTCCCAAATACAGAACTAGCACTTCAAGATCTTCCCATATAGCTGGTTCTCATGGAGTGTATCCAGAACTATCCACAGGTGTGTAGTCTGATCCTATTATGCTGCCAAGTACACCAAGATTTCATTAATGAAGACCACCAGGAAATGATCGATGTAAGGTTGTAAGATCCTGTTCATAAGTTCCATGAACACTGTTGGGGAATTGGTCACACCGAAGGGATTCTCCATGAACTCATAGTAGAGACACCAAAATCTTAAGGTTGCCTTTGGTACATACTGATCCCGTACCCGGAGCTGGTGATAACATGATCTGAGGTCTATCATTGAGAAAAAACTCACTCCATTGAGTTATTCGTAGATTTCATCAATTCTCAGTAGTTGATATTTGTTCTTCATGGTCACCAAATTTAGGTGTAGGTAGTCCATGAATAGCCTCATGCTTCCATAATCCTTATTGGAAAACAAAACTGGGGTTGCCCATAGTGAAATATTGGGCCTCACGAAGACCTTCTCGAGCATGTCCTCCAGATGTACCCTCAACTCGCGAAGCTCCATGGGAGCCTTTTGATATGTTGGCATGGATATTGGTGCCATCCTAGGGTACAGATAGATAAAGAAGTCATCTACTCTATGAAGAAGTAGTCCCAAAATATAATCAGGGAACACTTCCTCATACTTTTCCACCATGGTTGGAATGCTTGGAATACTCTCATCCACCACACTGAGGGTGAGGCTAGCCAACTGGTGAGTTATTGGAAGCACCCTCCTTTGATTAAGTTTTTTAGTTTCTGCAGGAGATCACTTCTCTCCAGTGAAGAAAATCCTATTCCTATCCTTGTGAACACACCACATTCATTATCTAAGACAGCCCATCAAATCAAGAACTCTGGATAACCAATCCATACCCAAGTTGACATCATAGGGCCTTGACGCCACTACTAAGAGATCCCAGTTGAATCTCTCACCTCCCAGAGTTATCTCACACTACTAGAACTAGTTTGTAATCATTAAACCTCCTCTCGTATGAGTCTCTAATCATAATGGATGAGCCAATGGATCCACCAGAATCTTTGAGATCCGATCAAGATTTGTGGAAAAGAAATAGTGAATCAAACTTGTGTCTATAATAACTATAACTATGGTGGAGAAGAAATAGGTCATACCTATACTAATCTTCAGAGCATCATGGTAATATGCATCCACCACCTGAAGCAGAGCCCGCCCCTGACCACATGCTCCCTAAGGATGGTGTGGAACACCTGGAGGTGGTGGGGGTAGTATTTTGAACCATCACCCACCGCCTGCAACTCGTCCTACTTCTCTTGTACATTTTCTACCCTGTGGACCTCCCTACTCGAACCTATGTTTCATCCTCGATGGTCACTTGACCATCTGCTAATCGTCTGTGCTGCAGGTCAGGTAGTCACAATACATGTTTCCATGCCCACTCCACGTAAAGCACAACCTGGCTCCTTGCTAACTATCTCTGGTTTGGGATCCCCACACTGCCGACCCTGAGTCTTGGGGTCATCCCCTGAATGATCTGACCAGCTTGGTTCCCCACTTCTACTACCTGCTGCTTAGCACTGAAGACTCTACCACCTACTATCTACTTGTGGCTCTAGATATTGGTGCCTTATTTTCTAGAAATCCCTCTACATGAAGGGATTTCTCAAGCACCCTACCCTATGTAGGGACTCTGAGAGACACCATGGATGCCCTGATCTCCCAATGAAATCCTCGACCAAAGGATCGAGCCCTGAAAAATGGGTATCCCACCATGTCTATAGAGTAGAGTGAAAGCTCATTGAACCTCACTGAGCACTATGACACTGCCATGCTACCCTACTGTTGGTGTAGTAGCTCTTGTATGCACAAAGATCATAATATATCTAGGAATAAATCCTCCTTGATGAGGAACTCAATATATGTATAGGTTAGGGTCACCTAATCATGATTCTAAATCAACAATCTCCACAATCTCCCTTCCAATCCCTGAAGAAGGCTCGTAGTTAAAATTTTCATCTGGTCAATTAGAATTTTCCCTAAGAGAAAGACACACGTCACCGCCTTCATCCAGTCCTAAGTGACCTCAGGATCTATCTCTCCCCTAAACCTGGGAGTTCTCTATCTCTGCAACTTGTGCAAGGCATTGAGTCTGCGTACGTCATCTACCAGTAATTCATGTAATAACTACTAATCAATGGGTGGTGGTAACACTAGTGCACCACCTGGTGGGTCCATATCTTTCATAGATCCCTAAACTGACACCTCATCGCTAGGAAATCTATCCTCATTTTGATGCATCAAGATCCATGATGGTTTCCTCCATGGAGGCATCTAGAAATAGATCTAGTTGTACCATAGTCAATAGATTATACCTTGTGAGATGACTCAAATTCAAGAAGAACATATTAAAACACTCAATTACTATATGATGCATAAAACCAGTGTTTTTATGTATAAAGACGAAAATCACAATTCATGGCCCTGGTGTATGGATACATCGGTCACTGCACCAACACTAAACTCCCCAAATTTGAAAGATGAAATCGAAACATTTAACACTGTTTCCTAAAAACAAAAAAACATACTCTCGATCATTGGGGTGGAACCCACCACCTTTGATACAACTATTTCACAAACCATCCCCCAAGTCTCATGTCATGAATTCCTCAAGTCTTCCTCCCGAAGGCCTGGAGCTGGTGACTAGTGCCGAAGGCATCAACCTGCAAGTGGGAGGCATTTTCCATAGTACCTGTACGCATGAGCACACAACCACATCCCTAAAACTAGAAAGGTAAAAATTAATACAACTAAACAACCACTAAGTAATGGTACATGATGTGTTTGAAAGGGGCCCGAATATAAATGAAAAAAAAACTAAAAATAGAAATGTACTAGGATCTCAGGAAACCCATACACTAAAAACCCCACCTAATGGTCTGTGTATAGTAGCATTTAGATGTTGTAGAAGTATACCCCACCTACCTGATCTCACTGGACCCTACTAGTTCCTAATCCATCATTCACTCCATCTATGTGTTGGTCATATTCACAAGACATGACACATGTGGGTGAATCCCATGAAAGGTGAGTAATAGAAAACTCAGTAGGGATCCTAAATCACAAAGGAAATTACAAAAAAGAAAGTATACACATGGGACCGTCAGCTCATGCAGGTATAATCTAGAGTATAGAAAGAAAGAACATAAGTCACAACACTAAATTCCTTGGAATACTTGGGTACTCATCCCTGATTAGGATCGTGGGTATGCTGGATAACAAAGATCCTCTCCCCAACATGGGCCTTCCATGTCACCTAGAGCCAATTCCCAACTTGGACACTATACTGAGGTATTGTTCACAGATGTGTACCATTGGTATGTCGGGCTACACAGATCTTCTCAAAAGGGAGGGATGATGGGTCACACAGATCCACTTCACAATGGTCCATCGTATCTAATTTACATAGGGCCCCTTGTTGCTGGTCTACATAGGTTCACTTGCTAGTAGTCTTCTGGTCCTTGTCAACCACAGGATTCCTACACATAGTGTGCTTGTTTCTTGGAGAAACGTCTTATCAAGACCATTGTTACATTTAAAATTCAATAAAAAATTCAATTGAGTATTCCAAAATAATCGCCTTATCACAAGGGTTCCAATGCCCAAAATGGATAGTCAATTGGACTCCTGGTCTAAAAGATGTTGGCGTTTTAATAACCGAAGGATGATCGTGTCTGGGCCCAGCCGACCGAGTCGGACCTACCGGACCTACCCAACATGGGCCCCCCACATTCCCCGGCCCAGTTCGACCAATCTGACCCATCCTAGTTTAGGTTTGGGCTAGGCCCATTGGGCCTTTCTAGACCCAACCTGGTTCAGCCGAGGTCGAGCCCACTGGGTCGCCTACCAACCCAGTTCCATCCATACCTGTCTAAATTTAAGAGCTAGTTTGTTTCCATCACGGTCTACCTAGTGGCCCAATTGTATCCTACTGGCTTGGTCCGCAATATCAGGATGGTTTTATTTCTAGCCTAAAACGCATAGAATCCCACTTTGTGTGTCTCGTTCTGGCCCTCCATAGGGTCAGTCCCCTTAAGCTCAGATTCCATGTGTTGTTCAGTTCATCCCCCCACAGTTGGATAAGCCAACTACAACTGTTGGTCCTTTACGTGGTCACTGGACCACATGCCAGTGGGAAACTGGGCCTGCGCGGTGCGAGCCGCTCTACCACTCCTACTAGACGGGCATGTCCTAGTCTGCCAATCGGAGGCTCCTACTGAATAACTATGGTCCAATCAGGTCGTGGCACCTCCTTCGGTGACCCATCATGGCATTCCTCCCCCCACCCACAGCTTCCGGCACCGGCACACTGGCGGTACCTTTAGAGGACCACCAGGTCCGCTCCAGTGGTCTGTTCCTCGTGTTGTCTATGGGTTTTTCCTCTATGGGGTGCCCCCTTATCTACAAAGGCCTCGAAACCTCTTCTCCATCAACATGGAGGTTCGACCACTAAGAACACACAGGGTGGAGTATCTCGGTCCTTATTCTTGTTGGCCTGAACCCTCTGAATTAGAGTTTAAAAAAAGAAGGGGGGTTACGATTATGAGTATATAAAAATAAATTAATAATCATAGTGAAATACCCCATAAAGAACCCTTCCACCCGAACAAGAGATCTGTGGATCAACCTGTTTGTGGGTTGATCCGCGTTTTTTGATTTAGAATGAAGAATGGGGAAACACAACAAAAACAATAACCCATACCTGGGATAGATTTTTACTAGAGGGAAACTTTTTTATTGGTGGAAATCTATCCACAAAGATTCAAGAGTTCGAAGTCATCGGCATTCGTCACTCATTGTTCCCATTCTTTGAGGTTTGTAGATGTTGCTAGTAATTCGATGACATTCATTGGAGAGCATTCCTCACCTCCAATTCATCAAAGGAGTTCCATGTGTTGATCCCATTTATCCAACACCATTTATTCATTAAAAGATAAATGTGACGCATTATTTAACTTTTGGTACGTCATCACGCCGTTACGCTTCATTTAATGAGTCATTACACTGCAAATTAATGAGCCATTATAGTGATTAAATTAGTGTGATGCATCATCGCCTCGTCACCTCACTATAGTGTGAACGTGTCACCACTCAATGGTGAAGGAAACAAAAAAACAACTTTTTATGTTATTTTTATTTTTCTCTCCAAAAGTCCAAAAACTAACTTTTTCTATCAACCCTCACCGGTCAATCTTAGGTCCTTTCTAAGCTAATCTCGATGTTATGAGTTCAATGGTGCCCTCATATTTTTGATCTGAGAACTGGATTAAAAGTTTGAAAAAAAATGGCTCATGCATTCATTTAAATGAACTTAAAAATGATCAAAAATCTATTCTGGGCTCACCAGGCCTCGGAATCAGGTTTTTTCTAAGATTCTGGTCTGGAAATAATACCATACAATTAAAAATTTTACATGGTATTTTTGGGACATTACCATATAATATTTTCCTCATCCTCTTATAGAATTTCTTGAAAATAGAAATATTGTTTAAATATAATATTCCATATTATTTATTATCTACATAGTTTATCATCACTTCTATCTCTCTAAAATTTAATGATTTGATGAAAATGTTCTTTTTCTTACATACTGTTAATTTTAATACTTGGTCCTCTTCTCATCTAATAATTAACAACAGTTTTTTGAAATTCATCAATGGTAAAATAACCAAGATCTCAATCATCTAATGATGGGATCTTAGCATCAAATATATCTCAAAAGATTACCATTAATATTTTCTCTATAGTAGAGTCATCAATAGTTTCTTTGAACTATCTGTTAGTGCTAAAAATTATTTTTAACCTGGTAAAAAATTCATCAACAATTATATCTTTCCATATCATAACATCTTCAAAATTTTGTTCAATGATTTATATCTTTCTTCTTTTACATTTTTATTTTCATAATAAATTATATGGATATTATTATAAATAACATTATTAGTACTATATCAAAAGACTTTGTTAGCTCCATTTATGATAATGTAGAAAATACTAAATTTTCATCCTTCCTATCATTTTCATTGTTATTCTCATTAGTTAGAGATAATATTGAGTTTTAAAATAGATGAATGAATCTATATATAATTGAATCAATTATATTGAGTCCCTAGAAATAATATAAATTACCATTAAATCTTTCAATAATGGAATATATGTCAATTAAATTTTGGGGTTACTTTTTTATTATTAAATTGTGTGGATCCATATAAAAACATGTGAAAAATAAGAGTGCAAATTTGGACTCTGATACCCATTATTGGATCACATGAACGGTGATACATAGTAAGATAGAGGGGGGGTAATTAGTGCATACAAATATTTAATTTCTCTTTAAACTATCATGATTATTCAACATATTTCACCTAATAGAATAATGGATGCTAAAAAGGATATGGGAACAACACATTTTTAATGATGTTTTCCTCCTTCAAGGATGAATATATCCTTTTCATTTCATTGTTATTGTCCCATACACAAAAATAAATTCTTAATATCAAAATTAATTCTACAGAGGGTATTAAATTGTTCATACACAAATATTAGAACTAACTAGTTATAGTATATTATAAATAGAAAAAAAATAATGATTTTCAAGACTGATTTTTTATGAATATATGAGCGTATATAGAGACTCATAAAATATTGATCTTCGATCAATTGTGTCTACAACAATATCCTTTTACATTCTCAATTATTTTTCTATTATATTGTATTGTATTAGTTATCTAAAATAAAATTTATAAACACATATGTTTCATTATTTCTAGTTATTTATATTCATATATTATTGTTTTAATATTTTTTCCATAACAATTATAGAAATATTATTGAACCTTAGTGGATCAAAATGAATCATTCAATTCATTAAACATCGAGTCTAGGTCATCACGTTAATCCTCCTTAATACCCAAAAAACATACCTTCAAATTATATTTTAAAATTTTATGGTCATATTCAGAATTTAAATATTCTACAAAATCCACATATTCACACTCCACACACGCCTGAAAGATGCAACACAAAAATATATCATGCATAATGGAGGTCCTCATGTTAGAAATTGGTTATCCTATAACATCAAGGTATTCTCAAAATGATCACAAAAAATGAACCACAGTGTGTTCCAACACATGTTTCATTATAGGGAAGCATTCTTCTTGAATAAATCATCACTACAATGTGGTCCACCCCATGTTTATATTATGGAAGATATCAAGATGTAATTCCATGAAAATTATTAGAACATTAAATACAGACATTGGAATAATTTATACCATTAGCTTGAAATTCATATGATCTACCCTATGGGTGACATTAAATTATATGAAATGTAATTCATATCATCAAATCAATGAATTATGGTGAATTATAATGATTTTCATCAAGTCATATAATTTAACCAAGTCATACAATGAAGTCTAACACTCCATCCTCAAATTCATATGCTCATTCCATTTCCATTTTCAAAACACTAATAAAATTCATATGAATTGAAAATAAGTCCTCGAATCTTAGTGAAGTTATAAAATAATGTGTTATGATCAGCATTTAATGTCTTATGATCATGGAATTATCCATTTTTTCTAGTTTTAGCACTAAAATTATAGACTTTTTAAATGAATATATGGTTTATTTAAACCACCTCCAAGATTTCAAAAACATTTAAAATCTTCATAAAATATATCTTCACACTAACATCAATAACTAATAATATCCACACATAAGGGATGGATTCTATTTTTCTTCAGCAGATTTATCTTATATTTTTACAAATCAGATCACTTATTAAATACAATTCTCTTTTCCCGATAAAAAATTATCATATTTCATTGAATATTAGTTGAACCATTATCATGTGTAACAGGTGTTGACAAGAAATACAACGCCATCATAAAGAGGGTTTAACACCTTCATAAAATATTATCTATGTTATATTCTCTATGCACAATAATAATAATAATAATAATAATAATAATAATATAACAATAATAATAATTATAATGATAATAACAACAACAATATATTCCTTGAAAAAGAAAAACTTATGAATATTTAAATATACATTATTTAAAATGATTAATTTATTTTATTTATGTGATATTAAATAAATTATTCGATTTACATTGATCACTTTACTCAAACTCTCAATCCTCCTATACAGTTATCTAACCTTGAATAAACAATACTTATTTTAAATAATGAATATCTTTATATCATTTTTTAAATAAAATAATTAATAATATATTCACCAAAAAATATGAATAACTATTTATATCCAAAATTTACGTAATAAAATAAATATTTATTTAAATATTTAAATAATAATTTAGTTACATGTGAATAATAAAGAAGCGATAAATAAATATAATATATTTGGTAGCTTGTAAATTATATTTATTTACTTCAATTACTAATTATTGAATTTATGAAATCAACATAACTTGGATAGTTATTAATCCATAAGCCAAGAATAATAGTTATTCGGATTATTAAATTCAAATATAATTTAACTATTATTTTTTATACAATTAGCATATGACGCACTATGACATTTTCCCAGCAGCATTGGACAAACTTCCCCAAATTCCATGATTAACTTCTAAAAACCAGTCTAGGCACCCATAGAGAAGGAAGTTAATTCCCTAATGATAAAAACTTCATATGAACACTTTTTATGAAATATAATCACTTTGTGTCAACATATCATCAAAAAAGTCACATACTTGTGTCATCGACCTATAATCATTATTAATCATAATTTAACCACCTAAAATGGACTCATCAATGAACTACCATGGACATGTATTTAATCATATTGTTCAATTTTCATAAATAGACCCGAGATATCATATTTTAATAACTCAAAATGGATAAATAATTTCGTAACATATTCAATCAATGTTATGTAACTTATGATTCTCCCAAAATATACTACCTATCTATGAGAACATGTTATTATAGTATTCATTAATACATAAAAGTATTTGATTCTTACTATACATTAAAAATAATATAAAGTATAAAGTCCAATACAAATTTATATTGATTGAAATATCCAATGAAACATATAATATGTCTCAAACCCTAACCATTGAATTCTTTAATTTTATTCTTTTCTTGGATTTGGATCTATTGGTTCAGATTTGGGTTCTATTTCCAATTTATTTTTTTGAGTTTTGGATGTTTTCGAGTGAGTACTTGGTGAAAAATACATATTTTGGGGTTTCTAGTAGGTGGGACAAAGATATCACATAGTTCAGTGAAACCATGTACGCTTTCCCTAGAAACCTTATGACATATGTTCATTTTCAACAGTAGTGACCACATGGTTGGAACAGATTATTTTAAATCATGTGGTATAATCATGCATCATGTTCTCCATGATTGTGAGTAGTGCACGATTGGCGCATGGTTTGGAAACCTTTGCGGTGAAACCATCCACATTTCATAGGTCATTAAAATATAAAAATTACCTCCTTATCTTATGATTTTTAACACTATTTCGAGCTTTTCCTATCTTTCTAGGCATGTTTACACTATGGGAGGTCATCTGGTACCCTCTTTTAGACCTCAGTTTTCTATGGATTATTTTTTAAGGTTATAATTTTAGTGATTCATGGTTTTTGGTATATTTCCAATTATATTCTATTTTTTTCTCTGGATTTCAAAGTTTCCCTTGGTGGGGTTTCATTTGGGACTAACCCTAAGGGTTCTTTTTTTAGTTATTATCAATAGATGTTAGAGTGTATAGATTGTCTCTTGGGATTGGTTTTTTCCTTCTCCCTAGGTTTCATATCATTCAAACATCATTAATGTAGGTGTTTCCATCCATTTCCATTTCAACGTATTCTATTGTTTCTTGATATGTCGTTTTATTATTTAAAAATGATATCATTCTTCCTGTAGTGTGTTGGAATGAATTGTTTTTGTATTTTAAACATGGAAAATGAGGTCAAAATTTGTTTCCAGTGGATTCTTTTTATTATTACTATCCTTAAATGCACACAAGGTGTTTGATAAAACATTAATTGATGTATAAAAGTGAAACAATGGGTTTTTGGTGGTGTTATCCCGTGGGAATGTTTTTGAAATATGGATGGATTGTGAGTTGGGTGTTTTTTGTGGAATTGTGTGACTTTTATAGTTTTATTCTTATGTGTACCTTGTTGGGTTGGTTTAAAAGAAAGTGGTGTTACATTAAATAGGTTGTTTTGAATGTTTTTTGAAGTTTTCATGTGTTAGAAAATGTGTTTCTAAATGAAATTGATTATGTTACATGTATTCTTTTTTATTAATATTTACAAATGTATTTTATTTTTTGTGTGAAAAATTCAAAATGTGTTTTCAAAGGGATTTAGAGGCATAAATTTTCTGAAAGTGGGTTTTACAAGGGAAAAGGGTTTTTTGGAACATGAGATTCTATTTTTTGGACCTTATATGTGTTTTAAAATTGTAATGATAATGTGAACCATGTATTAAAAAGGATTTTATATGTGTATGAATTTGTAAATGGGATTTTTCCATCAAAATGGTTGGATAAATTTTGTACCCCTTTTTTTGTTTTTGAAATAGGTTTCATGAGTTTTGAAAGTGGTGAAAAGGCTCGATGGGAACATTCTATGTTATTGCAGGTTTTCACTTGGGCTTGGAAATGTATTTTTAAATATTCTTGGTTTCAATTTTGGTTGCACCCAAATTTACCATACAGGTATAAGCGGTCATTGTAGTACATGCAGGGGTCGAATCCACAGGGACCGAATAAATAACCTTTAGAATCACACGTTCTATGGAGGTGATTTGATTATGTTAATTTTTCTATGAAGTGGCCAACATGGGGTTGAATTGATTGCATTATTTTATATTTTAAGGACTTAAGTTAAATAAATTTAAAATCATGATTTGAACCTTGGTTATCGCATGAGGTGGATTGGATGAATTTATTCTTAAATTATTTCAATTTCTTAAATTCGAGTGTTTCCTTTAATTAAAAACAAAAATCGCAAATGACTCGTGAATTTTGAGTTTTCACTATCCTAAGGCTAATCACTTATACAGTTGAAGGATAATATTGATGAGAACTCAAAGGTATAGGATCGTTTTAGCACTCGGGATGTGTATCCTTAAAATTGGTGAGTTTAAAAAAGAACTCACATCATTGAATTAAAATCTCAAAAATAGAATTGATTAAGAATTATTAAATTAAGAAATAACATCCAATTCATCCCATTTACACTCCCTTGGATCAACCCATTATATTATTATCCATCCATTTATGTTATTTTATCAATGAAAGCGAGTAGTTGACTTATGATGGTATAATTGGAGAAGAAGAAAAATAAATAACAATCACTCCACTGTTGTGTGAAGAGTTTCACAAAAGAATATGTGAGTAACCTCACTCCCTAAGGAAACAATGTCAACATGATATAGAAAAAGAAATAAGAAATTAAGAAGAAGAATATGATGATATTTTTTTAATTAAATTAAGGTGAATGAGAAAATTACAAGGGAGAAATTGACAATGTGATTACAAAATGAAAGCATGACAATACATTTGAAAGAAAAAAACTTCTATCAAAAGGAAAATATTTGATATAATTCCCTTCACCAACAGCTCCATATATAGCCATATTTTGAACATTAGATACACCCCCAACAATAAATTACGTCCCCATTAATTGAGAGTGAAAAGATCATGAGAAAATTAAGGGAATTTCGACATTTCAAAGTTGTCCATAAATTTCATCCAGATTCGTCCCCAGCTTTGATGTGTAAATTTGTAACTAAAGGAGGCCTAATTTGGAAAGGTCTTAGAAGAGAAATTTCCTTATCCATCTTTCCTCTATTATCTATAAACATTTCAGGTCATTTGGTGTTGTCGTGTGGAAGTTATGATCGAAATAGTTGGATGACATTATGTGAATTCATATCGGGCCCACCATCTAAATCTCAACATAAGATCCCTTTATAATCATGAAAAAATCAGAATTATCTACGTCCATAGTTTGATAAAATTATCCTCATATTTTTATCTTTCTTAATTAAGAATTTTAGCTTCATTAGTCTTGGTTTGTAGGCCCCAGTTTTGATTGATTGGCCTTAGGCCCATTATGCTTTCTTCAGATATTTTCATCATTCATGCTGAAAAATCTCCATCTTATCCTCGTATTCATCCATCAATCATAAAAGATAAAATACTTCAAACAATGTGATCAATGATATCCCAAAATATTAAATTCGAAAAATGAATACCAAGTTCTCTACAAATCGATGATTTATTGGGCCAAAATTTTCATTTTAAACATGAATTGCACATAAGATGAGAAATGAAGTTTAATTCCTATAATTCACTAAAAATAAAGTTTATGGAATTTGGAACACATAAATATTAAAATATTAACCATGAATATTAGCCACTTTCAGTGTCTAATCACACCCCCCAAATTGAGTTGTGTTAGTCCCGAGAAAAATATATTACCAATATGAAATTTGAATTCCCTTTTCCAAACACATTTAAACACACATTTCTCAACCAAAGGACTCATACAAAAATAAATTATTAAACCCATCAAAATAATATAAAACAAGCTAGGTCCATAATTATATCCCAAGCCCAATCCCATTCCTTTTTTCAAATTCATCGGTACATTTCATCCAATTTCAATTAATCATGATAAAGTGTTGTGCATCAAAAAAGACATGGGGCCCATTTTATTGTTCATGGGGAAAAAATGGATGCTCTAGGTTTGAATCACATTAAACATTTAAGTGAATATCTATTTTTTTTTTGATTTTTTTTTATGTTTTTATTTTTTTAACAACAATTGATATTAAAAGACTAACTCTGGGTAAGACAAATATGCAGTCACGATCTCCAAGTGTCGGAGGCCACACATTTTTTCAATTACATGATCTATAATAGAGATATAAATCCTAACTCTGGGAAAGAAAACTATAGATTCGCAATCCCCAAGTGCTGGATTCCATGCATTTGGACAAAACATTGCTCTATGTGGTCATTATTTTTTTTTCAAAATTTTTTTTGTTTTTTTTTTTGATACTCCAATTAAACTAAAAGTGACCCTAGAACCCTATACTATAATGAAAGGTACCAAAGTACTCAAATTTACACCCAAGATCCGGTAGACGTGCATTGGGAAATTTTTATTAAGATGATGAAAATGTAAACTTTGAAAAATTAAATTACACAACTGCACTTTCCAAAAACTATGCTCATGAACATAAACAGTCATTAAAATCTGAATCAAGGCATGAAAAATTATTTGATATCCAAATTCAGGGCTTGAAATATGTGTTTTCATGTTCAAGGTTAATGGAATTTTTTCTTTCCATGCATGTTCTTATTCACAAAAAATCATTTTTTTATTTCATCTCCCCCCATCATAGAATAACACTGTCCCTATTGTTTAAAGAAAACTTAGAAGGGGGTATGGGAGAGGTGTTCAAAGATGAAATTTAAAATGATAATAAGGGAATGAATTCACCTGGTGGTTGATGATGAAAGTGCATTCCGCAGTCTCCCTTCAATCCTAGGTTTGATTCTCAGTGTATTATATGGTTTTGATGGGTTTTTCCCCAAGACCTACGACATGTCCTTTTAAAATTTTGTTATTATTTTTTTAACCTATAAAATAAAATCAAACAAACTGATGATACATTGTCTTCTGTTTAAATTTTTGGGTATGGTATTACTCATAGATCATTCCATGTGACAGGGATGAATATGGTGCTCCCCATTTATACTCATCCATACTCATAATAAAAGGACAGGTCAATATTCTAAGGTACTATCATATTCAATTTTTTTAAACCTACAAACATAAAATAAAATACACTGATGATACATTATCTTCCTTTTAAATTTCTGGGTAAGGTATTACTCAGGGATCACACCACGTGACACAGATGAATATGGAGCTCCCCTTTCATACACATCCATCCTCATAATATAAGAATAGTTCAACATCCTATGTTAATTTTTTAAATGAAAAAAAAAATATTCACAATGATTGGATACATGAAAAGCATGGGTTTCCTCCCATGCAGCGCTTTTGTTTAATGTCGTTAGCTCGACTTGGACACACGATTGTTTATGTTTTTTTCCTCATCGAATGATGGTTCACACAAGTCTTCAAATAATTTCTGTTTTTGGAATGGTTCAATGAATGTTTTGACTCTATGACCATTAACATTAAATGTTTGACCATTAGTGGGATCTTGAATTTCTACAGCTCCATAGGGGTATAGCTTATGCACTATGTATGGACCTGACCATCTGGACCTCAACCTTTTTGGGTGTAAATGAAGTTTAGAACTATACAAAAGAATAGGTTTACCCGGATCAATGTGTTTGGTTTTAAAATTTTTAGATTGGTAGGCTTGTAATTTATCTTTATTGATACTTTAATTTTCATAAGCCTTCATCCTAAGTTCCTCAAGTTCATTGAGATCTACTTTCCTTTTTTCGCCCAATGAGAGGTCATAATTCATTTTCTTAGTTTCCCAAAATTATTTATGTTAAATATCCACTACAAAATGACATGATTTACCATAAACTATCCTATATGGGGACATTAATAAAATGGTTTTATATGTAGTTAGATAGGCCCAAAGATCATCTAAGAGATTGCCCAACCAATCTTTCCTACATAGATTAACTGTTTTCTCAAGAATTTGTTTGATTTCTTGATTGGATAACTCAGCTTGACCATTGGTCTGTGGGTGGTAAGCACTGGACACTTCATGAGAAATTCCATATTCTTTCATCAGTGCTGAGAATGGACTATTGCAAAAATGGGATCCACAATCACTAATGATAGCCATAAGAATTCAAAATCTAGAGAGGATGTTTTCTTTCGGAAAGATAATTACTGTTTTATGATCATTTTATTTTGTAGGAATTTATTCAACCCATTTTTATACGTAATCAACAGCTAATAGAATGTATAAATATCCCATAGAGTTTGAGAAGGGACCCGTGAAATCGATTCCCTGGCAGTCAAAGATTTCAATCACTAATATGGGAGTGAGTGGAATTTGATTTTTTTTTGTGATGGACCCTACTTGTTGAAACCTAGGGAAGATTTGAAAAAATGTGTAGGAGTCCCTTGAGAGGGTGGGCCAGCAGAGACCACTCTGAAAAACCTTAGCTGATGTTTTCTTAGAGGAAAAGTGACCTCCACACGCTTCACTATGATAGAATTTAAGGATTGAATCTTGTTCAGATTCTGGGACACACCTCCTAATTACTTGGTTAGGGAAGAATATATAGAGGTATGGATCATCAAATACATATTTCTGGACATCAGAAAAAAAAATTCCTTCTACATTGAGGCCCTATGAATTTTGGAATGACTCTTGTAACTAAGAAGTTGGATTTTTCGGCAAACCAAGGGCAGTCACTCAAAGAGTATATGTGTTCATTAGGGAATGAATCAAACAAATTAAGGTGGGATAATTATTTATTAAATTTTATCCTAGAGAGATGATCACCTAAAAAATTTTCAACATCCTTTTTATCCTTGATTGTGAGTTCAAATTCTTATAAGAGAAGGGTCACCTAATTAGTCTAGCATTAGAATCTTGCTTCTATAAGAAGTATTTTAATATAGAATGGTCAGTGTACACAGTGATGGGGGATCCTAAGAGGTATGACCTAAAATGTTTTAAGGAAAACACAATAGTAAGTAACTCCTTCTCAGTGGTGGTGTAGTTTATTTGGGTATCATTTAAGGATTTTCTTGTATAAGAAATTACATAAAGAGTTTTATCACAACGTTTTCCTAACACAGCTCCTAAAGAAAAGTCACTTTCATCACACATGAGTTTGAAAGGAAGGTTTCAATTTGGAGATTTCATGATGGTAGTACAGGTGAGAGATGATTTGAGGGTTTAGAATGAACGCTCGCAGCTTTCTTCCCAAACAAATGGAGCATCCTTTACTAGAATACCATAAAGGGGACGTGCGATTGAACTAAATTTCCTATTGAATCTTCTATAGAAACCCACATGTCCTAAAAAGGACCTCACTTCCTTGACAGTTTTGGGTGATGGAAGGTGACGAATGATGTAAACCTTGGCTTTATCTACATCAATCCCCCTCCCTGAGACTAGATGGACATGGATTAGTCCCTCTTTAACCATGAAATAGCATTTTTCCAGTTTAGGACTAGATTATCTTCTTCACATCTTGAAATAACTCTCTTAAAATTAATCAAACATCCCTCAAATGTATCCCCAAACATAGAAAATTCATCCATGAAGACCTCTAAATAATCCCCTACCATGTCCGAGAAGATTCCCATAATGCACCGCTGGAAGGTTCCAGGGGAATTGCATTACCCGAAGGGCATGCATTTGAAGAAAAAGGTTCCAAATGGATAGGTGAATGTAGTCTTCCCTTAATCCACTAGGGAGATCTCAATCTGATTATAACTCAAGTACCCATCTTTGAAATAGTATAATACATGACCTTCCACTCTCTCAAATATCTGGTCAATGAATGGTAAGGGGAAATGGTCCTTCTTGGTAAATGAGTTTAGCATCCTATAGTCGATGCAGACTCTCTAGCCATTACTCACCCTAGTTGAAATAATCTCTCCATCCTTATTGGTTATCACTATGATTCCATCATTCTTTGGAACCATGAGGATCCGGATGATCCACTCACTCTCCACTATGGGATAGATGATACCATCTTTTAACAATTTTAGAATTTCTTTTCTCACTGAATCCATGAAATTAGGATTGAGTCACCACTAAGGATGACAACAAGGATTTGAATCAGATTCTAGAACAATCTTATGACTCCTGATAAGTGGGATAATCCTAGGAATATCAGATAGGGTTCATCCAATGGATTTCTTGTGTCTCTTAAGGACATCTAGAATAATCCTCTTATGATCAGCTTGAAGAGAAGAAGAAATGACAATAGGTTGTGTTCCATTTTCTCCTAGGAAGTCATAATTAAGTGCAGTAGGATGTTCTTTCAATTCAAGATAAATTTGGTTGGAAATTTCAATAGAATATTGGGACATTTGATCAAGATAAATTTCTTTTTTTAGAATTTCAGATAACATTGATTCCCCATGTGTAGGAGTTTCAGCTTCTAGATTGGTATGATCTATGTTTGAGAAGGGATTTGGAGTGGTCTCCATGAATGTGGTTTCTTGAAATATTTCACTGATTGTTGGTGTTAATATTTCATCATCAGAGCAATCTGAAAGTGATTCTATCCATGTAGATAAACTTCCTTCATGTGAATAAAGGAAATTAATCTCGTCCTCACATAAACATTCCTCAAATATTCCTGATATTCTATGAGTTCTTTATCAATACATCTTATCATGTTTACTTCATCAATATCCTCATCATCCCCTATTTGTAAGCTTTCATTATAGATGTTCAGGTCTAGACTCATGTTTCCAAAGGTGATGTTCATGTTCCCATTTTAGACTCAGATAATAAAGTTGATTGTTGCAAGGAAGGGATGGCCAAGGATGATTGGGGTTTGTTCTTTATTTCCTAGGGTTGGATTTTTGTGAAGGACAATGAAGTCAGCTGGGTATATGAAGTTTTCTACTTTTACCAGAACATCCTTTAGTATCCCCTTTGGAACCCTAATGCTACAATCGGCAAGTTGAAGTGTGAGAAATGTGGTCTTGAGATCTTCTAGGCCTAACTGGAAGTACACAGCATATGGAATGAGATTTACACTAGAACCAAGGTCACAAAAGGCTTTGAGGACATTATTCTCTCCTACTTCAACATTTATGTAAGGGAATCCTGGGTCTTTCATCTTTGGTGGAAGGGTTCCTTGGATTGTTGTGCTAGCATTTGCTTCCATAAGGACTTGGTTCTTATGTGAGAATTTCCTTTTAAATGTGCATAGGTCCTTTTGGAATTTTGAGTATGCATGAATGGTTTGAATAACATCGAGGAGTGGAATGTTCATCTTGACTTGTGAGAATATTTCCCTCAATGTTTCACTCAATTCAGGCTTGGTTTTCCCCCTCATGCGTTGAAGAAATGGTGCAGGTTGTGGGATAGTTTGTTAAAGAGTTTTTTATTTCACATTTTCATCAGTTTTCATTGTTTGATCATGTAGTTCATTTGAATTTTCATTAGTGTTTAAAGATTCATACGGTTTCTGAATTATTTTTTCAGTTTTCTCAATTGATTTCCCACTTCTCAAAACTATCACAACCTTTAGTTTTTCTTGAGTTTTTTGAGTGAAACTTATCTCTCCCCTTGATTTTTTTTGTGGAATGTCCTGTGTGGGAATGGTTTCCATTTCAGTTTTATTGGTATGAAGTTCTTTTTTAAGGGATGAGAATTCTAAGTTCATTTTTCCATTTTTTTTCATAGTTGTTATAGTAGGCTTTGTGGAATAGTTTGGGTTGGTGCTTGAGCTTGTTGGTTTATCCCAGGAGGATAATTTGGTTGTTGGATTTGCTGTTGAATGGGTTGTTTGATAGGTTGTTTATATTGGATATGAGGATGTTGGAATTGGACCGGTTGTGGATGGAACTGATTATTAGGTTGAAACTTTTGTTGAGGCTATGGGTTGATACATTATTGTTGTGTTGGTTGTTGATTTTCCTTCAAGAGAAAGCCTGGAGGGTCATTATACCTTGGATTGAAGGTGTTTTGGAATTGTGGATTTTGAAATTTCATTGCATTAACATATTCTGGTGGTCCTCCTAAAAACATCCTTAAAAGGAATGGTTGGGAAATTATCAGTCTTTTGGTCATGTGTGTCACAAATTGAACAAACAAGCTCAACAGTTTGCGTTTTGTGGACCTTCCTAAAATAAATCTCCTCAACTTTCCTAGTGAGTGCAACAATTTTTTATCTAAGGTTTTATTCTTCTCCAAGATTGTGCATTCCACCAGATTTGGGTGGATTCTCATAGTATGGTGAATTTTTTCATGTTTGGTTCTGTTCATCAATATTTTCTAGATATTCGTAAGCATCATTTAGGGCATTGTTTTTGAAGGTTTCATTGCACATCATATCGATGAATTGTTTGTTTCCTATACCTAACCCTTCATAGAAAATTATCACTTATTCTGGGATTAAGAAACCATGGTGTGGTACCATGTTTAATGTGTACTTGAACCTTTCCCATGTTTCATAGAATGTTTTTCCCTCTCATTCAAAAAAAATTTGGATGCTCTTTTTAAGTGCAATTGTTTTCTGATGGGGGAATTATTTTTTATATAATTCTCGTTGCAATTGGTCCCAAGAGTAAATGGATGCTGGTCTTAAATTGTTTAACCAATTATTTTCTCGGTCCTATAGTTAAAAAGTAAAAATTCTCATTTTAGAAGATTCAATTTGATTTGGAGGGAACATGGTTTCAACAATGTCATTAAATTATTTAACATGAAGGTAATGCATCTCTGACTCAATCCCATGAAAGGTTAGAAGGTGGTTCAAGACATGGGGTTTGAAAACATATTGGGAATATCCTATATTATCATGCCAAATGCATGAGGGTGCATTAGTCCAGGTAGGTGTGAGATAATCATTAATGGTGGGGTCTGCAACAATTCCCATGTTAGGGTCTTGCTCATTATTTCAGTTCCCTCCTTGGTTTATGATTTTGTTTTGTGGTAGATTCTCCATTGTATCGAAGTCAACATCTAAAGCTGTAGTATTATGAATATTTGGATCTAATGTAAAGAGACCTCTATGGTTTGTTGACTCCCCATCCCTAGGACTATCCACCCTAAATAGAAGATATGAATGGTCCCAGGTGTAGGTGGACATGCACCAAGAAAATAGTAGAAAAAAAACAAAGGGGAAAAGATAAGAGAAATGGGATGAGAAAAGAAAAATGGGGGATAATAGAAAGATGTTCTAAGGTGACTTACTTGGTCCCCAGCAATGGCGTCAAAATTTGGTTGCACCCAAATTTACCCTATAGGTATAAGTGGTCATTGTAGTACATGTAGGGGTTGAATCCCCAGGGACCGAAGAAGTAACCTTTAGAAACACACATTCTTTGGAGTGATTTGATGATATTTATGTTGATATAAAGTGTCCAACTTGGGTTTGAATTGATTGGATTATTTGATATTTTAAAGACTTATGTTAAATCAATTTAAAAGGATTATTTGATCCTTAGTTATCGCATGAGGTGTATTAGATTAATTTCTTCTTAAATTGTATCAATTTCTTATATTTGAGTGTTTCCATTAATGAAAAACAAACATCCCAAATCACTCACCAATTTTATGTTTCCACTATCCTAAGGATAATCACCTATATACATGGAGGATAATATTGATGAGAACTCCAAGGTAGAGGATCATTTTAGCACTCGGGATGTGTATCCTTAAAATTGGTGAGTTTAAAGGAGAACGTACATCATTGAATTAAAATCCCAAAAATAGAATTGATTAAGAATTAATAAATTAAGAAATAACATCCAATTCATCCCATTGCTACTCCCTTTGATCAACCAATTATAATAATACCCCTCTATTTATTTTATTATATCCATGAAAGAGGGTAGTAGACTTATGATTATAAAATTAGAGAAGAAGAAAAATAAATAGCAATCACTCCACCGTTTTGTGAAGAGTTTCACAAAAGATTATGTGAATAACCGCACTCCCTAACACAATAGTATCAACATGATATGGAAAAAGAAATAAGAAATTAAGAATAATAATATGATGATATTTTATTACTTAAATTAAGGTGAATGAAAAATTAACATGGGAGAAATTGACAATGTGATTACAAAATGAAAGAATAACAATACAATTGAAAGAAATAAAACATTGATCGAAAGAAAAATATTAGATATAATTACCTTCACCAAAAGCTCATTATATAGGAATATTTGGAGCCTTAAATACACCCACAATAGTAAATTCCATCCCCATTAATTGGGATTCAAAAGAGAGTGCTAAAATCTTGGGAATTTTGACGTTTCATAGTTGTCCATAAAATTTCGTCCAGATTCGTACCTCTTTTTTGATGTGTAAATTTGTAACTGAAGGAGGAAGAATCAGGAGTGGTCATAGAATAAAACTTTTCTCTTCCTTATGTACTCTATTATCTGTAAACATTTCGGGTCATTTGGTGTAGTTGTGTGGATGTTATGATCGAAATGGTTGGATGACTTTATGTGCATTCATATCGGGCCCACCATCTAAATCTCAAATTCAGATCCATTTATCATCCTTAAAACTTCATAATTATCTCCGTCCAAAGTTGAATAAAATAATTCCCATATTTTTATCTTTCTTCATTAAAAAATTGTGCTTTATTGGGCTTGGTTTGTGGGCCCCACTTTTGTTTGATGGGACTTAGGCCCATTATGATTTCTTTAAAATATTTCTCCATTCATGAAGAAAAATATTTATCTTCTCCTGGGATTCATCCATCAATCCTAAAAGATAAAATATTCCAAACATTGTGATCAATGATATCCAAAAATATTAAATTCAAAAAATTAATATAACGTTGTCCACAAATAGATGATTTATTGGGCCCAAATTTCATTTTAAACCTGAATTACCCGTAAGATGAGAAATGAATTTTATTTTTTTATAGTGAACTAAAAATGATGTTTATGGACTTTGGAACACATAAATATGAAGATATTAACAATGAATATTAGCCACTTTATGTGTCTAATTAAATGTGTTAAAATCCCAGTTGGTGCGTTATATTGTTTTGTGAAAGTTGATTTGTAGGTTATCAGATTTGGATGCCCTGTTGGAACTTTGTGTTATCTTTGAAAAGTGTGTTTGATGTGAAGTGATGTGAATTCCCGATTGGAACCTTGTAATATTTTGTAAATTTTTCTTATAACTCATGTGATGTGTGGGGCTGGGGGGGAATCATTTCATGTTTTGGAAAATGGGTTAAAACCCTGGGTATCATGAATGACTGGTTGTTATTTTAAATTAATTTGGAATGTGGTTTCCACGTAATATCTAATTTTAATAAGTTAATTCATGTAATAGAAGTTTATTTTTCAAGTATGTTCATGATTACTTGGATTATTTTGGATACCACTAGGCATTGGGATGGTATCCCCTCTAGTGGATTGTTCAAGGGAACATTATTGGTATTGAGACCACTAGACCTTGAGATCATTTCCCCTCTAGTGGATCATGAATGGAAATGTTGTGGGTTATGGTTGTTAAAAAATGTTTTTTCTGAATATTATTATTATTATCATGGGGTTTCTGAGTATTATCTATATTTTTGAGTGATAGTTGCTTTTCGACCTTGATTGGATAAGTTTCTACCCCCTAGATTTGATGGGTCTAGGTGGGGTGTGCCACTAGATTAGATGGTTTATAGAGGTTAGTTGGTATTGTCTTGTGAGATACACTATATTCTGACTAGTGAGTCTGAACTAAGTACATTTAGAGATTTCTTCTAGATATGTCTATAAAATTACCATGATTAGAATCTAAATGTTATGTTTATTTTTTATTCATTTTGATATTATCCCTCATAGTTTATTCCATTTTTTTAAATTTTCTGTATCTCCATTTTTATCTCTTGGTGTGTATATTCATTTGGGATTTTATTTTGAACTGGGTTTTTGAATGTGAAACTATTTTTGAAATGGAAAGTGGTGTGTATTGTTTTAAAAAGGTAATTTGTGGAAAGATGTGTTTGGTTGCATAAAATAATTAATATCATATTTTTCAAATTTATTTCAAAATAGGTTTTGTTAATTTTTTTAAAAAGTGATATTTATTGACTATATGTTGATTACTGATTGTGTTTTTTATGATCATTCCCTACTTGTGACACTCAACATCAGAATACCTGACCTATTTTCTAGGTTCAAGTTATTGGTTCAATCATGCATTTAGAGAAATTTTATCTTATGGTTAGTGGTGACCAAGAGGTCACATGGAGATCATTTTGGAGTGTTTAGGCCTCAGTTTTGCTTTTATTTTATGTCTTCTTCTTCAATTGTTATATTTGGATTGGTTTGAATATCTGTTAATGTTCAGTTTTCGGATATTTCTATGTGTTTATTTTTTGTAATTTTGATCCTATTTTTTGGGTATAAATCATTCCCATTTGTATTTTTTGGCGGAACAACACTAGTTTCAAGACTATTGGGATTAGGAACACCCTTAGAGCCTTGTATCGGGTTGAGTTGGATTTTGGGTTGGATGACATGACAACTCGGTTGATGACAAAATAGTATCTGATCTGGGTTCATGTTTTATTGGGTTTTAGGTATGTCATAGATTAGGACTATTGAGACTCATGTGGTAGGTATGAGAAGGACTCCATGAACCCCTACTCACTCGGATCCCCAAGTTTCCAGGGGTATTCTAGAATTTATGTTTTTGTTTTGTTATGGTTTTTGTGGATGAGGAATGAAAATGAAGGAAATATGGTGTTATGTTGTGATCTCACCTTGAGTAGTGAACCATTTGGAGTCTGATAACACGGTTCATGGTCCTATTAGTTGTTAATTACTTATTATGTCATGTCCTAGTAACCATGTCACTGGGTTAAGCGTGGAAACTAGTTCCTCATTCCGGTAGTTTGGTGTCAATTATGTTTTCTTTTGGTTTCAGATGGTTTGTTTGGAATTTTAAAATGATAATGGTTTTTTAAATGGGAATGATATCTTTTAAGTAGTTTCAAAATTACAAGAATGGGTTTTAAAAGAGGAATTGATTCATAATTTTGAAATTTCTAGGGGAATGTGGATAAAAATTGAATTGAAAATATGGTAAATTCTTGGGTTTCATGATAAAATGGTATGTTTTACCCTTGATTTCTTTATGGAAGTTCACATATGTGTGTGTCAACATGTAAAGTGAATGTGGGCATGTATACATGGTTGATATAAGCTGAATTGGGATGAAAACTTAGGGATGACACATAGGATTCCTTGGGTGAGTATTTGAAAACAATTTTTCGGATTTGTTTTTCCAAAATAGGTTTTGAAAAGGAAAATCATTCTGAGAATTAGTTTTTCCATAAAATTTTGTTTATTATTTTTTTAAATTTGTATTTAGGTATTTGTATTTTGGAATTGGAATAATGATGTTTTGGAAATTTGAATTAAAAGGTGGGTTTTAAGAAGGGGGTTTTGGTTTTGTTTGTGATTTTTGGCTTGTGAGCCTATTTTTATAGATAGAGATTTTATTATTTGTAATTTATTTTGATGATTTTGATTTTGGTCTTGTGATCTCTTGTTTTTTGGAGAATAAATCCCAAAATGGTCCCCAATGTTTATAGGGGGTCCTATTTTTTCAAGATATTCTCAATTATTTTTGGACTTACTTTGTGATTGGGGTATGTTAAAGGAGGTGGAATGTCTTGAGGATGTTGAGCGTGTGTTCAAATCATTGTTAACTCTCGAATATGTGAGAGTGCATGATGTTTTGTGTTTAATTTAGAAACCATATATGGATTAAAGGACGGTGATTTATCTATCATCAAATAGTATTGGTACAAAATGAGATGTGTTTATCATAGATTTTTGATGATGTTTTATACCAGAGGAGGTGAAGACGGTGAGGATAGAAGAGCTCATGCGTATTCATTAAGTCCATAAAATAGTTAATGCCTATGTTGACCACTTTATGGAGCTTGTTTCTATTTCTATGTAAGTTGAATTAGAGGATCTATGGAAATAACCTATTTTTATTTAGAGTCTTCATTTGGAGATCAATGAGATTACCCTCTACTACAAGGATAATTATCTTAAGAAGTTAGTGGATGAAATTCTCTTAGTTGAGTTGGTTTCACAAGATCCGGGAGTTGGTAATCTCATAACACTTTATACTCATGAAGGTTCCCTGTCTGGTGAGAGGTGAGTCCTAGAGGATCTTATTTATAAGGCGTCTCTTCCATATATATCTGATCCTCAATCATTAGAATACTCACTAATAGGTTTTCAATATTGTCGGTTAGGGCATTCGATGTCATCTTGTTGCAATCCTCCAAAGACGTATCATCATTGTGGATATTTGGTTCATCTATGGAAGTTTTATAAGAAGTGTTTCAAGAAAAATAAGTCCTTATCATAGGATGGTATATCCTATATATGGGTAATAAGATACTTTATACATCAGGGATGCAACCATTGTCCATAGTGTGAAGCATTTCTCCCAGTCAAGAATCATTGTGGGTTTGGAAAACCCTGGTCTATTTCATGCCTATAGAGTTATATTGGAGATGGTTTAAGTTTCTAGTTTTAGTTTCTCACTTACTATGAGTCATTTTAAGAGGATTGATGGTCTTATTTTATGTTAGTCCCATTTTTGTGGCATGTATGTGGCTATTTATACTGTTATCCTTTCATGAATCAGTTTTTGTTTTTTGAGGTGTGTGTTTGGAGATATCTATGATGGTGGAAATAAATGATTTTATATTATGTTATTTTTATCTATTTAGATCGAGTTTCTTTTCAGGGTTTTCCCATTATGTTGGGGCCTTAGTTAATGTGGTGAATTTCTAGTTATAGTGGAAACGTTTTTTAGTTTTTATGGAGAATTTTGGTTTACCTTGTGTTGGTAGTTCCCATGTTGGTCACCCCAAGGTGGTGTTATTGGGATTTTTAATTTAGGTCATGTTAGTTAGGTTCTTTTGTGGGGAAAACCATCTCATATACTCTCGTTGTTATTTATGTTGTATTTTTCTCTAAAATGATTAGGTTTGACTTGTGAATCAAAGGGTCACCTAAAGGTAAGAGGTTTTGTTCGTATTATTCAGTTTTCTGATTGAGTTTTATTTATCATTTGGTTGGATGAATTCATGGGGGATAAATTGTTTTTCAAGGGGATAATTATCACACCCCAACCCTAGAATTATTTTGTTTTAATCCTTTCATGGATTTGGATCTTTTTCTTGAGGTTTAGTTTTAGTTCCATGTATGAAATTTTGAGTTTTGGATGTTTTTGGGTGCTTCCTTGGTGACAAATATTAATTTTGGTGTTTCCAATAGGTGGAGCATGGTTTAAACACATTTAGATGAAACCATACACCCTTTCCCAGGAAACTGTGTGTTTTATGTTCACAAAGGAAAGTGGTGACCAAATGGTTGGTGCACATTTTTTAAAATAGTGTTGGATATCCATGAAACATTTTCTCTTAGAAAGTGAGTGGTGCATGGTTGGAATATATTTTGGAAAACTGTTCCACCAAATTGTGCGATTTTCCCATGTCATTAATATTTGGAAATTACCTCTTGTACACTCCTATGTTTTAACCCTAATTATGGTTTATCCTTTATTGATCGACCAAGGCACACCCTGGGAGATCCTATGATTCCCTATGTTTTTTCTCCTTTCCCCATGGATGCATGTTGAAGGTTATAAGGTGTGTTCTTCACGGATTTTGATCAATTTCCTCCACTTTTCTCTTTTTATCTCTTTTTTTTTGTTTCCCTTGGTGGGGTTCCATTCTGGTCGTTCCTTAAGGGTTAGGGTTGATGTGTGGGTTGTTTTACTAGGATATTAGGGTGTAGAGATTGTCTCTCATGATTGGTTCTTCCTTTTCCCGAAGATTCATTGTGTTCACACATCATTGATGTAGGTGTTTCCATCCATTTCTTTTCCATAACAGTTCGTTGATGCTTATTATTTCCATCAATGCTTTAAAATGTAATAATACTTCTCTTGGGGTGCTGGAATGAATTATTTTGGTGGTTTTTGGATAGAAAATGAGTGTGATAATGGTTCTATAAAGGGTTCCTTTTATTATGACTACATTTTCACAAGAGCCTCAACCTAGTTGGCGATGACATAGCAAGTGCATCCAAGAGACCGGAGATTAAAACCAGGTAGAGATATATTTCTAGATTACTATAGTAGTACTATAGAAGGTATCGTATGAGGTACTATTCATTATCATATCAACCATTACTATTCATACATTTGGGACTTCAGGCCACCAGTTTGGTATTCAGGTCCTTCATGTCCTTCGGGACATCCATGGCATTTGGTCCCATTAGGATTCTGGGCCACTGAAGGGGCTTCGGGCCACCTCAAGGATTTCGGTCCACCTCAAATTGTGCATAATAGATGTGGCAGACTTA
Source organism: Viscum album (assembly GCA_963277665.1). NCBI lineage: Eukaryota > Viridiplantae > Streptophyta > Magnoliopsida > Santalales > Viscaceae > Viscum > Viscum album. The sequence goes on along the minus strand of OY728163.1, from coordinate 1,423,946,923 downwards.
ACAAGGAGCAGACTCCAGATGAGGATTTAGAGAAGGAATACTCACAATAGAATAAGCTAACATATGTGGATGAAATAGAGGGTATGGAATTGCCATTGGGACCAGTATGTGCTTGCACGGGAAGCCTAGCCGAAAATCCATGCAAAGTAGGAGAGCTGATATCATGATGTAGAAGCTAGGGAGGAGAAAATCAATGTAGTTATAGTCTAGATATTTCCTCTATGAAATTTGGGTCATGTAATCTCTAAGCCTATGGGCCTTGTAAGGGTTCCCCCTTATCCCTTGAAAGGGGGTTATAAAAAATCAGTAAAAAGAAGTATTTTGAGCCATTCCAGCTAATTATGACTACATTTAATTGATCACTAGGTGTTTGATACGATGTTAATTGATCTTTTAAATTAAAATTGGTAATTTTTTGTGTTTTTTATTTGATTAATTTTTCTTAATATGGTTGGATTGTGAGTTTTGTGTTGTATGTGGAATTGCAAGCCTTTTATAGTGTGGTGATTATGTGTCTCTTGGTGGGGCTTGTTGAAAAAAAGTGATGCTTCTATAAAAATAGTGTTTTACTGTCGATTGAAGTGCGTAGGTGTTGGAAAATAATTTCCTAAAAGAATTTATTATGTTATAAGTATGCCTCTTCATTGTTCTTTATAAATGTATTTTATAAATTGTGTGAAAAATTATAAATTCGTTTTAAAATGGATTTGGTTTCTTAAATATGTTTAATGTGGGTTTTATAAAGGTAATGGGTTTTTTGGATAATGAGATTCTTTGTTTTTTACCGCAAATGATTTTTTAAATTGTAATGTTAATGTGAGGAATGCTTTAAAATGGATTTGGTATGTTTATAAATTTGGAGAGGGGATTTTCCCATGGAAATATTTGGATATCTTATGTTCTCAATTTATTGTGTTTTCCAAATGGATTTCATGAGTTCTGAAAATGGTGTACATGTAACACCCCATGATTTCAAAGTAAATAATATCTTTAATGTAATTTAATAGCTTATATTTCATGCAACACCGACTTGACTTGTGTTATTGGTAAGATTGAGTTTGTGCAAAACAAAACATTAGTATTATAATTATTTAAACAATATATTTATTTATCAGTTATATATGATGATATGAATAGTTATATATAAATTTTAAATTATATTTATAATTTTTTCACTTAAATAAATCATATTTATAATGAAATATATATGTTTTGTTAAAATTGTTATATATCTAGAAAAACTATTTTCTTAAAAGAACTACATTTATTTCCTTTTGAGAAAAATAAAAAAAAATTAATTTTAGAGTATTCTAAAAAATTGAATTTGTTAAAATTGACTTCATTTTTTAATTTGGAATATCAAAATAATCTTAGGGATAATTTTTTGTATATTTTTGAAAACATTAAATTTTTATGAATAGTGAAAAATATTGTATAATGCATAAAAATGACTTTTTCATTTAAATAATTCTTTTAATTAAATTTTATCTTCATGTAAAAAGAGATATGGAATACATATATCAGTCCAATATAATTCATTTGAGTCTTTTTATAATAATATTGGATTTTTAAATTTTTATTGAACCTTTTATGGTCTTTTACCCACCGTCTAGGCACATTTTCAAATTGGCATAAAACATAAATCTACTCTTTTTGGTTGTCATCAGTATATAAAATTTGGTTCAACATGATGAAAATAATTTTATGTGAATAGTAACTTTTGAATTTTATTTACCACGTTTAAAAGTAAATAGGGTAATTAAAGGTAGAAATAATACTATAATAATATTAAATTACCCCAAAACAGGTCCTAATTATATTTTATAAGTGTTTTTTGACCAAAATAAACCTTATGGAAAAAATAAGATCCTTTTTGATCCCTTTGGGTTAGATTAGGACATTTATTGTATTCTATTTAAAGGAGAGTTAAAAGTGTTAAATTCAACTTTCAATAACTAAAACATTTTTAATATAGGGTTATACATAAGATAAACTCTAATATAAATCTTCATTATAAAGATAAATATATTTCCTATATCGTGGTATTTTATATATAATTTTTATACATTAGATAATTAAGTTTATTTATGACACAATGATGATGCAGTAATTACCTTTTTAATGAATGTCTAAAATAATTTATATTATAAATATTAAAATAAATGTAAATTGAAACTTTTAATGACATAAAATAATTTTATCAAAGAATATGACATGTTAGGGTTTGTTAAATGTTTTTTGAAGTAATCCAGTTTTTCTGAAATTATCAAAAAAATACTAAATACTGTCCAAATACACATAAATGAGTTTTTAAAACAAATAATATTTCATTAAATGATGTAATATTCCTAAAAATTTATGTTATTGATAAATTACTTAGATAATGATAGATATTTCATTAATGAACCAATTTAGGTTCTCAGGGCATTTTATATTATGTTTATTAACCATGTAATATATAAATACGAGAAGAGATGGTAAGTGTTAAACTATTTGACCAAGAGTAAAATCAAAAGATATAGTTAAAATGGTGACCTAAACATGTATAAAATCTATTGTACTAGATTATTTGGACCCATACCCCCCTTATCCAAGAAATAAATTCATTTTGATCTATTAAAAACCGAAAATTATTTTTATAATAAATTAATATTTCAAGCTCTTCCTAAAGTTTCCCTCACCTCTCTTATAAAAGGGTACTACCCTTATATAAAATCCATAACTCCAAAACCATTTTTATCATCCAAATCGTGCTCAAATATCATAAAAACTACCCTCACTTATACTTATATGAATTAATTTGATCAAAAGGCAATCTTGAGAAGCCCTTTTTTTTCAAATCAAAAGGAAGCACTCGAAGAAAAGATAATTATTTCATCACCTCTTTCAGAGTTATTTTCTTCTTCCAGTCCCTCTTTCATTGTTGATTCCATAAAAAAATCCAGTACATTCTACATACTGTGATATTATTATAAATATTGTGAAACCTAATTTATTATTCTCTCGATCCTATGAATGACAAAGTCACCATACGTACGTACGTACGACTTACCATCTCTACGTCGTGGTGTAGTTTGTTATTCAACACTTAATTATTTTGATGGGTATAATAAGGAGTATAATTGATGTAAATAATAAATATAACACGTTAATTATTATTTATATATAATATAACATCTAGTTATATATTATTTCATCATCAATATAATGACATTATCGCTTGTGCGTATGTATGGATTACCATCTCCACGACGTGATGAGATTTCATTCCCCATCGTAACCATTCAAGAATAATTTTCATTTGATGATTAAAAATAATGTTTAATAATTTAATAACCTTATTTTTAAGAATTAAATAAAACCTATCCATAACAAATATGACATATGTTACAAAACATATAAAGGAAAATGATTTGGTTAACACCCGAAACAATGATACAACTAAAATATTTTAAACAACGCAACATTATAAGATCATATATGATATCATATTTCTGTATGTTGTTCTTCAATAATTTATTAAAAATTATTTAACCATTATAAATTAGGTTAATTTACACTTTTATAAGAAAAAATACAAGGTAAGGGGTTTTTATTTCACTTTTTATTCCCGTAAGATTCATGCTATATTTAGCACTATTTCCTTTTGTGTGGTATATGTAATTCCCATGATTATATTCTTGGTGTAATATAAATTAATTTATGGTTATTTACATATTCATTGTATGATCCTTCTTTAATGGTGTGTATGTTTCATAAGTTACCAATCTGTAAGGGAAATTCTAATTTCAATTTCCAATCATTGGGTTTTACACATACTTCATTGATTATTTCACTCCAAGATTATGTGCGAAATCAATATTTATTTATTTATGTAGTAATTTCCACTCCCAATTTTTTTTATATACTTTTTATACACATAATCACTCCCTTGATAAATTCTCAAGTCATTTATATGAACTTGATAAGGGTAATCTTATCTCAACTTCCACTCATTGAGTTAAACATATCAGTCATTGGTTTTTTTTATAAGAATATGTTTGAATGTTCTCTGATTTATTTACACTGAATATCCAATAATATTGATTGTATTTATAGTATTCACACATAATTACGTCATTGAATATTACTTAATCTAAGTATACTGTCTTTAAAAGGGATTTCATCTCAATTTACATTCCTTTGAGGCTTCTTTGTTATTATGCACCAATTCACTTTTATATGGTGTATATACTATCCTTTGACATATTATATCATGAATACCTTTATTATCTGGATATTATAATGTTTTGATTAATTTTATTTCTCAATTACTTGTATTCAAGCATCTCTCATTTTGTTAGGAACTCTTTAACTAAAATATCGTTAAAAATGTTTTAAAGATATATTTTTCTAAATCTTTCTCATTAATGTCCATGTTCTAAAAATGGGTTTAAGGATTTATTTTTTTGGACAAGAATTTCTTAAAAATTAATTTCAATGTTTCAATGTGTTATAGGAAAATTTGATTCAAACAAATCTTTTAAATGACTTCTTTGATAAATAGTGCGACTTTTAAATGCATTCAAGAAAAAGGTGATATTTCTATCAAATAGTTTTACTGATTATTTTTATATATATCAATATCCTACATTGTATTTTGTTTTTTTTGAGGTTGATTTATTATAATAAAATCTTCCATATTGTATTTAATGAGTTATGTTTGATTATGGATGTTCTATATTTATACCATTCATGGTTTGTGGTGAATGTATTGACATTTTTATGCTAGTTTTAATATGAGTGTTTAGATTATGTTTCACCCTTTTCATATAAGGAATTCACTAGACTTAGTAAGTGATGGGCAGGGCCTGATACAGCCCCTTGATGCCTCGGTAGGTCTAATGAGACAGACTAGTGTCTTGGCATAAGTCCTGGACAAAATTTATATTTAGGTTCTCAGCACGAGGAATTGAATTTGTTGTTATGATGCCCGAAATTATGCATTCCATCATTATAAGATTTGTTATTGATGTTACATGTGATTATTCTGCTAGTAAAATATTCATGTGAGTAAGTGAATGGAACTATTTGATATATATGTTCCATATTATGATGAGGTTTATGTTTAAAGGGCTTGTGTTTTAATTTTATACCTTTCCATAAAAGTTTAAGGTTATTTATGATAGCTTCTGATATATTGTTTATCCTTACTGAGCATCTGAGATCACCCCATTATTATGTTTTTTTCCCAGGATTCCAATATGTGTATTATTAATTATATGTCGGTTCAATTTAGTATTATAATTTCATTATCAAAGGATTACCTATGTTGTATTTTATTTTTAAAATTTTAATTTGATGTTCATGTATGTAATCTATTTTCTAAGACTGTTAAACTGATCGGTCCTTCGGGACATAATTCCTTATAATGATTCTAATGTTATGTAATAATAAACTGAATATGGGTAACTAGGTTGGGGTGTTACAGTTGTTATCATAGGAAGTTTAATACAAACCTTGGGAACTAGATTTAGAATAACTCAGATTAGAGAACATTACCCTAAGATAGGTTTTTTGTATTAGTATAGAAGAACATCCTATAATTTTGGTAACATAATATTTTTTTGTTTTCAAAGCAATTAATCCCTATCTGGATACTACAAGTTGAATTTGTTCTGGAAAATATGTTCATAGTAGTAAAAAATCTGACAAGGAGTTTCAGGCATTACCCGGGGTATCCTGGTACATGGAAACATGCCTTACTATGCACCTGGTTTGACACTCTTAGGGTATATTCTTAGGAAAATTCATATTTTCATTACCAAATAATTTAAAAGATTTTAATATAAGATAATAATAAATAAACTTGGTTAATTTATTGTTTTTTAGATTTAAAATAAGGTTTCATGATATTCTCTAAATGATTTTATGACTAATGTTACTAAAACTATGCTTTCTGGTTTTAGATAATGGCTGGATTCCAAAAAATTCATTGTAACATCGAACATGATGTTCAAGGTGGGAATGGTGGTGGAAATGAGGAACATGGAATGTTGATAAGAGTAAAAGATATTGTGTTCATGCTGAATCATTTTTACAAAAATATGATAAAGAATATATACATTAACCAACTCCCAAAGATAACAAAGAAGAGAAATTCATTGAATGATATTAGATTCTTCAGTGGAGACCATGGAGAATATAAAGTTAAACTTCCATTATGCATGAAATGTTGAAGGTGACACCCAAGAAAGTGTCTCAATAGAACAATTAAATGATTTATGTTTGGGAAAAGAGGACAAAAAGTAATTAATTGCCAATAAAAATGATGAGTACTATGCAAGAAAATAAAAATGATCCTAAGAATCTATTTATAGTAATTTTTCATAAATATAGGGTACTAGGGAATTAACCGAGTCATTTTTTTATTCTATCGGATAACCAACAGGTCATGGAAGAACCTATGTGGAAATAAATGGATGGCGAAATGTTTAAATTTTTTAATGCTCTTTGTTGATGGGATTATTTTTTAAGGCATTTATCTTGTATATATAACCTTATAGTTTTCTTATGAAAAAATTATATTTGAGGAATAATTATATTTTATTTTCTAAATATAGTTATAAATAACCACATATGTATATATGATCCGTGAATTTGAGTCAATTATAGGTTATTACATTCTGGTATGATAATGATATGTATGAGATAACAATTGTGGTTAAAATATTTTATGGTTATTATTTAAGAATTTGTCTCATTTTTTAGAATGTTGTAAAATTATATTGTTTTTGAAAAAGGGATAACACGCAGACCATGTGACAACTCGTCGCATGGGACAAAGCTACGGGAATCAAACCCACAACCATAGTGCGATATGGATTTATCGCCTACCACTGGACTACGTGAAGTCCCTGGTTAGTATGACTAATTCATTTTAGATAAATGATTTTATGGATCAAGAATATGTTGATTTTGGGAACTTATGATTTATAAAATGGATTTCCTTAAAATAGGAAAAATATCGTGATTAAATGATAAATGTTATTTTTAAGGTTTCCACTCTTTTAGGAACACTATATGCCTAAGAAAAATATAATACTATGGTATATTATTTTAGGAGTAATGGTGGATATTTATTTTGGAAGAATATTTGTATTTTTTTTAGGACTTATAGTGATTTGGGTTATTTGTGGAAATTATTAACATATCATATAAAATATGTGATTATGTTAATTACTTTTAAGTATGTAAATTTAAGAGTAGTCTATGTTATTTGGAGATAAATGTTAATATTTATCAATGAAGACTATGTGATCAAATAATTCAAAATTTTGGGTTTCAATCTTAGTTTGGATTATTTTGAAGCATTTTAAGGACAATTGTTTATTTAATGGTCTTTGTTGAACATTTGGTATTTTTTGTTTAATTTTGGAGATTAAGTGTATTATTTCTTTTTGCAAAGGATAATCCTTTTTGTGGATCATCTGATCTTGTACTTACCATTTTGGTTTTGGTTCATTTATAAATATATGAGAAATATATAGTTCATAATTTTTGGATTATGTGATTCTCTTGATGTTGAATTTAGCACTTCAGGTGTGACCAATTCATTTTTAATAGTCAATTTTTTAGTGAAAAGATGAGTTTGTGGTAGAAATTAGTTAAAGGATAAAACTCTACTTATGAAGTATTCTTTTTTTTCTTATTATATGATGAAATTAATTCCTAATATTTAGGGAAAAGATATTAAAACTAAAAAAAATTATCCTAATACCTTATGTATTTTGGAACTAATTATATTTTAAAACATCAAATATTTTTGGATTTAAGGCCCTCAATTTTACATTTATTTTTCACATGTTTGTGATTTATGACCTCAATCACTCCCTATAAATATTTTCTTTTTCCTGTAATTATATATCACTAATTTCCAACAATGATCTCCTATTTTAAATCATAATTTGGTGGTGAATTATTCATTTCCATTTCCCTTTTATTAAGACTAAATTTTATGAACTATATTTCTTATGTGGGTTTTCCATAATGGTATTTTCTATTTTCAACCTTTTATTGTCGAAGGGAAATTTAAAATTGTGAGGACACAATTTATTGAAATAGGGTAGAATGTAACACCCCATAATTTCAAAGTAAATTATCTCAATAATGTAATTTAATATCTCATATTTCCCACAACAATGACATGGCTTGCGTTATACACAAGATTGAGTTTCTACAAAACAACACATTAGTATTATAATTATTTAAATGATATATTTATTTTTAAATTAAATATTTTAATGTTAATATTAAAAAATAAATTTTATTTTTTATTTATAATGTTTTACATAAATACAACAAATTTATAATGAAATGTATAAGTTTTGTTAAAATAGTTAAATATTTAGAAAAACAACTTTTTTAAAAAAGATACTTTTAATTCATTTTGTGATCAATAAAAAATCAATTTTAGACACTACTAAAAATTTAATTTTGTAAAAGAGACTTCATTTTTGAATTAATAATATCAAAATTAGATTAGGGTGAATTTTTGGTATTTTTATGAAAACATTCAATTTTTTATGAATAGTGAAAATACTGCATAATATATAAAAACCAACTTTTTTATTTAAATAATTATTTTTAATTACAATTTATCTTAAATTCCAAATAGATATATAATACATATATTAGTAAAATTTAATTCATTTTTTTCTTTTTATAATAAGATTGGTTATTTAAAATTTTATTGAACTTTTTAGCGTCTTTCACCCACCTACTTGGCATATTTACAAATTGGCATAAAACGTAATTTTACTACATCTTTGAATTATATTTAAAAAATATGATAGGAATGGTTTTCATCATTATTTAATATGTGGTTCAATAGGATGAAAATATTTTTTGGTGAATAATAGCTTTTGAATTTTAATTACCACAGTTAAAAGTAAAAAAGGGTAATTAATGGTTGAAATAATACATTAATAATATAAAATTACCCCCACACATGTCCCAATTCAATTTGATAAGTGTTTTTAGACCATAATTAACCATAGGAAAAAAATAAAATCCTTTTTTATACCTTTGGGTTAGATGAGGATATTTATTATATTTTATTTAAAGAAGAGTTAAAAGTGATAAATTCAAATTTTAATAACTAAACTATTTTAATATAGGGTTATACATAAAATAAATTCAACTGTAAATATTAATTAGAAATATAAAAATATTTCCTACATCATTGTATTTTATATATAATATTTAAGCATTAAATAATTAAATTTATTTATGACATATTGATGATGCAATAATTACCTTATTAATGAATGATTAAAATAATTGATATTATAAATATTAAAATTAAATTAAATTGAAATTTATGATGCCATAAATAATTTTCTATGATAATATGACCTGTTAGGGACAATTAAATGTATTTTTTTCTATGTAATCATGTTTTTATGACTTAAAAAAACAAATACTAAATAGTTTCCAAATTGACATAAATGAGTTTTTAAAAAAAATACTATTTTATTAAATGATATAATATTACAAAAACTTTATGGTTCATCCAAAGGACTTATATAAGGTTATATATGACATTAATGAACCACTTTAGGTTATCTTGGCATTTTATAGTAAGTATATTAACAATGTAATATAAAAATACAAGAGGACATGATAAATGTTAAATTATTTAACCAAGAGATAAATCTAAAAGATAAGGTTAATATGGTGATATAATACCATTTAAAACCAATTTTTTGAGATTATTTAGACCAATAACCAACATAGAATCGAAATAAATTCATTTTGAGCTATTAAGAACCGAAAATTATTTTTATAATAATTTAATATTTCAAGCTCTTCATAAAGTGCCTCTCACATCACTTATAAAATGGTACTTCTCTTATCTCAAATTCACACCTCAAAATCCATTAGTCTTGGAAAACCCCTGATAGAATATCCTCCCAACTACCCTCACATCAACCTAGAGGCCATTCTATGAATAGAAAACTGGCCTATATAGCCTTTTTGTTCAAAACTAAAGGAAGCACCTGAAAAAGAGGTAATTATTTCATCACCTATTTCAATGTTATTCTCTTCTTCCACTTACACTTTATTTGTTGTTTCCACACAAAAATAATAAATTAGGTACATTATACATACTATGATGTTATTATAAATATGGTACAACCATATTCATTATTCTATCCTTCCAATGAATGAAAAAGTCACCATATGTGTGTACGTACGGCTTACCGTCTCCATGTCATGGTGTAGTTTGTTATTCAACAATTCATTATTTGGATGGATATAAAAATGAGTATAATTGATTTAAATAATAAATATAACATGTTAATGATTCTCTATATATAATATACTAGCTAGTTATATACAATTTCACCATAAATAGAATGATATTATCGCTCTTGCGTACGTATGACTTTCCGCCTCCATGACACGATGACATTTCATTCCCCATCGTAACCATTCAAGAATAATTTTCATTTTATGATTAAAAATAATTCTTAAAAAAGTTAATTTCATTATAAATATGAATAAAATACATCCTATCCATAACAAACATGACTTATGTACCAAAACATATAAAGGAAAATGAATCGGTTAACACTCGAAATAATGATACTACAAAAATATTTCTAACAAATCAATATTAGTGGATCATATATGATATAATATTTATGTATTTTATTCTTGTATAATTTAATAACAATTATTTAACCATTATACATGATTTTAACGTACCCTCGTCTATGGAAAAGTACAAGGTAAGGGGTTCTCTTATCACTTTTTATTCACGTAAGATTCATGCTATATTTTCCACTATTTTCTTTTGTGTGGTGTATATAATGACTATGATTGTATTATTTGTGTAATATAATTTAATTTATGGGTATTTACATCTTAATTTTATGATCCTTTTTTTATAAGGTGTATTTTTCGTAAGTTACCAAATCGGTAAGGGAAATTCATATTTCAATTTCAACTCATTGGGTTATACACATAAATCATTGATTATTTTAATCCAATATTATGTGTGAAATCACTATTTATTTATTTATGTAGTAATTTCTACTCCCTTTTGTGTGGATATAATTTTGATACACTTAATCACTCTGTTGATAAATTTTCTGTTCATTGATATGAACTTTATAAGGGTAATCTTAACTCAATTCCCATTCATTGAGTTTAACATCCAAGTCATTGGTTTTTTACAAGAATACGTGTGAATGTCCCCTAATTTATTTACAATGAATATAAAATATTATTGTGTGTATTTATATTTTTCACACATAATTATTTTATTTATTAAACCTTAATATAATTATATGGTTTTATAAGGGGTTCTCTCTCAATTTACATTCCATTGAGTCTTCTTTGTTGTTATGCAACAATTCACATTTATATGGTGTATATTATTTCCTTTGAAATATTATTTCTAGAATACCTTTATTTTTATGATATAATAATGTTTTTATTATTTTTATTCAGGATTATCTCATTTGGTTATAAACTCTTTAACTAAAATATCATTAAAAATGTTTTAATGATTTATTCATCTAAATCATTATCATTAATGTCCATGATATAAAAATCGTTTTAAGGATTTATTTATATATAAATGAATGTTTTAAGAATTAATTTCAATGTTTCATAGTGTTATAAGACACATTGATTCAAAAATATCTTTTAAATGACTTCTTTGATAAATAGTGTGACTTTTAAATGTTTTTATGAAAAAAGGGGATATTTCCCTCAAATATTTTTAATGATTATTTCCATCTATATAAATATCCTTAAATGTATTTTATTCTTGATTACAGTTTATTTATTATAATAAAATCTTCCATATTTTATTTAATGGGCTATGTTTGACTCTGGATATTCTATTTTTATACCATTCATGGTTTGTTGTTAATATATTGTAATTCCATATGATAGTTTTAATATGAATGTTTATTTTATGTTTCAGCCTTTTTATATGAAGAATGTATTGGACATAGTAAGTGTAGGTTTGGATTTATATAGTCCCTCAATTAATCTTTATGTATCATGAGACAAACTAGTTTCTGGAAAAAAGGCATGGAAAAATTTATATTTAGGGTCTTGGAAAGAGGCCTTGAAATTGTGGTTAATGTATCAGGAATTATGCATTCCATCATTATAAGATTAGTTATTGAGGTTACATGTGATTATTAAACTAGTATAATATCCATGTGGGTAAGTAAATAGACCTATTTTATTTATCTTTTCCATATTACACATAGTTTTATGTTTAAAGGGATTGGGTTTCAATTTTATACATTTCCATAAAAGATTATGATTATTTATGATAGCTTTTGCTATATTGTTTATCCTTACTGAGCATATGAGATATTTCCTTTCTTATGTTTTATTTTACCAGGATTCCAAGACGCGTATTAGGATTTATATTCAGGTTTAATCTTGTATTATAGTGGTATTATTAAAGGATTATATATGTTTTATATTATATTTTAAATTGTAATGAGAATTTCATGTACGTAATTTATTTTCCAAGAATGCTAAACGGATCGGTCCGTTGGGACTTATTACGTTTTAACCATTCCAATGTTATGTAATAATGAACTGACTATGGGTTACTAGGATGGGGTGTAATAGTAAAGTCCCACTTGGAACATTCTTTATTATTTTCTGTTTTCAGTTCAGTTGGGATTTTTTTAAAAAAAGTTTGGTTGGAAGGAATTAATGTCCTAGTGGGTGCATTGTGTTTTTTTGAGAAAGTTTATTTTTAAGTTATGGTATGTGGAGGCCTGGTTGGAACTTTGTGTTGTCTTTGAAAATTTGGTTTGAATTGATGCGATGTAAATGCTCGATTGAAACATTTTGATGTTTAAGAAATTGGTTTTATAACCTATGTGATGTTTTGTCTTGGTGGGAATCCTGGCATGTTTTAGAGGATAGATTTACAAATTGGGTAGTGTGATGGACCGAGTGGTATTTTAAAAAGATTTTGAAGTGGTTTTGATTTTGTAAAATGGTGGTTTCCATGTAAGATTTAATTTTTGGATAAACATTATTTTGAAAGAAATGGAATTTCATATCTGTTTTCAATGACTTGGATTATGTTAGAGACCACTAGACATTCAGATCGGAAACACTCTAGTGAATCATGCATGAGAACACTATTTTTATTGAGACTGCTAGACCTTAGGATGTGTTCCCCTCTAGTGGATTGTGTATATGAACATTGTGGGATATTGATTTTATAACATTTTTTGCCTATTATTATTATTATTATCCTAGTGTTCCTATGCATCATCTAGAGGGTCGAGTGATGGTTTCATTTCGATCTTGATTAAATGTATTGATACCCCTTGGGCATGATGGGGCCATGTATGGTGTTCCACTGGATTGGATGGTTTTAGAGAAGTCAATTGGTTATTATCTATGGTGTTGCACCACACACTGGCAGGTGAGTCTAAACCAAGTATATCAAAGGATTAGTTCTTGAAATGTTTCATAAATACCCATGATTACATTCTATATGTTCTATTTATTTCTACTGGATATTGATATTATCCCCTCTAGTTTACCCTAATTTGTTTTGTTTCCTTAAATTCTGCTTAGAAATGTCTTTCTCTTGGTAAATATTTTTTTTTGTTTTGGATTGGATTTTGGTTTGTGAAGATGTTCTTTAAAAATAAATATATGTGTGTTATTTTGAAAAGGGAAACTATGTAATGATTTTTTAGTCTCTTGAAATTATTAGAAGAATTTTTTTCATATATATATTATGAACTAGTTTATTTTGACTATTTCAAGAATGGAAATTCATGGAATCTAGGGTGATTTCCAACTGAGATATTTAAGATCACACCCTAATTATGAAACTCGGTGTTAATAAACCCAAGATTTTTTCAAGTTTAGGTTTCTAGTTCAATAATCCCATTGAAGCAGGTTGTTCTTTTGGTTGGTGTTGACAAAGATGTAATATTGAGATTTTTCTAACATGGTTTTGTCTCAGTTATGTATTCAATTTATGTTTTGTTCATCAACTGTTGTATCTATTTTGGTTTTTATATATATTGATGTTCAGTTGTTAGCTTTTTAATCTTGTTAATTTTTTGTTATTTTTATCCTAGATGTGTGGGAAGAAATAATTTCCATTTAGATTATTTTCATTCCTATCGTTAGTTTCAAACCCATGGGGATTGAGAATGACCTTCAGTCTTGGTCTCGGGCTGGGTTAGGTATCGGTTTGGATGGCATCTTAGCATGGTTTAGAAGAAAATGTGGATTTCCTTGGTAATTTATGTATGCATAACTTCATATCATAGACATTACAATTTTTTAAACTTCTAGATTAGAGTCTTAATATTTTTACAAGCATCCAACCCCATCATAGTCAACAATATGTTTTCCTAGTTGATAGATATGATTAAGAATATATGATATATATTAAAAAATAATTTCATTTGAATTTGAAGGTTCTAATCATAGATAGGTACACATGAATCCTTTTTCATGATATCAAATCTATGTAAATTATAAAATTAGTGTCACATTATCTAAGTATTTTAATATTGTATCATCAGGAGTACAATTCCAATTGGTTCTAGGGAACTAAGTCCAATAGACTCAAATGTATATTTGAGAAAACTAATAACTTAGGGTTTTTTTATTTCACATGATAAACATACTATATTACAAGGTATGGTTATAGCTTCATGGCCCACCACATTCTTCTATTAAAAATATTCTTATTGTGACATCACACCTTTGATAAACTACTTTAAGAATTCATATCACCAAGTATTTACCATTTTTTCCTATTATTTATACTTGGAACATTTATAATAAGTAGTTATAATATTATAATATCATTTTCCTTTTCTATCATTGTAAAAATACAAAATCTAGATCAAAACAATTCTAAATTGCTTATTAAGATTTATTAGAAGCTATAACATACTTATTATATTGTGATATGATAACCACTACCTACAAAAAGTTCACATTCTTATTACTTGAACCTTATTATTACATCTGATCAAATTTTTCATATGGAAAAGCAGTAATTTATCTCCTTGGTAATATTTATTCTCAATTATCCAAAACAAGGAACTCATCAAATGTACTTTCCCAAATATTTTCAAATAGTTGTGATTGATTCTCAGAAAAATTCTTGTGGTTTGATTTTATATTAAACCATAATGATATTATCATAAGAAATAATAAAAAATAGCACATATCATGGAATATCTGATAAATTCTATATCTCAAGCATATATAATTCTATTCACTATCCGAATACTCTCATGATATTTTAGACATCGACAATGATAGTTTTCATTCCATGTGACATAGGTAATAATTTGATCATGAATTGTTCCATCTTGATTTTTATATACCAAAAATATATATATACTATGAAAATCTCTAAGAGACCAAATTGTTCTATTTTTCATAGATATTGTTCCCAAGAACATGGGGTCTTTAAATAGGTCGTTCTTAGAGAAATAAAATTTCTTCAGTGTTAATAGTCTAAACGGATTAATATTTATTTTCCATATGTTATTTATATATTTTACATGGAAAACCAAAGCACCCTCACTAACAAATTGTGGAAATATGACTCTTTTTTTATTATTAATAAATCAAAACTCTCTCATAGATTCATTAAATTAATATTCCATGATCATAATGACTTCTTCAATCCATATATAGATCTAAACTATATCAAAACCTTACTGAAATTTATTCATTGTCCCCAAACCTATTGATCACATAATATAGAAATGATCCATAAGGTTTCCTTCAAAGAATATTATATTGAAATAATTTTTCACAATATAATATTTTAGAAGGTAACTATTAAAACTATAAACTTAATGAATTTATTATGACAATCGATAATAGTTTTCATAAACAATTATGCATATACATCACTTGAAACCTTTAGAATACAATGAAGATTTATTAGTAACATCCTATTATATATATTTATAGTTTATTCATTCAATACCCACCAATATATTTATATAAACCAATGAATTGACATAAAAATATAACTAGATTTCATTTTTTTTTCTTGTTGTAATTATTGATTTTATCAGTCACATTATCATGACCTTTGTTCATTTCTTATAGAAGATGGTCAAAATATTGAATTCACTTTAGCTAAACCTCTATTTTAATTGTTTTTTAACAAAAAATATTTGTTTAGATACCTGGATAATTTCCTCTAGTTTTTTTAAATAATTTGTTTTCATGAATTATAGAGATCCATTCATTTTTAAATGTAGAGTGCCTTTATTCCAGATCCACATACATTTTTTTTATTTATTGTGTTTGGATAGATTTATATATGTGTGTGATGTTTATTTCTAAGATATATTATTCTATTTTATTTCTTCTTCATCATAAAATAAGAAAAATTTGCAAGATATACTAGAAACTACACTTATTTCATCAATAGACATATATTATTCTTTTTATTGTGGTATTGAATCTTATTCCTCTTCTTCTAAATTTAACAACATGGTTAAGGAACGTATAGTGATGAAACTAATCTTTTTGTTTTTTGTATGATAACACATATATTGATGAACTACAAAAATATTATATCAATTATTGTAAGTACCTCAAATTCCTTAATCGCATGAAATTATTTCGAGACCTCTTAACTTTTTTTCCATATATGAAATATTATGTCCCTTCATTTATTCCATCAATGATACAATAGGAATTTAAAATTTAATAACTATATGAGTACATGTAAATTTTATGATCATGATGACTCATGTTATGGTTCAAATTTATCTCACTATAACACCCTTAATTATTTCATGAATGATGAGTAACAACATCATGATATTTTGTCTTTAATGATTGAAAAAATTATTATATTTATTATTTAGAATATTTCATATTCTAGAAACTCAATATCAACATAAGGATAAAAAATCATATTTTGTGAATCTTTATAAATGAATCATCATATGTGATCAACTTATATATGGATCTCCTTACATCGATGATGATCATGTGAGTGCCCTTAAATTATTGGGTCATTCTTGTATCCTCATGAATTTATACACTTATATCCCTCAAGAAATTAAATGGATATCCTTACATAAATATCAAGCTTCTAAGAGTTTCAAAATTTCATGAACATTACAGTGTTCTTAGAGTAACCATAATATGTTATTTGAAAAATTACTATGGTTTTTAATAATCATATGAGGTATTTATCCAACCTCAATAATAAATTGTATCAACCTTACAATTAATAGTATCAACCTTATTTATAATCTTTTATTAAACTTATAATGTATATACCACTTATCTCATCCTTATGGTGATGTGTATGAACATTAGGGTGATGGTTAATTCAACCTTAAAAAGGTAGTGTATCGACCTTATAAAATCCATACCTCTTTCATTCCTTGGCCATATATCTTCATGAATTTCCCAATTTCTTGAATAGTTTACTTATTAAGAGGGACATAAACCGCCAACTCATCCACTATTTAGAAACTTACAATAGCCATCAACTTTTGTAGACACCACTTTAATTAGTAGTACTATTCTATTAACATGATGTTTAAATCACAATATATAATCAAATGATTTTCCCACATCATCCTAGTACATTTTAATCAAAATAATAATAAACAATTATAATAATTATATGGATATATCTTTTTAGATTACGTTATTGACATATACATAGAGATAATAAATTTAGCATGCTGAGTACTCCATATAACTTTTCTTTTAAAAAAATATAATTGACCCAAATCTATATATAAATCAACAAATTAGAATCATATTAAAACCATCATTGAAATGTGAACTATAAAAACATGGATCCGAATGGAATAACATCATTTAACTCATCAAATATCCTTGAATAGATTCCACACATCAACTCTTAATAATTAATTCATCATTTATCGTATAAATAATTGGGTAAATATCATCAGTATTCATATTTTCCATCATATGAAAAGATGTACATGGATTTCAAGGAATCGCATGCATTAAATTTCAATTTTTCACTTGGAAGAGAAGTTAGAAACATTTATCACATCTAAATCACATGGTAAACCATTAATTGTCATGTAATCTTTATAATTAATTACACACCATTATTCTATTCTTGGGAACTCATTGATTCATTTCATAAATATTGGTAACATTAAATTCCCTTCCATGAAATAATTCATCAATATATTGAAATCGTGTAACTTCCCTTAATCCCATTGATTTTTATTTATAAAAAACACAACAAAAAATTAAATGTGTGTTCAACAAACAAATCCTTTTTATTTATTATCAACACATCCTAGAATATGTCATCTCAATATGTGATCTAGAAAAAATATTATTCTCTATACTTTATCATTTATTTTTTCCATTTTATTCTCACACCCTTCATTATAAAAACATAAAATATATATAATAATGTTTGATATCACTTCATACATAAATAATATTCCCTAAATCATCCCACACACATTCAACATGATCTATTTTTTACATTAAAAACTTGATGGTTTGATATTAACCTAAAAACTAACCAAAATATAATATATATGATACTAAATCATCAATATTACTATAATTAACTTAGAAGGAGTATAATTTTTCATAGGATAAAACCAAGTGTCGATAATGGATATCTTTATTCCTTATAGAATTATAACATAAGATCATTTATTCTCGTAAATACACATGTAAAAATCTTAAACTACATAAAATATATTATGAATTTATCCCTAAAATCTGATAAAATATCCAAATTCTATTATCATTGATAAAAGGAATTTATCAACCTTAATACTAGGATTTTTGTTGTTATAAATAAATTATTATGGGAACTCAAAAAGAAAAATTTATAATAATGGTTTTAAAGAACATTATATAATTTTTTTAGTATGGAATTAATAAGTAATAAAGATTCTGAAGTATAAAATCTCTCTAAAGGGTTTATCTCTATCATTACATCATCCAAGCATACCATTTCATTAGAGGTTATTTTGAGATACAATTGAAAAATCATACCAAAATGGAAACATCCTCATATCAAGAATATTAATTTCATACTACATCACTTCATTTATTATACTATTAAGAATAAGAATCATCATTTTTTATCACACTGAAAGAATAAAAATATAACACCAAAGATTGTGGAATAAGGTGAATCTATATTAGATCCCAAAATTTAGAAACAAAGACATGCATATTTTATCAACTATAATATTATTTATTTGTATACTCCTTCCATGAAATTTTTATTTATACATCATCTTTTATTTTTCCAATCAAAAATAACATTAAACAACATAGATTCCTCTCTAAATTATTTTTTTTTATTTTTCTATTTATCATGATCCATCATGGAATATACAATACTTTGTGTATTATTAATTCTTTTCTGGATTTATTCCTAGGATGGTGTGATTGATAAGCAATCCACTAAGTGGTTCTCAACCATATTGCACCTCTTACACAACTCCCTATAAGGTTTCTGACCATCAATTGTTGACAACCTATCATGAAATCCTTGTTCTTATTTAGGTGTAATAATTTTTTACTTTATAACTTTCATTCCATTCTACTTTATCTATTTTCTTGGATTTTTACAAATCAGCTGGATAGATGATCAAGTATTCCATGTGACTGTGCTCAGAGATCTATGTTCCTACACATTTCTTGTTTGTATAAATACTCAAAAATTCAATCTTTTAATTTTTAGTTTGGATCGATTACCCTTTTTTAGGATTTCTTCTTTTAACACATCCCTACATGGCTTGGTCGCATGTGCCCATGGTGTGTCCTCTTTTACTAAAATATAAACAGATGATCGTTTTTGGAATCACTTCCTTCTTCCACTTATTGTTCTTATTTTGATCAAATATTTTTCTTTTCTTATTATTCAAGGTTGAATCACTCATTTCCTTGGTCAGAATATTGAAAATATCTTTTTAGACATTTTTGTTGATTTTTTACAAGGTAGGTTTGTGTCTTATATTATGATTTATTATAGAGACACTACCCTGACATACATAGGAATTACATTACTTTTGAGAAATACTTAAAAAATAATACTAATAGATACCCAAAGTCCATAACATGGGGGAAAGAATCATTAAAACAGATTATATTGGATGCTTTGTAAGGCTAAACTATAGATATTTGTACGTATAATAATGAGCATAAGGGTATGAGAACATGATCATGAAAAATAAGAGATCATACCTTGCATATAAAAGAACACAAACATGAATCATGGAAAAAATCATGGAGATTCAAAAGACATGAATCATAAAAAAATAATGAATATAATACAAGAAAGAATAATATAGGAATAAACCGTGGAATTGAGTAAGACACATACACATATATAATGATTTACATAGTAGTGAATACATTGTATCCAATACTATATTAGTGGGAAATGTCCTTTACTAAGCTGGGTTCACACCCCATTCTAGCACTATATTGCTGAACTGATATCACTCTTCGTTCCAGCCCTGTAATACTGAACTGATTTCATTTCTCATTCCAGTCCCGTAATACTTAACTGATTTAATTTCTCATTCCATTTTATTAATACAAAATTGAGTTCATTCATACCATCAATATCTATCTCATGTGATATAAATCATTATCTAATGCATTGTAGGGATTTATATATCCCACCCATATCATAATAAAACCACACAAATATGTGTCACAAGATCATAAATAATAATATCATAACCCAATAAATAAAATGTGTATTATAAACATATAATCATATCATAACCAATGAAAAAAATATTTCTCTAAATCATTTAATCATGAACATAACATGTGAAAAGAATACTATTTGAAAATCATATAATCTGTGAAAGAGAAACGGGTTTCATAAACATCATGCCATCAAACCATAATCCATTCAGTTAAACAATAAGAATGAAAATATTGAATAATTTCCCCAAAAAGGTATGAGTAACAGCAAAAAATGATATATTAGATGAGAAATAATTTTTAATGGTCTTTTAAAAAAAATTCTGGAAGAAAATATATTTAATTATTTGAAAAATTATTTTTAAAATAATAAACATTTTGAAAACCATTTTCTTTGAAATAAGATATAAAAATTATAATTTAATATTTGAAACAAATAAATCATTGTAAAAATATTTTTTCCCGGAAAATGATATTCATGGATCAATATAAAGCATTTATAAAAACATGGGTTTTAAAATCAAACAGATTTTCAACCGAAGGGAGAAATACAATCACATTTTTTTAATTATTTTAAGTACCAATGGTTGGAAAAATGGAACCAACACAAGGTTTTATCATGAATAAAAATAATATAATTAATCTCTTGAGCGTTCTTGAAGGATGGATCATAATTATTCATCGTAAAAGTATAATCATTAACAATATCTAAAGGGATGATATTTTTTCAATAAACTCTTACCACTTGGTTACATGCGACCATGATCTCCATGTAAGAAAATGAAATTAAATGAAGAATAAAATATCATGAAAATAATGATATTAATTATGTGATAAGTAAAATTGGAAATATACACACCTCAAAAAATAATTTAGTTTCCTAACCAAATGTAACGCCCCGGTTCCAGGTGCCTCCCAAAGGTGCCTCGTACCTGATAGGTCACATGGTGTCAAGTTCATTTTCCTGAATTCTAAAGGATTCCAACTAGAAAATAGGGCCCTGGGTGTGATTGTGGGAAAAATATGACCTCATTGGAAGGGTAACACATCTAAAACCAATAGTAAATAGTTGTAGCAGAAGCATTAATACAAACATAGAAGTAAACAGCATATGAATAACAAAAATATAACAATTGGAGAAGAAATAAATGATGCATGCCACATGTTTCTAGGTAATATGAAAAAAAGTAACAATACTAGAAATAAAATACAAAATTGAATATAAAGAAAAGATGTAAACTCCTATAACATTGAAATCCTCTTCTTGGTCTCATTCTCTCTATCTCCAACAACAATCAAGTACCTAATGAAGAAGGTAAACTACCCATATATGTACCTGCAACCATATATTCTATTTGGGTCCAAAATAATGACCCAAATAGGTTGTGAGATGAATCAAAGTAGGCAAACAATAAAATATCTAGGCCTAACATTCAGTGAATATATATAGCAGGTAATATGCAGTAACAAAGCAATAAACTAGGATTTACTCAATGTAAACAATCCTACAGGTTTCAATTACATTCATTTACATTCGTTAATTATTCTATTCATTGAATAATGAAATATTGGGATCAAGCCTAAGATTTGTATCCCATGTGTAATATTACAAATAGACATCTCAAAAGACCATATAAAAAATCACATATGACTGAGTCCAAGCTTGTTCTTTGGCTTGGTAGTCCTGTCACAATTAATCAATCCTTCACAAGAAACCCTATGGGAATGTTCATACAATCTAACCCCTCTGGTTTAACATATCATTAATTAAATAATTAATAAATACCCTCAAATATTTAATAGTCTAACCCCTTTGGTCCCATAAATCACTAATAATTTATAAACAACCACATAGTTAGCTCTCATGATTGATACACCTTTTGTCTGTATAACAATAAAAAATCACAACGACCCCCTTGTAGCTCTCACAGTCATTACTCTATGGTCCTACATTCATTTAATAACAACCCTTTGGTTAGCTCTTACGGTCTAACCCATTTGGTCTATGACACAATGGAAGCTCTCACAGTCATTGCCTCTGGTCAACAGTAACAAAAATTATACAGAAATGATCCTACCTTGGGAAGCTCTCACAATCAAATCCCCTTGTCCATAAATTCAAAATACAAATCAAATGCATCTCAACTAAATAATAACTCCATCCTAAAAACACTAGGAATAGAAACAAACAGTCCTAACATGCTTTCTAGACCTAATGGCCAAATCAATAAAACATGGGAAGCACACCCATAATAAAAGAAAAAAACATAATATATAAAAAATAACCCACTCACAGTCAAACACACTATAGCAGGTATTAATCAGGGTAAAATTCCAAAATAGGCAATACCCTAAACATGGGTATTCATCACTTTAAGAATATATAATCCAAATATGGTCAAAAATGCACAAACCACTAACCTCAATATTTTACGATGAATACAATTTATCATCGGCCCTTCAATCATCCTAGAATGATGTATATATGAGGAAGGATTAAAAATGATCAACCTATAATAACTCAAGAGAGGGTAGAAATCAGGAAGATAGGCTCTAGGGAAAGAGAGCCTCACTGGTGGGAATCTAACGCACGTAGTGACATCTTAATCAGATATTGGTAGGAGGAACAAGAAGAGATCGATGTTTTTCAGTCGTTTTTTTCTCTGCTATATGAGACACAGGAAGAAAGGGATCATTATAGTGATTAGACAAGACCTCATTCCGATTAAAAAAATAAAATTAAAAGTACATGACGTGTTCATTTAATGTACATGTTGTGTAATAGGCTCAACCATCCCCCACTTTAGGTGGTCTTCCAAGTCACCCACACAAACATGTTCTCATCCATTACAAGGTCATTACACGGTTATGTGTAGCATATAAGAACACAACATGAACTCAATAGTACACGATGTGTACATAGAAATCTCCCCTTTCATCATTTTTATTAAAAAAAACTTGAAACAATGATCCATACCTGAAAGAAGATCTGAGTTCTTACAAAATTTCCCTTAAACAAATTCATCCCCGAATATCCCTTTGAATGGAGATGAAGAAGAAACATCAAACAACTCTAGCCACTATGATCGTATGTAGGCCTACCTCTCTCAAGTCTCTTCTTGTACTCACCCATGCTTTCATAGCACTCAAACCAGAGGAATAGACCGACTATGGTGATCCTTTATAATATGATCTACAATCTGAATAGGCTGCTCCTTGAAGGATGCATCCACCTCTAACATAACCCCCTCAGGTTAAAAAAAGTGAGATGGGTCTAAAAAGTAACATCATTGCTGAGAAAGATTAAAGAAATCTTGAATAGCCTAGTACCTCTGAGTTAACTACAACCGATAGGAAAATGGACCGACACTCTCCAAAACATCAAACAATTGAACGTATCTCGATGAAAGATTCCCCTGTCTCTTAATCCTCTTGTGTCCCATCATTGGTGTGACACCTAAGAAAACCTAATCTCCAACCTCAAACTCCAGAGCTCATCTCTGTCAATCTGCATAAGATTTCTAGTGGGACTGTGTAGTATGAATCATCTTCCGAATCAACTCCACCTGCTCAGTGGTCTCCTGGAAAAAGCGAGGTCCCAACATAGATTCCTCTTCTACCTCCAGCATATATAAGGGTGATTATCATGGCCTACTATACAAAGACTCGTAGGGTTCCATTTTAATCCTCCCCTGAAAACTATTGTCATAGGAAAACTACACTAGGTGTATGTGTCTCTCCCATAAACCCTCAAAATCTAGGACACATGCTCAAAGAATATCCTCTAAAACCAGAATCATGCGCTCCAACTGGCCATCTATCTAGGGATGGTAACCTTTACTTTGAAGTACCTATGTACCGAAATCCCTTGGTAGTCCCTAACAGACATGAGATATAAAGTGGATATCCATGTCTAAAATGATAGAATGGAGAAAACCCTAAAAACATACAATATATTAGATGTATAGCCTCCCAATATTTTCAGTGATGATGGTTTCTTTTATTGGAAGGAAATGTGAATCCATCGTGAGTCTGTCAACAATAACCCAAACAACATCATTCCTTCCAAGAGACCTCTATAAACCCATCCTGAAATCCATCGTGACATCATTCCATTTCCACTCGGGAATGGGTAACTATTTTAATAGCCCTATCAATCACTAATTCTCTACCTTCACCTATTCACAGGTGAAACATCTCATAAAAAAACAAGAAACATCCTTCTTTATACCTTTCCACCAAAACTAGAATTGTAGATCTCGATACATCTTGGTGACACCATGATGAATTGCCTAAACTGAGGAATAAAAATCCTGCATCCACTCCTCATGTATGTCTATTGACACCCATACACATTCATGAAAATGCAAGACCTCATCCTCTCCTACAGTCCACCCAGGAGTAGGGTCCTCTTCTAATACACTCTCTCATTGGACTATGACTTTTGAATCTCATAGATTCCTTATTCAGACTCAATCCAGAAGAGTATAGGTAACCTCTATAGAAGAAATAAACATCTACCCATGTATGTTGTGCACCTCCAAATTTATCTCAGAGAATAAAGACATAAGTTTCCACTCACTGTTGCCCACCTCAAATGTTTGTATCAGTGTCCTCATACTCAAAGCATCTGCCACTGCATTTCATTTCATAGGCATGTAAGAATGCTCAATGTCAAAAGACTAAAGGTACTCAGCCCACGTTCACTATCTCAAATTCAGATCATGCTAAGTGATGATATACTTGTGAATTTTCTGGTCAGTTCAAACCAAACAATTCTCTCATAAATGATAATGTCTCCAAAAGCACAAAGCCTACACAACTGCAGCTAACTCAAGATCGTACATTGATAAATTCCTCTCATGTGGCCACAACTTCCGAGAACCATATACATAGACTCTGTATTCATGCATAAGAACATCTCCCATCCTGATACCTGATGCATAACATTAAATGGTGTAAATATTTACTGACTCTGAAAAAAATAGTATTGGTGACGAAGCCAACCTCCATTTCATCTTATAAAAGGATGGATTGGAAGAATATGTGCATAAGTACTTCATAAACTTTTAAGTCTGGTCTATCAGTGGCGTTGATAAGCATGAAATGTCCTGTATAATTCCCATGTTGTATCCAGCCTACCCCATAAAACTCCGTACCTCTAAGACATTCTTCGGCTACTCCTGGGAAATAACTAATATAACTTTATTTGGGTTTACTGATATGATTTAATCTGAGATAATGTGACCCAAAAAGTTATTTTGATCCATCCAAAGTGACAATTTTAGAGCTTAGAATTTAATTGATGATCTCTCTATGTTCTCAAAATGATCTCAAGATGGGTGGCATGGTCGTGTCGATTGATAGAGTACACCAAGATATTGTCCAAAAAAACTACCACAAAAGAATCTATATAAGTATGGAACACTCGGTTCATCGGTTCCATGAAAACATTCGGCACGTTTGTGAGACCGAACGACATAACCAAATACTCGTATAGACCATACCTACTCCAAACGTCTGTGAGAGGTATATCTGACGGTATAACATGCAATTGATGATAATTGTTCCTCAATTCAATCTTCGATAACAAAAAAGTTTCTCGAATATGATCAAAGATATCATCAATCCGTGGAAAGGGATATCATTTTTTGATTGTCAACTAGTTCATCTTTTGATAATCCACACAAAGTATGATGGTATCATCTTCTTTCTTCGCAAAAGGATAGGTGAACCCTAAGGAGATGTACTGGGTCGGATGAAACCCTTTTCATACAACTCCTCTAGCTGCTTATTGTGCTCCTATAACTCTGGTGTAGCTATCGTATAAAGATGAATGGATATCGATGTAGATCCTGGCATAAGATCAATAGAGAAATATACCTCTCACTTTGTAGGTAAACCTGAAAAGTCGTTTGGAATGACATCCATGAAATGATCCACCACTGGATGAAAGTCCATCTGTGAAGTCCCCAGGTCATCTAGATATAAAATACAAATTTGGGCTATAATTCCTCCCAACCCAAGATGCTCTAGTCCATATCTTCCCTTGTGGACATCCCATTCACCTTTTTGAAGAAACGAATTTCCCTCTATTGACACGAAACTCACGCAACAATGATATCAGTCATAAAAGGGTTGAAAAGAGACTAACTAGTCCATTCCGAGAATGAAATTGAAGCATATTATATCTATGACATAGAGGTATCCTAATAAGTGACACCCACCAATCTCAAGAGGGAATTCCTTTCACTTACAAACACTAGCCTTCCTAATCCCCAACGATATTTCTAAGTTCATAACATCCTTATAAGTAAAGATACAGAGCCCGAGGCTCTCCACAACAACAACAAATATAAAACTATAGAAATACCCTATATTGAAAAGTGAAGAAGCTAAAACTAAGGCAACTAGGATTGTACCTCTAACCATTGAGAACCAAGGATCATACTCCAATTGGGTTTTCTCCAATAAATAAACCTTTGACCTGTACAGTGGCCCTACGACCCAACCTGACTACCCTGAGCTAATCTAACCTACTGTCGTTGAATAACTATAGGCTGACTACCATGTCCACAATCACCTCATTGGATGAATGGCCTGAAGAACTCCAGTTCCCTGATTTATGAGAAACTAGTGATCCTACTTCAGAATGTGGAGTCATTACATAACCTCTTTCAATCAATACTAGTGAGAAAACCCTGAAAAAACACTGCAGATGGCCCATCTAGCCTCTTGATCAGCACTCGACTGGGTCTCTTGGGAACTGAGGTCTCATGTTCCCACTCTTCGCACACTGGTAGCGTACAACAAGGAAACCTGAATAAATATAGAATGAATACTCTATGTGGGGCTTCTTACTATCTATCGAAGGAATACCAGCCCTGGATGCTGAACCACCCTAGATCGAAGCTCCGAACTCCCTCAGATTACTCTTGTTAATTAGATTCATCTTCACTATAGCGTTCACCAATATTATCCTGAACACATTCACCAATGATCATATGTCATACCTGATACCATCCTCAAATCTTCTAGCCAAAGATAACTCTTCACTTATCAGAACAAGTGTAAAGCGTTGAAGCTTTGTAAAACATGAAGTTTACTTCCTCAATGAAAGAGAACCTTGCTCAATGTGCATGAAATCGTGGGCTCGATCGGCCCTCAACATCTCAGGATAGAAGTATTCATAGAAGATCCAATGAAACTCTTCCAAAACCATATCCCGATGATATCATGCCTATGAGATAACATCCCATTATCTCTTAGCAGAATCACATAGCATTCATGCAGAACAATTAACTCTCCTCTATAGAGCTAGTTCTTCAATGATAGAATGTAGGGCCTCCAACCATGACTCTACTGCTTGTGGTCCTCTATCCCTAGAAAATAAGGGAGGCTGCTACTGTAGTAACACCCTAGTCAACTCTTCCACAGTTAGGGAAGGATGTAGTGATCCTTAAAAAGTATGTAACATCTTTAAAAATCATCCATGGAAATATTCATTAGCACATGTGTCTAGTATAATAGATATTTCTAAAATGGGCATGATGATAGGATCTGCTGGTAGTCCCTGATCTACCATTTCTGGTATCTGATCATCACCCTGTACATGGAGTACAACTATAGGTCATCTCGGTTTCATGAATATTCAAGGTCAAGTGCACACCTTAGTTCAATATTATCAAGGACAACAACTTAGATGTGAAATAATATAATTGGAGAAGAAAACATTAATGTTTTACAAATGTGGGTTACACGACATGTACAACCACAACATGACGTTTTCCCTTACGCCTTAACCAGGATATGTACGTCTTCTAAGCCTAGTCGTGTAACACACCTATACATAGTGTGTTACTCCTAGGACACAGCGTGTACTTGAATTTTACCACCTATTAAGGTTCTTCTGCATGGCTATTACTATGAAGTTCTCTCCTAGGTAACACTAAACAGAGTGTTCACCCTTGAAACGGTGTGTACCAGTTATGTTCCATCCACCCTTGTTGTTAGCCACACAACCAGATACGTGGGCTTTACGGAACGGAATGTACTTCCAGTACATATCATGTTCTACCAAAAGTTTTTCTACCCCGTTTTTCTACTCACATAGTCAGTCACACAGTTAAAGACTACACAGCGTGTACATACAGTACACGATATATACATAAGAAAATGTTTTCTTCATGAATAGATGAACACATTTCTTTTGTTCATAACACCACATGCCATGTTGTCTGGGTTTTCAAACAGTAAACCTCTAAAAATACTTTAGATCCCTTCAAAACATAAACTTTTTGTCCATCGAATGAACAATTCCGACCCGTGAGAGACTATACTCCCAGAAATCAATGTTTGGATTTTTTATTCATATCAAAACATGATGAAATTAATTTAATGTTCAAACATGATCCACAAAATTCCAATCCATGAGGTCCCATAACACCTCAAGGACTAATGATTAGTTCCCATAGAAATGAAAATTTACATATTACAATACCCTTCCAAAATAGTAGGCACATTACCACGACATTTTTCATGACATCATGAATATCTAGCACAACATCTATCACAACAACATTCGATCATTAATTCACCCTAAATGGCATGAAAGGAATTCATGGAAAGTGATCTCTAGAAAGTTATTATATGATGCATGATATGGCATACCCTCATCTCATCGGGGTGCAACAAAAATAAAACCACAATGATATAAATCATAATAGCACCAAACAAGTGCATAGCCCAATGGTGAAATCATACCAACTGTAACAATTTAAAAACTAGAAAAATTGAAATATTTGAGTTAACTTGGATTTTCCCTATACAATGGTTAGCTACTCCAGGGTGAAGCTTATTACCAACTAAATATTCTTCTCTATCCCAATCTATATGCTCCAAATAGTAAGACAAAGTAGAAAAAACTACTCTGATACAACTTTGTAAAATCTCGGTTTCAGGTGTCGCCCAAAGGTTCCCCATACCATGTTGGTCACATAGCATCAAACACATTTTTTTGAATTCCAGATGCTTCCGACATGCAGAGAGGGCCTTGGGTGTGATATTGGGAAAACAATTTCATCATTGGTAGAGTAACACAGCAGAAACCAATAGTAGGTAGATATAGAAGATGTTGTAATACCAATAAAGATGTAAATAATAGAAGAATAAAAGAAATATAATAACTGAATTAGAAATAAATGATGCATGTTACATGTTTTAGGGAAGTAGACAAACAAGTCACAATGATGGACATACAATAATAAAACCAAATTATAGAAAATAATTAAACTCCAAAAGCATCTCAAGCCTCATCATGGTCCCTTTCTCTCCAGATATAATAGTAATCAAGTACCTAATGAAGAAGGGAAAATTTCCTTATCTATACCTGAAACCATATAATCTGTTTGGGATGAAAATCATGACCCAACTAGGGTATGAGACAAATCCAAGTAGGGAACCACCAAATGATATATGTCTAAATGTCATTGAATATATATAGCTGTTAATATGGAGTAATGAAGCAATAAACTAATAAGTACTCAAAGTAAACAATTATACAGGTTTCACTTACACACATTTACATTCGTTAATTATTCTATCCGTTGAATAAAGAAATATCAGGATCTATCCTAAGATGTGAATCCCTCGTGTAACATAACAAGAAGATGTCTCAAAAGACCATATAAACAATCAAGTAATATTGACTCCAATATTGTGTTTTGTCATGGAAGGCTCATCATATTAAATCAATCATTCACAAGAAACCCTATGGGAATGTTCACACAGTCAAACCCATCTAGTTTAACATATCATCAATTAAATAAATAATAATGACCTTGTGGGAAATATCTCACAGTTAAATGAATTTGGTCCCATATAGCACCAATCAATTACAAACGACCACCATGGTAGCTCTCACGATCAATACCCCTTTGGTCTGAAAAGAAATAATAAATAATAATAACCCCGGGTAGCTCTCACAGTCATTGACCAATGGTCCAACATTCATTTATTAATGAACCTCTATGTAGCTCTCACAATCTAACCCTTCTGGTCTATGATCTCACAATGGATCTCACAATCAATGCATCTGGTCAAAAATAAAAACAATTATACGTAAATGAACCTACCTTGAGAAGATCTCACAGTAAATTCCCATTGGCCATAATTTCACAATGCAAATCATATGAATATCAACTAAACAATAACTCCATTCTAACAACACTCAGCATTGAAAAAAACAAGTATAATAGGATTTATATACCCAATAACCAAATCAATCATTCATGGGAAACACACCAATAATCAAGGAAAATAAATTTAATGAATAAAAAATAACCATTTCTCCATAAAACACACCATAATAGGTCATAATCATGGTCAAATTCCAAAAAATACTCAATACCATAAACATGAGTATTTAGAACTTTTAGCATATATAATTCAAAGATGATCAAAGAAAGACACAAACCACATACCTCAACGTTGTACACTAAACACAATTGAACGTTAGCCTCTGTATAGGCCTATAAAGTTGTAGATCTACAAAAAGGGTATAAACTATCAACCCCTGATAACTCAAGAGAGAGGATAAATCAGAAAGATATCCTCTACGGAAAAAGAGAGATCACTGTTGGGAATCCAACGCACCTAACAACGTCTCGATCGGTGCTCAGATAGAGGAACGAGAAGACCTCAATGTTTCTCAACCATTCATCGCTCTCCTATATGAGACATGTGAAGAAGAATATAATTTTGGAGATTAGACATGACCAGCTCTGATTAAACTATTAAAAAGGTAAGTAAACGATGTATTGATTTAATTTACACATCGTCTACTAGCTTCAACTGTCCCCCACTTTAGGCGGTCTGCCAAGTCACCCAAATGGTCATGTACTCAGCCGTTACACAACTAGTACATGGTTATGCGCAGAAACCAAGTGCATAGCATGTACTCAAGAGTACATTTCATGTCCTTAAAAATTTCCCCTTTCTTCTTTTTTTCCTAAAAACAACCTGAAATAACAATCCATATCTAAATGAAGATCTGGGTTCTTACACAAAACTTGGGTGTCAAAGAAGAAAAATTATAACAAAACTATTTTATTGATTTGGTAAATTTTGAAACATAAAAACCATGAATGATATATCATAAATTGGATATGTAAATATCTATAAACATAATTATGATAAACATATAATGAATTAATGTGATGTATATATACAAAAAAGAAGTGACTGGTGAATTAGGCATTTATCTCACGGTAAAAAAAGAGAGATGAAATTCCATTACCTTGTGTCTTGACTGTCTTCATACCTATACAATATTTCTGTATAAAAAATAAAATTCAATTATATATATTTTACATAGAAATATTATTTTATCTAAAACCACATATGGTTTGATTACAACATCATATTACCCACCTGTTAAGAATTCTATTTTAAGGATTACCTTCGGGTAATATCCGCTTTGTTTTTCCCATGTGTCTTAATTTGTTATAAATTTGGTCCATTTACATATATTATTATCTATATAATTTAAAACATGAATTAAATATAATTTATTTATAGTATAATATATATAATATATAAGTATTAAATTAAATACATCATTCATGGAGACGGTAGGAAATACGTATGCATTAACGCTGCATCTGTTTAATTATAATGTTGAATGAATGAAATTAATATATATATATATATTATATTATATTTATAATATCATATTAAAATCATATATATTCACTAAACTCGTCCTTAATACATTTCATGTAGTTTATAAATGAATCACATCGCTTTGAGGGCGTGGTAGTCCACACATCCTCAAACAAAATTATCGTATTAACACAAAATAGATAGTATAAAGATATTTGTTTTAAAATAATAAAATAAGAGTATATATATAATAATTAACGTATATAAAATATGTAAATAGTTTTTCAATTATAATTTCCACCATGAGAGGCAGTAAAGGAAAAATGAACAATCATCGTTTAGTGAGGTGCTAGCTCGTCGTACTCGTAAACAGTATATTTGGTACCCATTAGATGGAGGTGTGTGTAATTTTAGGATCAAACAATAGAATAAAATCCATCATTGTATAATGAGGATAGTGGTTCTGGTTATAAAATCATGGAATAAAGGGAGTGGGTGGGGTGGACAATGAAAATAAAAAAGGTTCTAGGGAGAATACGTTACCTATAAATTGGGTAACTCCTTTTGGTTTGTGCCAATATGATTATGTTGATTTCCTTCTACCAAAGGTAAGGATTCTCGGAGTAATGGAGGGATGATTTTAATTATATTAGGAAGGTATTGTCTGAACATAATTTTTTTAGAGGTGATAATAAAAGGGAGATCCTATAGCCTTTTATAGGGAAGTAAAAAGACATACTTGGTAATATTGAAAATAAGTTATGTGTACCCACGTTTCTATCTAATGAAATTCATTCTAAATAAAATAACTAATTATTTTAACATTAATGGAAAAATAATGGAAATAAAATGAGTGTTTTACTAGTTTCTAGGTTTTTTTGCCTCAAAGTTTTTTTTAGATCTTTATTAACCAAATTATCCTATTAACTACTATAATTAATTTTAACCAATTTGACTAATATTTTTTATTAAAAAAAATGAATAAATTATTAATAATTATAAATCAAGATTATTTCAAGTATTTAATCCATTAATACAATTTATAATCAAATAAATGTATGAATTAATTTAAAATCAATCCCTTCAATCGGGCAGATAAAACGGGGTTTTAACAAAAAAAAAACTTCAAAGGTTTCCTTGGTTTTTATATCCAATTTCAATGTGAAATTGTATACAATGACCCAAATTGGGTTTAATGATAAATATTTTATCTAATTAAACTTTTAAACTAAAAAAATTTAATTTAACCTTATAATTAAATTAGAAAAAGGGCAGTTATGAACTAAAATCTAGTATTTTTTTACTCTTCGTCCAAAAATGATGTTTTGCAGAAAAATCACAAAATTTCACCAAAAGATAATTTAGAAATTCTAAACTCCTAAGTAAATTTTACTTTATAAAATTCAATTTCTAAATGTTCCTATAATTATTTTCATTATTATTTATATAAGTACATGAAAAGTAGTTTGTTTTAGAAAACTGTATTTTTTTTAAATTTAATCATTCTTTTTAAAAATATTTTATTTATATAAAACCATTATAAAAAATCTATTAAAAGTATTTATTACTATTAATATTAATAATTTTAATGATTATGTCATAATTATATCATTTAAATCATCATAATATTAAAATGATGTTCTATAGAATCATTGATGTTCCATGTAACATACTCCAAGTCATTGTTCTATATAACATACTCCATGTAAATGATACATGTAACGTATGAAAAGTAAGTTCCATGTGAAAGGAATATTTTAATTAGTGAACCATAGTAAATAAATGAAATTTAATTTATTTGAAAAAGGGTCAATAAATTCTTATGGTGTTACATTTTTCCACCCTTAAAATGAATTTCACCCTAAAAAATTCATCAGTAAAGTAAAAAAAAGGATATTATTGCTTCTTCATATCATCATGTTACCACATAGATTCCTCTAACTAGTGATTTATCCACAATATTTTAAAAATGTGAGTGTTATTGTTTTTCAGAATATTCCTTGAACGGACTAGAAATTGAACATATTGTTCTTCATAAAACAAATACCACTCCAATGATATGACCTCAATGTTTAGTACATGTGAAGGGTCATGTATGTATGTTATCAGGAGAGATACATTGAAGAAAAAGATTTAATTGGGAAATATTTGGAGGAACTACCAAGTTATAGGATACCATCTTGATACAATCAAAAATATTAAAGGGACTGATATACCTTGGGTGTGGTTTCCCTTTCTTTTTGAATCTCATAACCTTCTTCCAGGATGAGATGCATAGACACAAATTTTAACGAAATTCAAATTCCAGACCATGACAATGGTTATCAGTGTAATTTTTTCTCCATCATTGAGCTACATTGATATGATAATGAATGGTTATAAAATTTTGGAGCATTTATTTAGTGATATGAGGTTTCAATAGCTTTCTTCCTCCAACTTCATCCCAACATGTTGGAGATATACATTTATTCTCATAGAGGTATTCATAAGGTGCCATATGAATACTTGAGTGAAAGATATTTTTGTTAGAAAACTCAACATGAGGAAGGTGATGATCCCAAAAACCATTGAAATACAATGAAAAAGATCTCAACAGATCTTATAGGGTTTGAATTGTTTATTCAAACTTATCATCTTTCTATGGATAATAACCATTGGTGAAACTCAATTCTGTATCAAGTGCTTTCATAAGACTTCACCAGAATTTTGAGGTATACCATGGATCCCAATTCAGTAAAATGGGTTATGGTACTTCCTGTAGCCTAAAACACTTCTTTAATGTATATACTAGAAATATGATCTAGATAGAAGACTTCTCTAATAGTAATGAACTATGGTGAAATAGTAAGGTGATCGACTACCACCAATATAAAATTAATCCCTTTTGAGGTTTTGAGTAGTCCAACAACAAAATACATTGTGATTTTCTCCAATTTCTATTATGTTTTGGGTAATGGATGAAAAATCACCATTGAATTTTACCTTTCAGCATTAACTTTTTGGCATAACAAGCACCAAGATACAATCTCTATGATATCTCTTTTCATGAAATCCTACTAGAAGTATTATTTCAAGTCCTTATACATCTTTGTACTTCCCGGATGAATAGAGAAGCAAGAAATATGAGCTTCCTCTAATAGTTAATTCTTTAATATGGTATGGAAAGAACACAGACATAGTTCATGACCCTTATTATTCAATCCTGATCAAGCTTAAACTCAGAAACATTTATCACTTTATTTTTCAACTCTTCATCATACTTTTGTGCCTCCTTAATCCTCAATTAGATATAGGGTGGAACATTATTTTGAGACATATAGGATTTTTTCCATTCGTTCAGAATTTCAAGATCCATAATTTACAAATACATAAATATTCGATAATTTCTAATTCTTTCCATGGATAAGCTATCATGATCCTATGAACGTAAACAGTTGTCCACCTTGTTCACTTTCACATGGTGGTAACATATTAAGAAGTAATAATAATTTATCAACTCTACCAAACATATTTGGATAATTTTCAACTTATTTTTTGTCAATATGTATTATAGACTTTTGGTATTAGTATATATATCACACTTTTCACTATAACTATAATGACTATGTATCATTAATGCACAAATTACAGCTGAAAACTCAAAATCATGAGTTGTGTATATTTTATATTTAATCATTAACTATCCCAAGTTGAAATAAATAAAAATTTTATTATAGAAATTAATACATACCAATCCATTCTTGGGTTCATCTCTATAGATTAGAAACCCTTCTCTACTATATGGTAATATAAGCACAGCTGCACTGACTAACCCTCTATTCAGTTCCATAAAATTTTCCTTACTTTCATTTGACTAGTGTGACTTGACACCATTATAAGTTAACTTGGTCATAGGATTAGAGATTAATGAGAAATTCACAACAAAATATTGCTAATATCTATCTAAACCAAGATATCTCGAAATATCAACCACCATGGTACGTCTATTATAGAATTAAATAGCATACGCCTTTGATGGATCTACTGTTATACCATCTCTTGAGATTATATGACCCAAGAATAATCCTTTTGTAGTAAAAATTCATAGGTTGAAAATTATTCATATATATTCTCTTTATTTAAAGTCTTTAGTACAATTCAAAAGTGATGTACATGGTCTTCCTTGTTATTGAATAGTTAATAATATCATTTATAAAGACTACCACAAACAGTTCAAGGTACTCTCTAAAGATTATATTCATTAAATCCATGATAGTAGTAGGGGAATTAGCAAGACCAAAAGGCATAAATATGTATTCACAGTGTGTATCCCTTATTTGGAATTCCGTGTTGGGTATATCATCCTTCTTGACCCTCAATCGATGATATCGAGAATAAAGGTCAATCATGAAAAGGTATTGAGCTCTGCGCTGTTGATCAAACAAGTATTCAATTAATGGAAGAAGTTAATTTTTTATTGATTTTTTTATTGATCAAATCTTGATAATAAATGTATATCTATGTTTATACATGTTAATTTTTTTTAAAAAAAGAAAAGGTGCACCCCAACATGAAAAATTCATTCAAAAGAATTCCTTCTCAACGTTTTATTGGAGTTGATTTTTAAATTCCTGCAAAGTAAATGAGGACATTCTATAGGGATTCATTGAAATAGGTTTGGAACTAGGTATGAGTTCTATTGAGAACTCAACTGCACATTTTGTGGAAGAATAAGAAAATATTATAGAAAGATATGGAAAATTATTGGACAATGGGAATATCATCGATATCAATTTCTCCCAAACCATTTTAGATAAAAAAAACCATCTAAATGGAAATTAAATACCATATATTTTATGTAATATCCATATGAATTTCATACGTATCATCACATGGATAAATGATCATAGGAGGGTTTCAAATATAAATTGTAACATCTATTTCAAGAAAATTGATATGGGATTTATGAATTGAAATCAAATACATTCTTAATATGATATAAAATTCAACCAAAGGAAGAACGAAATGATTTATAGGAAGCAAATTCCCACAAACATCAACCAAAGAGGAATCACAAACTTGGGATTTAATCATCATAGTATTTGGAGTTTGTACTGATAAGTCAACATCTAATTATTTTTTGTGGAATCCAAACACCCATAAAATATTCATTAGGTATGAAACAGCAGGTAGATACATAATCAAATATGAAATTATCTTTTTTATAGTGGATGGTAAGTATATATTTCATAACATTTCCATCGCACCCATCATTAGAAAAAAGAGATTGTATGAGATTTATTCTTGTCCCTCATCTTAATAGGTTGGTAATGTCAATCATCATCACTAGACTATGGGTTTGGTCAATGGTTAGTATAATAAACATTCCCCTTACACTTATATCACTAAATCATGGGAGGTTCATTATATATATCTTTATTTACATTAGAATGTATGGCTGAATTCTTCCCATTATTTCAAAAATAAATTTTACAGTGAGCTTCCTTTTCTCACTTAAAACATTTAATATACCCCATAAAACAAATTTATCCAAGCTTATTCACACATATAGAGCATAAAGGGAAATACATATTCTTTTCTACATGGTTTTTAGAGTTTCCTTTGAACTCAATCTTCATTTTCATTTAAAAACATTCGATTGATACAACACTCTAACCTCTATTTAAACCTTAAATTTACAATTCTCAATCTCTTGAAAGCTACTAATTTATATTATGGAAAATTCCCTTTCATAGACATGGATTTAGTCCACTAATGAAAATATTAACTTTAATTTTGGTTTGGATGATAATTTCGGAAAAATACATCGCAAGTCTCGTGAAATCTTCCTTATAGGTACCAAATGATACATCATCCCTTTACTTCATCACATGTAAATATTTCTCATTCATCATATAAAGAATTATAGGAAAGTACTTATGAAAGATAATTTATTGAAATCATCATAATCCATGGATTCAATCACACCTTATTGGATCGTATTCTTGATTAGGGTCGACCACCAGCTTGCTTCACCTTCTCACCGATAAAAAGAGAGTACGACTTTTCCATTCTCTGAACACTAGAGAACATAGAATATATTTTTAGTATTATTGATCCATTATTTAGAAAAAGTTAGATCAGGAGACCCTATGAAATAAGGTGGAAATTTATTCATGAAAGACTAAATATAATTTTGTTCCATGATTTTATCATTTGGAAGTCGACCATGATTCATAACATGAGAAAGTTGTGTGAGCATAGAGACGAGGTTTTTCATTCCACATACCAAATCAATTAGTTGATCATGATGATAAATGTTTCATTATCCATGGAAATAACAATTAACATGGTTCATTTAGGTTCCATACATTGACTAAAAAAATCATAGAGTAAGAAACAGCAGTTATAATGAGGAACTGCATAATCATGAAAATTCACATATAGTATGTCTAAATTATGACATCATCATTAATCTATGACACCTTAAAATTATACTAGGGTACTTGTACCCAAATTATATTTACATACTTTATGATTTCTTGTGATGATTTTGTTAATTTTCAAAGCATATCCCCTAAGAGTGTCAAACACAGTGAGCAACATGGCCCATTGTCATGTACTAGATTACCCAAAGTTAGGTCAAGAACATCTTTTCGAAGTTGTTACACAAAGGTACATCTCTTTTAGAGACACATCCACTTGTATAATCTACATAAGGATGTATATATAGTAAACCACTCACTATATCCTTTACTAAAATTTGACAACATTTTCCTATACTTTTCACTATCTTTATACTTTTCCCCAATCATATTTTTAGGGTTCTCACTATGGTTTTGTCATCATAGATTTCAATGGTTAACTAAAAATTTCTCTAATACCCAAAAAAGAGACACTATCTTTATATACATAGAAATTACAATACTTTTGAGAAATACATATTACATTATAAAAATATAATCCCAAAGACCATAAAAGTCTATTTACTTTGGAAACATGGAAAACATAAACATGGGTACATAAACAGGTTATGTCATCTCCCAATATGTTCTTCTCTACTAGAACACTTCTTAGACACATCAAAAATAATACATATCTTCATAACTTGGGGGAAATAATATTAATAGGTGTTAGATTAGATTATTAATAAGGGTAAAAAGGGGAGATACATGAACATAATCATAAGGATAAGTGTATGAGAACATGGTCATCAAAAATAGAAGATCATACCCTACATATCAAATAACACAAACAAGAATCCTAGAATAAATATTGGATGTTAATAATAAATGAATCAAAAGAAATAAAGAACATAATACATGATATCATAATATAGAAATAAATCATGGATTTAAGGAATAAAAATAAGAAATTATAATTATTTCAATAGTAGTCAATACATTGCTGTAGAGACCATCTTAGTAGAGAATTTCCTTTATTGAACTGAGTTCACACCTCGTTTTAGCACTGTATTAATGAACCGAGTTCACTCCTCATTCCAGCCCTATAATACTAGACTAAGTTCATTTCACATACCATCCCTATAATACTAAATTGAGCTCATTCATTCTATCCATTACTATATTTTGATATAGAAATATTTACCCAATTTATTGGATTGAGATATAGGTCCCACCCATCTCATAATTGAATCATGCATACATATTCCACAAGATCATAAATAATAATATAATAACCAATGAAATGAAATGGGTAACATAAAAAAGTAATCATATCATAACATATGAAAAATAGGTTTCATAATCATTTCATTATAAAAAACCCATGAGAAGAAGCATGTTTCAAAAGAATCTAACCTGTAAAATAGAAACGAGTTTACAAATATCATGCCCCCAAACCATATTATATTCAAATAAATAATATGAATGAAATATTTAATAATTTACCCATAAATTCATGAGTAACACTAATGTATGTTATCTATGATTGGAAATAATTCTAAAGATCTTTTAAAAACATTTATTGTTGAAAATAAACTTTTTTCTTTGAAAAATAATTTTTAAAACATAAACATTTTGAAAACCTTTTTAATTGATATAAGATTCGAAAAATTATAATGAACGATTTTAAAATAGTAAAACATTTTTAAAATAATTTTTCCTTATTATTTATCATCAAGGTTCATTCGAAAAAAATTCTGAAAACACTTTTGAAATCATGGTTTTTGAAATAAAACATATTACCGACCATAGAGATAAATACAGATAGATTTTCTTAAAAAAAATTATCTTAAGAACCAAAGAGTGAAAAATGGTAATAATACCTAGATATATATTGAATAAATATTGGATAAAAAAACTCATGTGTTTTCTTGAGAGATGGATCAGAATATTTTATCAATGATGTATAATCATTAATAATCTCGAAAAGTGAGGATATGGTTTCAAGAAACTCTTACCACTTGGCTACTTGGGGTCATACAATCCATTTCAGAAAAAGGATATTACATGAAGCTTAGAATATCATGAAAAAATGGAGGTTCATGATATATTAGGTACAATGGATTTTTATGATCCTCAAATAAGAATTTAGGTTCATAACAAATCATGAGTCACAAAGATGAAAAATTAGGAGAATATTATTTTACCTATTTAGAATCGTTCGAAACATATAACCCATGAAATAAAGATCCAAAAAATGGGTATTTAAATACCCATAAAAATTATTATAATATATATTTAATTAATTAATGTTTAGTACATACACCACACAAAAAAGTGAGTGGTGAATAAGGCATGTATCACACAGTCATACAAGTGAGATGAAATTCCCTTACCTTCTGTCTTGACTCTCTTCATACTCATACTAGATTTCGGTTTAATAAATTTAAGTTTATTATAAATATTTTATTGAATAATATTATCATATCTAATACCATGTATAATTTTATTATAACCTTATATTACCCTCTTATTAACATTTCTTTATTAAGGTTTCATTTCGGGTAATATATTCTTTGTTTTATCACCTATGTCTTAATCTGTTATATCTTTGGTCCTTATACATATATCAGGATTTTTAGAATGTAAACCTTGATTTAAATATAATTTATTTTACATATCTTCCTTATAATATAGAATAATTTAAGGAAATACAATGTTCTTGGAAATGGTAGGCCATAGGTACACATGAACGTTATTTCCATTTAATTGTCGTGTTGAAAGAAATATTGTAAAAGACACAAACACACAGAGAGAAACACACACACATATCATTGTTAAAGTAGATTTATTATATCATATATATAAAAATTCTATATATTCACTATACCCATCCTTAATAAATTCCATGTAGTATGTGAACTAATAACCATTCTTTGAGGGTGTGATAGTCCACACTTCATAAAAAAATATCATATTAACACAAAATGGAAAGTATAAAGATGTTTGTTTTAAAAGAATAAAATAAGAGTAAATACATAATAAATATATTATATAACATATATAAATATCATGTTCATCAAATTTTCCACTATGGGGGGTGGTATAGGATAAATGAACAATTATCGTTTAGTGATGTGGTTGTTCGTTGTACAAGTAAACAATAGGTTTGTTACACATTAGATGGAGGTGTGTGTAACTATAGGTTGAAACTATATTATAAAAAAAATCATATAATAATGAGGATTTTGATTTTTTATACAATCATGGAATAATGAGAGTGGAGGATTGGATAAAGATAATAAAATAATTGTTCGTAGAAGAAGATGCTACGTATGAATCTGGTAACTCCTTTTGGTTTGTACCAAAAGGATTACATGGATTACATTTACACGATTTTGGGAATTGAGGATGAATGGAAGGATATTAGGATGTGTATTAGGAATATATTGGTAGATCCTAAGTGGTTTGGCAGGTGTGATGAAGAGTAAGGGTTTGTGGCCTTTCATAGGGAAGGGAAATGACACACTTGACATTTTTTGAAACAAGTTAGGTGTGCCCACGTTTTTACCTTAAAAAATTCATAAGAAAATAATTAAATAATATAGGTTATTGGATTAATCATGGAAATAAAATAAATTTTGGAAAAGTTTCTAGGTCATTTTGGGTCTTAATGTTTTTGTTTAGTACATTATTAACCTAAATTTTCTTGAAACTGTAGTAATTAATTTTAATCACATTCACTAATATTTTTGGTCAAAAACAAATTATAACTTGTAATATATTATGAATAATTATTATTCCTAATATGGATCAATTTTTCCAAAAACTAATCATAGATGTTGAATAAATAAATATAAAATTAAACCTACTGACAGGATGACAACGTGGGATTTAAATGTAAACACATCCAAACATTGGCTATGTTTTTTACCCAATTTCAACGTTGAACAGGTCGTAGGACCTAAAAACCCTAAAAATTACATTTAATAACCTACTCTAGCACATTGGTGTAGGGTCGATCCACAGGGAAGGCAGGTGAGTGAATTCTATGGTTTTAAAACTAAAAAACTCACTGTTGTCATCAATGAGGTAAACAACATTATAGTTTTCTTTACTTTTCAATTTTTTTGTACATTTCTTTAAGAAAAGAGACTAAATCAATTATTAGTATACTGATTAACTAAGAACTATAGTTAAGATAACATAAAAGATCAAAATACTAGAATAAAGTAGCAAGGTCGAAGGAGCAGATAAAATGTATTACTCGAGAATTACAAATTACTGGCTTAAATGATATCTTCCCAACTGCACTTTATTGAATCATACCTCAAGAAAAAAAAGGTGAAAAGTCTCCCTCACCAATAAACTCAACACAAAGCAAACTGATTTTAGGAGTTCTCCAGTCCAAATTCAGTTAAACTTCTTCAAAACTATAAAATGATAATATTCGGAAATAAACTCGCTGTAAATTACCCATGTTAAGACATTAAAGATTCAAAACTTTATTCAAGAACTACCTCTCCATTTTATCATGAATTTAGGAATTAATAAAACACTTGAGGTGTGAAGCAACTGAACAGAGAATCATTAATCAATCTCACTAATTGATTATGATTTTGAAAAATGTAATGT
The DNA here is from genome assembly GCA_963277665.1 of Viscum album. Lineage (NCBI taxonomy): Eukaryota > Viridiplantae > Streptophyta > Magnoliopsida > Santalales > Viscaceae > Viscum > Viscum album. The sequence continues at coordinate 1,423,903,511 of OY728163.1, read as the reverse complement.
GAATGAAAAAGTTTAAAAGATTAACCAGCAAGATTTAATTCTCAAGCTAAGACAATTCATCATTTGATCATATTTATTAAAGAAATGAAAAACAGTTGATTACAAAATACTGTGAAATTAAGTTCAATAAGGGAAAAAAACTCCCTCAGCGATGATCTAATCTTGGGCTCCTTCATATCCATGTCTTCTCTATCTTCTCTCAGGAATCTTCTCTATTAAATATGGTGTGTTTGTGGAATGAATGAGCCTCGATATTCTTTCGGATGGATTTGATTGTAGAATAATCAAAGAGTCTAGATCTTATCTGAAAAGAATTTTCATTAAACGAGTCTGAGCCTCCACCCTAATTATGCTGCTACATTGCTTTATATATCAACTTTCATATGTCGTATGTCACTGCTCACTTCAACTGACCCCAAATAGTCCTTTGATTAAGCACCGAACACGTGTGTGTTTTCATGAAAAACACGTCGCGCTATCTTTACTCACGTAACTAACTCCCGCTGAGTTAGTTAAGTGATTCTGGATGGGATTTTAATTCCCATATGAACCTATCGCTCGACCTCGGTTCGAGGCTTGGAAAGTAATGAATCAACTAGACTCCTCACATGGTGCAATGACCTTGACCAGGCTTTTAAGCTATTCACCCTCAGCCACCCTCCATTAGCTTCAACCCACTTGGTACCGACTTGCAGAATCAATCCGTAATTGTAGAGGCCAACATCTTCGAACTCATATGGATGAAGTGGTTCACGTTGGATCATGAAGAAGTGAAGAAATGCTGGCAAGCCAACTATATGAGAGTGAAACAGTCGCAAGAGGTGGAGAAACCAATGTGGAATCGGTGTGATGAAAAATGGTGAGACAGCAAAAGGGGTAAGTGACACAGTGAGATAGTAAAAGTTGAGATACGTTGTCACCATAAATGAAAGAACTGGTAGCTGGAGAGGTGACACCATAAATGGTATATAGGGTAAGTATTAAAATAGTGTCACTATGAAATGGACACAATGCGTGATGTCACCGTGATAGGGGTGAAACTGTGAACCATCAAAATAAAAAAAAGTAAATAAATTAAATTAAAAAATAAATAAAATATGAGAAAAATAATTAATAAAAACTACAACTTATTTGAAACAATTGAAAATATAAATACACATAAACTTTAATAAATTAAACAAATCTATTAAACTTAAGTTAAATTATTATTATCTTCTAAAATAAAATGATTTAATTTAAGTTAATGACAAACAAAGATAAATTATTACTACTTTAACAAACTATATTAATTATAGTAGACAATTAATTACCACCTTTTTTAATGATTGAATCGGATTAAGACATTAAATTTTAAAGTATGAATAAATTTGGTTTGTTTCAAAACATAAATTAGTAATTAAAGAATTATTAAAAAAAATCTATTAATTATTTAATATTAAATAATTTCTAATACATGAAATTTGAAATTAATACTGAATAATTATGTGCAAAAGATAACCTAATTAATTAAATAATAAATATTAAATCATTAAATATATAGACAAAGATACCAAACTAAATAAAAAGTAATTATACTATAAAATTAATGTAAGAAATAAATTAATCACTTTAAAGCTTCACATACAAAATTAATTACAAAAAGTTATTAAATTAATAAATTTAGTGATAGAATTAAAAAAGTGCCATTATTTATTAAAAAGAGTTAAAATAATTAATTAAATTGATAAAAATTAAATAACAATATGTGGAAAAACATGTGTTTTTAAGGCCACATAAAATTCCCCCGCACTCAAGCATTGTTTGTACTCAAACACTCCCATGTTTTATTTTCATTGAAAAAAAATAATGTGTTTATTATTTAGATTAGACTGCAACATGTCAAGTACTCAAAAAAAGGACAAAACATAATCGCAAGATTTTAGAAAATGAATTTCTCATATTAATCTTACTTAGAAAAAATACTCAAAGGGTAATATTGAAAAATATGAATCATAAAGTAATGAAGATGTCATGCCTCATATATGATACTGCTTAGTGACTAACTTCAACCCATGCTTAAGTCCATTGTTAGAGAGTAACAAGAGGTAAAATACTAGTGGAATCAAAATCATAACCAAGGAAACTTATACATATACTTCTCACCTAGGTTCCAAAAGTAATAATTATTTTTTTGAATCACCTTAATGATACAACCTAAATGACTACAAAATAAACCAATTGACCCCTTCTTCATTTGGATTTCATCATTCCCCTCACCTTAATGAACTCGTTTTTAACCCTAAACACTTTATTTTATTTTTCCCAAGCCATGTATAATGTGCTAAGCATTGTGAATATGCACTTATTCAAAGTGTACATAGGGCTTATAGTAAACAGAAATGCACACAGCATCTAGGGTATCAGAGACTCACCGTGGGATCCCAGATGCACAAATTACTCTAGTTTCAAAAGTATTATATAAAAACCATTTACACTATCTCATTAAGTTAATTATTTAAATATATAATAAAAATGTGTGTCCCCTAGAATCAAGATTAATCTTCCAGTTATAAGGATTATGATCATAAATCTACTATCATATCACCCATGTCACTCTCAAAAATAATTCCTAAACCAAAAATTCCATTAAATCACTAATATAGACCACTCATAAATCATCCATTATCACTAATTTCTGATTCAAAGCAATTCTTAACTACCAATCGAAGCACTATTCAATGAAAGACCCATTTGAATAACAATGGACAGCCTAAAATTAAGCAATAATTTTGAAAAACATTTCCCATTTTTTGACACAATGTTTTAAGTTGTAGTGGGAAATGATGGGATCTCATTAAAGCATAGTTTAGCATAGTCAAGAATCGACCCCCTCCCCCACACATAAAACTCAACTTTGTACCCAAAGTTGACTTCTAAAGTGGAGAAGAACAATTAATTAATTAAGGTTGAAAACATATTTTCAATTTAATAGATTTATAACATGTTTTAAGGGTCTCTTTGAAAATCAAAAATATTGTTCTTCATTAATATTAATTAAACAATATTCATTATATAGTATATGCATTAAATTTTATGTCCAGTGACAAATATTTTCAATATAGATCAACAGTAGAATATAAGGTGTGGGTGCACAGTTAATTGGGGTGAAAGAAAGTTTAGTAAAATTTATTCAGTTAGATATTCAATACAGAAAACAAAGTCCATGATAAACACCCCAAACCAAATAGATTCAAAAGGCCAGCAGCATATACCCCCCCCCCCAATACAAAGTTTCAAGCAGTGAATGGTTTTAAAAATAGTGAAATTCAATTTATTACAAGGAGAAACATGCAGGATTTTACATTTCAGAACATGAAGAATTATTTTTAATAGGTTTATATATAGCCAAAATTTTTAAAATAAGGAAATACATGTTGTAGATTTTTTAGTAAGCATAATTTTTTAAGTGGGAAAAAAATTATAAGAAAAAATAGGAGTAGAAATAATTGCATAAAATTGAAGCACTTCCCTGACTTGATATTTTTTCATCAATCCTTCAATAAGGGAATTCCACTACTTTATTACATAGAAGAAACATCTAAAAAACAAAGTGAATTAAATCCAAGAACAAATATCTAGCAGAGATAGAGCATATAGAAGGTAGCAAAGCAGCACTTTATTCAATACAAATCAGTACAAAAATGAATAAAAAGGAGTATGGGTTGACTCTCGTAAAGCATTGAATTTAATGTCTTTAGTTATAATTTATTTAATCACAATTATTTTTATTTATTTACACAAAAAACCCATGGGTTTCCTCCCATGCAGCGCTAGATTTATAATCCCCGACCAGACTCACCTAGAAACTAACTATAATCACTAGGTGGATGTTGTTTCCATAATATGAACCACCACATGTTCTTGGCCCATTTTCTTTTGACAGAAAGTTGATTTATGTGGGAATCAAGACTTAACACAACTAAAACTAAACTCTCATATCCCAAATTAACCCATAAGAAACACCCTTTTACAGTTACGAGCATGGTGATGTCAACTTCCATAATTGTTTCAGATTTTACACATTTAACTTTCTTAGGAAAAGAAAAAAAGCGGGTTCTTCAAATGGTATGGAATAATTTTTCATGGATATCTCTCTCAACATCAACACTCAAGGATTAACATTCAAGTGTGCATGTGGGTAAATTATGATTAGCAGGTTCAATAGGAGATTAAATAGAGTGATGAATAGAATTATGAACATTGGAACTCAAGTAAGATTACCCCTTTATACTACTATCAGTATCCTAATAAAGCTCAACACCCTTCACAATTGAGGATGGAAGTGATAGACAAGAAAGAGAATTTATTTGACTAGTAACAAAATCAGGTTGAACAATATTGTAAATCTCTTCTAAAAGTTCATCATCAGTGAATGAACACTCAACATCTACTGCTTCTAACAAATCATTTCTGCCTAATTCACATGCGTGCTCATCCTCTCTTTCATGTTCAAGTTCAAAAGGCTCACTTTTAAAAACCATTTCATTTGAGTGTCACAATTCAATTTTAGAATAAGAGTTGTATAATTCAATTTCAATAAGTTCAGTTTCCTAAATTTTCAAGTTAAGACAATTCCCATCAAGTTGGCCAACACTGATTACCATTTCATTTCAAAATGTTTCAGAAAAGATATTACCATGAGAATAGGGAAATGAAAACTCTTTAGTTATCCTTTCTTCAAATATCCTTCCCTCTTCCCCATTATCAAACAACAATTCAGAAATTAATGGGTTTATAGGTTCTTAACATGGAAGAGTGGTTATCAATTTAGGTTAAAAAATTTAATATTCTTTAACTTACAATTTAATGTTCTCATCCAGACTATACCCAATATCAAATTTAGGCTAAATATTCAGAATTTTAGAAATTTTGGGTGAAGATTTTTTAACGTTCACATTTTAATTTTCTAGTGTATCATCAACCTGAGTGATTTCATTCTAAAAACATCTAAAACAGTGATTTTTCTCTAAAGAAGGGATGATGAAAAGAACTGGGAAATCTTTTCAATCTATTACAATTCTCTTCTGAATTGTCCAACTCAACACCATTAAAGCTATTTTTGGGATTTTCAATGTTATTGTCTTGACTCTGTGAGTTGGTTATTTCTAGATTTAGTTCTACATAATCATATTTTTCAAAGTAAAAAGTTTTCTACCCAGTTTCTCCATCACATTCCTCTTCAACTTGATCTTAAAATCTTTTATACACATTTTCTTTTTCTTTTTCATCAAATTATTCTTGTTCTTTAACCCTTTTTTGTAATTCCTAGGGAATGTTTTCTAATCTTTTCATTCTTTGATCTTTCTCTTGAGAATCACTAATTTGGATTTCATGATTTTGGTTAAACCAGGTGTTCTATTTATTCTCCCTAGCATCTATTTTTATTTAATTTAATTCATGTTTATCTAGGAATTCAAGATTAGATTCAAACTTTTCATCTTCTTCAATGAAAAAATCCTGTTATGGATAGTTGTAAATACACTTCCATGCAGTGTGTCCAAAACTGTCACAACATACACAGTAAGGTCTAGTGAAAAAGTTTTAGCCTTCAAAACATTTGGTTTTTAAACTAAAAATAGGTGAGATTAAACACACAATGCTTCATGGTTGATGCATAATTCTAATGAACAACAAAAGCAGTAGGTTCCAGTTCATAGATGTTTTAAACATTTTTTATGCCTTTTTTTCTATTCTATTTTTTTTTACCTTAAGAACACACAGTGTGTTCCTTCCCTACAATGGCGCCAAATTTTGAACAGTTCGGAGGTCATCACGGCCCTCAAAATTACATTTAATAACCTACAATAGCATAGTGGTACATGGTTGATCCAACGATAAGGTATGTGAGTGAATTCTATGGTTTTAAAACTAAAAACCTAATAGTTTTCAACAATGAAGTAAACATAATTATAGTTTTCTTTACTTTTCAATTTTTTTTACTATTCTTAAGCAAAGAGACTAAATAAATTACTAGTATACTAATGAACTAAGAACTATAGTTAAGCTAACATAAAAGATCAAAATACTAGAAAAAAGCAGCAAGGTCGAAGGAGCATATAAAATGTAATAATCGAGAATTACAAATTACTAGATAAAAGGATATCTTTTCCACTACACTTTATTGAATCATACATCAAGAAAAAAATGTGAAAGGTCTCCCTCTCTAGGAAATTCAACACACAGTAAACTGATTTTAGGAGGTCACCCCTCCATATTAAGTTAAACTGGTTGACAATTATAAAATGATAACATTCATAAATAAACTCGTTATAAATTACCCATCTTAAGACATTAAATATTCGAAAATGTATTTAAGAACTAACTCTCCAATTGATCTTCAAATTATGTATTAATAAAACACTTGAGGTTTGAATCAATTGAACAAAGAATCATTAATCAATCTCGCCAATTGATTACGATTCTGAAAATTTTAAAGTGAATGAATAAGTTTAAAAGATTAACCAGTAAGATTGAATTATCAAGCTAAGAAAATTCATCCTTTGATCATCTTGATTAAAGAAATGAAAATAAATCAAATACAGAGTACTGTGAAATTAAGTTCAAAATGGGAAAAGAACACCCTCATTGATTCTCTTCTCTCGGGCTCGTTTGCATCCATGTCTTCTGTATCATCTCCCTGGAGTCATTGCTCATAAATATGGTGTGTTCGTGGAATGAATGATCCTCGATCTGCTCTCAGATGTATGTGATCGTAGAATAATCAGAGAGTCCAGATCTTCTCTCAAAAGAATGTTTTTCAAAAGAGTCTGACCCTCCACCCTAATTCTAATATTGCTTTGCTTTATATATCAACTGTCATTTGTCGCATGTCACCACTCGCTTCCACCGACTCCAAACAGTCCTTCACCTTTGCACCGCACAAGTGTGTTTTTTTACGACAAACATGTCTCGCTATCTTTTCTCACACAAATAACACCCATTGAGTTAGTTAAGTGAATCTGGATGGGATTTCAATTCTTGGATGAACCTTTCGCTCAGCCTCGGTTCAAGGCTCGGAATGCGATGAATTAGCTCAAATCCTCCCATGGCGCAACGGCCTTGACCAGGCATCAAAGTTGTTCACCCTCATCCACCCTCCATCGGCTTCAACCCACTTTGTACCGTCTTGTAGCATCAAACCATAATTGTGGAGGCCACCAGCTTCGAACTCATATGGATGAAGTGGTTCGCGTTGGATCGTGAAGAAGTGAAGAAATAGTGACAATACAACTTTATGAGAGTGAAATGGTCGCAAGAGGAGGATAAAATGGTGTGGACATGGTGTGATGAAAAACAGAGAGACAGCAAAAGGGATAAGTGACACGGTGAGACAATAAAAGTAGAGTTACGGTGTCACCGTAAATGAAAGAACCAGTAGTAGGATAGGGGACACCGTAAAGGGGATAAAATGTAAGGATTAAAACAGTGTCACTGTGAAATGGACACGGTGTGTGATGGAACTCTGACAGGGGTGAAACCGTGAACCTGCAAAATAAACAGAGTAAATAAAATTAATTAAAGCTTAAATAAATTATGAACAAAATAATTAACATAAACTAAAACTTAATTAAAAAAATTGAAAATTTAAATACACATAAACATTAATAAATTAATGAAACTTATTAAAATTAATTTAAATTATTATTATCTTATAAAATAAATTGATTTAATTTAAGTTAATGACAAAAAAAGTTAAATTATAACTACTATAGAAAACTAAATTAATTAGTGTAGACAATTAATTACTATCTTTTTGAATGATTGAACTAGATTAAGACTTTAAATTATAAACTAAGAATAAATTTGGTTTGTTTCAAAACTTAAATTAGTAATTAGAGAAATATTAAAAGACATATATTAATTATTTAATATTAATTAATTTTTAATACATGAAATGTTAAATTAACAATAAATTATTTCATGCAAAAGAAAACCTAATTAATTAAATAATTAATATTAAATCATTAAATATGCAGACAAATATACCAAACTAAAAAAAGAAATTATACTATAAAATTAAAGTAAGAAATAAATTAATTCCTTTAAATTTTAAAATTCACGAGTAATTAAAAATTTTGATTAAATTAATAATTTTAGTAATAGAATTACAAGAGTGTCATTATTTGTTAAAAATAGTTAACCTAAGTAATTAAATTGATAAAAATTAATTAAAATGATGTGGCAAAACATGTGTTTTTAAGGCCACATCAAAAGTGAAGTTTATTATATTAACCTAAATTGGAATAATTTATAAAAATATTTTATAATTAATCTTTTAAACAAATTTAAAATATAATTTAATTTTATGAATAAATTATGCAAAAAAATAATTTTTGTATTAAAATCCTGTATTTTTCCTATTAATCAAAAAATAATGTTTTTTTGAAAAATAAAAAAAATTAACCTTAGGATAATTTATATATTATATATTACAAAATGTATTTTATTTTTATAACATATAAATTCTAAATGTGTCTAAAATTATTTTTATTATTTTTCACAGAAAGGAATTAAAAGGAGATCATTTGAGAAAATAGTATTTATAAACATATAAGGGCTTAACAAAAAATTATATCTTTCATCATCAATATGTTTTATTTTTATAAAACAATTATAAAAAAATATTTTAAATATAGTTAGTACTATTCATATTACTATCTTTAATGTCTATATTATAATTATATTATTTAAATAATTATAATAATAAAAATACATTTCATTGAAACTCAGTGTTGTCTATGACATACTCCATGTTAGTGTTGAATGTTGTGTATTCCATGTAGATATTTCATGTAACATATTCCAATTAAAAATATTACCTATGTTTTACGACACCCATTGCATATAACTTGCACAATGTTAGTGTTTTTGTTCCTTGTAACGTATTCCAAGTCTATGTTCCGTGTAACGTACACAAATTCCATGATGTGTGAAAGGAATGTTTGACATAGTGAATTGTAATAAATAAATTAAAAACTCCTTATATACTTTCTACCATCTCCCAAAACATTATTGATAGGTTTTCCATTAATTTTCTGTATCATTTTTTGTACAATTTTAGATTTTTCACCTTTCAGATATAGATTTATTAAAATTGAATTTTTAATAGATGGAACAATTCTTTATTAACTATAATTTAATTAATAGTGGGTGATATTGTTTATTTAACCACCATATAGTCTTACTTTTTCTTATTAATATCTTGGAAATGGCATGTGGCATTAACATCAATTATATATTTTTATAAAGACACATATTAATTTATTTCTTCATTTATCAATATATCTTCTAGCTCCTTGAATTTCATGTTAAGAATATTTTTCTTATCTTTAACTATTGAAATTTTTTAATCACTAGGATTCAACATTTTATTGATCTCTTGATCATACAATTTTTTATTTTCTTACTGTACATTGTCTATATCATTAATTCCAATTTTCAAGACCTTCAGTAATGCATTATTAAAATCAATTAATTATTTAAATGTATGGTTCTTTTGCCCATTATTTTTATTTGATTGTTCTCTTTAATAATTATAGGGATACATTCATTGATAAAAGTTAAGCATCATTATTAATTCTCTATAAGCATTGTTTCTTTGGATCTATCTGTCTTGGAGAAATTTACATAGGCATGTACTAGTTTTTATAATGAATTCATTGTTTTTTTAATTATTATAAAATCTTAGTGATCGTATCATACATATTAATATGCAATAAAATAATATATGAAGTCCTTTGTCTTTAATAATAATATAGAATATCCATATATCCTAAAAATATATTCATCATAGAAACTGTTAGTCATGTTATCATGGTCACTAGTTTTTGGGTTTCCATTAGGATAATTCAGATAAAAAAATCTTCTACCACATGTTTATGTAGATATGTTGAACTAAATTAGGAAAATATATTTTACATTTCTTTGTTAGTGAATTTAAACACAATAACTCCTTCTCCCATATCAGATCTATCGTATTTGGAATTTAAACATGCATAAAATAATCATCTCCCCCTCTCTACACACAAGGGTAATCATTAAATCACAAAATTATTCTAGAGGATAAATATTATCAGATACAATAGAAATACATTCACACTAATTAACTTCATATAATGAAGATTCATTTATCATTAATGATTCCATTCTCAACTTCTTTTCCTATATTTCATTTATGTTCTTTATTTCCTTAGCACAGAAATTTTCCATGGTTACTTTCACAAGGAATTTATTGGATTATTTAAATCCTCACATTGAATATCCTTTGAAAAGAGAAACTAATTTTTTTTAAACATAAAACATGGGAATACAATAGTAGTGTGACTTACTTTGATACCAATTAAATGGGGCCCAATTGTATGTGTCCAACACTAAGAGGGAGGTGGGTGAATCAGTGTTGGTATAGTTTTTAATAAAATGATTAGTTTTATCCCTTATCACCACTTTACTTTATCCATGATTGAATTCCATTATTTATTAATCTCACATTCGGTAAAAATTCTTGGTGATATCAATAAGATTGAAAAATAAAAGAAAACTAGTTTTTTATAAAGGTTTCATCTCAATGGATGATTATTTACTCAGAGTGCGGTGGTCATTATCCTACCAACACATAACTTCATAATTATTATCAAAAGAAACATGAGAAAGGTTATGGGATTGGATTCATAATCATTGAATAAATTAAGAACAATAAAAGAAATTAAATTTTGTTTTGTAAGTCTTTAAAAAATGTAGTATTCTTACTTCTCCTTATAATGTATGATTGATAAATCATTTGTAGTATTCTCTTGACACAAATGACATGATCTCTTTCATTAACATGAAACAATAATCAAAACATAATCAATACTAGGAATTGACAAAATATCACATTCTCATCCAGTCATATACGCTATATAAAGAATGTAGGATGAATCTCTCACTTACATCGTCCCAAAATTAATCATCATCAGAAATGGCTATGAATATCTTATTCTCTTCTAATTCTTATTCAAATAATAGTAAGAATCTTATATACATTGGGTTACATCATGATCAATCATATTTATTAGATAAAATGTCTACTTTTATTGGTTTTATAATCAAAACTCCTTTAGCTGATTTCATCTTGTAGTATATAATCAACATGAATAATGTTGAACATCCCACAATTTTCATTATCTATTGTAATGAATATATTAATGAAACTACATGAATATCATCTCCATATTTATCAAAACATAAAATCTCCTAAGGGCTCAACATGATTTCATTATCTCATAACTTCCACATGATATAGGATATAGAATAGTCCTTAATTTATTTTTTCCATGGCATCAACAAGAATTTAAAGTTTCATAACAATATTAATACAGTCAATGAACCTGTTGTGATCATGGTGCCTCATGTTGACGTGTAATGTTCTCCCACAACCTACTCATCCATTACATCCCAATTCATGACTAAATATATCATGTTATTTCATATTTATAGCTTGGTTAAGAATCATATAATCTTCAAAATTATTAATATTATAGAAACTCATTATCAAAATAAGAATAAACAATCCCCTTAGGTGAATATCTATTGGAGAATCGTCATTAATGGATCTCCTTACATGCAGATCCTATTGTAAAGAAACCCAGATAACCCACCTAAATAGTACTTGCATCAGTTTTAAAATTTATATAAGGTATTTCTTAATCCCCACATGAAAATTAATAAAACATGGGAATCAATTAAAAATAAGACATAACTATTTCACCACAAGGGTAATTCATCATGATAAAGAAGAAGATATAAGATGATAAAAAACCGATATGACAAATACACTTCAAGATAAAAATTAACCCATTTAGATAGATGCATGTATAAATATGGTATATCGTCCAAAGTTATTAAATAAATAAATTAAGATATAATCTCCAGACCCCAATGTAAAGAGTGGATATCACGTTCCACCGGTCACTATGAACTCCCATGACCCTTTTAATCATGTACAACCACCACCTTCGAGTTTTTCATTCCATATTCCAATACCACATATAAGGAAATCAAAAAATGACTAAAATAAAATGTAGTGTTTAAGAAATAATGCATTGAAGAATCTGAAAAAGTATTTCATAAGCTATATATTACAAATAACCCAACTTTACTCAATTTTTAATAAAACATTTCATTGAAATAATTTCATAGTTCATATAAAAAAAATTAATTATATAATATTCCATTGATATTATAATATATATATATATCTATATAAGTGAATTTTTATAAAATAAAAAAGATAAAAACAACCTTACCAAAACATGAATGAAAAGTCATTTATATCTAAATAGACATGATTATGCATCTAAATCGTACTTGGGATTGTATAGTAAATTAAAATCATAACACCATGGATAAGAGACTAGTAGTAAGATTTTTATAGGTATTATCACACATCTAAATAAAATATAACACCAAGTGTGCATATGTTAATAGATCCCATGCATAGGGGGAATATAAGAACTCCACCAAAAAGAAACTATCGGCCCTCATAAATATTTAGTTAGAAATTTCATCATCAATATGATTCTAGGTGGAGCTAATATATTACAATCATATGTTCTTCCCACATAACTATAAAAGATCTATGTGCTTCAAGGAAATCATTCATTTAAGGGGATATCCCCCATATTAATCAATCATTTCAAATTAGCCACATGTTTTTGATTCCAAATATGACCTTCCATTTCAAAACCATCATCAATGTTTTTCATCAGATGCTCATTTCATTCAAGTAAGTCCATTTATTTCAATTGATAACAAATTTTATGCATTGTTTTCTCAAAAATACCATGATTTAAATATTTCAAAGAAAATAAAGACCCATTAATGGAAATCAACATTTAATTTTCAAAAGTTATTGTCTATGGATTCTGTTATGCACACCACGGAATTTCAAATCATTTATCAAGAGAGTCAGGTCAAGATTCAGAAATTAATTTGAAAACCGATTAAAATAAAGAGGAATAAAATAAGAGTTTTCATTTTGATAGATATTTATTTACAAAACCATTGATCTCAATCAAGATTAAAAAACACCACATGGGATCCACCAACAGAGATTCAAGGGATAAAATGACCAAAGGAGAATATTATAATCATGATTAGTCATGTCAAGATCTAAATCCATCAAAAATATAAGATTAACTTCCATTTAAGAGGTAGAGTGAGAAGGAATGGTGTATCCATGATGGAATTGGGATTTCAAATATCTGAATATATCAAAGAAATCAAATGAAACATTGATCCATTATTTAACATGGCCAAGAAATCAAAATTTGTCTCTATAAGAAATCCAATTTATTTAGGGTTGAATTAATTTCATTATTTGTGTTTTATAAATTAAATTAATATTAAAAAAATGAAAAGGTGATACTACCTGACTATTTATTAGACCTGCTTTCGACACCTTCTATCTATTGGTATCCACCAGCCACCCAGTGGTGCCTGATAGAATTTCTGTCAACCATAAAACCCCCTCAGCTATAGGATAGAATTTTTATAGTATCACCCATTCTTCCAAAATCACATAAGATATATAGTGTACCCCACTAGTTAGTTAGTGAGATTCTTCTAGGAATACCTCACTACCATCCCCCACCAGCTGGATGATGGCCCTCACCATTTAGCACATCAGCCTCCTATACCTTTTCCAGCTATAAGAGCATGCCCAATCAGGTGATAAATTCTAACGACCATCATATGACCTATATAATAGGGTTAATCAAACACCTATAACTCTATTAAAGGCTAAAATAAGATATTATGAGTCATGAAACATCACAGATAATAATTAAATGATAAAAAACTAAATATCAATTGGTAAACAATGTAAACCAAGATAAAAATAAAGTTTATACATGAAATATAGTAATCTAATGATATAATATCCCCACTATATATATTTTATTTACCTATAGAAATCCTATAAAGAATATTGTTACAATAAGAGGTTAGGACACCACTCTCTCATTAAAACCTCATAATCCCAATTCTCATGGAAATTAGAAACTTGTTTCCAAAACACCCATACCAAAGGGATATATTTTATATTAAAGACTAAAATATGAGAATCAAAAATATTAATTTGATACTCAGTCACATACATGTTAGGTTCCACATCAAGGTCCTTCTAAACCAAGACATAGTAAATATCGTAGAGATAAATTTTAGAACCTAAAACATGAATAATGTTGTGTATCTATGTCATCTAGGTCATAAATCTAAATGTAAATCCAAATTCCTAATATTATCATCAACCTCAATTATTCCCATGTATACCTATATAAAATTATCCAATTTTCTAAGTCATTAATGACCCATCCAAGGTGAGACTATATGAAAAACTATTTAACAAACTAAAAACTCTAAAGAGAATCCATGATGATCAGTATATTATTTTTATTATCTTTAGGAAATCACCATTGTCTAAAAATCAACAAAATATCTTCAATTATCTCTTAAAAAATGTAGGTCAAACCTAGGAAGCATCACCAATCTCTAACCAATAGATAAGAGATGTTCAAGGATGTCCGTAAAAGGATAAAATGGTTCCATCATGATGGAAAACTGATATCTATTATTAAAAAAATTCAACCATCCCAAAATAGAAATCCCAATATCTTCCAATGTTATGAACATAATAATAGAGCACATCCTAGATAATGTTTATATCACATTCCATCTAACTAAATTTTTTAGGATCCTACGCTATTCTCAAAATTATTGGGTGAATCTCTAACATTGTTTAATACACACCTTTCACCCATATAAATTCTTAAAAGATGGAATTAACCTATAAAAAATTGGTATAACCATGAAATGATGGAAACAGTAAGAGTTCATTGAGTAATTAAAGAGGACCAAGAATAAAACAAGTTTCATACCTGAATGATAGAAATAAGATGTTACATATCCCATTTTTTCATATTTTTATCTTGAAATTATCCTTATGTGATTTTATTTTCCATGTATCCTCATACATGATTTCTCTTATATCAATAAATAACTCACATGGATCCCATTACATAGATCTCCTTCTTGTCATAATTTCTCAAAATCTGGAAACTTCCTCTATTCACTAAAGAACTATACAAGGTTCATGGAAACTTTTTGATGGATTGTATTAAACATTTAACACTTTTATAAACAATATAAATAAATTTTATCTACAACATTACCAGATTTATCAACCTCAAAAGAAACTTTACAAATCTTAGAATTTCTTGAAGAACATTTCTCAACCAGATAGTGATGTCGATAAACTTTACACTATTGTTTTTTGCAACCTTATAAAGGTGGTGTATCAATCTTATGAAATTAGAAATTATTTCATTCCTTACAAATATTTCATTATAAATTTTCAACTTTTTAATAAATTTATTAACTAGAATAATATTTAATGACAATCCATAAACTAACTAGATACATCAAACATCCATAAAAGTTTATAAAAAACACTCTTATTTTTTGTATATGTTTGTAAAAATTAAGATCATATTACAAATAATAATAACATGTTATTCAAACATAATCAAAGAACATTTTTATCTAAAAAAATAAAAAATTAATGTAATCATAATGATGCATCTTATGAGCTTATTTTCTCATAAACTTCACAGTGATAATAATTTCAACATTCTTATTACTCAATAGAAATATTCTTTCAACAAATTTTTTAAAACCATATCAGTATATAAATCCCCAAGAATTTACGTATTCAAACCATAATTTATAGGTGAATGTACCTATATATATATCCTACAAAATTGATATATTTAGTGAATCAAATCCACTCTAATATATTATTCACATCAATTACAACCATCATACTCACTATTTTCTATATGAATAATAATTTCAACTCACATAACTAATCATATTTCCCAACATGTTTCTGGATATTCATGAATATCATGGAAGTAGTAAATTTTTATTTTCTTCTATAGACATGAAGGTGAATTTAAAAAAATTTCCACTTAAAAGTGAAAAATTAAATCCTTAAACCTCAACTAATATTTAAAATTCATTACACACTATAATACCATTCTTAGGAACTAAATGTTTCTCCCCAAAAATCATCATAACCTCTAACTTTTTTCCAATAAATCATTCACCAACATATATTATATCTTATAAATTACATTAATTCCATTGATTCTTATTCAAAAAAATAAAACACAAACACAAATTGAGTTCCACACATAAAATATGACTCTAAATTCATATGAATATTCCAATCTTAGAATGTTTTGATTCAAAATTTCCTTGTTATATTCATTATTTTCATCAAAGAATATATCAATGAACATGGTGAATATAATACCACCTATTTAGTTTTAACTTTCTTATATAGTATTCATATTTAGAATAACTCCCTACTTATTCTTGAGGTATTTAATGTTCCTATTACATATCATGTGAATCTCGATCCATAAACACATTGAAATAATGCCTTATATCACATTACCAAAAGATAAGTTTTCTATATTATATAAATATAATTAGTCTTAACTAATACAATTATTTATTAAGTCTATTAATATCCAATGTAGATTCAAGATGATTAACAAAGATCCACATGGTATTTTCTTTAGAATTTTTTTTTGATAAATCATGATTTAACAAATGGTTCTTATCAATCACATGATAATCTAACATAATATATGCTCATTATATCATAAATTATATGATATACATTTAGAAATATAGTTAGAAAATTGTTATATATTATATTTTTATTTGTGAAACATGTCTTGAAGGAAATTATACAAGACTCAAAATATATATATGATTCCTCATCAATCCTCATTTTACCACCACTACATATTTGGTGTGTATATGGTACTGTGAGATTAATAATACCTCCACTATAGATTTTAATTATTTATGTATACTTGGTTAATAAATATTTCAACAGTATCACATAGAGAATCCTATATCTTTTACCAAGTGTATTCATTACATCCATGTTAAATTACTATCACTTATTAAAAGAGTCTTATGAAGTACCTGAACTTACCTTCAGATTATCTTTGAAACCACATAAATACTTTTTATGTACCCTTATTTTTATAGGATTATTTATCTAAAAGTTAATAATTAGGAACATAAAATATGTAAGGGTTATTAATTTAAAGAGTCAAAACACCATTATAATTATATACTTGAAATATACTTTTAGTTTTACTTGGTATAAAATTATCTTTCCAAAAATGGGTATGAGTATTATAATATATATTAATAATTTATTGCTGATATTGTATATTTTTTATTCCATTACAACTGAACTATTTTTTAAATATTAAATATCATAACGATAATCATTTAAAATTAGAATCATTTTTTTATTGTGTCAATAACTAGTAACGTAGAAAAATGTTTTGGTAATACCAAAAAAATATTAGTTTTAGTATACTCAACCCTGTTATAAATATCATGTTGTCACCATACCTTGGATAACTCAGAAATCACCCTCATTAAGTTACATATATAATCAATGTTACTTCTCACAATATATCTAAAATTTCTTGGTTCTTATATTTTGAATAAAAATATATGAATTGAATATTGTATGAAATACTATATAAGTGGAAAGTAAATATTATATGAAATTATGGATATTCATAATTAAGATACATATGTTATCATATTCTAAAATTCATTATAGTTTATCTTTAATTTTCCTTTTCTTTCATATGAGAAGTAGATAGCCCCACATTAACTACTCCTTATCCGAATATTTTAAATCTTTTAAGTATGTTATAAATAATATATGGAATATAAAAACATATTTGAATTTTAAAAATTTTAATTTACTTTGTTCTCTATAAGGGATGAGGAACAATGTTCCCACAACTCCTTATATTCCTAGAGAACCATGATTAAAAGATTCCTGAATGATTTTTTCATATTACGAAACCTTTAATTATTAATAAATATATAGAATATGGTCGGTAAAGATGATAATATGAGATTAATGTTTAATATACTATCTATATAGATTCTCAAAATTACTAATTGGTCATTTTACATCAGCATATTGAAGGTAATATCAGTATATAATAACTCATCATCTAATTTACAATGATATCATATAGTGAAATTATCATGTATATATAGCCACTCATTCTCTTTCTCAAGTTCTAGGAGATTATTTATTATGGTGTATACATAAATGTACTTATATTACATCTTTATCTCTTTGTAAATTTATAAAAAGATGATGCAATAAAAAATTGAAACATCTTATATGTATCACATATAGGAAACATTTTCACCTTCAATCACTATCTGAGGTTGTGATTCTAGAAAAGGGGATCCAACATATGACTCAAATTTTCTATTATAATTTTAGTATATAAATGAATACAAGACTCTAGGAATTTTTTATAGTATTTAATTTTTATTTTTCCAGGTATGATTACAGTGTTTTTTTCATTTCACTTTCTAGGTTCTACAATAAATATAAGTATACTTTAGTACGTTATGTTGATCAAAAAGTTTGATTTAATAAATAATTTTTATTGGCCCCCCCAAATTTATCATATACCAAATTCCCACAGCACTGGATTTGAAATATCCTGTTACATGGATATTCTAGTGTCAAAGATCCCTATTACACATCTTATAAGCCAAACAATGGCCTTATAAAATTACTCAATGGTATTTAGGTAGGTAGTTTATTCAACTCCATTCACTCAGAGATTCCCAATATATTGTGTGGAATTCCCAATATCTAAATTATAGAATATCATTTCATCAACACCTACTCATATTTACAACATTAATTGTATGGGTGACCTCTATTAATTATCATTAAGAAAATTAAAAAAAAATATTTCTTAGAACTCCCAGATAAATGGAGGTATACTGACAGGATCCATACTAAAAAATTAATCTATGGTTTAATTCAAAATCATGAAATGGATTTAAATTTCTAACTAAATATTTTCCATGAGGTATTTTTTTATCATTGTCCATAAATATTTTTATTTTTTCCATTATATTCTTCATAATATTTTGTGGATCTGATATAATTAATTAACCACATCTGAGAAAATAATTTACACATAAATAATTTATTTTATTTCATCTTGTATACTTGAAAATTCATTTGATATATGTTATCATGTTTAATAATCAAATAAAAAGATCATTTGATAAATTAATAAATAACTGTGAACTCGAAAAAATATAATAAACATGCAACATGATCATGAAATTATCACTACTGATTTTATCGAGTGGAAGATTAACTCACACTTGACCATTGGGGATTAAATCATTGATACCATACATTGATTGAGTTAAAAAATTCCAAATTTAACCTATTTATATGCATGGTTGACCTCGCCATAGGTAAATCTTGAACCATATACTCTCACCTAAATCTGTTTTCCTTATATCTTTTTTACCCACTCATAGGTGAGGGGAAGTGGGTATTTTTGTATCCATAAATAATACATAGAAAACCCCTCAAATAATTAGGAGTAAGATATGATAAAATTTTAGTCATTAATAATTTGATAAAAAAGTTATCAAAAAATTTATATAATAAATAATTAAATTATATAGAAACCCAAGCCGAAAATAGGTTGTTGAAGCTCATAATCATCCATAAAGTCCAAATACAATTTTGTAGAATTTTTAATTCTATATATATCAAGTAAATATTATAAAAATAATAAATTAATAATAATTTTAGTAAATTCATTATATCTCTAAATTATTAGTTTAAAGAGTCCTTTATATTACAATTCTCTATAATTTTAAAAAAAAATATAAAATTAAAATTTTTAAGTACATTTCATGTATGGAATGGGAAGAAAACATGTACCATCCTATCTAGAATAAATTAAATATGTAATTTTAATATATACTACATATACAAAAGGAAACATGACACATATCCTTCTATATTACATAGTGTTCATTGTTACTCAAATAGTGTGTGACTTATGATTTATGTGTTCTTTACCATGTATGGTGTATATACATTGATTGTTTACCTACACAACGTGACATGATATTAAATGTTGTATTATTCCTTGGGTCAAGCTATGTAGTCTAAATTAAATTCATGGCCAAAATAAATTCCATTAATATACCCAATGCATAACTATGGTGATACTATTCATGTACATGATATATACAACAACAAAATATGGTAGAAATTTTTATATTAACATAGAAATAATTTTATGAGAATTTAATCAAACAAGACCCATAAAAGATCATTCAAAGTGTAATTCATATAGAAAACCCTTTCACATTGTGTGTACATATTTTCACACATCATATAGTTTGATCTAACTTTAATTAATTAATATTTTCTATGTATTTGACTCATATGACATGCATGTCTCAATGCATATCTTTCATGTGTTGGCTCGAGTAAAACAATATGTACATCTAGATATTAGCCTATAATTCATTATAGGGCACCCTCACTACATGCCTACGAAATTAGTGGCAATATCACATGGATAATCACACATTAAAAATGTGTATATCCAATTACTATCTATTTACTTCATTTGATTCCATATTTCTTGACTAGAAGTCATTTCCTGACATATATATTAATTAATGAAAGTGTGCATTGAATAAGAATCCTCAAAATCATGTCGGGTTACAAAACATATACTAAAATTACATTCCTCATACAATTATTGATATGTGTTCCAAATGGTTTTCAGTATATGATGTGTACTGACCCCACATTATATTTCTTGATTTTCACATATTTCCCTTGCATGGTGGAACATGGATAAAATATGAGTACTTTAATAGTACACATTATATATATGTGTCATGTAACCAGAATCCTTTGAATATCTTAATGGAATATTTGAGTTTTATTTTCTTTTTAAATGTTATCTAAAACTGGATGAACATGTTTTCATGAATTCTGGATTGGAGAAAAAAAATATAGATATGAAATCCTGACAAAAAATTGAAATTTGATAAAAATGAAATAAATAATTATAAATTATAAAATGATTCCTCTAATAGTACATTATTATTATATGGTATAGCATATGTGGTTGGGCCCATGTCCAATAATGGTTTTCATTAGTTTCAAATGATAAATCTAAAAAACCATGATGACAAAAACACTAGAATCACCATTGTGAGAAACATTTCCCACATAATTTATTGTTAATTTATAAAAATAATTACTTCTTATTTATAATTATTTCATCATTGATGATAAATTCTATAGATGATTTTGTACCATCATTTTGGCTAAAAAATTGTGTAGAATTAAACTAGTAGAATCCATATAGGATCCAAAATTATAAAAACATATTTTTAGAACTCTCGATTAGTCGAACCATTTTCCTTATGTCATTAATAATTGATTAATAAAACAATTGTTTCGATCTAGAAATAATTCTTATATTTCCCTCCACTTACTGGGAGAAAAAATGGGTAATATCTGCTGTTATTGAGAGAATTATTTTTAGTATTCTATTCATTATTGACATAATTTTATAAAGAGGAATTTTTATGTCCAAAAATTATTAAATCCCTAAGAATAAGATATAAATTGGAATACATATTTAAGGATAAATATTTGGTAGTTACATAGAGGGCCAACATCAAATATTATCTTTAATATATTCTCTATATAAAATAATAATAATAGTAATAATAATTTATTCCATGAGATACAATGACTTGATAATATTAAAATATATTTTCTCTAATAAGTAAAATAATTTTTATTTAAATATTATTAAATAAAATATGTAATATCAAGTGGTCCCTTAACAAAGTTGGTCAATCCACCTAGACATTAATCGAACCTTAAATAATAAATATTTAAAAAAATAGATAAATATATTTATATTGTTTAGTCAATAAATGTACAAATATTATATTCACCAAACATACAATTAATTTTTTATTATAATATTCTAATAACCAACTAAGTATTTATATAAATAAAGTATTAATTATTTACTACATTGTGAATAAAAAACAAAATATAAATTAATTATATATATTTTCTTGACTGAAAATAAAAATAATTTAATATTCAATTAACATACACTCTAACTTTTAAAACTAGTGACTGAATAATAGTGATCAATTTAACTGAATAATAATTATTACATAATTATTAATATCAACCTTAAATAGAATTTAACTATGATTTTATACACACTTTGTGTGTGACCTTTGAGTCATCTTTCTCTATGACATTTAGAGAACTTTCTTAATATCCAATATTGGTGTCTTTCAATATGTTAATAAACAAATAGAGAATCGTGTTAATTTTATAAGAACAACAACATCATACTAATTCTTACTATGTATTACAATATATTTTTCTTGATATCTCAACAATTAGGTATCACACTTCTATCATCAAGATATAAGTTTAAAATATCCTTCTTTGAAAAGATGAAATGAAGTCATCAGTTAATTAATATACCTGTGGATTTAATCAGATACTTACATATTAATCAAATTTCTATTAATACTATATTCAATTAACTCAGAAGGGATAAATCCTTAATAGACTTATTCAATCAATGTCATAACACATAAAATACACCCAATGTTTCTAAAATTTCCTTGATAATATGATTTCATGATTTTCATCAATACATAAAAGTATGAAATTTTAGATATAGATTAATAATAATCTCATGTGTAATGAACAATACACATGTATGAATATAGGAATATCCAATAACATATATAACATGTTGAATTTCTTTTAGCAGGTCTATTTTCATAACCACCTCTCTTTAGGATTACCAATTGAAAAAATTCATCTATAGAAGCCTCATTGACTTATGAGAATCTAATACATTGATTTTAAAAACATAATCTAGTCATATTAGAAATATTTCATCTAGATCATAGGGCATATGATTATGAATATTTTCAAAATATGTCAAGTTTCATATTATAATGGGAAGAATTATAAACATTTGATGTAATAAATACTACAAGTAAATTATTACATTAATTCTATATATAAGAGAATTATTTAAGGAAAATATATATTTACTAATATTTAATTCTTTGAATTTAGTAGTATCTAACGCATTACATTTGTTGGTTTCTAGGAAACTAACTACAAAAATCTCACACATGCACTAGAGTTAAATGCTGAATAAATTATTAACTTTATCTTGATATACATGCTTCTATTAAGGTATAGATATAGTTGAATGGCCTGTTATGTTTTTATATGTCTATTATTGTAGTTGCGAATTCACCATTTTGAGAAAATCCCTAAAGAAGTTATATCACCATGTCTTTACCATTTTCCCTAATATTAACTCAAACTCTTGGATAATACTAGAGTGCTTTAACCAATTTTCTAACCACACAATGTAAGAGGGGTGTGGTGAATTAAGATGACTTTAAAATTATTCTTATCATTAAACCAATTTGGATATTTTATTTTCATTAACAAAGAAATAATTAATCTACTTTTTATGCACATTTGAGTCTAAAAACTATAATGTGAATGGAATCATGATTTTAGTTGGTTCACCCATAGTGGGATATATCCACGGAGCACTTTGAAATGATTTTTTTGTATAAAAAATAACTATTAAATTATTATTATGTGAGTAAAATATTAAAGAAGATACCACTACTCATCGAAGTTAGAAGACCTCTTGATATCTTTTACACACTGGTCTCAAGAGGGATATAAAGATTATCATTAACACATACATAAATATTAGATGATACCAATTAAAAGTTTAAAATCCAAAAAATATGGGTGTTCTCTAAGTCTCTCCAACCATCATATATAGATATTTCAATGATTTCAATAGATGATTTATCGTCCATTCTTGATCTCTATTACAACATTGAATGATCGCAAATCACTTCTCAAAACCATGATATTCAATAAACCCCACTATTTAACTTCTATTCCCATATATTTAATCATTAAATACATCTTAACAATTGATACCTTTGATTATTCCAATCAATATTCACTATATTCATATAATTTTTTAATTTTAAATTTTAAATTTAAATAATAACTAACTTCCATACTTATTTAATTCAAATCCATCCCTTGGATCATCTTTCTTAAAATCACTACCAATGAATTAAAATGGTAGATATTAGTAACTAAAATAACCAATTATATATCATGATATAATGAATACATCATTTCAATTAAGAATCTATAAATTCCAATAATAATTGTCTAATTTTCTAATCTTTTACATGAAAAATTATTTTCTTACATCACAAACTATAAACCACCAGATGGGTCACTAAATGATGTAATTAATCAGGAAATAATGTCCCTAAAAATACTAAAGTAATATGGCACATAAAAATGATGACCCTTTAGAATCTCATGGTGAATATTCTAAAAAAGGACTCATCAAATCATATTTTATGACGCATGTTAATCATAAGAGAACACTAGTTACATGTAATAATATAATTTGAGATGTGCTATATAAACAATTATTGGAGAACCCTAACAAAACGACCAAACATATTTTGTTGTGACTTCTCTTTACCAATTTCACTACAAATAACACATACATCATTCATGATGTGACCTTTTTTTCATAGTTTATATCTTATAAAAACCAACATTCTATAATATAAAATATTCTTATGAATCTTGGAAAAAGATAAAAATACAATATCCTTTATATCATGATTGTACTGAATGAATTTTTATAGATATATATTAAACTTTTAGATGAATAACCATTCATTAAATAAATAGAGGCTTGCGTATCAAAAATGTATTGTTCCTTGGTATCTATGAAATATAAACACCAATTTCATAAAATATATTCATCAAATTCATATTATTTCCTCATAAATTTCACACTTATTGACATATCATACCTAATACCATTAATCAAATCCTAGGGAAATTAAACATAAGAAAAGGTTGAGATCATATGCCTAGTAAGGGTAAACAATGGAGGTATCAATGATTACATAATCATAAAACTAGCATAAGGGCATAAAAACAGGAATATAACATTTTAAATTTGTACCCCACATATGAAAGATCACAATCATGAGTGATGAAATAAATATTGAAATTTCACAATACTTGAATCATAAGGGAACATTAAACATTAGAGAATAACATTGGAAAAATACATTGAATTGTTACATAAATGTATCCATAGAAATTCATTTCATTAGTTGTTAAGTATCTTTTCCAAGATTCTTATAGTTTAATGGGTTCCCTTTCCAAACTCTCATAGTAGTCATAGATTACTCAGAATACCATAATAGTGGATAATTCCACTTACTAAATAGGGTTTACTCCCCATTCCTACACTATTTATATCATGAGATATCTATATTTATCCAATAAATTAGTGGGAGGTATACTTCCCACCTATCTCATAATGAAAAAACATATATTTTTGTTACATATATTCATAATTAATTCATTATATTAGAATCTATAAAAAGAAATGGGTTTCATAAACATTTAAACTTCTTACTACAAACATAAACCATATATAAAAAGAATAATGATAGTTTTCTATGCTCATATACCTTGTAAATATTTTGTAACATCAAAGGAATTCATCATTGAAGGAAAATTATTTCTAATGATCACTTAGAATAATTCATGAGTAAAATAACCATCCCATTTTAAAATCAATTTTTTCAAAAAAAAATCCACTATTAATGAAAAAAAAATTATGTGAAAATATTCTCATTTGATTATCAAGTATGATTAAAATTATTGAGGCCTAATTATGGTAGGAATATCCACTCATACTATATAAGATAATAAAATTCCATGCATATTTTTCTTTAGAAAAGTCTAAATTCACTTCATTATGATGAATAAACCTTTCCTATCAAACCATTTGGTAAAAATTAAATCATGGGTAAAAATGATTTGATATTTTTTTCAAGAATAATAAATTTATTTAAAACCAATTTTTTAATAAAACATGAAATTCTAGTGAAATAACCCACAGTAAGGACTTGAACATAAACAATCTCAAATAATGATGATATTGTGAAATAAACTATTAACTCATGTCTCTCAATTCATCATTCGTCTTCAAAAATCATATAAAATAAATATTTGTTTATTATATATTTATTTCATAACCATATACCTATATATAATATAATTTATGGATTTTGTATAGCATATTCTTATTTATTTATTTTAAAAGTGTCATCAAAATTATTGTTCGGGGTAATATCTGCTTCATTTTTCAACCATGTTTCAGTTTAGTAGTTTTAGAACTTATACTATTACTAGGGCCCATTCATATAGATAATTTTAATCAATGTTTAAAAATAATATATATCCATTATATACATATTTTTAACCATTATTGAAATATAGATACAGAAAAATTAATTACACCATTCATGGATATGGTGGGTTGTATGTATGCATGAAAGAAATTTGCATTTTTCAAAATACTCGAATGAAAAATAGGAAAAATCATATTTTTATAATCATTATTATACCATATATATCATATATAAGAATCAAATTCATCATTATTACTATCTATGTGAGATATAAATGAAAACCAAATCACATCGTAGTATGGAGATAGTAGTCCCAATGTAAGCACATGAAACGCTATCATCTCTCAAAAGATTGGATAATAAGAAGGAATAAATAATATAATAATAACTTATACACATTTGTTTCATAAATAGCATATAAAAATATAAAACCCATCTTAATACCCATATATAAAATATGGTCAAAAAATGAATTGTATCGGTACATGGGGATAGTAATCCATACATACACATGAGAGATCCTATAACATATTGTTTAATGGGAAAGGGAGTGTATAATGGTGTTTTCATAATAATAATAAAATTTTAGAGTAATTAGAATGATGAATTTATTATTTTATAACAAATATCATGGACCTTGAGAAGTTAAATAAGAATATAAAAAGAAAGTGATCGATAAGTGGAATACCTCTTCATCGAAATGAATCCTTTAGGTCTTCTCTAAAGGGATCCCGGTTTGGTCTTTTGAGAATTCCAAAAATTCTAGAATATGGTTGTGAAAGGTGACAAGAGTATAAGGAAGGAAATGGGTGACCTATGAGGATCAATGTTTTTTAAATGAGTGAGAGAGGAGGTTTGGTTTTATAATTGAGGTGTGAGGCACTTTTGGGATTCATTAAAAGAATAAAATATAATGACACTATTTTAGAGGTAAATTCTTCAGAAAGGAATAAAAATAAACCTGGGATTATGATTTAGATCATATATTATCCCTTTTTTCAATAATTTATTTTTTTTATTTTTTTAAATAATATAACAATATAATATTTTCATAAATATCATTATTGTCATCTTTGAGATTATTAATTACTTTTTCCTAAATAACATGAAGTAAATAATATGAATTCTAAAAAACCATTAATAAATACATAAAATGTCTTTATAATATATAAAATTCAGGTATCACATAATGTATCAAAAATTATAATACTTTTAATTCTTTTAATATGATTTATTTGATATTTCTAATTATCAATTAATTAATGCATCAGCATTGTGCAAGTATTTATGGTAATTATTTATTCATAATAATTTTAAAAACAATTACCATGATGAAGATAAATATTATATATTTAGAAATACTATTTACATTATAACATAACATTTGGATAAATATATTCAAAAAAATATAGTTCTTAAGAACAACAGTGTGACATGTGTATCGACCCGAACATTACAGTTTATTTTCCAAAAATCTAATGTTTGAGTTGTCTATGGTGGTTTGGGTGTTTTTGTGACATATTAGTTTTCTAAGGGATTTTCATTTTTACAATTATTTCATTATAATAGTGTCTCACTGGTGGTTCCTTATTGGTGGTGACTCATTGGTGGTTCCTCGGGGGTGGTGGATCGCTGGTGGAGCTTTGCTGGGGGTGACTCGCAAATAGTGCCTAGATGGTGGTGGCTCATTGGCGGTGACTCGTCCTAACAAAGGGTTATTTCCAATAGTTCCTCACTTTCAATGATGCCTCACTGCTAATGGGGTATCATTTCTAACTGTATATCTATAGTGAAATTTAGCGATGTCTCATCTTTGGCGGTAGATCTATAAAAATTTTTGGGGACATGTCTTGAGTGAATTCTGGATGTTTCTCATTTTTGGAAGTCTCTCATCATGTCGGTGTATCATCCTAGTGGCATGTAATTATGGATATTTTTCATATTAGTAGTGTGTCATCCAGGCTATGTATAATTTTCAAAAAATTTCTAAATTTATAGAATTTTTATTTTTTCTTGTTTTTTCACTTTGTATGTATATTTTTTTTATAATTGAGCATAATGACATAATTAATTTTTTTAAATGGATGTTTCAATGGATACCAACAATATAATTTTTTTTCTAAATTTCTAGAGGCTTTTAAATGTTCAAAACATGTGATCTTGGTCACATCCTCTATTAACAGAAACGATAAGCCCTTTCAAATCCAATTTGTTCTGGATCTAATATTTCTAAGTAAGAGACCTTCCCATGTCTATTCCTTCTTAATTATTTTGATATTATAAATACCAAATCCTTATTCCCATATGAGTCCGTGAATGGGAATTTTTAGTTGTATTGATACCCCTGATGCGGTTTCCTCTTATACACACCCCCTGTTTTGGTGCAACATGCCCACAAAAATGATTCATTCTTAGAAGTAGGTTTTTTCTTCATTTATCCTTATGTGTATCAATCAGTATGGGTGTGGTATTTTTAACACTTGTGAACATGGTCTCAAATGTATTAATAATGATAATTAATTGGTTTATATTGATTTTTAAAGGGGAAGGGGGAAGTGAAGAATGATTTTTATATATTTTATTGATTTGATTTCATCTGTATTGATAATATGTTCTTATGAACATATTTACATGAAGAAAATCATCTATATGGGTGACTTAATTTTTTTTTGTATCTTCTTCCTTTGAAATCCTCTATTTTTCTGATTTAACAGTATCATCATTGATAAATAAATGATTAACAACTTATATTCTATTACTTAAATGGATTAATCAGGATCTTATTCCTTTTATGATAGCACCCTTCAATTAAGAAGTTAAATTGGAAAAGAGATTTCTTTTTTAACCCTAAATGTTTTTTGTTGTGATACAAGATGTGATGTGTGGGTGTTTTGGGGTTTGTGTGGGTGGGACAAATGTAATGTGTAGTAGATATTTTGTTACATGTGTCGGGGAAAGGGATTACATATAATTGTACATTGGGGATGCAATGGGTATGGTTATACAATGAGGTTGTATTATGGTTATGGTGTGGATATGTAACAAGGATGCATAAGGGAATGTGGCTCTAAACTGGTTATGATGGGGGATTATTGGAAATATATTAATGGGTTGTTATGAGGTGATACTTCTTGTGTTTCAGTTATTGTACTTTGTGAATTATTTCTAGATTCCATTGAAGTATAGAACTAAAACGAAATATATTTTCTTGGGAAGAATATGGAAAAGATGATTTTATTTTAAATGCAATATGGAATGTGAATAGATAAACAATGAATAATAATAGGCTAGAATTTAATTAACTAATGCATTTTTAATACGAGATTATTCTATAATTGTGAAATAAATTAAGTATCTAAACGTGGATTAAAAAATAATTTTACTTATGGATTATCTTCTACTTGTCTGGTGTATCGTATATATTACTGTAAGGGGAGTTATTGGACCTTGGGATTCAAGGTTTTCCTTAATTAAATACCCATAGTATGATATTATGTGATTCAATACTATATGTATATATCTTGTATGTTCTTGTGATTTCTATACACACCCCACCCATGTTGGGCATTATGGGTTGAACACCCACATCCTCACTAGGGAGGGTGTCTTTCCCAAACATCTTAGTCGGAGGATGGATGCATATCCACCCACACATTTATGTCCCCTATTCTAGGTGAGGTAAATATTTCATAGGCTATGATGGTCAGAGTTTTGTTAGTACATTAGATGGCGTTTGTGATGAAGTATCCTGGGTTAATTTTGGATGAGTTCTGATGTGATGTCCCTAGTTAATTTGTGATGATTTGGGATGTGATATCTCTTGATTTTTCAGGATGAGGTGTGCTATGTCGTGAGGCCCAAGTGTGATCATGTGTGATGTGATGTGAGTCCTAGTTGTGTGTGGGAATGATGTGTTGTGAGGCCCAAGTGTGTGTGGATGAGATGTGTTGCGATGCCCATGTGTGTGCGGGTGATATGTTTTGGGATGCCAAGGTGTGTCTGGGTGTGATGAAATTTGGTATATTTAGAATAGGTGGGATCACCAAGACATTTTCCATTGTGGAAAGAGTGGTTAATCAGTGGGAAAGTGGTGTGGGGTACCCTATCATATATGTTCTTTAAAATAAATTATATTACTAGGTTTGCGTTATTTTTTGTGCTTTCCATGGTGAGGTTGGGATGTTTAGTATCTCTTTATAGGTTTTACTTTGTTTGGATATTTTCTCAGAGGTGAATTAATATTCTCATTTCACATTTTCATGAGATAATTCTGTTTTCTCTATAAAGTATACCTGTATTCACACCCTACATATATAAAAAATATTTTCAGGTATCCAATATGACTTTGTGGACCATGCTAGACATTTATAGTTCATTATTTTGGAGTTATTTATGTGTTGATGCCTTATATTTTATTCATCTAGTCCTTCATTTGGAGACATTTATATGTATCGGTTTTCATTTATACTTTCATTGTGGGATTTTTTGTTTTCAATTTATATTATTGGAGTTTTTTTTGATGATTAGTCTTATCTCCCGATCATGCTTACTTATAAATGTTAATTCCTCCCATATTGATAGATTTGTACACCCTTGGTGCTAGTTGCCAACCCACGGTCTACATTATACATGAATCGAGTGTTATTATCTCCCTCTCTCCATTTATAATCCTACAGTGGTATCCTTGGAGGGAGGGGGTTCAGACATAATAATATTAGAGTTTATGGTTGAGAGATATGGTGGATTTTGGAGTTAGTAACAATGAGGATTTAAAGGGTTGGTATAGGAATAATTTTAGTTGACCTTGATGTGTGACATAAAATAGAGATACCAGCTGAGACACAATATTTTAGGGCCCTCCTGATCCGAAGTAAGGAATTCGATCCTATTAAAAGACCATGTGAGGTGGAACTGCTTGAAGGGTAGAGACTTAGCACAGGTACATTCATCATGTTGACTTATGTTTTTATTTGAATTGGGTGATCTTGGGGAGTTAAAATTAATTATATGAATTAAGAAATTTTATATGTATTTCTATGAAATTTATTATTCTTTTTTGATATTAAAATTGATTAATGTTTTGATTAATTATTCTTATAATCATAATAAAGGATTAATATGAATTTTAGTTGGCCTAAACTCTTTTTTTGAAACCCTATTGATGTTTGAATGTGTTTTTTCATTTCCTCTTGTAACATGATTCATAATGAATTGAATTTTTCTTCCATTTTTATAAATTTCATACATGCAATCTAGATTTTCTAATGTTTGAAATTGTAATATAAGCAAGAATAATTTTTTTAATAAAATTTTTAATTATAAAAATCATAATGAAGCATGTAACCTTGAAATAGATTTCACAGTTACGTGATAAAATAAATTATTTTTGAAACCATGCATAAAATTATTTGATAAAGACAATATTTCCATATTTTTTCTGGTGTAATTTAATTTTAAAATTAAAAAATAGTTTTATTTTATGGGAAATTGTCACATTTTTTTGGTTTTTAATGTATTATGAGTTTACAAGAAAAAATTGCCTAATTTTTGTATTTTTACTAATTTTAATCAATTATATATTTTTTCATATCATTTTCATTATTGATCCAAATCGAGTGATTCATTTTATTAGGTTTCCTTTATTTGTGGGATGCATATTTTTCAACAGGTTCAAGCCTTTATTGGGATATATAAAGGCCCAAATAAATCCTTCTTTGTGGAAATTTATTCTATACAGTAGAGTGGAGAGAACATCATTAATTGAGGAATATATCAGGACAAACATGTTAAAATGAATTTATTAAGGAGGTATATGAAATAAGATTCAATGAGGTATATATTTGATGAGTATCAAATCAAAATCCACTCATTAATTCATTCATTGAATGGTTTAAACATGATGAATATGAAAGGTCTCATCATGTAAAAATGGTTCCTTTGAGTAATTAATTCATACCATCTAGACCATGCATCCAAAATGTCGGAATGATTATGGAGTGATTCACATGAATGTATGGAATATCTTTTATTAAGTATGAAATGCGTGCATCAACCAGTTTCTTGGTCATAATGGAATGGGAATGTGAAGATGTTGAATATGATGAGGCACATTGTCATAATTAATTTCTCAAAGTTAGTCTACCATAACTCCTAAATCCTATTTCTAACAAAGATTTATTTTTTTGGGTGAACTCACTATACATGACTTAATAAAAATCATGAAAAAAACTATTGAAAATTCTGACATATATTGTGAAATCCAAATTAAAATATTTTTTGGATACTTTTGGAGTGAATTCTGTCACCCCTATTCTAATAAATATATATCCCTTCTTCATTTCAAAGTGTAGAAATAGGGGGTAGCCTCTATTTTCCATTTCATTGTTGTTGTTATATTTTTATATTTTAATAGTTTTTTTACATTTTAATATATTAGACTTCTTCTTCATAAATCACTTCTTTCATTTTGTAAGTTGTATGTGTTCTCCCAACATATTCCTCTCTCAAATCCATTAAAAATAAGGAACTAACTTTAAGGCTTGTTCTAGGGAGGGAATGTTTCTTTAATTGATATTTTTTGTGTTTCATTTTTTATATATTTATTAAATTGTCAGTTTTTTGTTTATAGTTAAATTGACTATAGTGATAGGTCACCCCATTATATCTATCATCTAAATTTTTCATCTCGTTTATCAATCTTCTTTCCTTTTTCTATGTATGTCATGCATATAATGGATTATATATTGGGTATTGATGGTCAAATAAGAGTTATAATAGATGAAATTTGGAAGATTATTACCATATATGAAGTGGTCTCAGTACGAGGTAATCACAATTCAAATGAGAGGGTGCAGTGTGATAGGTCTCGATCAGTATATTGAGTAGAATATTAAGATCCATTAAGAATAATGATTTCAATCACTATATCCTCCTAAGAACATTTAGCTTCTTTATTTATTATAAAATAGTATTTTATTGAACTTTCATTTATATATTTATAATTTATTGAATTCAAATTATCCCCATAAATATTTGTTAAATTAGTTTTATACTAGTCAGATAATAATATTGACCATAGAAAGATGGTATACTGGGAGCAGCCTCCTAGAGAGATCGACCCTAGGGTGTGACACTATGGTGCATTCTTAAGTTAATAAATTATTTACTAGAGTAAAATGAATAAAACCCTAATATTATTATTATAGTATCCACGTGACTAAATATTCCATGCATTTATTTACATTTGTAATTTATCATAAGCATGTGTTATTGACTTGTTATAAAATTTTCCCTATGACATTTATATTTTTAAAATTTTTAAATCATCCATCTTAATTAATTATAATTCTTTTCAATTTGGAAAATTGGGAAAGAATATATTTATATTTATGGGTAATGATTTCATTTATAAAACATTGACATAACTATATGTTGTAATCACAGGTTATGGTAGAAACTTTTGTGACATTTATTTATAAATTTTTGAAAATGAAAAGAATTATTTATGAAAA
The DNA here is from genome assembly GCA_963277665.1 of Viscum album. NCBI lineage: Eukaryota > Viridiplantae > Streptophyta > Magnoliopsida > Santalales > Viscaceae > Viscum > Viscum album. The sequence goes on along the minus strand of OY728163.1, from coordinate 1,423,869,672 downwards.
GTTGTTGGGAATTAAAAATATTTAAGTGTTTAATATTTTTTTTGACTGATATGAATTTTTAATTACAAAAATAACCTTACCTCACTTGTTAAATCATGCATAGGTTGTTATGGGGAGCATTTATAAAGTTGAAATCATTTTAGTGGTAACTTGGGAAATTATAGTATAAAATATTGGAGCATGTAACATGTTTATTTTGTTTGATTTAAACATTTAGTTACAGTCATGATATCCTTACTTATCTATACAATAATATTTACTTGAGAAATAAAATAATTAATTAATGTTTAGCACAATCTTGATAAAGCATGAAATATAGTAATAAAACATGTTTAGTTTTTATTTTAATGTTCATAATGAATGGTTTATTTTATAGATTATATAAGAATTTTGTTTATGTAATGTATTATTTAAATTTAACATATGAATATATAATGAATAAATATTAAAATGAGTATGGCAAGTGATTTTGTTTGATAACATGATGATCCTTGAATTTCTTGATATGCATATTAAACATGGTATCTGAAGATAACTTGTGTGCATATTCATCTTTAACATGGATTCATGTTAGAACTATTTAAATTCAATTAAGGTTTTTTATATTGAAATAACCTATAAATATTGAGTGTTAATTTTTGTTTCATTTTTATCATTTCATTGAGGTGATGATATGTCTTTTTAAAAAAGGGTTTTTTGAAACCATTATTGCACTATGACTTGTGTGGATTCAGAGAACCTTGATATATATTTCTAGATTAAAATCACAATGTATTAAATGAATAATGATTTATATATGGTTAATTAGATAGATTTACGCGGAAAATTTCAAATTTGGGTGACAATACAATGAAAATTAATATGGTGATGTAATTTAGGCCCTTAAATAATTGTGGAACACAAAATATGTTGTTTCTATTTGTGGGTATTGTTATTATGTTACCTAGTGTGATGTTCAATTAAAATTAATCAAGAACTCTATGATGGGAATTTGTTATTTTTAATCGATATACATTTTATCTTTATTTGATTGATATCGTTCGAGCGAGGCGGTGCCACCCAAAGCAGAAAATATCTCGATATGGGAAAGGGAATTCCTTGATTTGTGTGTTTATGTATTTGATGTGAGATTAATGTAGTTATTGTTTGTTGGGAAAATGTGTTGGATGAGTTTGAGAATGATGGTATGAGAAAATTGTGGTTTTGTGTGGATGTTAAAGTGGTGTGGTGATGTGGTTGTGTGAAATGTTTGTTGGATACTTTTGTTGGATGTGAATTTCGAACAGTGGTTGTGTTGTGTATTGGTAGTGATGCGTGGTTGAAATGGTGTGTGGTTGTTGTGGTATGATGTGTTGTTTTGAGCTGTGTTTTGATATTTTTGTATTGCTATAATCCCTCACCTCTCATAAAAAAGATAATCACATAAAGGCAGTAATAAAATAAACTATTCATGTTGGAAATCATGAAATCATTGATGATGGGATTGCCTCCCATGCCTTAATATTTTTATAAAGGATTTCTTGAAAATGTTTAAATACAACCATGTTGGATGGGTTTGTTGCATTTAATGTTATATTTATGGAATGTTTTTTGACCTCATATACATGAAGAGAGAGATAATATTTCCCCACATAATGAAATATTATATTATGACATGTTTTAAAACCATTCGGGAGAGTTATTTCCACCCAAATTGGAAAATATAATGGTGTGGTGGATGGGATCCTTGGATTTTTATGCTTTTGGGAGCTCTATTTTTGGTAGAGGAATTCTAATTAAAACTCCTTCAAGTAATAAAATGCACTATTGGAAAATAGAAAATTGAAATTTTGAACACCTTATGGTTTATGAATAAGTATGTTATTGGAAATTATTGTATTGATGACAAACCTAGAAAAATTTTAAACTTGGATAAGACGGTACATTTAAAACTCATTTCATAATTTTAATTCATGAAATTTTTAATTCATGTTTACTAAATTATATTTTATATTTTATTATAATAAACTTGGTAAAGAGCATGAAAGAGTTATATTAGTATAAATGAATAAATTTTCTAAATGTAAGAAGCCTTCAAATTTTTGTATGTGGTCTTGGGAAACATGTTAATCAAAATTTATTTGATGAAATTTAATTAATGTGACTTCAAAAAGAGTATTTTTATAAATAACATGATATTAGATGGATTAGAAAATATTTTTTAACTTAAAATAGTTTTCTTAGATGAATAAAATTATTTTAAAATAATATCATTCATGGGAATGTCTTAATAAGCATGATTTCTGAACATAACAAGTTACACAACAAAAGTTTTAGATATATACCACGAAAGTGGTAGATTATTTTAGAAATCATGCTTTTCTCTTAAACTCCTTCACTAATATGAATTAATAGAATATTTACTCAAAAATTATTATCTGATTTTTTCATGATTTGTTAAGCATGATAGGTTTAAATATTTTGAATTTAAGTTTTATCGATTATAAAATGAGCATAATGCATGTATAGATATTATAATAATGTGATGTATAGTTGGTGTTTTTGAAGTAAAAATTTATATAAATGATTTATCTTATTTTAAATCTTATCCTTATATTTAAAAAAATATGGAAACTAGTTTTGAATGAGTTCTCTTATTTAGTTTCAATATTTTTTTTTGATTTTTATTAATTACATACAATACTAGTTATACCTATCAACGTGACTGTGTCCTTTTTTGAGGGGAATCATCCCCGATATCCATATTTAGAGTGTTTGTTGTGTCCCAAACATTTTAAGATCCTTTAGGGGTATATCAAGTTTTGTTTTCAGACCTTTAGTCACTTTACTTTTTGTATTGTTTTGAATTCTTGGAGGATGAGAATAGTTTGAGAGGTATTTAATGTAATGGAATTAACATTCTGGCCCATTACATTACTGAAACACTATTTTATTGGTATATAGGTTATTTTAGGGTGTTTTAAGGGGCATATGAGTTTTCTGACAGTGTTTCAGGTCTGGTGGTATGTCATTTTGATGGTGACTTATTAATGGTTCCTCACGAGTGGTGGCTCTCTGGAGGTTCGTCATGGGCGGTGGATTGTTGGTTGTGCCTCGCTGGTAGTGACTCACTGATAGTGCCTTGTTGGAGGTGTCTCACTGATCGTGACTCTTCCTGATGGTGGGTAACATCTAATGGTTCCTCCACATTCAATGGTGGTTCATTTCTAGTAGCACATCTACAATAAATTTTGGTGGTACATTCGCAGTTAATATTAGTGGTGTCTCATTTCTGGAAATATACCTACAGTGAATTATAGTGGTATGTCTACAGTGAGTTATAACAGTGTCTCATTTCTAGTGGTATGTCATCTTTTAGATGTGTCATCCTAGAGGCATGTTATTTGGGTGGTCTTTCATCTGGGTGGTTTTTCATTCTAATGGTGTGTCATCCTGGTGGTGTCTCTTTTCCAACAACTATCCAAATTTCCAAATTTTTCATGAATTTTCCTATTATTTTCCTTGTTAGGAATGTTTGGATGATAAAATGAGTTTAATGATGTAATTAATGGTTTTTAAATCCATTTCAAAGTACATCAATCAGAAAATTTATTTTCTAAATGTCTCATGGATTTTAAATTGTCAAAACATGTGGTCTTGGTTAGATCTGCCATTAATGGAAATTTTATGCCATGTCAAATCACATTAGTTCTGGATCTAATACATTGAAGTCAAAGAACATATCTTTTTTATTACTTCTTCCATCTCTTTACATGGGACATAAAAAAATCATTATTCACATAAGTGTCATGAAACGAGGAGTTAGAGCCGGATTGATTCCACTTAAAGTAGTTTCTTCCAGTACACACCCCCTGTTGTGGTGCAATAAGTTAGTGAAAAATTATTCCTTCTTCTAAATATATTTTTCACCCTTCCTCCTTATATGTATCTAGGGGAATGGGTTTATTATTATTACCTTTTTGGACATTTTCTTAACTATATTAATGAAGATAATGAATCATTTTATATTGAATTATAAAGGGACAGGGGGATGTTAAGTATTATTTTTAAATCTTTTACTGATTCAATTGTATCTATTTTGACACTATTTTCTTATAGATGTACTTAATTTAAATATTATTTATGAGAGAATTTATTTTTTTGCATCCACATCCTTTATAATATTATGTTTTTTTATTTAATGGTATCATCAAAAATAAATAAATGATTAACCATATATATTTAGTTAATTATATGGATTCGCCAAGATCTCATTCTCGATATGATAACACTCATAAATAAAGAAGTAAAATAGGATAGGATCCCCCTTTGTGTTGTGATATATGATTTGAAGTGCGGATTTTTTTTGGTTTATTTGTGTGGGACTCTTGTATTGTGAAGTAGTCGTACTGTAATATTTGTGGGAAGTAGACTACATATGGTTGTATATTGGGTTTGTGATGGGTATGGTTATACAGCATGGGTATATGATTGTTATTGTGTGGGTGAGAAAAATGTCTAAAAAAATGTATTTGGCAGTAAATTTGTGATGATGCAAGATCATGAGAAAGAGAGTAAATGGTTCTTTTGTGGTGATACTTTCAGTGCATTGGTTATTTTATTTTGTGAATAAATTCTAGTTTCCTAGGAAATATCTAAAATGGAGTATCCATTCTTGGAAATAATCTATAAAAATGTTATATATGGAATGGAATGTGGAATGTGAACAAATACTGAATTAATAATAATAGGATGGAATTTAATGAACCTATGTTTTTTTATTACAAGATTATTTAAAAAAATTGTAATCTGTTAAGAAAATAAATGTGTATTAAAATAATGATGTGACTTTTGGATTTTGTTCTTCTTGTATGGTGTCTTTCATATATATTTGGGAGTATAGGTATTGGAAATTTTGATTTGGGTTCTTCCTTGTTTGTAACCCCATATAATGGGATTTTCATATTCAATAATATATGTATATATATTTTATGTTCTGGTTATTTCTATACACACCTTACTATTATTGAGAACTATCATAAAAACATCCATCATCATGGGGGAGGGTGTCTTTCCCCAACATCTTAATGAGTGAAAGGATGGATAGACACCCGGTATTCCATGTTCCATATTCAATGAGAGGTAGGTTTTGTATAGCCTGTGATTGTCGGAGGTCTGTTAGTGCATTAGATAGTGGATGTGATGTGGTATCCCAGGTTTCTTTAGAATGAGCTGAGTTGTAATGTCCTAGGTTTCTTTTTGATGAGTTGTGATGTGATATCCCAGTTATCTTTGGGATGAGGTGTTCTATGTTGTAAGGACTAGGTGTGTGTGAGAGAGATTTTTTGTGAGGACCAAATGTGTTTGGTCGGGATGTGTTGCGAGGCTCAGGTGTGTACAGGAAGGATATTTTGTGAGTCCCAGGTGTTTGTGGGTTTGATGTGATGTGGTATATTATGAAGAGGTGGTATCACTATGAAATTTTTCATTGGGGTGAGAGTGGGTAATAGATTGGAATGTGATTTGGGGTACCCTATCATTGATGTAATTTACATTACATTATAATACTTGTATTGCGTTATTTAGTGAGTGTACCCAGGCAAGGTTGGGATGGTTAATATAACTTTATAGATATTGTTTAGTTATGCTTCTTTATCATGGGTTCCTTAGTATTCTTATTTCACATGTGCATGAGATACATTGTTTTTTCCTACTGAGTATATTTTTATGAACACAATTTTCATTTAAAAACATTTTTAAGGTTTCTGGGAGGACTTTGGGGACCATGCATAGAAATTCTAGTTCCGAACATTGGAGCTGTTTTTTACTGCCTTAGATTACATTCTTTTGTCCCTTCATTATGTGACTTTTATATGCATCAGTTTTGATTTATACATGCATTGTGGGATTATTTGGATTTATTTTATGATATGTATTCGAGTTGTTATAGATGATTCATCTTATATCGCGATCTTGTTTCCTTATTAAGTGTAATGGCTCCCATATTGTGAGATTTCTATACCCTTGGTTATAATCTTCATCTTGAGACCTAATGGATGTGGTACTTTTTGGTCATTATCTTCCTATCTTCAAATCCATCCTAGGAGTGGTATCCTTGGAGGGAGGGGGTCATGAAAACATGTTTGACTTATCAAAAAATAAAATTCTATGAAAGTAAAAAAATCTCTTTAAAAAGGACATAAAATTATAAATTACCAAATATTGGATGATTATGGAAAAAATTAACTCATATAAAAAATTACATAATTTTTTGGAGTCATTTTATATTCCATATAATTTTTTTAACTTTAATTACTAGATTTAAAATTTATAGTGGTTGAAAAAAATACTATAGTTACATATTCATATTGAAAAAAAAAGATATATATTATATAAATTTGGTTCTACTAATTCAAAATATGGAATTCATTTTTTGAAATTTAACACACATAAGTGAGGTAATTTGATTTAATATTAAACTGTACAAAGGTGATGAAAACATTTTCCCAAAAAATGTCCTTTTTAAAATTTAAAATTTTTTTATGCTAAATTAAAGTATAAAATACATTTAAAAACACATAATATAATAATTTTAAATGAAATATAACTTTTTAAATTTTAATACTAATCTATAATATAATTTCACCTTTTAAAGACATTAAGATAAAAAAATAGAACTTTTAATAAAAAACAGCATTTTCAGTATTTATTGAAAAATAAACATTCTTAGAAAATTATCAAAAATTCATCCTAAGATAATTTTGAAATGATAAATTAAAGAATGAAACTTTTTCAATTAAATTTTAAAAATATTATTAAAATCAATTAGAATTTTTTTCCACAAAATGGTGATAACTCATTTTTGAAGAAAAATTATTTTTTGGAGAATAGAATGAATTTACTAAAAAATGTGTGATTATTTCCTATGAATTTTTTAATACATTTATATTAATTTTTTTACTCTGTATTAATTACATAAATCAAGTAATTAGTAAAATTCCCATCAATCAAGTGGCTTGGAAATGAAGAACACATAATTCTGTAATAATGCTTCACAGTTCGTCTAAACTCGCTCTTACGTGTAACACATTCAATCATTGAAATAAATTTATTTAAAGATAAATATTTCAAAAAATCATAGGGAATTACATTATACCCCTAATAATGAATTTAAACCTTGAAATTATTCACTCTGATACAAATAGATGAGGATTCTTCTGCTAAATTATATCTTCATTTCCCTACATAGCTTACTCGAATTGGTTGGTTCACCCAAAAATATTTACAAGGAGACTTGTCATGGTTAAGAGAACATTATCTTTTCATTAAAAATCCCTAATGTTTTTTCTTCAAAAAAAAGTTCTAGGTCTATCAGTATGACCTTTGGGTTTGGTATATGTGACAAATCAGGAATATACTTCCTCATAAGAGATAAGTGGAACACGTTATGAACTCAATAGAGATTCAATTAAAGAACCAATAGATAAACTACAATCCCAATACGATCATTAATTTTATGAGGATTGATATACAATGGGATTACCTTGACAATATTTCAAAATCTCATCACATTATTATTGGGAGATATTCATTGTAAAATGTTATCACCAACTTTAAAATCAAGATCTTTCTATTGATTCTCACCATAACGTTTATGTCAACTCTGAGATACACCTATGTTCGATTGAATGGATTATACCTTATCTTATATTTCCTCAATAATAGTTTTTCCTAATATATTTATTTCTTTAATTTCATTACATCATTTTTTATTTTTTCACTCTTTACCTCAAAGGTCTTTTTAAGGGACATATGAATACTGTATTGAAGGATATTGTAGTAAGAAAACTCTACCAATGTAAGGTGTCGATCCCAATAACATTTGAAATCCATAGAACATTCCTTAAACGTGTATGGTATAGTTTTGAGGGTCATATTAGTCTAACCCTCTATCTATAAATGATATGTAGTGCTAAAACATAACTATATATCATTAGAATGATGAAGACTTCACAAGAATTTTATTTTAAACCACATATTATGATCAGATAATATGGAATATTGTACTCTATGTAATAGTACCACTTCATTAATATATATATATATATATATATATTAAATCATATTTAATTAGAAATATTAGTTATTAGCAGTGAATTGTTCTGACTTTGTAAGGAAATCGACTATAACCCATATAACATTATCTAAATTATATGTTTTGGGGAGTCTCATGAAAGCATGCTTGGTAATTTCTTCCTATTTATATTACGGAATGGTTAATGATTGTAAAATACACTTAGAATTATGTCTATCTGCCTTATCTATCTAAAAAAATAATTGAAAAATATACTCTGAAACATCCCTCTTCATTCCAACCCACTAGAAATACCCTTTCAAGTATATATAAATCTACGTACTTCCTGGATTAATAGAGATTGATGAAATGTGAGCATCATTCAATATCTCCATATTCAAATTTTATATGGGTGGTACATATACATGGTTTTTAAACCTTATTATTACATGAAAACCAATTTTGAACTTATAAAAATTTCAAACATTCTATTTTAGCTCTGAACCTTCCCTCTATGTGTCATTAATCTTCACTTAGATATATGATTTAAAAAAACCAACATTAGTCATTACATAATCTTTATTTTATGTGAAACATTTACATTATATCACATTAAGGATCATTACAAGACTTTATATTTAGAGAACAATTTCATAAATAATACATAACCAAACCATATAATATAAAGTGGACAATTTTGATCAGTATCAATTTTTCCCACCATATAATTTTTTAAAACAAAGCATGATTTTTCATTATGAAAATTATTCCAGACATTAAATTTGACCACATAAATTCCCTTAAAAATTCATGAATCCTATGAAAAATATTTTAAAAAAGTAGGATGAGAACACAATGCTTTGTAAGGGAAATAAAAGAACAAAATGGTTTTCCTTGTAAAAAACATGTAATCCCATTAATAACTATTCCTTAAAAAAACATATTACCTTCAAAAGGGAATTATCATTCCTTTAAAAAGATCATTTATTTTACCTTCTAAGAAAATATTATTCCCCTAAAAATGCATTATAAATCATTGAGATTCATGTAGGTACGTAGGTACATCATCAAATAGAACCCATAGAGAACCCATCAAAATTGGAATAAAAATAAAAATAACATCCAATAAAATTCCCCAGATAATATAAAAAATTCCCAATTAATTAGAGAATATATGGGTTCACCAATCATATAAGTAATATCAGTATTACTCAGCATTATCTAGGTTCTGCCATCATATATAATGTTTGAGAAGAAAAATATGAATAAATAATTTTATCATTATAAAAAATCTTTTAAAATAATATGTAAATTTATTGAAAATAAAAAAAGAAAATTTTCATTGAAAACCCATTAATTAATACCAAAATTTCTAAAAAATTGTAATTTAAAGAGAGTTTTACATTTAATAAATCATTTATTATTGAAATTAATGCTTTAAAATCAAATAAGATTCACGGAGGCATGAAAAATCATTTCCACCATATAGTTTGAAAATAGAACATTTCCTTGGTTGATTGATATAATGTTCCATTTTAAACACATAAAATTATTCATTTTTAAAAAACATTGAGAAAAATTAAATTTAACACTATAAATATTTTATGTTAATATATGTTTTTTATTTTTTTAAAAAAGATGGACATGGAAGAGAAAGGGAGTTTGAAGGAAAACTTTAAAAGATGATTTATTTAGAATAAAAGTACCTTATCAACTTTAAAATGTTTTAATCATATATCCAATGAAATAATAAATTTATTGAAACATTAAATAAAATGATAATATATAGATCAATGATATAAAATTTCAATGGTGATTCATATACACATCGTAAATGAATATAGGTTTATAACTCCAAAACATTCCTTAATGAAAGGAAATAAAAATGAAGTCCCTTACATTGAGCACAAATTGTGACATGTGTCTTTAAAATCATGACTAATAAAATTATATTAATTACTTTCATTCTTGACAAAAAATTCCTAGTGTTTTATTAATTGTATTTAAATTATTAACATGTTATATAAAATCACATTATCAATTAAATCTACATCAAATGTTTTGACCATATTCAGAATTTGTGCCAAAAATGAATTTGATAAGATGAATATTGTCAAAGAGATTATTACATAATCATATCAAGAATAATAATACTGGAATAATTACCATATTTATATAAAACTAATACTTTTAAAACCAATTATGGAATATATTTATGAAAAATGAACTAATGTTACGATCAAATAGATGGTATCTCTTGTGTACACATGAGTAACAGTTATATTTTTTTATAAAAATTATGGAAAGAAGGTATGTAATATTGTATCAGTAAAATATGATGATAAAATAATAATTAACATATTAATTAATTATATATATATATAATTATTGTAATGTGCTGATGAAAAAATAATCATATCACTTCAAAGAGAAGGTAGTCTGCATGTCTACGAATTGCATTATCATTTTTTTGTGAAAGATTCAATATTATATAATAATTTTTAGAATGATAATTAATAAATTAATAATATAATTTTTTAATTAATATTCCATATATTCATTATATTTACCATTATTACCTTCTATGTAATGATTTAGTGAAAAACAAATCACATCACTTTGTGAGTTGGTAGTCCACCGTACAGATTAGTAACATATTTTTATCCCCTAAAAAATATAAATTAAAATATTTATATAGAATATAATTTCTATTGAGGTATAAATATGTTATAAATATCATATATATACTTTACATCCACCATCATACCCAACCATAAGAGGTGGTAATGGAAAAATGAATGAAATAGGTTCGGAAGGTCGTAGTCCACCGTACATACGAATAATGATTTCGTAACCCATTTGATGGAAGTTGAGATGGTTTAGGGTCATGAAAATAACATAAAAACATCTAAACATATGTAATATTTTGAGGTTATTTTATCATAATTTTATAATAATAATTAAATTATGTGCATGAATAAAAAAACACTAGTTGATGAACGTTACCTCTTCTTCAGGTAACCTCCATAGGGTTGCACCAAAATAGTTCCAAGGCTAAATTTATGCAAAAAATATGCCTTTTATAATGATTGTATGGATGTTTGAAAAGAATTTTCAAAGGTTTTGGCTAAATTAAATAGGATTTTAGGTGTGAAGAAGAGTGGAGATGGGGTAGCCATTTATAAGTGAGGTGAGTGGCATAATTGTATTTTTTTAAAGGATTTAACGATTACCATGTTTTTATCATCTCAAAAGCCTAATAAATGGGCCATCATAGAATATTTAAGAGATAATATTGAAATATGGATAGTAAATGGGTGTTTGAAAAGTTTTTATGTCATTTTAACCCATATTGTTTTATTTTAACCCTTGTTAAATCCATTTATACCTTAACTATGGTTATTAATTTTTACCATTTTCACCATTAATTTTGGTCAATAATATAGTTAAAATTACTAGATAATACAAATTATTCAGATTTCAAAATTATAATCCATTCTCCAAAATTCTATTCACATGTGTGATAAAATCTAATTTAAAATTAATCTTGCAGATGCGGTGAGAATGTAGGCTTTTAGGAAGTTTATATTTCTTGAGAAAAATGATTTTATATTAACTCCATGAGTAATAATAATAATTATTTGAATTTAAATTAATATATTATTATATATAACATAAAAATTTCAATTTAAAAAATATTCATTAATAATTTTTTTAATTAATCAAAAAAACATTATGAATTTTAATTTTTTTATAGAAAAATAATTTTGTAAAACAAAAAACAAAATTTTACTAAAAACAAATATAAAGTTGATTAAAAAAATATTTATTTGATTATATATAAATAAATAAAAATTATTTTACCTATAATAATATTCAAAAAATAATTGAACTTTAAAATTACTTAATTTATTAAAAATTACTTTTTTACCAAAATCGTTATTTTCACTATTCATTAAAAAATAAATAGTTTTTTTAAAATTCCTAAAATGTCACTATATGAAAATTTTGATATTATGATTTAAAAAGTTATATTTTCAATTTCAATTTCTAATTCTCTAGTTTATCAATTAAAATTATAAATATAACCTTATAATAAAATAGTTTAATTAGAACTATTTCCTTTTTTATTTTAAAAAAAAATACTTAATATTATTATAATGAATATAATTACTTAATTCATATTAACAAACATTAAAGTGATTTATTCTATTATCAACTGGGTTTTTAAATTCTTACACCCTCTTGGAAATTGTTTCCTTTCAAATTTATTTACTTATTGGAAAACTGTGTATATAATTCCCTCATAACCATTATAGATTTACATGTTGCCTCATCAACTAAATGAGTTTTCCCAAATAAATATGTCCTTGTGAATCACTTTATTCCATGAAAATTTCTCTCAATAGTCAAGAATATAATGTGGGTTTTCTTTATAAGAAATATTCTCTTCCAACTGAACTACATCAGGCCTCAAAACATGATATGAATCCAATACATATTTTTCTAACATCGATACAAGAAATACATTGTGTTCTTGGGATAAACTCATGGGAATGGCTGCTATGTTGGAAACTTATCCAACTTCATTAGATATTTCATATGATCCAATGAACTATGGAATTAGGTTTCCCTTAAAAAAATGAAAAATACTTTTCCATGGTGAACATTGAGAAAGATATTATTAGCTACATAAAAATATATCATTCCCGTATAATTCTATTCCTACTCTAAGATATCATCATGTTTTTATAAATCAATAAAACTTTATCATACATTACCTCGATAACATATATTCATTTTAACATCATTTCTCAGACATCATCATAAAAAAAACTAGTGTGTAATTCCATTTTGTATAAATTATTCATATTGTTCCATCTATATACTGGATTGAAAACTATTTCTATAATAAATCTCAACCAAAGAAATATGTTGATCCCAAATTCCTTTGTAATCCATATAATATGAATGAACCATATATTCCATGTTCTTAATTGTTCTTTTTGAATTTCCATCATATTAAGGAAGAAAAGATATCTTAAAATTTAATTTACTAGCCAACAACTTCTAAATACCTTTTCAAAAATTAGACATGAACCTGGGATCATGGTATGATACAATTGATAGTGGAAATCTGTGTAACATGAATATCTCTTATAGACATATTATAGAAATATTATCTAAATAAATTATATCCTGATTGGGAAAAACATAATTATTTTGTTAATAGATCAACACTAACCCTAATCGTATTGTTACCTTATCATGTCCTAAGACACCCCACCATGAAATCAATAGATATATTGTCTCATTTCCACTCAAGTACATGAAATGTTTAGAGAATCCCATTATGTAGTTTTAGTTCTTCTATAACCTTCTAAAAATTTATTCAATTAATGGTAAATTATAAAATATATCATTTCATTCCATCCCACCAGTAATACCCCTGAAGGTCTCAATACATCTTAGTATTGTTCGGATTAATAAGAAAAGTATAACTATAAGATACAGTAAATAAATTGTTTGTCAATAAGGAAAAAAACACACATATCCTTTTATGAAATTGTAAAAAAATCCTTCATCTTCAATAATAATATCAACAAAAATACCATTCATAATAGATTCTTCGTTTTCCTATAAATATTGATCCATATTCTAAATGTGCTTAATAGTTTTTTATAAAATTTTACAACACTAAAACCTAAAGCAAGAGATGATTTTCCTAGATCCAAAACATGTAGGAAAAAATTAATCAAATAATTAACCAAAAGGTCAAATTAAAAATGTATCATGGTTTAAGTAACATCATTTTTTCAACCAAAAAAATCATACACGTTGTTTTATCATCTAGGATGGTAATGAATCATGCTATCATAATCCATAATTAATTCTTTCCATCTTCTCTATCTCATTTTTAATTATTTATGAGTGAATATCTAATTTTATTTTATTTATTATCATACATATAAAAATTTAATAAATACAATTTATGGCACTAAATTTTTAAATAAAAAACCACAGTAGATAATTCCATAAAATATTTAGGCTAATTTAAATATTGAGCTTTTTACTGACATACAACATAGGCAATTACTTGATCATTATTCATTTAGAGACAACCATTTCCATTCAATGAAGCATAATTTTAGATGGATAATTCACCATTTATATAAGTAAAAGATAAAAATGGAGCATTCACTAATCTTATTTTCAGTTTCTCAAATTAATCATCACATTTTTTGTACAGATGAATTTAAATCCTTTTCTTGTTAACTTAGTTAGCGGGCTAGAAAACGAAGAAATTTTTTCGAAAAACTGTTGTTAGTAAACCAATAATCCCTAAAAAATGTATCATTATGATATTTTTGGGTCTTGACCATTCTTCAATATATTTTATTTTTGATGTGTCAAAAGATATTCTATATATATAGACTATATATCCATGTAAATTAAATTGTTACAACCAAAATACAATCTTGTGAAATTTCCCATATAGTTTCTTTTATTTTATGGGTTGTAAAACAATACTTAGTTGTCTTTCTTATTCTTATTATATTTTAAAATTTAAAAAAACATCAATAAAAAACTCAGATACCTTTTTCAAAAACTCATGAAAACTCTATTCTTATGTTTTAGAAATACAATAGTTTGATTTGGGAACCCAAAGGAAATAAAAGAAACTCATAATTATAATATATAGATCTAATTATGGTATTTATAATGCTATCATCCTCCACCTTCAACTGATGATACCTAGTCATCAGATCATCCATGGAAAATTACTGAGCTCCCTAAATCTGATCAAATAAATCATCAATATGTGGAAAAGGATAATTTTTCTAAATAGTGATGTTATTCATGGATCTGAAATCAATACAAATTATTATTGGGCATCATTTATTTGAAATTATAAAAATAAGACCACTCCATGGGGATGTTCTTGGTCATATGAAAACATTATATAATAATTCTTATAATTTTTGTCTGTTATAAATTTTCTATTAGAGACATTTGATAAGGGAGTTTAGAGATAAGATCTGAATGAGGTACTAAGTAAATAGTATATAAAAACTACCTATCAAGAATAGAACCATGAATATAATCACAAAAACCAGCCATCTATTCATTCACTACTAGAGATTTATTATTTCGAATAGTTATATTCATTTAAACAATGAATGTTACATAACATTCACTGATATCTCTAATCAAATTTTCAAATTCTTGGTATGTTATCAAAGTCATGTAGTCATTGAATAAAATGTTCATGGCACTAAAATCTATCATAGAATTATAAATTTAAATCCAATACATACCAAAAATAATATAATATTTTAATATGTCAAATTAAAAAATATTTTTAGGAAGGACCATCCCATAGATAACCACGGGGAGATTCTTTTAAATCTTGGTTACTTTTATACTTCCACATAGTGTTTTCACCAAATTATGTATGTTAATTTCATTAATTGATACTCCCAATTTACATTTAAATTTATCAGAAATGAATAAATGAAATTATCCATAGTCAAAAATTATATTACCATAATTTGAATACACAATTAATATACCAAATACCACTTAATTGGATTACCTAGCATCACCCATAGTAAGAGATGAAGATATTTCCACACCCTTTTTCTTTTGATATTGTTTAGTTATATAAGAAGTTACAAAATAAGGGAACATTATAACATAATGAACATAGAGAAACAATCCCAATGCACAATGAAATTACATAAATTTTGTGGAATAGTTAATATCATTTTACAAACAGATGCTCAGAGACCATATTATTTTTGTTCCATTGGAGACATGGAAACATATAAACTGGTACATAAGAGATATACATTATCTCCTAATATGTTCTCCAAGACTAGATATCCTATTATACATATCATTCATGAAATATAACTTCATAACCTGGGGAAGGAAACATAAAAAGGGGTTATCTCGGATGCCCTATAAGGGAAAACAAGGGAGATATGTAAGTATAAACTAGATCATAGGGGTAGGAGAATGTGATAAAAAAATTTAAAGATCATACACTTCATATCAAAGATCACAAAAATGAATTTTGGAATAAATCTTGATAGTTTCCAAGAAATTAATCATAAATAAATAAATATCATAATCCATGAAAGAATAACTAAGTAATAAGAAATAGAATTTATGGAATACATATAAGGATAGAAAAATCATAAGTTATGACTACCTACCAAGACTTTTTTAACATGTTATTATTTGGATAAGACCCATGTAAATGCTTCTAGATTGGTCTAAAAACACATATACCCTTTTAATTTTAGTATTGGGATACAACCCATGTACTTTGTTTTTTCTAGGATTGGTCTACAACCCATGTACCTTTTTTTATTAGGCTTGGGTTACAACCCACGTTCCCTATTAATTTTAGGGTTTAGGATACAACCAATATAGCTTCATCTTTTTGGGCTTGGGCTACAACCTGTATTCCCTTTAATATCATATACAACCTATCATTACCCAATGCATTTGAGTGAGATATAGGTCTCACCCATCACATAATAGCTCATACATACATGTGCCACATGAAAACAGTCATACATCATGAACCATAAACAATGATGGGATCTATAAAAATAAAATCAAAACCCATGAAATGAAATGGGTATCAATAACATTTTATAACATCATAATCTATGGAAAATATATAGGTTTCATTATCATCTCATCAAATAATATCCCGTGAAATGAAGTGGGTCTCAAATGCATATATCTCGTGCAAGAGAAATGAGTTTCATAAGAATCATTCCATGAAAAAATTATCCATTCAAAATTAATATGAATAGAAACTCTGGATTATTTCCTAGAAGGTCATGAGTAACATCCAAAGATGTTATCATATACAGAAAATAAGTAGGATGGTTATTCTGAAATTATTCATTATGGTAAATATCTGTTATTATTCGAAAAAATAAATTTAAAATAAAAAACTTTTTGAATAAAATTTTCTTCAAAATAAACATGTAAAATTATAAAGAAATATTTTTAAACATTTTTGAATAAATTCTGTTTGAAAATTTTTGAAGAGGACATGAAAACGTGTCTAAATCATTTTTCATTTAAAACTTATAAAAGAAGCATAAAATAATTTTGATAACCTTTTTCATTGAAAACATAAAAATAAGGCTTGAAAACGTTTTTAATGAAATTTATTTATAAATACATAAAAAATTAATAAAAAATATTGGAAACAATTTGAATATTGTTTATCATGAAAATAAATAAACAAGTATAAATAAAAAATGATTTTTTTTAAAAAAACATGGTTTCAAAAAAAATATTTCTTACCAAAGAGGGAGGTAAAGTTGTTATTCCATAAAAACACTTTCTTAGCTATCTAACATACCATAGAGTGTAAAAATGGAATATATACATGATTATATCATGAATAAACAAGTGAGACCAAAATTAATCATTCTACACGAGAGGTTAATTATAATATTTCATCAATGGAAGAATAAAAAAATTGAAATGCGATGACATTGTTTTAATAAACTCTTTCCACATGGTTATATGGGATCTTACTCTCCACGTAAGAAAATGAAATTACCTGAAGATTTAATTATCATGAAATTAATTATATTAATGATAAAACATTTCAAATGGAATTATATACACCTTGAAAAAATAATTTTGGTGAATAATAAAACATGTGTCACAAAGAAGGAAATTAAGATAAAATTTCCTTACCAATATAGTAGAGTTTGAAACCTTAACTCCATGAAATAAAGATTATTGAATGTATATGTAAATAACCATAAATTTAGGTATAATATTTATTGAATACATCTGTGTGTAGTATACAACACACATAATTAATGGGTGGTGAATAAATAATATATCTCATAGAAATAAAAAGTGAGATTAAATCCCCTTACCTTCTGTCTTGACTCACTTTGTACTTATATGAACCTCATCTTATTTGGGTAACTCCTTTTAGATTGCAGCAAAGAGATTTATTGGATTTATTTATGTCCTAGTTTAGGTTTATAGGATTAATTAAGGGGTGTTGAAGAGATATTTGGGAAGATATTGGTCAAGCCAATGTGGCATGAGAGTTGTGGGGAAGTGGGAGGAGAGGAGGCCCTTTTAACGTGGATGAGGAGTGACAGTCTTGTAAATTTTGGGAAATGGAATTCCACCCATGTTTTCCCCATGAACAATGGATCCAATAATAGTCCAAAGGTAATCCCATTAAATATATTTTTGAAATATGTCTATCCAATGGCTTTTGGAAAATATTCTAAGTCATTTAGGCTATTAAGATTAATGATTAGTCCTTAATTAAGAATAATTTTTACCATAATCAATGTAATTAATTTTAATTACATTCACTATTTTTTTAGTCAAAAACAATATTGAACTTATTAGAAATTATAAATTAGGATAATTCCAAATATGTAATCATTTTTTCCAAATTCATTTACAGAAGTGGTATAAATTTATTTAAATTCAATCCTGCAGTCGGGTTGACAAAGCAGGTTTTTTAAGTAAAAACGTTCAAAAGTTTGTATGTTTTTATATTCGACTTAAAATTTAAATCTATTTAAATGATATAAATTGATTTATTGATAAAAATTTAATCTAAATAAACTTATAAACCAATTTAATTTGTAATTTAACCTTAAAAATACATTACATGAAAAAACATCTTTGACCTAAAATTCCGTATTTTCCATTATTCTTTAAAATATGAAACTTCACAAAAAATAACAAAAAAATACCCTAAAATAATTATTATGTTCCAATTTCAAATATTAATTTAATTTTTCATATTAAATGTATAAAATTAGGAAAAATTATATTTAAAATATTTCTCCATTAAAAGGGAGTAAAAATGCCTTAATAAAAATATTGGGTTTTAAGCATAAAAATGTGTTTGTTATTATATTATGTCTATAAAATCTATTGGATGAATATAAAAAATATTTGATCAAATATTTTATATATATATTACATTAATATCACTCAATTATTGTAATTAATTTAATTTATTAGGGTAAAACTAATTTATGGTCATAAAAATAATAATATTTTCTTTTATATTCAATATGTTTTCATATTAATTTATTCTTAATTTCTAAATTATGAATTCATCTAATATTTTCATAAAAAAAATATTTTCAAAAATTATTTAATACTATTCATAAACAATAATTTAATATGTAGGTTATATCTTATAATAATATTTTAATTATATATTAATGTTCGGTAAAGGTAAGTCTTGTGTGTTACACAAGACATAGGGGAAAGTTTGTCTTGTGTGTAATGTAAGGTAACATCGATGTTCCATTTAGAGAAAGATAATTTTTTTATAGTGCATAGTTAACTTGGTTTTGCGTATAACAAAATCTAAACATAGTTCTTTAATATAATGTAATCTAATTTCAGTTTTGCGTGAAATGAAAAATATCAAAAAGATTAGAAGAAAATCAAAAAATAACTGGATTTTACATTCTACCCCCATGAAACAAATTTCACCCTTGAAATCTATCTGGGTTTTTAATTTTTAAATACTTTAAATATCTTTCCATAGAAACCAACATCGTAAAAATGAATACTAAAACTTCCTTTAAAAATGGAATGTTGAAAATGTAATTGTTACCCAACATAACTTAAAACTATGTTTCCATGTAAAAGAACATAGATGGAAAGTGGAAACATGGACATGGAAGATAAATATAACTATAATGTTATGGAGGATAGTGATAGAGACCTTGGTCATGAAATAGAAAACAATATCAAATCCTTAAATTTGTGGTTATATAAGTGTCCATTTGAATTATCAGAAAAAAGGTATTGGGATAAAAAATTTAGTTTCAAGATTCTATCATTACTATTGAATAATTTTTCATGATATATTATACATATTTGATTTTATTCCTATTTCTGAGTAGAACATCACCCTTTGGTAGTGTATTAACCAATTTCTACTTCACCTATTTCTCAAAAAAAAAGATGGTTATTTTATTCCTAAAGGAATAACTGATCATGAGATCATTGATATTTCATCCCATATCTCTTTAGTTTCTATCAAGATAAGTTCCATATATAACTATATCCAATATATATAAATCCTCATGTGATGTAATAATACATTAATCTCATAGAAATCAATAAAAAATTTACTTAAAATTTCCATAAAAGGTTTACCTGATAACCCTTATGAAAGCTAAAAATCCAAAATAAGTAGAATGAAGGTCATGAAACCAGCTTACCATTGATCATACATGTGTTATCACTTACCAAAAATGTGACTACCTTCATAATATGTTCTTGTGAAAACATGATAATAATTTTAATTCCCATGAATCCTTATTGAAAACATACATTCTTCTAAAATATAATTAACCCTTTATTCCTTAAATATGATCCAATCCTAAAAACATTTCTATTAGAATCTTGGGTTCATCCTTGTAAATATAGAATATAATCATGATTTTAGTATTCCAAAATTCATTTAGATAGATTATCAATGATTATACACATATCAAGTCCCAAAAATAGATCAATATTATTTTTATAGATCTTATTATTTTCATAATATCATAGGAAATTCCCTACTATGGAGTTCCCAAATTATCATGGTTCAAATCATCCATTATTATTTCATATGTTTTTCTTTTTTCTTTTTTCTTGAATGTTTTTTAGAAATTATCACTGTTATTAACCCCTAGATTTGTACTCTTTTTAGAGAAATTACTAAACTCCCTTCAATTCAAACTTTGAAATTTTGGGAGGTGCATCCTATATAGTTTCCTCATCATTTTCATCATTATATAACTTTATCCAATCATATAGGAATTAAGCCACTTTATGTCCATTCTTTCCACACATAAAAAATTTACTAGTCCCATGAAGACAACACCATCCATGCTACTTTCCACTATTAGAGAACAAATGATGGTACATCTTATTATCTCTATGGTTTGTATACTTTCATTTTAACTCCATATCACTCTTCTTGTTAAAACCATGATATTGATACAAAATTCCAACATATTTTTCAACTTTGATTTCACCACACACAATATCTTCATAGAAACTAATGTATCTTATGGAAAATTCACTTGTGAGACATGCATATAAACCATTGGAGAACCTATCAACCTTACTTTATTTGTTGGATGATAATTCTAGAATAATACCTTATAAGCCTTTTGAAATTGGCTTAATTGGTACCGATAGATTCATCATCCTTTTTATTTATCTAAATGAACTCATTTTCCATGTCCATTTGAAGAAAACAAGGAAAATAATTATTAAATAATAAGTTCTTGAACTCTTCCCAATATAAGGATTCAATTTTATCTTGAATCATCATATTCTATATTAGAGTACACCACTATTCTACTTCACCTTCTATGTGATAAACAGTTAGAATGAATAATTCATGATCATAACACTAGAGAACATAAAATAACTTTTCAGTCGTACTTATCCAGTGTTCCGTAACAAGTGGATAAGAGGACCTACTAAAATATGGTTGACGTTTCCTCATGAAATACTTTATAAAACTTTTTTCCCTCTTTTGTTCACTTGGAAGCTCATCATGATTCAAAGTTTGATAAATATGTGTGAGCATAAAAATAATTATTTTAATCTAATATCCAATTTAATTTGGGTTTTCAAGAAGAATATCATTGTATTTTCCTTCATAATCACAATTAATGTGGTTCATCCATGTTTCAAACATTAACTAAAACCAATATCATAGAGTAAGGAAGAGTTAACATAATGAGGAACCAAATAATCATGAAATGTCACATATAGGATGTATAAATTATGACCACTTACTTAATCTATGAAGACATAGATTTATCCAAAGTTATTCATGAAAAAAATATATATAAATACTTTATGAGGGTTCAGGTTGAGTTTTTGATTTTCTAAAGCATATCCGTGAAAGTGGAAAACCAGCTGTGCAGTAAGGCCCATTTTCGGGTAGCAGATTACCCTGTGTCCAGACAAAAACATCTTTTTAGATTTTTTACACCAGGGTACATATATCGTAGATCCAAATACACTTTAAGTATCAATACATGGATGTATTTATTGGAAACCACTTATTCTATCCTTTACCAAAATTCAATTTCATTTTTCTAAATGCTATGTCATCCTTATACTTGTCCTTATGGACATCACAATGCATATTATTAGAAATATACCATGGGATATCACTATTTTTTTCACATTCAATATTCCAAAGGTTAAATAAACATTCACTTTGATTGAAACTATTTCGACCTAGTATTAACATAAATATACATTACATATCTTTTGTAGAATACATAAAAACATTTTACAAGGATATGCTTAAATAATGTATTATTTTAGTGACTTTAGAAACATGGAAATGTAAACATAGGTACATAAGAGAGCTACATTATATTCCACTAGTTTTTTCAAGACCATCACCCCTCTTAGTCTTATTATAAATTAAATATATATTCAGGACCTGGGGAAAGAAACATGAAAAGGGGTGAAATCAAATGCTCTCTAATGGAAACCAATGGAGTCATGTATGTATAAACATGAGCATAGGGGTATGAAAATTTGATCATAACAATAGATTATCACACCCTTCATATCAAAAATCATAAAAAATAATTGTGGAATAAAGATTGGAATTTAATATGAAATGAATCATAAGGAAATAAATATCATAATCCATGAAATCATAGCTAATGAATAAGATATATAATTTGTGGCAAAAATATAATAATATAAAATTTAATGTCAAGGATACCTATCAAGAACATTATCACATGTTAGTCATGTTTTACCACCCATGTACCTATGTCAAGCAAGGTATAACTACCCATATACCTTATTATTTTTATTCTTGGGATATAACCCATGTATCTTCTTTTTTTATTCTTGGTTAACTACCCATGTGCCTTATGGTTTTCAGTCTTGGGATATAACCTGTATGACATCTTAATTTTAGGCATTGGTCTATAACCCTTGTACTATCATGTTTTTGGTCTTGGACTTCAACTCATGTACCATTTGAGGTCATATATAACTTATCATTACCCAATTTATTGTATATAGATATAGGTCTCACTCGTCACATATGAACTCATGCATAAATGGGCCACAAGATAAAAAACCTTATATCACAACCCATAAAAAAGATTGTATTTATAAACCTCAAATCATAACCCATTAAATGAAATAGGTATCATTAAAATTTAATCACATCATTACCTATGGAAAAAATATAGGTTTCATAATAATTTCATCAAATAATATCACTTGAAATAAATGAGGTTTCAAAATATTATAACATGTGGAAGAGAAATGAATGTCATAATCATCATTATATCAAGTCATAAACAATTCAAAAATGAATTCGAGTGGAAATTTTAAATAATTTCCAATAAAGGAATTAGTAACATCAACATATGTTATCATAGATGGAAAATATCTTGGACGGATATTTTAAAAACATTTCTTGTGGTAAAAATCCTTTATTTTTTTAAAAAAAATCTCATTAAAACATGAAACCATTCAAAAACCATTTTCTTGAAAATAAACATTAAAAATTAAAAATAATGATTTGAAAATATTTCGGAAACCATTTTATTTGAAATAATATAAAGAGTGATTGAAAATTATTTGAAGACCATTTTATCTTATAACTTATTAAATAACCTTGAATGAATTTGGAAAATATTTTTCCATAAAAACTTTTAAAATATCCTTCAATTTTTTTTGAAAACAATTTCATTGAAAATAAATTTAAAACATATAAATAAATAATAAAAAAGTTTTTAAAGCCATTTTATTTAAAAACAATATATATATATATATATTGATAAAATTTACCAAAAACATGGTTTGAAAGATCACTAATTTCCTACTTAAGATAGAGGTAAAACTAGGCTTTCTTAAAAACACTTTATTACTATCATATATACCATAAAGTGTAAAAAAGTATTGATAAATCAATATAGCGTTAATAAACATAGGAGAATAAAAACTCATGATATTTATTGAGAGGTGAATCAAAATATGTCATCAAAATAATCATTAACATAAATAATCTAGAAATGTGAGGAGATTATTTCAATAAAATCTTACCACATGGTAACATGGAATCATATTCTCCAAGTAATAAAATGAAATTACATGAAGATTATAATATAATTAAATGAATTATATTCAAGATATAATATTTAAAATTGAGTTATATACACCTATAAAAAATAATATAGGTTCCTAATAAAATATGTGTCCCAAAGAAGGAAAATTGGGAGAAACCTATCTTTTCGATTTTGTATTTTTGAAACATTAACCCCCTGAAATAGAGATCATAAAATAGATATGTTAAAACAATAAATTTAGGTATATGAATAATTTAATGCATCCATGGGTAGTATAAACACAAAAAAAAGGAATGGGTGGTTAATAAAGCATGTATCTTAGGGAAATAAAAAGTGAGATTAAATCTAGTTACCTTTTATATTGATTATATTTGTACTCATAAGAACCTCCTCTTATTTGTGAAACTACCTTTGGTTTCCAAAAAATGGATACATTGGATTTATTTATACTAAAGGTAATGATTATAGGATGAGGGTAGTGATGTTGAGGAGATATTTGGGTAGAACTTGGTCAACCCAAAGTCTCTTGAGAGGAGTAAGTAAGTGGGAGGATGTGAGTCCTTTTTATATTGGAGGAGGAGTGGAAATCTAGTAAAATGTGGGAAAGAGAATTAAAACCATGTTTTACCATTTAAATTGGACCCAATAATTGTCCAAATTATTTCAAAATGATTTTAGGGTTGAGATATGGCTATATAATGGATTGTGGACATGTTTCTTGGTCACTTAGGCCATTATGTTTAAAGATTAGTCCTTAGTTAAGAATAATTTTACCTTAATCGATGTAATTAATTTTAATAATTGTCACTTATATTCATGGTAAAAAACTAATTTGAACTTATTAGATATTATAGTTATTCTTAATTTAAATATGGATTCCATTTTTCAAAATTCCAATCATAGAATTTTTAGAAATTATTTTAATGTTAATCATGCAATCAGGTCATCAATGTTGTGTTTTAGAGTAGAAATGTTCAAATGTTTTCTATGTTTTTATATTCAATTTTCATGTAAAATTGATTCTAACAACCTGAATTAGTATTATTGATAAAAATGATATAATTAAATTTGTAACCATTTTTAAATGTAATTAATCTTTGTAACTAAATATGATGAAAAATTAGTTTTGAATTTTTTTTTAGTATTTTTCAATATTCATTTTAAAAAACATCAAAGAAATATAAAAAAACCCTAACCTAATTATATATTCTTATTTCAAATATGAAGTTTAATTTTACATATTATGTCTATAAAATTTCTAACAATTTTATTTAAAATGGGTTCTCCATTAAAATATGGTAAAAATGACTTAATTAAAATATAAGCATAAAATTTGGTTTGTTATTATCTTATGTCTATCAAATCTATTAGATGAAGATAAAAACAATTTACTTAATATATGAAATATAAATATCATTAATATCACTCACTAAATATAAATAATTTAATTTATTAGGATAATATAGTTTTGTGACAATAAAAATAAAAATAATATTTTTTATATTCAATCAATTTTCATATTCATTTATAATTAACTAGTAACCTATGAACTCATCTTTTCTTTGTGTAAATAATATATTTTAATAAATTATTTAATAATATTTATAACCTAAAATTTAATTTCTATATTATATATTATATTAATATTTTAATAATACTTTATTGTTTGGTAAAACCATGTCTTGTGTGTTACATAAGCCATCGGGGAATGATTATCATGCATGAAATTTAAACTAACATCATTATTCCATGTATAAAAATGTATCATTTATATTGTGTGTAGTTAATTGTTAACTTGGTTTTGTGTATAACACATTTTATAAATGTTTCTCTAATATAAAATAAACTATTTTAATTGTTGTCTAAAATGTAAAATATTGAAAATATTCAAAAATAATAATTCGCAAAATCTAAAGGTGTTACAATGACCAAACTTGTTGAAAATAAAAAGAATTAACATTGGATGCCTATTTAATAACTAATTATTTGATACATTAGGATTATTTTCCTTACAATTTTTGGCCATATAGAAAAACTTCCCACATTGGTAACACTTCCTTGACTTCCTTAGGCATTATCCAGGATAATTTTTTCCAAACACGCCACATGACGGGAAGTTCATTTTGAAACCTATAAATATATTTGTTGTGTGTTTCTCCATCTCTTTACATCATGACTTCTTAACAATTTCATCATCATGATACTCATAAGAGTAAAACATATCCCCCTCAAATTTTTTAGGACAATGAAAAACGTTCTCATAGATTTTATATTCTCATATAGAATAAGATATCCATTGACTTCATTTAAATCCTATGTAGAATCTATAAATTTTACTATTAGTGTCTCGAATATCATCCAATACATACATGAAAATATTATGGCATTTGTTTAATTTTTTCCACAAAATCATCATCATTTTTCTTCAATTTGAGGATTTTTTTGAACCTGGATTAAATCTCCCATAGGAAGATAATTCTCAAAGAAAATATTTTTAAATGATTCCCATTATGTGGATTCAAGATCATATTTCTCTCTGGAATTCATAACCAAAAACAACCATAAATCAACATTACCTTATAAAGGATAAATAATAAGATTTACATTTTGATGATCTAAACATCCCATGACATCAGTTATCTTTTCTAAACCTTTGATACCTCTTTTAGATACCATCGGGTCATTTGATCCCATTAATTATTGGAGATGTAGCCTCATGAAATGATCTACTATAGTCATGTTCCTTCATAATAGATCATGGAACTCTATGTAATGGATACAACAACAATTTATAATTGGGGTATACTTATCCATCAAAACAGAAAACTAATATGTTACAATTGATTCCATATCAAGATATTGATATTGAAGGACATTTACCTCTTAGTGATTATCTTCAACAACTTCCTTATTCCCACTATGGAAAATCATTCTGAACAGACATATTTTAGATGAATAAATGTAGTAATATTCATATTCTATAACATTTGTACTTGACTATAAGGTAAAATATTTTAAGGGATACTATTACCATTATCCTAACATCAAATGTTATTTAAACTGACCAATGATACAAACTATATGGAACTGAAATTAAGATTACATAATCACGGGTGAAATTTAAGAAATTACTTTCTTTCACTATAAGGATACTTCTGGGTTTATATTTTTTTAGAATTAGGTGATAACTCATAAATAAAAACAATATAATTCAAAAGGAAAAATTTATATATGTGTCTAATTTTCCCACTAAATAAAATCTTTAATGGAAAACATGTTTTTTGTTCATGAAAACTCTTCATGATATTAAAAATTGCATCTTAAATTATATTACACATTCCTAAATCCTATAAAAAACATTTTTAAAAACATTGGATGAGAACAAAATGATTATTAGGGGACCTAAAATGAATAAATATTGTAGAATAGTGAAATAAATCAAATCCCATGGAAAACCTTTTTTAAAAAAACATAACTTTTTACCTTGAAAGGGAATTATCATTCATTTAAAACTGTCAATGATTTTACCTTTTGAAAAAAAAATATTTCATGAAAAATAATTATAAAACACAGAAAATTCATGTAGGTCCCTCAGGACATAATATCAATGAATTCTTACAAGACACTTACCAAACCCTTACAAATTGGAATAACCATATGACTGACATCCAATATAATTCTATAATGAATATAGTCATTAGCCAATGAATTAGAGTGTTATCAAGACACACCCATAATATAATGTATAATATGATCACCTGGTGCTATCTTGAAACACCCATCATATATATTGTACAAGATCCACAACATGAATACAACCTCTTATCATTTTAAAAATATTTTGAACTAGTTTTAAAATAACTTTTAGATATAAAAATACAAATTTTTATTTAAAACCCAATTTTAAATACCAAAATACCCAACAAATAAAGATAAATTGGTCTTTACATTTAAATAATCAAAAAAAGATTATAGGCGAAGATATAAATAAAATAAAAGTCATTTTGGAAGGAAAATCCATTATCACGGGATAATTTAAAAATAAAACAATCCATTTTTCATTTGTTAAAATTAACCTTTTAAAATAAGTAAAACTATTACTTATAAAAACATTTTAAATAAATTAAAATGAAATGTATAATTCTTTTATGACTGTATACCAAAAATTTTAATTTTTTAAACACATATATGCATGAGATAAATTGAGTTTGAAGGAAAACATTAAAAGATGATTTCTTTTAAATAAAAGTCCCTAATCATTTTGGAAATATTTTAATCACAAGACCTATGAATTAATAACATTAAAAAAACATATATACCAATATAATAATAAAATTAATGATATGACATGTGAATTGAGATGTACATATACCTTGAAAATGAATATAGGTTTATGACATCAAAATATGCCTTAACGAATGAAATTGAGAAGATGTCCTTTAGATTGAGTTTGAATTGTGATGTATTTATTTATCTTCATAAAAAAATACAATTATGTTAAATATATACATACTTGATAAAAAAAATTATGTTTATTATTATTTTAATTTCACTTATAACCATGTTATATACAATTACTAAATCAATTATGTGTACATCAAATGATTTTACCATATTTAGCTTACATGTCAAAATGACTTTGGTAGGTCGAATATGGTAAAATAGTCACTGTTTCCACATATATAGTACAATAATAATGAAATAATTATAATATTTATACATAAATTATACTTTTAAACCCAATCATGAAATATGGTTATGAAAAATGTTCTAATGTTATGATTAGGGAGATTGTTGGTCATATGCACGCATGAGTAACACTTCCATTTTTCAATGATCATTATGGAAAGATTGTATGTATAATTTTATCTT
This sequence comes from Viscum album, assembly GCA_963277665.1. Classification (NCBI taxonomy): domain Eukaryota; kingdom Viridiplantae; phylum Streptophyta; class Magnoliopsida; order Santalales; family Viscaceae; genus Viscum; species Viscum album. The sequence continues at coordinate 1,423,840,587 of OY728163.1, read as the reverse complement.
TAAATAATGATAATAATATCATAAATAAATTATTACTTAATTATATAAACTTATATATATATATATATCATTGTATTGATGTGATGATGATAAAATGAATCGTATGGCATCATGTACACGTTAGTCCACACATCCAGGAACAAAATTATCATTTTTAAATGAAAAAAATAAAAAGATATAATATCATTTAATAATGATAAATATATAATTTATATAATAATTATTTCATTTAAAAAACATATATTCAATATGTTTACCATTTTTACCATCAATGTCAAGCATTATAAAAAAATGAATCACATCGCTTCACAAGGCGGTAGTTCACCGTAAACACTATCGAAGTTATCATTTCCAGTATGCAATGGAATGTAAAAACGTTATATATGATATAATGAATCAAAATTTATAATTTGTTTATAAATATCCTATATATACTTTATATCTATCATCATACCGAACCTTGAGATGTGGTAATGGAACAATGAATTTCATCAGTTCGTGAGATAGTAGTCCGCCATACATACGAATGGTGATTTCATAACCCATTTGATGGAAGTGAAGATAGTAGTTGGTAATTACCATAACATAAAACAATCTACATATATTTATGATTTTATGGTTTTTAAATAATTATGGTATTATAATTATTGATGGAGGTTAAGGATGAAATAAAACAAAACCTCGTGTCAATGAGGGTTACATTCTATTCAGGCATCCTCTATAGGTTTTCAGCAAAATCCTTCCTATGTTGGATTTATTACCAAAATAAGGATTATATGATTTTATTATGGAATCATAGAAGGTATTTTTCCAGTTATTGGATGAAAAAATAGGTTTTTTTTAATAAAGGATAGGGGTTAGATTTTATAAGTGAGGTGAGTGTCACATTTATAATAATATAAAAAGATTCAATCATACCCATGTTGTTTTCAGGAAAAAAGAATCCAAAATGGGAAATTATATAACCTAAAAGATATAATATGTACATATGGCTATAAAATGGGTATTTTAAAATTATTTCGGTAATTTTAAACCTTATATTTTTAGTTTAAACCTCATTAAATCCATTTTTACATTAATCATGGTAATTAATATTTATTACTTTTACAATTCATTTTAGTGATAAATTATGTTCTAATTATTATATAATATAAATTGTGAGGTTTCAAAATATGGAATTCATTTTTCCCAATTCCATTAACATAATTTTAAAAAATTAATATATAACAATTCCCACAGACGTGGAAACAATAGTGTGTTTCAAAGAAGGGTATTTTTCATGCAAACTATGATTGTATATTATCTATATGAATAATAATAATCATTGTATGAATTTAAATTGACAAATAATATTATATAATATACCCATTTCTATTTAAAAATCCTACATTAGTGATTTTTTTAAATAATTAAAATTGAGAAACATTATTCATTTCACAATAGTTTTTAGGAAAACCATTTTTCAAACCCCAAAACAATCTTTTACTATAAACCAAAATAAAGTTGATTAAAAAGATATTAAATGTATTAACTATAACTAATTAATAATTATTTTATGTTAAATAGTATCCAAAACATAATGGGTAAATTAAATTACAAAATGTATTTAAAAGTAAATAATTTTTTTAACAAAAATATACATTTTTAATATTATTTGAAAAATCAATATTTTCAGAAAAATTCCAAAATTTATCAACACTTCTATTTTAATATTTTGATTTTAAAAATGACATTTTAATTTTTAAATTCAAATTATAAAATTTAAAAATTAAACTTTTAAATACAACTTTAAAAAAAAATAGTTTAATTAAAACTATTCTCTTTTTACTTTTAAAAAATTACATAATATTTTTTATAGTGAATATTACTATATAATTCCTATAAATAAACATGAAAGTGATTTATTATATATTTATCTATATTGTTACATGAATTATAATTTATATGTTCTATATAATATTTTCCCATTCCTTTAATATTTCTAGATCTATCCATTGTAAATACATAAATCATTGATCGTTTTTTATCATTAGCATAGGTAATTTAGTATAATCCATTTGGCTCGAAGCATATTCCACATTGTTTCCCTTCCTAAGTTGGTAATGTATTGCAGATTAATAATATTTAATCATATCCAATCATATTCTTTTGTTTATTTTCCTCACTTTTTGAGTGATAATATACTTTAAACATTTTTAATCAGTATATATGCCACACCATTATCCTTAAAGATAATACCTTCATATATATTATAAATAAATTTCCACAGCTAAATACCAATAATGATTTTTTTAAATTTTCTCATGTAAATTATATTCACATAAGTAATATGCCATCCCCATATCATTTTTTTAGAGAACACATCCAATCCATTATTTGTTGCATCATTATAGATCACAAACCATTCTCCATACTAGGTAGTATGAGAATAGGTGCACTGACCATCCATATTTTGAGAAGCATAAAATTAACCTAACATTACTCCTTCCATATAAAGTTAACTCCATTTAAATATAGATTTATTATTCTATTATATTGTAATGATAAATCTTTCACATAATATAGATAATAGAAAATGAACCTAAGAAAATTATTGATTTTATTCATTATGGTTTGTCAAGTCTATTTAGGAATAACATTCATATTTGAAGGACCTATTAATATAAATTAACTTGAGATTATATGACCCAATAATTAAATATTCTAAATCCAAAATTCATAATTTATAAATTTTTCATTATGATTTTCCTTCATAGAGGTTTTCAACGCAGTATTTAAGTGATCTTCATGCACTTCATTTATTATTTAATTTAAAATAATATAAACTATAAATATGAACATAAACTAATCAATATAGTATATAAATACTCTATTCAATAGGTATATGATTAATTAGGGGGATTAATAACACTTGAATGAATCAGTATATTTTCATAGTGTACATACCTTATGTTGAATATCGTCTTTATTATATTTTATTTCTAAACCCACTATTTATGATATCCAGAATGAAGATAACTCTTAGATAAGTATTAAGATTCTTTATGTTGATAAAAAACTCATAAATATAGGTTAAATGACTCTTTTTCTGGATAGTTATATTGCAATGTTTTAATTAACCAATACAAAGTTGCATTGAACCATACTAATTATTAACAAAAAACATTTGAATACCATGGGGACACACTAGGGTATAAAAATACCTTGTCAAAATTTTCATAGAGTCTTTTATTTAATTCCTAAATATATATTGGGACCATTCTATAAGGAGTCATTAAAATAGGAACATCACCAGGTATGAGTTCTATTGAGAAATCAACTTCATGATTCATTGGAAGACATGAAAATTAATATAGAAAGACATAAATAAAATCCCATACAATAGGTGTATCCTTAATTTTGAGGTTATCTAAAGTAATCTATTATAAATAATACTCTTGAACTAGAATATTGACCCACAGGATGGAATAAAATTCCAATGTAAATTCATATACATCTGTGCATCGATAAATGATCAAAGGATTATTTGTAATAGTATTTGTGATATACCTTCTTTGGAATTTGATATGAGCTCCATATAGTAAAATACAATTGATGAAAATAATCACATAAAATTCAACGAAAGGTAGAATCATAAGATTTAGAGGAAGATATTTCCCAAAAAAATAATTGAGAGAAGAAGTATAAACATGAGATGAGATGTTTCTGTATTTTGAGTATTCACAGCTAACTCAACATTTAATTATTTTAGGTTATAAAATGATACCCTTATAAAATTAATTATAAATAGTTGAGTATGTGGATCTAATATCAAATAATAAATTAGTTATTCAAGAGTGTATGATAAGTGTACATTTCACCATTTCCTTCTCATATCCCACTTTAGTAGTCATAATCACATGATATTTACCTTTTTTTTGGGATTAATAGGTTATTTATTCTATTTCTCAAAAACCTTAAGAATTTTTCACTACTTGAAATAGTGAACATACTCTTTTATTGTGTTTTACTAGATTATGGGTGTTGTATTATATGTATATTATCTATATTCACATTAGTAGCTAACTTCTTCCCATCACATCATCATTTGATTCCCTGATAACCTTTCTTTCAACAAATAAAACATTTAGTAATCCCATTATAATGATTTCTCTGATTCCTCCTTACAAACAACGTGAATAAAGGAATTATCATCTTATTCTCTCCACATTTTGTATAATTTACATTGAATTTCAATTTTCTTTCATTATCAAAACAATGAGATTGAGTGGTAACTCTAATATCCATATCCACCATAAGAGAGCAATAAAAAATTTCATTGTTGGTAGTGAAGTTTCTTATACATAATACCTTTTAGAGAGTTAGTTTTAATCCACCAAAGTATTATTCAATTTTCTTTTAAGGCTGATAAAGAATCAAAAAAAAATTAAAAAACCTTGTAAATGATTCCTCATAACTAACAATGGATTAGTCTTCCCTTTTCTTTATCTCAAGAAATCAATTCTCTATCTTTATGAAAAGAATAATATGGATGTAATTTCTAATGAATATAACCGAATTCTCATCCCATTCCATGTATTGAATTTATTATTATTTAATCTTAATATTTATAGGATTCCACCATTTACCTACTTCACCTTCTAGATAATAAATATCATGAAATGTTTTTTTTCATGTCCCTTTAACTGAATAACATCAACTATTTTCTCTGTGGTTCTAATCCATCAATCAACCACTATTATATTAGAAGATCTAATAAAATAATGTGTATGTTTCCTAAGTATTATTTTAATAACATGTTTTCTCTCCATTGATAATTTGGAAATAGGACATGATTCATATCCTAAGGAAGATGAGTGATCATTGAAACAATAATCAATATTCCATCTCCCATAAAATTCGGGTTCAAAGGAGGAAAATCAGGGTTGCATCCATCCCATTCATCTTTAACAAAATTCCTTCATGTTAAATCCATTATCTAAATAAAATTGTGTGAGAAACAATAATTCTTGTGAAAAAAATACACAATAATGAAAAATGATTTATAATATGTCTAAGTAGAAACACCTTCTTTTATAACCATAGGTTTTACCTAAATCCTTCATGATCATTATCAAAACATTAGGATTTTATCCTATAAATAGTCATACCTCAAAATTATCTCAACTTATTTTAGAAAGGTTAAATAAATACACCATATAATACCTACTATAATAACCCCATATTTTCATATATAAATATTACATTATTTTATATGAATATTCAATAAATTACACAAACACACGCATCAGGATCGTAAAGGTATAGTGCCTTAAGAAACATTAAAACATAAATAACTGATTCATAAAATATTTACATAATATCACACTAATTTCACCATATATATATTATTTTTAAAATATCATACTTAATAACATTCATTATATATTAGGGAACGAATTCCCAAGGAAACGGTGAGATCAAATGCCTAGTAAGGGTTATCAAGGGAGATATTGATTCTTATATAATCATAATGTGACAATAATGGAATAATTTTAGGTTAATATCATTTGAAAATTATACCATACATATCAACAATCAAAATATAGAGTCATCTAATAAATCTTTTATATTCATAAGACATGTATCCCAAAGGAACATGACACGTGAGAGAATAACATTAGTATAAAACATGGAATTATTACATAAAAATAAGAACCAAAAATAATTTCATTAGTAGCAAAATATATTTTCTAATACTATCATAATGGAACATGTTTATTTTCCAATCTATCCTAAGATTCAAGGTTCACTCCCTAGAATATCATAGTGGATAATTCCCCTTATTGAAATGGGTTCACTACCCATTCGAGCCATGTTTATCTCATGAAATATAAATCCTTTTCCAATCCATTAAAGGGAGATATAGCTCCCAAATATCACATAATGAAAACCATTAATATGTGTTCCACAAGATCATAAATAATTCAAAATATCAAGACCCGTTAAAAGAAATGGGTTTCATAATAATTTCATCATAACATAAACCATAAAAAGAAATGGGTTTCATAAAAAATTCACCAGTTTCCTATAAACATAAACCATCCATAAAAATAATGAGAATTTTATACATAGTTCATTCCCCCAGTAAATCTAATTTAACTTGAAGGGATTTTTTCTAAGAATGAAATTTATTTTTAATGATCACTTGGAATAATTATTGTGAAAAATAATCTTTCTTTTTTGTAATATCTTTTTTAAAACAAAAAATACATAATATAATAAAGAAAAAAAATTATATCAAATTAAAAATGTAAAATTGTAAAGTAATCATTAATTAATATATTATTTATGATGGTGAGTAATCCCTCTCATGTTTAATAATAAATGAAATCCATTCCTTAATATTTTCATAAAAGTAACAAAGTACCTTGTTTGGAGAATAAAAAAGATGTTCCTTTTTAAACATTTTGTAAAAATTCAAACATGGGTAGAAATAATTTTTATTAATTATATTATGCTATTAAATATCATATATTGATTTTTTTTTAAAACATGTACATTGAAGAGAAGTATTTTCCAACTAGGAATTAAATATAAGAAATCCCTATTAATGAGGATATTGTGAAATAAACCCTTACCTCAAGTCTATGATTTCGTCATTCATGTTAAAATAGAAAACATAATAAATACACAGTTATTATAATTATTCCACATCCATATTAATATCTATAATACCATAGAATATTTATTTATGAAATATTATCACCCATTTATTAATAATTTTTTATCAAAATCTTTATTCTCGGTAATAACTTCTTCGTTTTCCAAGCATGTTTTGGTTATGAAATCTGGATCATTATAATTTGAATGTGGTACCATAATTGTTACAATGTATATAATGGTATAAAAATAATATATATATAAATTATATAAATATTTATAATCATTCATGAAAATTAGAGATAGAGAAATTAATTACACTGTTGATGGAGATGATAGGTTGTACAAACACATGAATATCGTTTCCATTTTTTGAATTTTGTAATAAAATAATGATAAATAATAATTCACCATTAAAGAATAAATATTTTATCATATATATCATATATATTCATAAAATCCATCATGATCACTATCTTAGTAAAACTATAAATGAAAAATCAATAACATCACATCATAGAGATGGTAGTCCATATAAACGCCCAAACAATGTTATTGTTTGCCAAAAGATAGGGTAATAATAATGTAAACAAGTTATTATCATTAAATAAGTATAATTTCTTCCTAAATATCATATATAAATATCAAACCCATCATAATACCCATCGAAAAAATATTGTGTTGAAAGTGAGTTGTATCACAAACTGGAGATGATAAGTCGTACCCATGCACGTGAAATACACTCACTTCTATTTTAATGGAAAATAATAAGTATAATTGAGTTTTAGTAATCATAATAAATTTTTTAAATAAATATAAAATATTCATAGGAGGTAAAGAATAGTAGAAAAATAAATTGATTAGTCAGAATGATTACCTATTATTAGAAATTACCATTTTTGATATCATCTAAGGGGATATTGGGTTCAACTCCCATGAATACAAAAGAAACTAGAATGTTGAAATTTATGTTTAGAAGAATTTTTTTGGGCATTGTGGTGATAGAGTTCTCAATGTGGTGCAATGAACTGAGGGAGGAGTTTCTCTTTTATAAGAGAGGTGATAGACACTTCTATAATTCCTCAAAAGATTGAAATATAGCAAGACTATTCTAGATCCAAATGATTCCAAATGGGCTATAAATGCATGAAAGATGAAATGTTAAACCATATATCATCTCCTTTTTCTTTATCTAATATTTTTTTAGTTTTATATTATTTAATAAAATATTTTTTTCATAAAATATCATGATTGCCAATTTTGAGAATTGTCACTAATTTGACATTAACAACATGAATATAATAAAAAAAATTCAAAAACGTTATGTTAACATATTAAAAAAAAGAAATGTTAATCTATATAATTCGTTTATCACATTATGTTGATCAAATTATAATATTTATAATATTTTCTTACCATTCAGTTGATTTTTTCAAGAATTGAACAATTAATAAGTCAGAGTTGTATAAGTATTTAAGGTAATTATTTTTTTGCCTAAAAACTAAACATATATTAAAATAATTAAAATAAATATTTTAATTTAAAAACAATATTTATATCATAAAATATTCTTTGGATCTCCATTTTTTAAAAACAATTATATTTATTAAAAATAATAGTATTACATGTTTGACTTTTTTTTAAATATAATATTATAAATGTAATAATATCATCAAAATTTCAATAAAATTACATATAAAAAATATGTTGTTACTATATAAGAAATGAAATAATAAAATAAAATTAAGGCTCCTCTTGGGTTAATTTTAGAATCCTCATCATTTTATTTTTTTAATTAATTACTCCTTTTACCTTTTACAATGGTAACAAAAATTACGAAGGTTATTATTCATATGGATAAAAAATAAAAGTAAACCATTTACGAAATATAAACATCCTATTTCCAAATATTGAATAAATTATTCAAAATTCAAGACATATAAGTGGAAGAATTTAATTTGAGATTAAACTGAAAAAACATGATGCAATCATATTTTCACAGAAACCTCATTTTTATATGAAAGAAGTTTTTATTCTATATTAATCTATAAAATCCATTTCAAAACCCATAATTTAATTATTTTAAAACAAAATTTATAATAAAATTTTAATATTAATCCAAATTTTAATTTTACTATGTAAATAATTTAACAGAAAAAAACAGTTTTCAATAAAAATTATAATTTTTCTCTATTAATTTAAAAATAAATCATTTCAGAAAATTACAAAACAATCATCACAAAATAATTTTGATAGGATAAACTAAAAAAAATTAAATTTTTCAAATAGTGTTTTTAATACTTCTATAAATTAATTATAGTAATCATTCCTAAAAACGAAGAAAACATATTTTTTTAAAGAATAAAATTACATTAATAAATATTGTGTGATTATTTCTATGAATTATTTAATAAATTTATATTTATATGGATCCTTATGTTTACTTATTAAAATATATTATCCTATTAATACCCACAAATCCAATCGGTAGGTAATAATAGAAACATAATTTTTCTATAAAGTTTTATAGTTCTTCTAAACTATCTCTAGTGTGTTTTCAAGCTATCAAAAAAATTAAAATTTTTAAGGACAAATATTTCAAAAAATCTCAGTAAGATTTCATGACATATTTTATCATAGTGTGATAGAGTCTCATAATTATTTATGTTATCTTTATAAACCACATCTTCAGGGAATGATGTGTTATTCATTGTGTGAACATGAATTTTTAACAACTTGTTGAGTAAATGCCAGATTCTTTAAGCTCCTCCAAAAAACATCCAAATAATTTTTTATAGAAACAAAATACAATATTATAACCTATGTTTATAAGAATTATCACCTTTTAATTTTTGTTTCAATATATATATTTTTATATTTTTCCTAAATCATGCTCTACCAATCATGCTCCCTTTGCATCATACTATTTCTGAAATTCCCCAATGAGAATGTTTCTCCCCCATTGATCATAAATTTTAAAGAGTTTGTAAACATCCAATTAAGATTTTAATTTCATAAGATTATAAATATTATTAAATAACATTTCACTGGTTCTATAATCATACATGAGTTAAATCTCATTATAGGAAACATGATAAATAATTTAGTTCTATAGTTATATTAATTAAGAAACAAACTAATAAAACCTTATAATTTAATCGTATTCCTCATGGATAGTGTATAACCATTCATTATTATATATATTAAAATAAAAAATTCCTACAAAAAATATTATCCAAATATAGAATTAAATATAATTAATATAATAGAGATTTCTTAACCTCTTTAGTTTTTTGTAATTGGTTGAACTTCAAGGATTAATTGGTGCTTCTAAAATATTGGCGTAGTAAACGGATTAGTAAACATATCTTCCACATGATTTTTGGTCTTAATAAATTTATCTTCAAAATACTTTTCCCTAAATTTTCCATTATTGTATGATACTTTATTTAAATATTCATTATTAATGTGTATGGAAAAAAATTATTTATTAAATCGATTCCGCTTTTGTTGTTACATGGAATAATTATTTACAGATACACCACTTTTCTAATATCAATTAATTTTATCTTTATCCAAACAAATTATGTACAAATATTGGTGATTGAAAGAAACTCCTATTATATTATTCTTGAAGAAAATCAATCCAAATATTACATTTCATATTAAAATTTTTTCTTCCATAATAAAATGATCCACCAATTATTTAGTAACTATAAAAAAATTTAAATACACAATAATTATCCAAAGAGCCCAAAAAATATTGATCATTTACATCCTTGACCACTAAACCATAATTTCTTGTCCCCTGATCATATAAAAGTATTCTTTTCATTGATAAGAGATTTTATTTTATTAGAAAACGATGGAAATATAATTCTAAGAAGATTGGATAGAAAATTATCGGCACAGTTATGGTAAAATTCAATAAACAAACAACGATTCATCTATATAATGTTGAGTATACACCCTTGATGTCTTCATTATTTCCTTATTTAGTTACCACTATTATAAAAGTCAAAACCAACTTTCAATATTACATTATAAATTTCTTCTACAAATATTTGTGAATTTTTATCCAATGAGATAAATATACTTATTTCCTTTTAAGTTTTTTGATGACTCTAAATGTTTATTATTTCTACAATAAATGACATCCCTAATTATATATTCAATAAATGTGTATGCTTTTTATATAAAATTTAATTTTTTACACCTAAGATGATTTCATCCTTATAAAAAACCATAATAATCCATTCATATTTTGAGATTATCATACATAATATTTCATCAACTCGTCTTCTTTTTAATTCCATTTATCATTGAAGAGAATCTATCCATGCATACCAAGAATGAGGTTATAGAATTTGGTGATAAAACCCCTTTATCAATATTTATATATGAGAATCATAATTTAAAATTAAAAATCCAAATAGTTATTCTATGTGTACATATTCATTCAATACTCAATTATAAAAAAATTTATTTACATCAATATATAATATTATGAACATATTCTAAATAAATATTTGTCTAAATAGTATCGTAGACAATATTATTTCCTCTATAAAAAATATTTTTTAATATAAATCCACTTAACATGTTCATAATTGTTACATACTAACATTTCTTTATTCTAAATAAATATTCTTGTTTTATTCGTCCTATTCTAGGAATCCCATGACATACCCATAACATTATGATAGTTCGATCTATCTGAAAGATCCAAAGTTTAATTTTTATCAAATTTATCCAATTTTTCATTCATGAATTTTATCCATGATTTATCCTTTTCTAATTATTAAAATGATGTCTGTTCAATAACAAATAATAGAGTAATTTTCTCAATTATCTACATCATCGTAGTCTACATTTGAGTAGATTTTCTTCATGTTATATTGACAAAATTGAAATAATCTATTTTCCTTCTCGAGTGAGTCATCAATGTTCTATTTTGTAGTGGAAGTGGAAGAACATATTAACAACAATAGGAATTCATTAACATAGTCATATCTCTTATTAAAATTATATAACTTGAAAACCCAAAATCCATTACAAAATATCACCACATATAATATATAATGATTTTATAAATATAAAGAATTACCTCACATTGGAATAATATCTTCATTGAAGAATAAAATAACATATTTGAGTCATAAAATTATTTAAAATATAATAATCCATCTTTTTTACTTCCTCACATACATTATCAACCTCCTAAAATTTCTATATAAATCCTCATGTTTATTGCTAAAGATTCTAATTCATGAATAGTTTTTCATTGATCAAAATTAGAATCACTTTAATGATGACATGATTCTGGTTTTTCACCATATACATTTGAGGGTAGAATAAGAGGATCACTTTTTATTCATGAAAGAATTCTAAAAAAGGATATCAATAGGGATTTGGAAAAATCTCTATTTACTATCTTTTTTCATAATATTGATTATTAAAAAACCACATGAAATGATCTAATGGGGTATTTATATAGCTATTTTAGGATTCAAAATTTCAAAAAGGACATTAACTATAATGGCTCAGACCACTCTGGTCCATTACATTGTGAAAATGTGGTGTTTTAGGTGTTCTGGGAGGTCAAGGTGACTTATTCCCAACACTTTGCCAAATTTCCTATTCTTTGAATAGTTCCATCAGTGAAAAGTTCTATCAGTAACCTATAACAGTAGCTGAATAGTGTTCTGTCGGTGAGGTTCAGTGAACAGTGTTCTATCGGTGAGGTTCAGTGAACAGTGTTCTATCAGTGAGGTTCAGTGAATAGTGTTCTATCGATGAGGTTTAGTGAACAGTGTTCTATCGGTGTGGTTCGGTGAACAGTGTTCTATCGGTGAGGTTCAGTAAACAGTGTTCTATTGGTGAGGTCTATCGGTAACCTCTATCGGTAACCTCTAACAATTGGTGTACAGTAATGGTAGGTGTACAGTGTTTCCAGAATGGTGAGGTCTATCAGTAACCTATAAAGGTAGGTGTACAGTAATGGTAGGTGTACAATAATGGTAGGTGTAAAGTGTTTCCGGAACGGTGAGGTCTATCGATAACCTCTATCGGTAACCTCTAACAGTAGGTGTACAGTAACAGTAGGCGTACAGTAACGGTAGGTGTACAGTGTTTCCAGAATGGTGAGGTCTATCGGTAACCTCTAATGGTAGGTGTACAAGAACGGTAAGTGTATAGTAACAGTAGGTGTACAGTGTTTCCAGAACAGTGAGGTTCGTGAACAGTGTTTTTCCTTTGACAAGTTTTGAGTATGTGAACAGTGTTTCCAGCTTCTAATAGTTTCACCCCTTTGACGTTTCCTTTGACGTAAAATACATTTAAATCCTTATTTTAAGGACTCTAAAGGCCGATTCAAAGTCCATAAATCATATATTAATGCCTCAGGATGTTTTTACTTGGTCAAACTATGTGGGTTTATGTGATTCGCTTTTAATGGGGAATTAAGCATATCTTAAATCGTCACCCCATTAAATATTCAAAAGGGACAAGATATCTTCCCCCTTTTTCTTCCTCTTTTTTCTTGTCTATGAGACACTAGAACCTTTCAATCCTTCTCGTAGGAGTCGCACAATCAAACTTTACTCTTTGGATTAGTTCCACACTATTTTGATGCAACCAAGTTGTATCGATTAATCTTTGATATAAGGTATGTTTTATCATTGTTCCTTTGGGTATCATCTTCTCTGGTTTCTCCTTTCCATATTATAGCATGTAATCTACATGATTCTAATGGGTTTCTTGGGTTTTGGTTGGTGTGGTCATACCATGTCATCCTTGGGTGGATGTAGTTGTCGTGAGAGGAGGATCGTGACCCGTTGTGTGGATAAAGAATGTGAGGAACTATTTGAGGTAGGTGATTCATTGCTTCTCTTTCTATTACGTGAAAATTTATTTTTAGCATGTTTAATCTCACTGGATGAAAATGGAATTGAAATAATAAATATTTTAACTGGACAAAGAAATTGATATTGATCATATTTTATTTCCTCTTGTTTTGCTAGATAGTGTAATATCTATGCTTGATTCGTATAGTTGTTCGTTCATGAAAGAAATTGGTAAAGAACGTAAACCTGGACTAATTGATAATTGTTTGGCTAAAGATTAAGAGGCATGTAAATGAATCTGGTTCTTCTTCTTGTAATTTTTATGTTAACCAAAATGGTGCAGTAAGCGTGTTTAATTTTATTTGTGATAACTTACTATTTGGTTTCCCGAACGTGGAACCTACATATAATAAATCGGTTAATTCAAGATGGATTAAAGTATAGATTGTTTGATAATTCCTTGAAGGAATCTGAGTTATCCTATTGATTATTAAAGGTCCAATAGGCGAATTGATGTGACTTTTTTTTCCTACTAATTGTGTTGTGATGTGATCCTTGATGGCCATTGTGATATGTGGGGGCATGGAGGCTTTTGGTTGTGGCAGAAGATGAGGCCTAGAGTGGCGAGATGCATCGGTTTATTCATTTGGGTGTCGGGGAGGACACCAGGGATGATGGAATGGGATGGATGTGATTGTTGGAAGCATGCTAATTCTTTAGTTGTTTATCTGCTTTACTTTTCCCCACTGCTCAAGGAAGCTGGTCTTACTTACCCTTCTTCTGAAAGAGGTGAAGACACGCGGGGTATGCCACGTTCTTTCCATGTTTTGTGTCTCAATTAAGGATAGATATATGCTCTTGCTATAAGTGTAAAAGACTTGAACGGTAGTACATCTAATCACCGTGTAGATCCACCTTGTGTTTAGTTGAATAGTATGTTTTTCTAAAATGCCTGGGAATGTGGGAAATTAATTCTATAATGAATAATTGAATAAATGGTGTTAACCCATGGGGATGGAGTTTCTGGAACATAATGATGAGGTTGTAATTTTGAAGGAACAGTGGACATTGGGTGTGATGCTAATGAAATTTAATACGGAATTGTTCATGGTTAATTAATGTTTAAATAATTAATTAACATAAAGTGGAACTGATAAAAACGTAATGAAGTAATATAATAAATCTCTTTAAACGGTTGTGTGCTTATAGGATACCTAGTCTTAGAAGTGTCAGCCCAGAGTCTGAGAACCGTTATCTATATTTTTTTCTAAGACTAGGTTATGCCCATAGTGTGGTTGTGAGTTATATTATATTATGTAATTTTTTTGTTTATATACATTACTCCACCCTGTCAGTAAGGGAAACTCACACCCCTGGGATTCCGATCCCTGGAGGGTGTTTTCCCCAACATTCTGGTCGGAGGATGGAAGGTTGACTACCCCCTTTGGCCTCGCACTCTTCTCTTGGTAATTACTTGTGATGGAAGGCACATTGGTTAGTTTTATTGATATATGTTTGTAGAGGGATGTAATTTCTTGTGGTTATTCACACAGATATATTCCGGATATAGTTTTCTATGGACTACTATAGGTGTAATGTGTATAGGTTGTGATGGCTTGAGGATCCTTACTCGGTGTATGGGCTATAATGTCTTAAGGTATAATACCTGATGTATGATACACGTTATGCAAGCTATGGTAGCTCTCATAAACTACCTGGTTACTTTGGTGTGTGGACGTGGTGGTTTTGTTGCATGAGGTGTATATTTTGTTGCTTCGCCCAGGTGTCTGCGGGAAAGCCTTTTTGGAGAGAGATGCTCTGGACGTGCGACCTTGGGGAAAAGAGGAAAACCTGTGGGGAAGTAGTAGTGGGGTACCCTTGATATTATTTATTATATGATATTTTCTTGTATGCGTTACTTGGTGAGAGTATCCATGGTGAGGTTGGGAACTTAGTATACCTTTTTAGGTGATGAGTTAGTTTCACTTGTTGTTCACTGTGCTTTATCATGCTTTCTTTACTTTTTCACGAGAGGCTTTGGGGAGGATCCTACTGAGTATACTGTTATACTCACCCTATGTATATATAAACTGTTTTTCGGGTCACTTGGAGCAGGTTAGAGATCAATCTAGATTCTACTAGATTGGGGTTATAGGAGCTTCTCGGGCTTGTGGTTGCTATTATTTTTCCTTTTTTTGGGTAATTGTAGTTTTTTACCTTTAAGTTGAAGTACTTTTACATGACATTTCATATGTGTACTAGGGTTTTCATTTATATTTCTATCTAAGTTGGAGTTGGTTGGTGTCTATATTATCTCTCTCTTTGGCATGTGTTCTCTTAGAGGGTAATGCCTCTAATTTATGTGTTACTATATCCTCGGTGCTAGTTGTCAACCTGGGGTCTACTGGAGGCGGGACTCAGGGGTCATTATCTCCATTATCACATTTTCGACCTATGAGGGGTACACTTTGTGGGGAGGGGGTCGTGACAGAGTGGTATCAGAGGTCTGGTTGAGGGATTGGATGGAGTTTGGAGTTAGGCACAGGTGAGGTTGCATGTGTTGTTAGGGAAAAGGTATCATTCATGTTTAGAAAGTGAGGTAATCACTGGAGACCAACTGAGACATAGGCTTTTAGGGTCCCCTATGATCTGATTTATGGACCTTTAATTTTAAAATGGCTACTAAATAAGGAGGTATTAGTTGAATGGTAGAGACCTAGAAAAGGATCATGCATCATTCTTCTTTGTGCCTGTGTATGAATGGGTAGACCTTGGGATAGGTTAACCTAAAATAAATAAAGGAGAATAATTAATTAATTAATGTTGAGTCTTCCATATTATAGGTTTAGGAGCTCTAACGGTTTGTTATTTTACAATTATGGATCTAGGTCGACGTCCTCATCAGGTTTGTGCTAAAAATGTCCAGCACGCTATTCCATCAGATCGTCGCAGGGTAGAGGTTGACAACGACAAAACTTGGAGGAAGACACTCTGAGAGTTTCAGCGCCAGAGTCTGTAGAAGTATGAGGGCTCCTTTTTATATGCAGTCATGAAAGACTGGTTAGAGGAGGTTGAGATTGGCTTGAGTTCTATTCGTGCTCAGTAGGAGCACTGGTTGTCCTTGGTTGTGATGATGCTACATGGTACAGTGAGGCAGTGGTGGTTCTTGTTCCTCAGGGATCATGAGGAGTCAGTGATCTCATGGGAGGAGTTCTGAGATAGGTTTAGAGTCAAGTTTCTTTATTTGACTGTGAAGGATTCCAGTCGCCATGTTCTTCTTACCCTTTAATATGGGATCTCCAGTGTTAGAGAGTTTGGAATCTGTTTCAAGAACCTTTTATGATATGCTTCAGTCCTGCTGCCAGATGAGGAGGCCAGGGTGAGGCATTTCGAGGAGGATTTGCATCCAGAGAACTAGCGCCAGGTCACCCCTTTATGCTAAAAACATATCTTGAGGTGTTGAAAAGGGAAGAGGTTGTTGAGAGAACTTTGGCTAGGATTGGATCATCAAAAGGGGGGAATTGACATGATTCCTCATAAAGCAGAGCTATGGTCCAGGGTTCTCGGTTTTCAGGGTATAAGATTTTCCGTTCAGCAGGGGGTAGGTCCCAACCCTTCACATCGCATTTATCCAGAGGTAGAAACTCTTAGGCCTATTCCAAGGGATCAGGCACTTGTTTTTCTTGTGGTGGTCATGGTAATCAGCAGGAAGAGTACCCGACATTTCAAAGTGGTCATCGTGCACCAGGTGTTATGCTCCAGGTTCTTCTATTGAGGCAGTTCCAGTCGAGGCAGTAGTATACGGTTTCACCAACTTTAGATCAGCAGAGGGTAGATGGTGTAGTTAGAGGGCAGCCCCATGATGCTCCCCGTCCTAAGAGAGCAGAGCGTGGTCATGGGGATGGTCGGCATCAGGGTCAGAGAGGTCGTAGAGGAGGTCATGGTCAGCTTCATGCTCTATTGTTGCCAGCTCCAGGCGAACCAGATGTTGTTCGAGGTACCCTTTTCTTGTTTTCTACCTTTTTGTATGTCTTGTTTGATTCAGGAGCGACTCACTCATTCATGTCACCTACCCGTGTCCATGCTTTGGGACTTGAGGTAGAGAGGCTTCCAGCACCCTTGGTGTTGACTACGCCAATTGGAGGTCGAGATGACTTGTTTGAAGTATGTAGAGACTGTGAGCTAGTGTTGGGGAAACACCACTCTTAGGGATATTTCCTATGTTTACTAATACAACCATATGATGTCATCCTTGGCATTGATTGGTTGTATTCGGTGTGGGCTATCATGGATTGCTTCAGGAAGAAGGTCATTTTCATTGGTGCAGATGGAGATACAGTGGTATTTCTTGGTGAGCGAGATCCTCTGATGGGTCATAGGCACATTCCAACCATATCATCCATGATGGCTGAGATGATGCTGAGTTCTTCAAAGGTTCATCAGTTGGAATTTCCTAGGGTCTTAGAGGAGTACCCTAATGTATTTCCAGAATAGGTTATAGAATTACCCCCTCGACGGGAGATCGAGTTTGGGATCGAGCTACAACTATGAGAGTCTTCTATCTATATTTATCCATACAGGATAGCCCCTTTAGAGTTATGAGAGCTACGTATACAGCATGATGGTCTGTTACAGTGTGGTTTTTTTCAGCCAAGTTTTTCGCCGTGGGGTGCACCATTTTTGTTTTTAAATAAGGCTGATGGTATTTTCTGGTTGTGTGTCGATTATCGCCGCTTAAACAAAGTGACTATAAAGAATATCCATCCTCTTCCGCAGATTGATGATTTATTCTATCAACTTAATGGTTCAAGTTGGTTCTCAAAGATTGACTTGTGGTTAGGATATCATCAGATGCGTGTGAAGGATGAGGATATGCCAAAGACTGCTTTTCGTCGTCATCATGGGAATTATGAGTTTGTTGTAATGTTGTTTGTCATGAAGAATGCTCTATCTGTATTCATGTGATTGATGAATGATGTGTTCCATGAGTTCCTGGACAATTTCATGGTAGTTTTCATCGACGACATCCTTGTGTACTCCACATATGAAGAGGAGCATGCAAAGCATCTACATGCCATTTTGAGAGTTCTTCTTCGACATCATCTATTTGGGATGTTGTTGAAGTGTGAGTTTTGGGCTCGAGAAGTCCATTTCTTGGGGCATGTTGTGTCCCAACAGGGGGTAGCTGTGGATCCATCGAAGATAGAAGCCATTGTGTCTTGGGCATCCCCCAAGACAGTTTCATAAGTGTGATGTTTTCTTGGTCTCGTAGGATTCTAAAGGAGGTTCGTAGCCCATTTCTCATGAGTTTCGACTCCTCTGACATCTTTGACCATGAAGTATTAGGAATTAATATGGATGGATCAGTGTCAGGAATCTTTCAAATATCTAATGTAGAAGTTAGTAAGTTCTCCAGTTCTTTGTCTTCTAACTAAGGGAGTCCAATTTGATGTTTTCTGTGAGGCTTCGCATCTAGGTTTAGGTTGTGTTCTCATGTAGCAAAGGTCAGTTGTTTCTTATGGGTATTGTTACTTACATCCCCATGAACGTATCTATGCCACTCATGATCTTGAGTTGGAAGCCGTGGTGTTTTCTCTGAAGTTGTGGAGACATTACCTCATTGTTGAGCGCTTTGTGGTTTTCACTGATCATAAGAGTTTAAGGTATGTTTTCTCCTGGCATGAATTTAACTTACGACAGCTTCGGTGGATGGATTTATTACTCGAATTTGAATTCTAAATATCGTACACACTTGGAAAAGGTAATTTTGTAGTTGATTCACTAAGCCGAAAGTCACGTAGTGATTTTGTGTGTAAATTTGGTGATTCCTGGAGAGTAATGGAAGAACTGCCAGCATTATGTCTTGATATGGGAGAATTTGGGGGTAGAGGTTGTGTTTTTAAGATGATGTTATATTCATCCTTGTTGCAGGAGGTGGAAGAGTCCCAGTTGGGGGATCATGAGGTGGAGGTATGGAGAGACCGAGTTGTTTGTGGTGAGGCCCCTGATGGTTGGACTGAGGATGAACAACACCGAGTGTTGTATCATGGAAGTCTTTTTGTTCCCTTGACGATGTGTGATGTGGTTCTCAGAGAGTTCCATAGTTCACCTTTATCAGTACATCTTGGCGTGACAAACATCTACCGATCCTTGAGGAGTCTGTTTTGGTGTCCTGGGCTGAAGCGTGCTTTTGCGGAGTTTGTGTCTTGATGTTTAGTCTTCCAGAAGTTGAAGGTCAAACACAATGTTGCTGGTGGTCACCACCAGCCCTTAGATATTCCTCAGTGGAAGTGGAAGGACATATCAATGGACTTTGTTACTGGTTTACCTTGAGCTATGGGAGGACATGATGCTATTTGGTTGGTAGTGGACCGTTTAGCAAAATCGGCCCACTTCATAGCGATCAAGAAGTTGATCTTAGTAGAAGTTTTGTCGAGGCAGTATCCAAAGGAGGTGGTGAGGCTTCATGAAGTCCCTAGGATGATCATTTCTGATCGAGATCCTCATTTTACATCCAGGTTGTGGAGAGGTCTCCAACATTATTTTGGTTCTCAACTATGCCTTAGAACTGCTTTTCATCCTCAAATAGATGGTCAGATTGAGAGAACCATCCAGAATCCTAAAGACATGTTACGCTCTTGTGTTCTTGATTTTAGAGGTTCATGGATGAGGCACTTACCCTTGGTGGAGTTCTCTTACAATAATAGTTTTCAATCCACCATCGGTATGGCACCGTTTGAATCATTGTATGGCTGTACTTTCCGTTCTCCATTGTGCTAGATTGGGGTCAGGGAGTCAGAAATTCTCGGACTAGAACTAGTGTAGAATACAACAGAGATGGTCCAGGTGATTTGTGAGAGGATAAATACAGCACAAGATTGTCAAAAATCATATGTTGATCAAAGAAGGAGACCCTTAGAGTTTAATTTCTGGGATTATGTGTTTCTGAAGGTGACTCCCCGTCGTGGACAGTGAAGGTTTGGTCATGGAAGTAAGCTTTCTCCCCGGTTTTTTGGGCCTTTCGTGGTGTAAGATCATGTTGGAGTTGTGTTGTATCGAGTTGCACTTTCTGAAGGACCTTGGGACACCCTGAGAGGTGAGGAGTGAATCAGGGTGAAAAAATTTTCTTTTAATTCAAAGGATCGTGTTCCCATGTTGGTAGGAACTCATTGAACCTGTATGATGAAAATTATTATCAAGCAAACATTCACATTTAGAGAGAGGACACAACACTTTTTACTTGGTTCACCACTAAGGGCTACGTCCAAGGATAATACACTGACTGGTTTTCGGTCGTACCAAATTCCACTAATCTTCACAAGTTGTGGTTTACAAAGGTTTGGGAACAGTCACTCTGTCCCAGCCTCACTTCCTTTACAAAATTTCAGGGATAGCTCACTGCGTCCCTCGGGTCACTCCCATTGACTCCCCCTGTCTCACTGCCGTTGGTGAAGTCACACTCAGTTTATAGACGTGAAGGTCTCTTCATTATTGCAAAATAATGCATCCTATGTTGAATGTAGATTATCTGTTGAAGTCCAACTTTCACTTGTATACTAACCCCACTTTGCACTGAAATTATCGGGAAATCATCCAGTTTTCATGCAGCTCCAAAAGGACCGGCGTACAACAACCTCACCTGGAGCGCTTCTTTAAGGCTGGCGTGCAAGTTTCAAGAACAGCGTGCAAGTCACTTTCGAGGTACAAAATTAGCATGCAGGTGACACCAACACACTTGCAGGACACTACCTCCTTCAAATTTAAACTTTCGCGTCTCTATACCTTTAACTCCCAAACTGCCTTGGTTGCATAGCCAACAACCGACGTGCAGCCTCTACTTGCGCGACCCAACTACTACTTGCGCGACTCAACCACTTGCGTGATGAGAGCTTGAAAAATCTCTAAGTCTTGAACTTCGTTTCTAATGAGGAGGGGTGGTCCTCTATTTATAGGCAAACTGGACCCCCTGCGCGGTGGCGCGCAAGTGTCCTCACGGCACGCAAGTCCAGGCGCACAGCTCCAATCGCCCTAGCCTCTGTCACGCTACTCACTTGCGCGAACACACCAATACTTGCGTGACCTAATTTCCTTTGACATATTTTGAAGTTATGATCATGAAGAAAAACCGGCGCACAAGTTTCCAAACCTCCTAGGCATCAGCATGCAAGTCATTTCTCGGTGCGCGGGTCACTTGCGCAACTAGACCAAAACTTGCGTGGACCTTATCCCTTTTCCATTTTTTTCATGTTCTAATCTTGAAACACATATGGCGCACAAGTTTCCTCCCCTTCAAGTACACGGAGTGCAAGTCTCTTTTCCAAAAACACTTTTCTCCATTTGTCGATTTTTAGGCCCTAAAATTTGGCAAACACTGGGAAATGTCACCACCATCAATATCATTGTCTGCTTGAACTGTATGATCACATTGCTGGTACACATTCTGAACTTCCACTGAGGATTGAAAAAAACACAAACCATACTCAAATTCATTCATAGAAGACCATGGTTCCAACAATTCCCCCATAGATGAGTCGGATACATGATGTTTTCCATGTATCACAGCTCCATCGTTATCTTCATGATGACTCTCACATCATCAATTGGGGAGATATCGATGTTGATAATGATGTGACCTTTGAGGAGAGAACTGTGGAGATCCAAGACCACAAGGGGAAGGTGTTGTGTGAGCGTTCTATTCTCTTGGTTCATGTCTTGTGGCGACACAGTGGCATGGAGGAGAGTACCTGGGAACGTGAGTCACAGATAAGTGCTCAGTACCCAGAGTTGTTTGATGTATAACTCTTTTCATGTAATGATGTTACCTTTGTGGTTAGACCTTACATATTTTATTTATGATTTTTATCATTTGGTTGTTTTTGTGGCTTGCTCTATTTTGAGAGGTATCTTGATGGGTGGTTGTTCGGACCCCGTTTCATTACTTTTTTTTTCATAGGTGGGTTTTGAATTCTTGAGGATGAGAATGTTTTGAGAGGTATCTGATGTAATGGCCCGGACCTCTCCGGTCCATTACTTTGTGAAAATGTGGTGTTTTAGGTGTTTTGGGAGGTCAAGGTGACTTATCCCTAACACTTTTCCAAATTTATAATTCTGTGAACAGTTCCATCAGTGAACAGTTTAATCGGTAACCTATAACGATAGGTGAACAGTGTTCTATCAGTGAGGTTCAGGGAACAGTGTTCTATCACTGAGGTTCAGTGAACAGTGTTCTATCAATGAGGTTCAGTGACCAGTGTTCTATCGGTGAGGTTCAGTGAACAGTGTCCTATCAGTGTGGTTCAGTGAACAGTGTTCTATCTGTGAGGTTCAGTGAACAGTGTTCTATTGGTGAGTTCTATCAGTAACCTCCAATGGTAGGTGTATAGTAACAGTAGGTATACAGTATTTCCAGAATGTTAGGTCTATCAGTAACATCTATTGGTAACCTCTAACGGTAGGTGTATAGTAACGGTAGGTGTACAGTAACAGTTGGTGTACAGTGTTTCCAGAATGGTGTGGTCTATCGGTAACCTCTAACGCTAGGTGTACAGCAATAGTAGGCATACAGTAATGGTAGGTGTATAGTATTTCCAGAACTGTGAGATCTATCGGTAACCTCTATCAGTAACCTCTAACGGTACGTGTACAGTAACGGTAGGTGTACAGTAATCGTAGGTGTACAGTGTTTCTAGAATGGTGAGGTCTATCGGTAACCTCTATCAATAACCTCTAATGTTAGGTGTATAGTAACGGTAGGTGTACAGTGTTTCCAGAACAGTGGGGATCTAATGGTGAGGTTCATGAATAGTGTTTTTTCTTTGCCAAATTTTGAGTATGTGAACAGTGTTTCCAACTTCCTACAGTTTTTCCCCTTTGACATTTTTTTTGACATAAAATACATTTAAACCCTTATTTTAAGGACTCTTAAGGCCGATTCAAAGGCCATAAATCCTATATTAATGGCTCGGGATGTTTTTACTTAGTTAAACCATGTGGGATAATGTGATCCGCTTTTAATGGGGAATTAAGTGTATCTTAAACCGTCACCCCATTAAATCTTCAAAAGGGACAAGATATCTTCCTCGCTTGTTCTTACCCTTTTTTATTGTCTATGAGATGCTAAAACCTTTAAATCCTTCTCGTAGGAGTTTCATAATCAAACATTACTCCTTGGATTAGTTCTGCTCTATTTTGATTCAACAAATCTGTATTGATCAGTCTTCGATATAAGGTATGTTTTATCATTGTTCCTTTGGGGATCATCTTCTCTTATTTCTCCTTTCCATATTATAGCATGTAATCTCCATGCTTCTAATGGGGTTTTTTGTGGGGTTTGGTTGGTGCGGTCGTACCCTGGCATCCTCGGATGGAAGCAGTTGTCGTGAGAGGAGGAGCGTGACCCACTATGTGTATAAAGAACGTGAGGAACTATTTGAGGTAGGGGATTTGTTGCTTCTCTTTCTTTTACATGAAAATTTATTATTAGCATGCTTAATCATACTAGATGATAATGTAATTTACATAATAAATATTTTAACCAGATAAATAAATTGATTTTGATCATATTTTATTGCCTCTTGTTTTTCTAGATAGTGTGATATCTATGCTTTCTTCGTATAGCTATTTGTTCTTGACAGAAATTGGTAACGAATGTAAACCAGGAATAATTGATAATTATTTGGATAAATATTAAGAGGCGTGTAAATGAATATGGTTCTTCTTATTGTAATGTTTATGTTAACAAAAATGGTGAAGTAAGCATGTTTAATTTTATTTGTGATAGCTTACTCTTTAGGTTTCCCAAATGTGGAACCTACATATAATAAATCGGTTAATTCAAGATGGATTAAAGTACTGATTGTTTGATAATTCCTTTAAGGGTTCTGAGTTACCCTCTTTATTGTTAAAGGTCCAATAACCCAATTGATGTTACATTTGTTTTTCCTACTTCTTGTGTTTTTATGTGATCCTGGATGGCCGTTGTGATATGTGGGGGCATGGAGTCTTTTGGTTGTGGCAGAAGATAACGCCTAGGGGGACGAGATGCATCAGTTTATACATGTGGGTGTCGGGGAGGACACCAGGGATGATGGAATGGGATGAATGTGATTATTGGATGCTTTTTGATTCTTTGGTTGTTTATCTGGTTTACTTTTCCCCACTGCTCAAGGCAGCTGGTCTGACTTACCCTTCTTCCGAAAGAGGTGAAGACACATGGGGTATTCCACGTGCCTTCTGTGTTTAGGTTCTCAAGGAAGGATGGGTTTATGATATTTCTATAAGCGGAAAATACTTGACGGGTAGTACATCTAAACACCGTGTTGATCCCCCTTGTGTTTAGTAGCATATAATGTTATTCTAGAATTCCTTAGAATATGGAAAAGTAATTCTATAATGAATAATTGAATAAATGGTGTTAACCCATGGGGATAGAGTTGCTGGAACATAATGATGAGGTTGTAATTTTGATGGAAAAGTGGACTTTGGGTGTGATGATAATGAAATTAAATGTGGAATTATTCATGGTTAATTAATGTTTAAAGAATTAATTAACGTAATGTGTAACTGATAAAAAGGTAATGAAGTAATCTAATAAATCTATTTAAATGTTTGGGTGCTTATAGGAGACTTAGTCTCAGAAGTAGCAGCCCGGAGTCTGAGTGACATTAGCTGGAGTTTGTTTCTAAGACTATGTTATGCCCATAGTGTGGTTGTGAGTTATAGTATATTCTGTAGTTTTTTTATGTTTCTATACGGTACTCTACCCTATCAGTAAGGGTAACTGACACCCCGGGGATTCTGAGCCCTGGGGGTGTTTTTTTCCAATATTATGGTGGGAGGATGGATGGCTGACTACCCCATTTGGCCCCACTCTCTTCTCTTGGTAATTACTTGTACTGGCATGTACATTGGATAGTTTTCCCCATATATGTGTGTAGAGGGTTGTAAGGTCTTGTGTTTATTCACACACATATATTCTGGATACAGTTTTCTATGGACTACTATAGGTGTAACGTGAATAGGATGTGATGGCTTGAGGATCCTTACTTAGTATATGGGCTATAATGGCTTGAGGTATAATACCTGACGTATGATACACATTGTTTGATCTTTGTTGGCTCCTGAAAACTACCTGGTTACTTTGGTGTGTGGATGCGGTGGTTTTGTTGCACGAGGTGAATATTGCGGTGCTTCACCCAGGTGTCTTCGGGAAAACCTTTTTGGTGAGAGATGCTCAGGACGTGTGACGTTGGGGCAAAGCGGCAAACCAGTGGGGAAGTAGTGGTGGGGTATCCTTGATATTCTTTATTATATGATATTTTCTTGTATGTGTTACTTGGTGAGAGTAACCATGGTGAGGTTGGGAACTTAGTATACCTGTTTAGGTGATGATTTAGTTTCACATGTTGTTCAATTTACTTAATCATACTTTCTTTACTTTTTCACGAGAGGCTTCAGGGAGGATCCTACTGAGTATACTGTTATACTCACCCTATGTATATATAAACTATTTTTCAGGTCACTTGGAGAAGTTTAGAGATCAAAATGGTTTCTACTATCTTGGGGTTGCAGGAGCTATTCGGGCTTGTGGTTGCTGTTGTTTTTACTTTCTTTTGGGTACTTGTATTTTTTCCCCTTTCAATATTAGTACTTCTACATGACATTTCATATGTGTAATAGAGTTTTCATTAATCTTTCTATATGATTTGGAGTTGGTTGGTTTCTATCTTATCTCTCTCTTCTGCATGTGTTCTCTTAGAGGGTAATGTCTCCCATTTGTGTGTTACTATACCCTCGGTTCTAGTCGCCAACCTGGGGCCTACTGGAGGCGGGACTCGGGGGTCATTATCTCCCTTATCACATTGTCGGCCCAGGAGGGGTGCACTTTGTGGGGAGGGGTTCGTGACAT
Organism: Viscum album; assembly: GCA_963277665.1. NCBI lineage: Eukaryota > Viridiplantae > Streptophyta > Magnoliopsida > Santalales > Viscaceae > Viscum > Viscum album. Next base: position 1,423,814,193 of record OY728163.1, on the reverse strand, counting down.
TAACAAATATTCTAATTAAAAGCGAACCCCATATCTAAATAATTATAACATATTATAATTATTTAATTGACATGTTATAAACTCATGGATAAATAAATATCATTAAATAATATTTACTATATCAATAATATTTCGACCACCAACATGGCCCATCTCTCTTTATCAGTATTTATAGACCATTCAATAATTATTGATTATTTAAACAAGTAAATGTCACTTCATTATTAGATGACGAATAATTATATATTATATTAACTATAACAGATGACAAATTTTTTTTAAAAATTAAACTAACATATATATTCTCTTGAATAACCTATGACCAAATAATTTCACTCAACAAAAAAATGAATTATTATTAAACCATGTATGGGAATAATATTAATTCAACATGGTAAATTCATATATAATTTGAATACATTTGTTGTTACATTTACTCTGTGACTCTATACTACCCTTTACCAGTATAATTCAGAAGAGCCAAATAATTTTAAATATTATAATTTTGAAACACATTAATGAACCCATATAGAAAGATTTTAAAATCTCAATGTAATGAACCGACCTGGGATGACCCCTGAAATCACCCAACATGGATTTCCACTGGGTGTGAAGGGTTTTCATGATACCCATAAGCTGAAAACTAGTTCTTGGAAATCAAGAATGTAAACCATGAAAAGGATTCCACCCTTATGAAATTATATAAAAAATTAAAAAAAATCTCTAAATTATTTCCCATAAACCATCCCTATGTTGAACACCCATACATAAAATAAATAGTCTCAATATTAAAAAATATAAAAATATAGTATAACATAGTAGTAATAAAATAATAAATCAAAAAAACCTCAAATTTTCAAACTATGCATAAAGAGGACATCTATAAAAAATGTCTTGGCCATCAAATATGATATACAGGTTACTAAAGTAAATAAAAAAAGAAACTGAAACCCATACCTCGACACTATCTCAATTTGACCCATGGTTAATCATCATATCAGGGACAATCTCTCAATGGTCCAACCGACACATGATCCCCAAATAAGAGATTAAATCCAAGGAATATCATAAAATAGAAACATGAAATAATGCATTATAGCTTCATTCCCCCAATAATGTATACAATGTGTGATCTAACCATGTCAAGTAGAATTTAACCCATGAGTTTGTGGCATTTCATTTAAAAATAAATTTATTTAAGGTTTTCTAAAATCATAATTATGAAATAGGTCTTTCGCATTCAAGTAATGTGAATTCAAATAATACAGCATAATAACCTTTATAAAATCACCCCCTTCATAGAGCAAGCAACATTAGAGAAAAAAATATTTTATAAAAACACATTCAAATCATGAGAAGATGATTATTTAATAAGTTTTTTAATTTTTGAAAAATCTCATTTTCTCTTTGAAAATAATTTCTAATACTCATTTTTAAGAAATATATACCACTTTCCTTTTGATACACACATTCAAACTATATTTCAAATTAATTTGAAAGTACATACAAATTATAACTGAAATTCTAAGTAAAAAAACATGAAAAAATGATAACAACAAATTAAAAGATGTAAAACAATGAAAATGATGGTAAAAAACAATAATAACTAATAGGAAACACAAAAAAGTTATATAAATAGATCCTATTAAAACTTCAAGAATAACTAGGTTTCATTGGTAACTCAGTAGATTCAAACATGGATGATACTAGAACTACTTTTTCAAATTCAAGAATCTCTAGGGGCCCCATAAGTAAACTAAAACATCCCATTTGATAGACCTTAAGGTCACTATGAGTAATGCATACTCCTAGGACGGTGAAACTATGCTATGGTAATAGTTATCATTTTCACATTACACTAGTGTAATATGCATGAATATTTTCTATTAACTACCTAGTTTTCCATAATAAGTCAATTTAAAGGTGATAAAAGAATCAATATAAGATATCATCACATAATAAATGATAAAGAATCATAAAAACCCCGCATATCACCTACAATATATTTACATGAAAATACCTATTCTTTATATGGATATGAATAATCAAATATAGGAAAGAAAAAATACATCCATATTGGGGATCAGAAATCTATACCAAAAAAAATAAATTAGGGTGCGTAATCAAGGGTCACTCATGTTTTGAGAAAAAAATACTTTTAAAGTTCTAACACACCCATTCAATTAAAATTATGTCATAATTCCAAGTTTCTTTCTACCACTTGAAATACTATTTTGAAATAATTATTAAACCATAATAATGGAAACTAATTCACACAACCATTTAAAAAAACCGATTAAATAAAACTAAAAATCATATGTGGAATTAATTCCCATTTACATTAAATCATTTAAAAAATATCCCAATACCATTTTATATTTAAAACATTATTTGAAAACTACACATTTATAATTCCATGAACAAAACAAGGTAAAATTACTTTAATTAAATAAATAAATTTTACAATTCCTTTACTGGATCATTTATAATTAATTAGAATTCAAAAAATCCTTGGAAACCATGAAAACCCATTAAATAATTTTTTGATGTGATCCACCCATTAAATAATTTATAATATTCATATTATCTATCGTATATATAGGTTTCATTAGAAAAAATACATTTAAAACTATATTGAATTCAAGGTTAAGTAATTTAATGGAAATATACAAAAACGTCAACCTCAAATAAAGATTAAACCCCTTACATGAAGATACAACACGTATCCTTGGAAGGTGAATGGTCATACAATAAGAAAACATACCCAACAAGCCCTAATAACCAAACCATGGATTATTCCTCTCCCCTATACCTTACCATTTTCCAAATAACCCTTAAGATTAATATGATGAGACAAAACCTTATAAAAATAGAAGAAGAGAGAATAGAGAAATGAAAATAGGGGAAAGGAAAGGATTAAATTAATGTTTATACATGAAATAGAAAAAGGAAGGAAAAAACTGAGGAAGGGAGGGAGGGACAAACTCCCCTTTGTGTGCCCTAGGTTTGATCGAGAAAAGGGAAGATAATATAGGGAAAATATATTTTAAATAAGATATTACAAAAGATCATTTTCCCCTTTTATTGAAAAATGTGTAAGTTTCATGGTTAGGATACACAATTTAGTAAACCATGCACTAAACATGCACTAACATTGGATTAACCACTAGATATGAAAAATAAACTTGCATTTTTTATCAACATGGTTTACTAAACCATGTTCCAACCATGAGAAAATAATTTTCTATAAAGTACAATGTTGTTACATGAGCACCTATATCGTCTCTACTAGATAATGTAAAGTCGTATGTCGACCCCCCAAACCCAAAAATAACTCATACAATTAATACTATAATTTTTTGGGTTTAGAACTACCTATGACTTATTTCGGATGGCTAAACTATGTAAGAACAAAATGAGATCGAAAGGTAAATTTTCTATGGACCCCACATTTTCTCTCATAGCCCATACACAGCCATGCATTAGATATAAATTTAACAAAATTTAATAATTAAATCACAAAATAGTAAATAATTAAATTTCCCTAAATTAATATAAAATTTAAAATAATTGATATATACTTGTATAACAATTATTCCCACTATGACACTTTTCACCCCAAGAATTTCATAAAAAATGAAAAATTAAATGAAACCTTAAAATATCTGCACCCCAATTATAGTTCTTAGAGGGGTTAGAAAAAATCTATTTTAGACCCTTAAATAAATAAATCCTAAAAAATGACTAGTTTCCAAAATGAGACATCAAAATCCTTAATAAACATCAACTAGACATAAACTAGATTTACACCATGACCACTCAACAAAAGATCTGGGAATATGGAGTCCTAACATAGGTCACCCGACCCTTATAATTAATCTAAAATAGATGAAATAATGGGAAACATTTCTAATATAAATGGAGATAACAAATCACTCATGGTTCAAAAAGTCAAAAAAAGAACCCATCAAATTAGTCAACCCACAATCAACCACCATTAAACCATGCTACCCTAAGAAATTAAATGTTATCTGAATGGTCAAGAACATAGGTCATCCAAATTCATCACACCCCACCTCATTGAAAATGGAATGTTATCCCAACGAAATACATGCCTCAATATGAAAATCACATGGGAACCATACTTGGGACACAAACCTATGTGAAAAATAATACCTAGGACACCAAACCTGAAATAACATCTAACAATTAATATAATAATATCAAAACCAACAGTAGATAGGGAACAATATCAACTAGTGTCACATACATCGAAGGAACCCAAAACATAAACCCCAGGTATTTTCATTTCTAAACCATCAAAAAATAGTAGAAAAAAAATACACACACAAAATCCTTAAAGGAGAATCACAAACACTGAGAAATATGCACAACCACTATAATTAACTCCTCAAAAATGAGGTACCAAAAAATCATTAGGAAATGAATGTAGTAAAAATATCTCAAAGGGTAACACACCACTATAAACTCAATGATAGAAATTACCAAAAATATTATTCACCCAAAACAACATAAAAATTGTCAACTCATCGGAAAAATAAACATACCCATCTTTTAAAAATGGCCAACTCACATAATAATATAAAAAAGACAAAGGTAATCAGATAATAATGGATTGTGACTCAATAAGTCTCATATAAAGGAATTCTCTAACTCAAAAAATCAATTAAGAGTTTATAAAAAAGTACACAAAAAATTTATAGACAAAAATGATAAGAGGGTTCAGCTTCATTTATAATTTTTTTAAATTTTTGGAAGAACTTTATCAGAGGAATAACCAAAGGTAATAACACATAAATATAACTTATTCATGTTTCAAAAATAAAAAAACCAGTCCCAACACATTCCAAATTATATATAAAAATAAAAAAACCACTAGAGAAAACATATAATATTTAATGAAAATTTATTTTCTCTAAATAACACCATTATTTTTTAAAGAGTCTCAAATTAATTTCTCAAAGGCACTCTTGTTTTAAAATAACTATAACCACATTAAAAACATATCAATTAAAAATTTTCATTAACAAAAGATAATTTACTTATAGTAACTTCCATTATGAAGGAGTCCAAAGGCCAACATCACCCAAATCAAACACAACCATTGAATGAATTCAAAATTATTCAAAATAAAAATCCACCTTAATTTAAATTATTCTTATAAATTTAAATCATTTCAAAACATCACTTGATTTTTATTTTAAATAATAAATCAATTCCTAAAACCAAAATTTTACATACATTTCACAATAAAATCAACCACTATATGAATATTTCAAAGATAACTGAAAACATTAAATAAAAAACTCTTGACATTATACATTAAAAACAAGAAAAATTTACGAAATCCAATTTTTCATAAAAAGATAAATTTCCTAAAACACAGAACTAATTAAATAAAATAAAACTCTACCAAATAGGGAAAAATAATCAATTAAATCATCACTTGGTTACATAAACCCCCATAAAACTCCCTTAATTTACCTATCACAAATGATAGGAAACATGGGAATCAATTTGAAAAATTTGAGGAAAGAATCCATAGAGAATGGAGAAATTTTTATGGTTTGGACACACATGTTAGTGAAATATGATCCAACCATTTAATTATATCTACAAAAGATAATAGACCCAACCACATGGGCTAAACATTATTTTCCAAAACATGTGAGCTATCAATTTAATTGAGGTTATTCCTTTATTTTCTCCCCCAAAACATATGGTGAACACAAAAATCACTGATATATATAATGAGGAAGAAAAAAACCTTATATCATGTCAGAATACATTGGAAAAAAATCAAAAACAAACACCAATTATTGATTAAAATTTTTACTACCCATGTTAACTCAAAGCTTTGGAAGAAAAAGATATCAACTGTATATCATTACACCCACTTATTTAATTATTAAATACCTATCTCTATTCTACCATAATTCCCAAATACCAAGAGTATTCCTTAAGAAAAAAGGTTATTGAAAAACCTGAGGATCTAATAAAATTTGTAACAAAATATCTTGGTTTGACCACACAAGTAACACGACATGGCATTCCACTAAGTTCGAAGGGGGTTTTCGAACCCCATGTAATGAAAAATAGTCCCATGGAATCAATAATATATTCATTAGAAATGATTTTACCCTCAAAAAATCTTATAAATAATTAAATTAATATCTACCAAGAATTTTGTACGGTCCATTAATGTATTAGATACCACTGCCTAAAATAATATGTCTCAATATAAATGAAGCTTCCAAAAATAGTACAACACATTAGGGAAAAAACATGAAAACCTAAAAACAATAAAATATAAAAACTAAGTATAAAGAAGAAATTTTTTAATAAAAAAACCAATATAAGGATTGAGGCATCAAGGCTGATACATAAAATCCGAATGTAAACAAAAAAACTGAAACCCAAACCACTACACTATCTCCATGTGACCCATGGTCACTTACCAAATCCAGAGTTATTCATTTATGGTCTAACCCACACATGTTATTTGAATAAGAGATTAAAAATGAGTAAGAGAATAAAATATGAACCAGAAAGAAAAAATGAGAGATGTATACACTTAATGATGTATGAAGGGTGTGATCTAAACATGCATATTTAGATTTCAACAAAAGGGGTATTCCATTTACATTTAAAATAAATTTCATTTGACGTAGTTTGAATTATAATTTAAAAATAAGTTTTTTTCATGCATGTAAAGTGAATATAAATAAAATTACATAATAACCATTATAAAAAATTATTTTCTTAGGGAATTAAATGGTAAACAAAAACCTTTTTATCGCAACACATTTAATCAAAAAATTATATTTTTATTGAGTTTTTTAAATTTCACAAAACCCCATTTTATTTTACCAAAAAAATTATCAAACAAATATTTAATAAATAAAAACCAATTTAATTTTTAAAATCACTTCTAAATAAATTAAGTAAATATATTTGAATGAAACCATTATAGAAAATTAAAATGAATAAAACATGGATCAATGATAACAATTAAAGCATAAGAAGGTAAATAACCAAAATGGTGGTTCCATGAAATAATAAAGTTCAGTGGATAAAAAATGTAAATCATAGGATCCCCCAAAAAAACATCAAGTAGAACATGATATCATAGGAAAATTACTGGGTTATATCATTAATGATACTAGACTCGATAACCTTGGTTGACTCCTCTATTAGGCCCCTCTATGTGAAACTGAAACATAACATCAGACACCCCTTAAGGTCCCAATGAATAATTTATACCCATAAGAGGGTGAATCTATCCCTAGGAATTGGATTGTGCTCCAATAAAACACATGTGTAGGACACATCTAGAACTTCTTTTATCTATCCATGTTTTATTGATAAGTCAACGTGGATGTGTGATGGAAATAAATCTATGGTATCATCGAATAATAAAAAATAAATCCATATAAATAAATCTCAAATATCACCTCTAAAAACCTAATACATAACAAAATCGTTTTTATATACATAATCATCATAAAATAATAAAATTTTAAACAATATCACTTTTTATAGTCCATAAAATATACTAATAAATACAAAAATAGGTCACAATATAGGTTCTCACAAGTTGAAAAAACAATTCATTAAAATTCTTGTTCGAGGATTTAAATTAAAATTGGATTGGATTTTAAAGCCTCTTTCCACCGTATTATATGTAGTTTTAAAATAATTATTTTACCCAAACCATTTAAATTCATTCACACACCCATTTAAAACAAATCGAGAAAACCCGTAAAAAATTAACTGCTGAATCAATTCTCATTTTTGTTAAATAATAGATAATACTCGCCAAACATCAAATTTTATAAAAAACCCATAAGAAATAAAAATTTTCCATTATATGAACTAAAAAATGTAAAATTAATTTAATAATTTAATTCAAATTTTAAAATAATCTCAAGCATCATTTTAATGCATTTGGTATTCAAAAAATGCTTTAAAACCATGAAAATCCATGTAACACATTTATACCTAGTGGTCTAATATTTGAAGAAATTATAAAATCCACTGTATATGTTATATATAGAATAAATTATAAAAATAATTCATTTAAAACCATTAATAATTCAATGATATAGAATTTAATGGAAATCGAAAAATACACTAACATCGAATCATTTGGAAACCCCTTATAATAAACCACAATTCACCACCATTGATGAAAATGATAAACGTAGAATGTACACAACCTCTATGTGATATATTAATAAAAATATATATTAAAACTCCCTTGATCCCATGTTTGAAACAACCTATGTTTTTTATTTTTAAATAAATATTTTTTTAATGAATTTCTATCCATCAACCTCCAAAATAAAAAAATATAAGACATTATAAGACATACCTATAATTTTCATATATAAAAAATTGTAATAGAATTATAAAAAAATAAATAGATAAATATATATATATATATATATAATAATGATTATTTTCAATATTAGCTCAACAAGTGTTGTTAGGAAACAAATGAAATTTTTTTCTAAAAAATAATTCTGTTAAAAATAATGTATTTTTCTATGAATAAATTATCAATAGTATTTTAATTAGTAATTTATAGGAAACATGAAGAGTATTAGATAATATAAGAAAAGTCACTTTCCAATAAAAAAAATTAATTTTTCACTATATATTATATTTTTAATCGGTAATAAAATAAACAAATTTTAGAATGTGAGTTTTAAAATATTAACAAAACCTTGTTATTTATCATGACCATATTAGATTAAGATTAAATTTTTATATTATTATAAAAAGTTTTACATTTAATTGAATATTTTAAAATACCATTTTTAATTATATCATGTCTTTATTATATAATGATTATATAATTATGAATTTTAAATTTATAAAATCTTTCACTATGAATAAATACATATTTTTTATATGAATTTATAATTTTGAATTTTTTTTTAAACTTATATACTGATATTTAAATGTTTAAAATTTAACATATATTTTTTATAAAATGTAATTTTTAAATTAATATTTTTAAATTTTAAAATTTAAATAAATATTGAAATAAAATTTTTAGTCATTAGGTTGGAATTATATAATACAGTTCTTTTTTATTTTTTATCTTAAAGGATAAATTACCTTTGTAAAAACTAGTTATAGTTGTGAAAATTAAATAGGTAAAAGTGTATACCCTTAGAGGTAAATAGATTAAAATATTTTAACACATGTTTATATTTGAATATTGGAGGTATGGATAAACCTTATATCCAATAAAATATAATATTTAAAAATTTTGGAGCCACATTCATTGAGAGTGGCTTCCCATTACAGAAATTATTTGGGTATTTACAAAAACACCACTTCATTTCACTTATAAAAGGGACCCTCCTATCCTCACTTCACAACAAAAAAAACACACCAATGTTCTTAAAACAACTCTTTTAAAACCTCTCTTGAGCACTTATATACTCTTTAATGTTTTTATTTTATTCTAAAAAGATCATACCTCAAATGTTTATTCACCTTTCCAAGTAAATAATCCTAGAAGTGAGGTATAAGTGCCAAAACCTATTATTATTTTTATATTAATTCCTATGATTATATTATTCCCAAAATTTATTTTACCCATAATAAAATTATTAAATAATAATTTTTACTATAATATTATACTATTATAATTATTTTAAAATCATAATCAACCCTTTTTTATTAATAAAAATTAAAACATGAATTATGCATTATGCAGACTACTGCCCCAACGAATAAACGTGTTTCATTTTTCTTCACATATAAAAATGGATAATATCAGTTAATAGTATATTTTAAAATATTATATATAAGTAATATATATACATAATATGGTTCTTCTTGTATAACATATAATGTGATCATGTTTATAAGTCAATTCATCGATATCACTAAATAACCCCATCCTAGTTCATCATAATTTTCATTTTCACAAAATGTGAAAACCCCCCATGTAAAAAATGTATTACATTATAATTATTTATAAAACATCTATTAAAGAACCATTAATTATTTTTACGTGATTATAAAAGGGATAAAAATTAATATCAAAATTACTTTTATGAACCTAGTTCGAATCAATTTTGATTATTAACAACAGATTATGAAAAAATAATACAAAAATAGTATACATGACGATAATTGTTATTAGTGTAGAGTATAAATTATAATATATAAGAATAAGGTTTTTAAATTGGTAATTAAGATGTCCATAATTATGATACAAGAGGTTAAATTACTTCTATAAAAATTAAGGGTAATGGTAAGGGACTTTGAAACTAAAACTCCTTTCTTTGAGATATAAAAATAATTATTGAACTAATTTTTCCAATGCTATAATTTTCAAAAATTTCCAAATTTAATTTATAGGTAACAATAGTTTTTAATTAACATAAATTATCATGAATTTTCATCACTTTTATTTAAGAAAAAAAGTATATTGTTTGAAAGGATACTCATAACTATGACATTTATATTGATCGTTTAAAAATGTTTTAAATAATGATCAATGATTATTTGAATTTTTTTAATCTCTATATTCCAAAATAAATAATTATAATTAATAAAATTTTCTTCATTACTCTCGATTATTATATTAATTGTTTATTATTCTTGGGTGATCATGTTTTTAATAGAAATCGAAATATTTCATGTTGTTATAATACTTAGAAATGTTATGAATGCCATTTTTACTTCATCTGTTACTTTTAAAAATAAAATTACTTCAATTTGGATGTTTGGTGAAGCCTGTTTTATTTCCGAGGTTTATTTATGAAAATTGAATGACCTCTATTTGTATTTTTAAGAAACCTATTATTTTTTCTATGGTTTCATTAAGATATGTTTATGATTGATTTCATGTAAAAAAATATGTTTGGATCATGATGGGTGGGGTCCTATATCACCCTATAATGCATTAGTTTAACATTATATTTAATAATATATTAAATAATTCATATAATTCATTTGTTTTCAAATACTTAAGCATCATGGATTTGGTTATATTTTTAGGTATGTACCTAATGAGTTTATTCACATAATCAAGGACATAATGAGTTTTATCAGACTAGTTTTTATATTCTTATATTTGTGACACATTTATATATATCTCATAAAGTTATGAATAATTTTCATAATTCATTTAATATCCATAAAATGATATGATTTCATTATTATGACTTATTTTTCATGTCTTCCATAGTTTTAGGTCGTAATAATATATTTATGACTATTGTGAATTTATTTGATCTAGGTAATATCTTTTATGATTCTATAATTATATTTTTAATATCTTATGTTAATATACATTGTTTTATGATCATAAAATATGGTATTGGGTCATTTATTTTGATATTAATGTCATCTTTATATTTGTTTCCATATTATGATATTTTTTCCTTTTCTGAACAAATGATCTCCCCCTATAAGATCCCATCTTTTTATATTGGGACAGATCTTTTGAATTTTATTTTAAACCTCTTGTTCTATTTATATGATAATTATTATAAAGATATAGAAGGTTTCAATAGAATCCAAGGCTATTTTAGAGCCCATATCACCAGTTTTTGGAGAAACATCATGAGGTGCAAAGTTGGTTCATATTTAGTAGTAACCATGTAGCTTAACCATTGGACCTGTATAATGGAGGATCATGGGGTTTCAGACCATGAAAGTGAGGATTCACAACTATAAAAATATTTAGATTCATGTCATATAGGTGATCCTCCCAGTTTTAACAAAGTTTCTACAACCTTTCACAAACTATGAAAGGTGTGTGTGCCATGGGTTTCTGTTAGATAATTGTTGGATCATGGGTTTTCTAACCACGTGGAAAAACTATTAACCCATAAAATTATAATGAAATTACTTTTTCACCTAGTATATTTAACATTTAATCCTCCATTTTCTTATCCCATTCATAAAATGTAGCCTCATCCTCTTCTCGACATACCTTCTGTCTCCAGATAGGCATTGAGCCTCCTCCTTCATACGATATCTGAATAACATGCAATTAATCATGTTGGTAGACATCAGTAACCTATTCATTAATATTACTTCCTTTCATTTTTTATCATGTATATGGAATTCTAATTTGAGAAATCTAATACATAGTATTTTCATGTAATTTTTTTATTTCTCTCATTCTATTTTGAGTTAATAGACAAAAACAGTGGAGTATTATACTACCCTTTTAAGGTATGTTGTTTAATTATAGTCTATAATGTTTTATTCATGTATATTATGCATCGTTGTGATTTTCACTAGAACTTCAATGCCTAACCCCATGAATTTAAAATTAATTAAAATAATTTATTTCTAACTTGATAAAGTAGTTATTGCAACACTTATTCCATCATCATAGGTAGTCTGCCTTAATAAAGACTACCTCTTGTACTGTATTTCTATTACACCAATATCTAAATAGAAATAATGTTTGTTTTTATAATTTAATTTTTAAAAATTATAAATGGTAAATTCTTCACTTGGATGATTGATATTGTTAGAGATTGACAACCTCAACACAAGCCAACCCGTTGGATGGATTTTTTAAAATGTATATATGATAAAGGACTTAATATCTATTTGATCACATTTTATAGAATGTTGAATTTCCCCTCGTAAATGATATGTTTCTATTGAATTAGATAAAATAGTGTGGAATCATTCTTGGAACATATTCCTGGCTATGTGATTAATCAACCTTATAAGGTATTGTTGGATTATTCATAATAAATGAAATGAAAAAATGAGATAAATGTAAGGTTAATGGTAAAATTATTTCACTGAGACCATGATTAATTATAAACTGTTACCATTCCTATCATTATGATTGTTGATAATTAATTATTATTATTATTGGGAATGGAATTATGATTTGAAAACTAGGAAAGGGTTTGACATGTTTCTGCACTACCAAAATTCTATTTCTATTAGAATACTATACATGATGATCCATTTAAAATAAATAAAGGTTGTACATTGGGTTTCATTTCCTTATTATGTATTATTTGACATGATGTTCATTCTACTCTAATATGATATTTGAAATTGTGATATAAATCCTTTTATTATATAAGACATGAAGAAATAGGAACCAAATGAATTTCTATGATATGTATCCTATTATTCCATGCATTGAGACCATCTATAACATGTTCCTATAGCTCATGTAGAACACCTTAGAGTGATGATCCAAAGTTAAAACAATTGTGACAAATAGTTGATCGTTAAAGATGTACCTGCTAAGAAACCTTATAGATGCCATAAATATTTCTTTCACATGGATTCTTAAACCATATTCCATGGGTCTAAATTTCATTATAGATACATTAATACTTAAATAGTAATATGATGTCACTTTTTCATAGACATTACACCTTAGGATGAAGTAGGTATATTTGGGCATGTGTCATATTTGTAACCCAAAATTACATGATTTTTTTTACTTGTTTATTCATTGTTCCCAAATAATATTCACATTAACCTAACTCTCCAGATATAATTAAATATAATTGTTGGTGTCCTACTAATTTTATCTCCCACATAGTTTAGGCTACTGGTTGGTACCTAGAAAGACATCATACATGTTGGTAAGAACAAGGGGAAGAGACCATCAAGGATACATGAATTTATATACTAGTATATAGTACAAAAACAAAGGAACAAGATTATTCTCATAATTCAATTTGAGATATATTTTGGTATTTTTGTTCATTTTCTTATAGTACGTTGTATAATTTTGATACACTGAATCCATATATTCCAATTTTGTATAGTATATAGATATGACATCATTTTGTTTACTTTTTTAATACAAGTGGGTGGAACCCCACTTAATTTATTGAAACCAAATAGAACCTATTATTATTATGGGAAGTGGGAACTATTTACAAGGCCCATAGGCATAGTGGGAATGAACCCCATAACGACACCTGACTCAAAATCTCTGACCATATTCCATCCCTCACACCTTCTTGGAGTGTGTAGACAACATATGGGTCCACTATTTTACAAAATCTTTCTATGAGACAGAATCCCATATATCTATGGTGGTCCATGCCTCTCATCACCTCCATTCACCAATATCATCAACTTCCTTTATGGATGTTTGTCTGTGTGAACACCGTTCAACACCCACCACTATAAAACTAATTATTATTATATTTGTATGATTTATGTATCTATTATTCATTATAATTACTCCACAATAATTTCATCTATATATCTCACTACTATGCTTCACTCTGGTCATTAGGATATAATCTCACCATTGTATCACCTTAGACCCTCACTATTAGTTGGAAGCCTCTGGTATACCAGGATATGTACTTGAGGCCATATGACCAACTGGGTTCTATTCATTATGAGTGAGTCGAGTTTAGTTTTTAAAAAAGTGGTATCAAATCCTTTGATACTTATTTTTCTTATTTTTTTGGTTGGTATAAAGGAGACTAGTATCATTATAGAATTATGTAATGAATTTGTTTCTGGGAATAGTGAATCCATATATACGGAAAATTCTGAATTACCTGGGATAGGACATGTTGTTTTTGATTATTCCTATTATATTTGTAATGATTTCACAATTAGTTTACATACATGATTTATGTTATTTTTTAACATTTTTGATTTTCTATTAAACCTAGACTGATGTGGAAAGGATGTATTTAGTCATGCATCATTATCAAAACTAGATCATTCACATGTCATGAATATTCCAGGAAATATTTACATTATTGTCTATGTTGCCTGAAACATTTTTTATATGCCTCTAGTTAAATACCCATTGTTTACTAACTAATAAAAAAGATGAAAGAGATAGATAATTTTTTATTAAAGTTTATTCCTCATCCTAAATAGTTTTTCCCATATAGCTTGAGGGTGGAACCTTACCAAACCAATTATGACATTTTTGAGCCATGGAGATTGAGTTATGTGGACTAAAATATTATTTGGTTGTAGTTACAGGAATAATGTTTTAATTTATAATTATTGTGACTCTATAAATTGATGATATTGTTTCATCTAATTGTGCGGTAATTCAACACTTATTACATTCTAAGATAGAATGTAAAAGGTTGGTTGCAGTTACATGAAATGTCAATCATCACTTATAAATAATATGAATTTATAACTCCAGAATAGAAGAGGTATCTAAATAAACAAAAATATATACTTATACATGATTTTAGATTTTTCATTGTTGAATTAAATGGTTTCATCAAATGGGGATGATAATTAAAAATAAAATGGTTTTTTCTTCTATAACTTTCAATTTAAACTCTATACATCAGAACCTCCATCATTAAACATAGTAATTTACTCGAACATAACTTTAGTAGTGCGATGTAATGGGGGTATCTTATGACGCAGATTATCATTTATATCACATATACAGTGATTTAAGAGCAGAACATGGGGTGTTGAAACATGTGTATGAAGGGTTATATCTATCCAAATTTCATATCAATAATCTATTCTTTTATCACATCTTGTTTGGAGGGATGTATTTTTTATTTTAGGGATATTCCATAATGATGTAAATAGGTTGAGAAATATAAATATTGGTATTACGATGCTCCAGGGGTGGTGGGCTCTATTCCATCTATATTACATCCTATAGTAACATCTATGACACCTCCTTTTATAATTTATCTGGGAACCAACTCTCAATTTCAAGTGGGTTTATTAAAACTAATGAAATCAATACAGGGAGATACATGACTTTCCTATTACATGGTAGATTTTACTGAATGGTTTTAGTAGTATTATCTTCATTCTTTTTTAAGGGAATGTGGTCCCCAGGCTAATGAGTCATGGACGGGGGACATGCTATCAATATTAAAGCATCTTGAGAAACCACCTGAGAGTAGATTTAACTAATTGCATACATGTTTTTCCGATTTAAAAAACGATTTTTAAATTTTTGAATCTAGATGATCAATAGAAATCTATATCCTGGAGGGATTTATACACTATATTCTATGATTAATTCTGTATTATGACTTTGAGAGCAGAGAGTGCCAGGGAGTTTATTCACATAATGCAGGGAATTATGTTTGTTTGTATTATCCTTCTTGTTTTACTATACACCAGTTCTTCATTATATTTCATATTGGTTAAAAGTTTTATAGTGTTAGTCAATTTAAAGTTGGAATTAGCCATGACATGTGATAGGATGTGAAAATCGTCAGTTTCAATTTCATATCTGGTATAGTGAATCAGGCCCTCATCGTGAAATGTAATCATAGAGTGGTAGTAGGTGTGGGTAATGGTAGTGAAACACCTAGATTGGATTTTACTTCAACTAGTGACAAGAAAAATTTCCTAAAGGGTTCTTTTTAGAGTGGTGATAGTGAGAGTATCCACAAAAGTATACATGTGTTATGCCATCAGTGTTGGAAGTGTTGTAATGAAAATCCCTTGTGTTTTATAAACCCCATTGAGTTCTAGTATTATAGTAAAATGGGGAATATTCAGTGATTTTATATAATGTTTCATCTAGTGACCTCTGATAGAGGACCAAAAAAAACACACATCTGAGAGTGGGGTTAGTATACCCTTTCTAGGTGGAAAACTAGTGAACTACCTACCGTTCAAGAGGAGGAGGTGGTCATGGAAAATATATCTCGACAAATTACATACAATTCTCATAGAGGGACCTAAATAGTTTGATTAGGTTATATCATAGGGTTGTGTATTTGGAATGATATATGAAGCATAACTATATCCTGAGGAGAATATTTCTAATCCTTCAATAGTTTATTGTATGCTTTTAGGATCTAATAATATAGTTCTAGCTTTGTTGATACAAATTCTTTACATTATTTCATATCTCTCACTATTACAGAATGTGTTACACTTGATATCTAGTATTTTGGTTTCGAAATTACTCATGATGCTCACTTGGGTGTGTAATCGTTGAGTATATTCCTTTGTAATGGATTTCTGCTTCAGATAGTAACCTATCATTTCGTATGAAAACATTTCATCCTTGATATTATGGGATTTAACATCATTCTCGTGAAGGATTGGTCGGTACTAAATCATGATAATATCTATTTTATAAAAATGAGTGTATTTCACATTATTCAAGGTTGATAAGTTGAATGGGATGTCAACCTAGCTAGAGTTGGAATTGAACATTGTAGCTGCGGAAGATTGATATATCATATTTCCATTATTTTTTGGATTGATAATGGAACACTTTTAGGAGATTTATGTCCTATAGTAGATTATTTTAGGATGAATTCCCTGAATAATTTTCTTGACCACCTTCTATAATAGAGGTAGAGTGTACTATTGTGCTAGTGGTAGGAGCATAACTGGTATATATACAACCTCAGAGGATGGATCTGTTGGATCAGATTATCTCAAAAATATACAAGAGGAGGTTGAATTGTGTATTATCAAAAATCATTGCGATATTGTGTTCTTCCTTTGAACATTAATCAGATGAATTGATAAAGTGGAAATTTAAATAGCAGAGACAAAAGATATATAGTGGTTCGAGGAACAGAAGGCCCCTGGTCCACTCCACCAATGCTCTACTCCACGAGCTTGGGGATTTTCACTATCTGGTCCTCATTTCAACAGACCTTACAACAACTGAGTACAGGCAGTTGACACCATTACAATATAAGGAAAAACAAATCCTTCTGTTTCACTCACAGAACCTACACATCTTAGTATGAGAATCTAGTCACTCAATAATAGAAAAGAAAAATTTCTGTATTTTGAAAATACTTTCCAGATGTTCTTCACAATTACAACAGCATTCAATTGACAGTAGATGAATTGTCTCTTTCATAAATAATTATCTTCACAAAAGAGTCATTTTGAGTCAATCCTGTTGCATTAAATATAGAAATATAACTCACAACTTCAGGAGTAGCATATTCACAAATGATATTTTATGTAGAACAAATGAATCTTCTATCGTGATTTTTTTTCTCTTCTTCAGAAAACAGATCTTTGTCATTCTCTTGAATCAGCGGATCTGAATTCTTAATAGTCTCTATTTTTTATTCACTTTCTCAGAATGATTTAGAGATCACACAAAATCATTATATTCTGTTTAAAAAATCTCATATATATAAATTAATGACAAGTACTTCTCTTGCAAATTTAGATCCATAAGAGTCGCTTTTTAAATCGCGATATTTAAACATTTCAATTTACAGAGTAGTCGTAACTTTCCTAAAAACTCTGCATAAAAAGATCCTTTTAATTTGATCTATAAACCATTGATAAAACGTATTTGAATCATTCAAAGTCTCATTTTAAAATCATATTTAAATCCAGCATGAAATCCGCATAAAAAAACTTGTTGACCGTTGTATAAAAATATCTACTTTAAATTCTTAGACGCCAAATGTAAGGTTGAGTTGTACTGTATGCATCCTCTGAACGTAAGGTTGATGACATAGTCTTCAAATGTAGGGTTGACAACGTAGGGTTGATCACAAATGTAAGGTTCATGTCACTTTCTTTAAATTTAAGGTTGGTCATAAACATATGGTTGGCCATCCATACTTTTCTCTTCAACTTTCAAATGTATGATAAGAGATCCATACTTTTACTTGATTCATAATTTTCCAAGAACTTATGGTTGTTTACAAAGTTAAGGTTAATGAACCATACTTTTTTAGAAACAAACGTAATGTTTAACACATACGTACGGTTTCCTTTCCATAATTTTCTAATATCCCAAATGTAGGGTTCCTTCCTAACATAAGGTTCTTTTTCATACTTTGCCGATAACGTATGGTTCCTCATCTATAATTTTCTCTTATCTCATAAATTATTTGCTGCATTTTATCCTTACGTTGAATTCCTCTATGTAGGGTATGAACAGTGTTTCCATAACACGCGAAAGAAGATCCCGAATAAGTAGGGTATGAATAGTGTTTCCAGAACACGCTAAATGTGAATACTTTAGAAATAAAACCTCATTTTTCAAGAACTTAAATATTTCATCCATAAATAAAAATATAACAAATAATAAATTCCTGAAAAATATTAACAAATTAAATCATTAGAAAATAATTAAGGGTATTTGTGAGGCATCAAAATTATCATAAAGAGATAGAGTATTGTTCTCAACATACTCACCCTTTAAATAAAACATTATGTATTATTGAAAACAAAACTTACTCAACAATCTCACCATTTTTGATGATCAAAAAACCCATAAAATGATTAATGAAATTAACTTACACAAAAATTAATTAATTACAAATAGTTTTTAATTTTTTTAAAAAAAAATATTATATTTAACTTAATTTCTCTCTTTAAATTATCCATTTTAATTTCTCCCCCAATAAAATGAAACAAAAAAAATTTTGTGTTTATCCAAATTTTTCCCCCTTTTTGTGATATCAAAAAGAATGATAAAATATGGAATATAACACATTTAATGTAGCATTGAACTTTAATAAATGCTAAGTAATTGTTTTTCAGTAATGAAATATGGATTATTGGCATATCTAAATAAAGACAGTAAAATAAAATAAATATAAAGAAATAGAATTTCAGACAAAATTGATAAATACAGGAATCAAAAAGTTTCATTGAAATTATGGAATAGATACAATTATGATGAACACGGGAATCAAAGTTTGATCAGGGTATGAAATAGGTTCTATCTCCTCTGAACTGCAGACTTGATTTCTGTCAACAGTTCCCTGAGTCTTCGCATCATACCATCACCAAGCTGAATAATAAGATCTCTGGTCTCTTGAGTAATATGAATGTATTCAATGAGATTGACTCTGAAAAACTCGTGAAGTATTGTAATGCCCCGACCCCAATTACCCAGAGTCGGTACATTATTACATAACATTGGCATGATCACAATAAAGATCAAGTCTCGAAAGACCGATTAGTTTAGTAGCCTTGGAAACACTAGATACAATTATAAAGTTTTACATTACATCATAAAAAAAACATCTTGTCTTTATATCCCCTCATACTATCCCTGTAGGTCATTCATAAATTACCTCTTCATAATCCTGGGAAAAATAAAACATTGAAAGGGGTGAGCTCAGATGCTCAGTAAGGATAACATTATAGAAGAAGATTTCATAGATAAGCATAAACACTTAAGGGAATTTATAATTAAAACAAAAGCCTTTTAAACTTGAACTTCAACATAGTATGGCAAAAATAAAATGAAATAATGTCATTTACTTATTCACATGGATATTCTACTAATCGAATAATCACATGAAATATCAATAACCACTTTCATAATGATGGAATTTATAATTCCAGACTATCATAACCACATAGCCAAGGCCCCATGCCAAGACTACAAATAAAATTTTGCCAAGGCCTTGTGCCAAGACACTAGTTTGTCTCATGAGACCTACCGATGCATCGAGGAGCTATAGCGGGCTCCACCCGTCACTTACTAAGTCCAATTCATTCCTCATATGAACATGTTTAACCATAACATAAACATTCGTATTAAAATTATCATACGAAATGTCAATACTTTATCCAGAAACCATGAATGGTATAAAAATAGCACATCCACAGTCAAACATAACTCATTCGATACAATATGGAAGATTGTATTGTATCCTATTAACCTCAATCGATAATAATGAATGATAATGACATATATGAAAATAACCATCAAAACTATTTGAGAGAAATATCCCCCTTTTCTTGAAAACATTAAAAAGTCACACTATTTGTCAAGAAGTCGTTTAAAAATAGATTTTTGAATCAAAGTGTCTCGTACCACTTTGAAACTTTTAAAATGAGTTTTAATTTTAAAACATTAATGTCCATATAAATAAATCCTTAAAACCATTTTTTAAAACATGGACATTAATGAGAAAGATTTATAAGAATAAGTCTTTAAAACATTTAAAAATGGTATTTTAGTTAGAGTTTCTAACCAAAAAAGAGACACTTGAATACAAATAATAGAGGTAATCAAAACTTTGTAATATCATGAGAATAAAGGTATTCATGATATGCTATGTCAAAGTACATTATATACACCATATAAAAGTGATTTTGTGTATAATAACAAAGAAGTCTCAATGGAATGTAAATTGAGATGAAATCTCTCATAAAGGCCGTATCCTTAGGTTAATAATAAATCAATGACATAATTATGTGTGAAAAATATAAATACACTAAATATGATTGGATATTCAGTGTAAAACAATCAAAGTACATTCACACATATTCTAGTAAAAACAACACCAATTAATTGGATGTTTATCTCAACAAATCGAGATTGAGTAAAAATTACTCTTATCAAGTTCATACCGATGACTTTAGAATTTATAAATGGAGTGATTATGTGTATAAAAAGTATATCCACAGAAAGGGGGTGGAAATTATGGCATAATCAAATTAATAGTGATTCCACACATAATCATGGAGTAAAAATAATCAATGAAATATGCGTAAATCCAAATGAGTGGAAATTGAAATTTCAAATTCCCTTATCAATTTGGTAACGTATGAATCATGCACCCATGAAAGAAGGGTAATAAAATGATGATGTAAATATCCATAAATTGAAGTATATTACACAATTAATACAATCATGGGCATTACACACACCACATGCAATAAATAAGTGGTGAACAATGGAAATCTCACGAAATTAAAAGTGAGATAAGAAACCCCTTACTTTGTAATTTTTCCTTGGTTGAAGGTGGGATAACCTCCTCTATAATAGTGAAATAATTTTTATTGAATTATAAAATAATCATTTACATTAATATTATATCATATATGATCTTTTAACATTGATTTGTTAATAATATCTTAGAATTATCGTCGTTTTGGGTGTTAACTTACTCGTTTTCTTTTATATGTTTTGTTACGTAAGCCATGTTTTTCATTGATAGGTTGTATCTTATTCATATCCATAATGATATCAAGTCCTTAAAAATTATTTTTAAATAATCAAATGATAATTATACTTGAATGGATACGATGGAGAATGAAGCTCATCGCGTTCGTGGAGACGGTAGTCCGTACGTACGCACGAGCGACAATATCATTTTTTGATATTAAAATAATATATAATTGGATGTTATATCATATATACAGAATCATTATCATGTTATATTTATTATTTACATGAGATAAACATCATTATTATACCCATCCAATTAATAATTTATTGAATAACAATTACACAACGATGTGGAGACGGTAAGTCGTACGTACGCACGTATGGTGACATGTTATTCAAAGGATGGATAGAATACTGAATATGGTTGTACCATATTTATAATAATATTACATTATATAGTAGATACTGGATTCATTAATTTAGAATGGTAAAAACAAAGAAAGAAGAAGTTGAAGAACAAATGAATTTGAAAAAGGGTGGTGAAAACATTACCTCTTCTTCGGGTTCTTCCTTTTGATTTGATCACAAGGGATCCTTAGGTTGGATTTATGATCAAACTAAGGCCTCTAGATTGTATTGAGGTAAGTTGAGAGAGTAATTTTGCAGGGGTTGGCCGAACCAAAAGGCTTTGAAGGTGTGAAATAATGAGAAGGGGGGTGCCCTTTTATAAGAGGGGTGAGGGGAACCTTTGGAAAAGCTAGAAATATTATTTTATAATAAATTCATATTCGGTTTCTAATGGATCCAAAGAGGATTATTTAAATTTTAAGGTGTGGATGGGTCGAAAACCACTCAACCAATAGAATTTAGACAGGTTTGGGTCATTATATTAACCTTATCTTTATGTATTAACTCTTAGTTAATTAGTTTCACTTTTACAATTTCTCTTTGTATTTTTATATTATATGGTTAATAAACTTACTATATACATCAAAGAGACCCCAAAGTGGTCCATTAATGATAAACTTATCATGATATAAGTCTCTTGGCCGAACCTTAGATTTTTAGGAATTTAATATCAATTAATAATATAATATTTGTTTTAAAAATGCTTTTTGGTCAATTTTTATACTATTCAATAATTGATTTTTGTAAAACTTATAACAGAATTATTACTTCAAACAAAGTTAATTAAATCAATACTAACATGTCATAGTAGCCTATAAAATTAGTTTAATTCATAAAAAGTCTCAAATTATATTTATTGGGGTATTTATAATATCAATTATTCTAATTTTTCACTATTATGGTAATTACTGCATCATCATTGTGTCATAAATAAATTAAATTATTTAATGTCTAAAAATTATAAATAAAATATAATTATTTATCATATATTTTTAAATTTCTAATGAATATTTATAGTCGAAATTCCAACATATATAACCCTATGTAAAAATTGTTTTTCTAAAAGATATATGCTTATGTCATTTTTGTACTTATTTTAACTTAATTAAAATAGTGTCTCTATCACCTACAAGTGGCTCCATGGGGTCCCAAAATAGACCCAAATATGCCCATGGTCGGACATGGATCCACCAATAAGGTTCGGACACGTTTTAGGGTAATTAAGTATTATTATAATATTATTTTTTAACCCTTATTTACCAGATTTACCCTTAACCATGGTAAAAAAAATATTTACCGAAATAATTATTCAAAATGTCTAAAAATAAAAGTTACCTATTTACACAATTTTAACATCCTAATTCCAAATATGGAATCCATTTTTCCAAATTCAAAACACAGAAGTGGCAGAAATTAATTTAAAAATTAATTCTCGTTGTTAAAACAAAAAGCGTGTTTTTAAGAGATAATAACTATCAAAAGATTGGCACTTGTTTATGTCCTGTTTAATTGTGAAATTATGTCCAATGAAAAAAATTTAATTAAATGGTAAAAATATATTCTAAATATACTTTATAAGCACTCAAATTCATAATTTATCAATATTAATTATTTCGATTAAAAAAGTTGTTTTTAATTAAAATTTAGTAATTTTCACTATTCATCAAAATATGAAAGTTATCCGAAAAGTACCAAAATTTCACCCTAGGCTAATTTCGATATTCTGAATCCAAAAATGAAGTCCATTTTGAGAGATAGAATTTATAAAATTTCATAATGGTTAGTTTGATGGGTTGTGGTGTGTTAGAATCTCGAAGTTGCGTACAATTCACGCAATTGCATTATTCAAAGGGAAACGTACCGTGGAAGCTTGGGGTGTTACATTCTCCCCTCTTTCAATGAATTGCGTCCTTGCAATTTTTTAAAATTGGGATTGATAATATAATGGAAATTCCCACATCAGAAAAAGTGTCAATAAAACTATCACTTTAAAAGAAAGGAAGAGAGGTATAAAGGTCACCCAAGATAACCCATACTAGGATTCCATGTAGGAAAACATGGATATGGACGATAAACTAAGTGTTCAATTCTAATGGAGAGGGATAGAAAACATGGTCAAGAGAAAGTTAAAAATAAGAAAATCACAAACTTTTGTTAGGACAAACAGTCTTTAGTCTCCCAGTAGGAAAAGTAAACAGACAACATTTTTTGTTTTAAGTTACATTACATAAGGACGGGGAATTCATTTATGATATTGACTAAGAACATAAAGAGATATACTTACTTTTTAAGTATATTTTCATTATTTAATAACTTTTTACCACTAAATCATTTTTTTTTAACAATGAGTATTCAAGAAGACTTGGTCGCAATGAAAGAGCTAGAATAAACTTCTATAGAAATACATGATCCATGTAGGATAAACTATATATCTAACTTGTCTTTAGAGATTAATCAAAACCAAAATGGTTAGTGTAGACCCCGGAAAACGCGTCCCCAAAATTTTCCAAATGCTTCCATACATGATCCAAGAGCGTAGTCCATTTCGCAAGCTTCGATTTGGTAGGTCGTAGGTCCCGAACGGAGTTACGGATTAGGAGTTATGGACGTTTGAAGTTGGGCTGGAAATCTGGTTCGCAAAGCCCATTCGCGAAGCCCCCCTCCGTGATCGCGGAGCGCCGCCGCAAAGCAATGAGGCGAGAGGCTCCGCGAACCCGTTTGACGTTTGCGATGCGCCGCAAATACCCCTCGCGAAGAACTAATGTGAAGCACCGATGCGAAGCACCCGTGCAGCGCGGTCCCGCGAAGCCCCGCCGCGAAGCGCCCCGACCATCGCGGCCTCGCGAAGCTCCAGAGGCGGTGATGCTCCGCGAACGCATTTGACGTTCGCGAGCCGCCGCGAAGCACCAGAGGCGGCGCGGGAGTTCTGCTTC
Organism: Viscum album; assembly: GCA_963277665.1. Classification (NCBI taxonomy): domain Eukaryota; kingdom Viridiplantae; phylum Streptophyta; class Magnoliopsida; order Santalales; family Viscaceae; genus Viscum; species Viscum album. The sequence continues at coordinate 1,423,788,987 of OY728163.1, read as the reverse complement.
GCGGCGCCCCTGCCTATAAATACCCAGCTCACCCCCCTTCTTTGAGAGGACGGCCACAGCCACTTCGCCCCTTGGGCGGCCGAGTGGAGCTCCACATTGCGGCTCCGCGAAGCCATGCTCCGCGAGCAGCTTCCTTCACGTTGCTGCTCCGCGAGACCATGCTCCGCGAGAGCCATTTGCTCTACGAGCTCATGCTCCGCGATACTGCTCCGCGAGACCAAGCTCCGCGAGACACCTTTGCTCCGTGAAGCTACTTCGCGAGACATTTGCTCCGCGAAGCTACTTCGTGAGAACTTTGCTTCGCGAGAGACTATTTCTCCGCGAGGCCATGCTTCGCGAAGCTTCTTCGTGAAGACCTATCCTTCGCGAGGATCCCACCTTCGCGCCCACCAGTCCATACTGCGGGGGCACAGCCCCCGCACCCCCACTCGGGCTCAGTGCCGGGCTTCGGTCCCGGCCCTACGGGCCGGTCCCTTCGCTACCGTCACAGACCCCCATGAAAAATGGAGAGTCGCACCGCGAACTTTTCGGGCCGGGATGCCGGGATTTTTCCATTGCACCCTTATGCGCTCCCACCTTCAACCTATGGAATTCCATGATTTCATACACTCCTCCACACACCATGAAACACCTTGAGTTGATGTATTCCTCTTCGTTTGTTTCCTATGTCGTGAGTTGAGGTTCTCATCATCAATTCCCTGAGTACCTTGAGTCGAACCATTCCTCAGGTAACTCCTCCAAACCCAATCACTTGGCTCCTATGCCAGGTTCAACCAGAAAGGGCTACTTTGCATAAGTCCCAACACCAACCATTTCTAGGCACCTTCTGCCTAATAGTCCTACCTACAAGACTATAAACTGTAGTATTCTCCCTATGTTCCAAACATAGGATTCCTCTTTCTCTATACGAGAGATGCCTTATGCTCCAAGCATGAGATGCTAATAGTCCTATCTACATGACTATAAACTGTAGTAATCCTTATGTTCCAAACATAGGATGCATCTCGCCCTATACGAGAGATGCCTTATTCTCCTAGCATGAGATGCCAATAGTCCTACCTACGTGACTCTAAACTGTAGCATTATCCCTATCTAACAAATGATAGGATGCCTCTTGCCCTAAACGAGATATGCCTTATGCTCCTAGCATAAGATGCCTAATGCCATGTTTACAGTGGCATAGTTTCAAGAGCGTTGGAATCCATTCAAACATTCCAGCACTCCACCCCACGCTTTGTGTGTCCTTCATTCGGATCTGCATCCATTTCCAAAGTCTGAAGGGACCCCCTAACAGTATGGACGGTAGACCCATGGTCCCCCTGCTGTCCTGGGCCAACGCCCCAAAAGGCTTCGGGTGACACTTTGAGGTCCTGTGTTTCGAATACGGTCAGCAGTCGACCCCTCATTTGTTTGTCCCCATTTTAGGCTAACGCGATAGGATGCTGTGTTGCGAACATGGTCAGCAGTTATCCTCTATCGCCATGCCACTCTCATCGCATTCCGAATACCGGGCATGTGATTCACACTTTTCATGTCCCTTTGTTTGGGCTGATTCCAACGCCCTTGGCGTTATCTCGCTTGTGCACTTGCGCATAGGCACATACCTCAACCCACCAGTGAGTTGGGATGCCCTCATGGCCAGACACAAGGAAGACATTACGGGAAGCTTCCTAGCGTAATCCCCATTCACCAGTGCCGCTCCATAGCGGCACCCGGGCAGCTTCCTAGCATAAGCCCCATTCACCAGTGCCGCTCCATAGCGGCACCCGGGCAGCTTCCTAGCGTAAGCCCCATTCACTAGTGCTGCTCCATAGCGGCACCCGGGAAGCTTCCTAGCGTAAACCCCATTCACCAGTGCCACTCCATAGCGGCACCCGGGCAGCTTCCTAGCGTAAGCTCCATTCACCAGTGCCACTCCTTAGTGGAACCCAGGCAGCTTGCTAGCGTAAGCCCCATTCACCAGTGCCTCTCCATAGCGGCACCCGGGCAGCTTCCTAGCGTAAGCCCCATTCACCAGTGCCTCTCCATAGCGGCACCTGGGCAGCTTCCTAGAGTAAGCTCCATTCACCAGTGCCACTCCTTAGTGGCACCCAGGCAGCTTCCTAGCGTAAGCCCCATTCACCATTGCCCCTCCATAGCGGCACCCGGGCAGCTTCCTCGCGTAAGCCCCATCCACTGTCGTGATCCCAATCAGCGGTAAGCCTTTGCGACCCCCATTCAGCGGTAAGCCGTTGACATCCCTATCCAGCGGTAAGCCGTTGTGACCCAATCCAACGGTAAGCCATTGTGACCCCATTTAACGGTAATCCGTTCACATCCTTATCCAGTGGTAAGCCGTTATGGGCCTCCATCCTGGAGTAAGTCCCAACACCATGGGCCGCCCAACGCGTAAGCCCCTTTTCGCTTCTCACGGACGCACCCCTCGCGATGTGATCGTCAGGTCCTTACAACCTCTTGTTTCTCACACCGAGCATGACTCACGTGGGCTTAGAGTGAGCACTGACCCTGACCACCCATCCCCTTTTGAACTACGAGGTCTTTGATCCATGTCAAGGCATGGTACGTAGGAAACCTTCACAAGGTTCAAGCCCACCACTAGTGGACCCACGGGTCAACTTTCACGTCGGTTCACCGGCGAATTTTGAACTACGAGGTCTTTGATCCATGTCAAGGCATGGTACGTAGGAAGCCTTCACGAGGTTCAAGCCCACCAATAGTGGACCCACGGGTCTACTTTTACGTCGGTTCACCGACAAACCCATCCCCCTTTGAACTACGAGGTCTTTGATCCATGTCAAGGAATGGTACGTAGGAAACCTTCCCAAGGTTCAAGCCCACCACTAGTGGACACACGGGTCTACTTTCACGTCGGTTCACCGGCGAATTTTGAACTACGAGGTCTTTGATCCATGTCAAGGCATGGTACGTAGGAAGCCTTCACGAGGTTCAAGCCCACCAATAGTGGACCCTCGAGTCTACTTTCACGTCGGTTCACCGACAAACCCATCCCCCTTTGAACTACGAGGTCTTTGATCCATGTCAAGGCATGGTACGTAGGAAACCTTCCCAAGGTTCAAGCCCACCACTAGTGGACCCACGGGTCTACTTTCACATCGGTTCACCGGCGAATTTTGAACTACGAGGTCTTTGATCAATGTCAAGGCATGGTACGTTGGAAGCCTTCACGAGGTTCAATCCCACCAATAGTGGACCCCCGGGTCTACTTTCACGTCGGTTCACTGAAAAACCCCTTTTGAACTATGAGGTCTTTGATCCATTTCAAGGCATGGTACGTAGGAAGCCTCCACGAGGTTCAAGCCCACCCATCATCCATTCACGGCAGGTCCCATCTGGTCCAGTGGTAAGCCATTGTGACCCATCCCATTTGAACTACGAGGTCTTTGATCCATGTCAAGGCATGGTACGTAGGAAGCCTCTATGAGGTTCAAGACCACCCGTCATTTCACGTCGGGTCTCACCCCGGTCCAGCATGATGTTAAACTGCATTCTGGTCCAGTGGTAAGCTGTTGCGACCCTTTCCCACCTGAACTACGAGGTCTTTGATCCATGTCAAGGAATGGTAAGTAGGAAGCCTCTATGAGGCTCAAGCCACATTGCTCGGTCATTCATTCACGTCGAGTTTCTCCCTCGTCCAGCATGACGTTAAACTGTATGCCCCCCTTGTCCTACATGACATTAAACTACCCACCTATTCCCATTTGAACTACGAGGTCTTTGATCTATGTCAAGGCATGGTACGTAGGAAGCCTCCCAGAGGTTCAAGCCCACCCCTCATTGGACCAAGGTCCACTTTCATGTCGGTTCGCCGATAAAGCCCCATTTGAACTACGAGGTCTTTGATCCATGTCAAGGCATGGTACATAGGAATCCTCCCAGAGGTTCAAGCCCAACTCCCATCGGACCAAGGTCCCTCATTTACGTCGGTTCGCCGACACCCATCGCCCGTCGTTTATTCACGCCAGGGTTCACTATCGTCCCGCATGACGTTAAATTGTATTCCTTAAACTACGAGGACTTTGATCCATGTCAAGGCATGGTACGTAGGAAACCTTCCCAAGGTTCAAGCCCACCATTAGTGGACCCACGGGTCTACTTTCACGTCGGTACGTTGACGATGCCCATCGGACCAAGGTCCACCTTTCCCGAACTACGCAGACTTTGATTCCCTACCACGGGGATATATAGGAAGCCTCTTCAAGGCTCAAGCCCAACTTCACCGTCGCCCCTGCGATGGTCCCATTTCACTCCCCCTCCACTTCATTCATCCATCCATCAACCATCCTGATTCTCACCCGGGCTGCCACATCCCGGTGGGATCATGCCATCCACCTCCTTGCTCCTCCTAGCAGTGCATGGTCCGCTTTCCACTTGTAAGCCCCATCATATCTCTGGGTCGTTGTCCTCTGCGTACACCCTGATTCATCACCCCTTCGAACTACGTGGGTTTTGACCCCTTTCCTCTACACAGGGTACGTAGGAAACCTCCAAGAGGATTAATCCCAACCAGTGGTAATCCATGGTATCCCCCATCCTGGGGTGCACTTCCCCTGATCCGCCCTCAGTGGTGTTCAGATCAGCCATTACGGTGTGACATCTCCCCTCTAGGGAGTGCACCACCTCGGATCTGTCCTCATTGGGCATTCTGATCCATCCCCTTGGTAAACCTTCCAGGTGTTCCCACCTAGGGATATACCAATCTGATCTGTCTCCATGGGACGTTCTGATCACCCTTATTCTGTCTCCGCAAGACGTTAAACATACGGCCTACCTCGTGATAAACATGAGATGCCTGAGGAAAACCTCGGATGACACGCCTTTGGCGTAACCGTCTCCGCTGGATGTTAATCTTGCCGCATACCCTGTGTTAAACACAAGAAGCTGAGGAAAACCTCAGATACATGCCTCGAGTTCTGCACCCTTGAGATGCCCTCTCATGAGGAAGAATACAGGTTCCCCTATGCCCACGCACCCACAGATGCCCCGACATTCCTGATGTTTCCGTCCACCCCGACCGAAGGTCGCTACCATGTCAAGACCCTATGGAAAGTCTTGAAGGAAGTAGTGTAATTAAGCGGCGTCCATGACGATATGGCACTGGGAAGAGTTTCACGAACTATGTATTAAATCTATGAGGGAGACCCGGACTAGGTGATGACTTCCGAGGAGGAATCCACGGAAGGAAGAACCGACATCCCATCATCCCATTTTGATCAAGGAGCAGACGTCCCTGAATAAGGAGAGAATGCCGCCCGTCTTTGGAAAGCGGGAATGCGGGGAAACAAGCCGCACGTCCTCCCCCACGGACGGACGGATGCGCGCGCCCCGGTGAAAAGCGTCGGAAACAGTTAGTATAATATATGATGAACCCCCCCCCCCCAAACTGATATTCCATTAGAGAAAAAAAAACTAATTTTAATTTCTAAAATTAAACCATCAATACCCCAAAGTTACATAAATACCATTAAATAATCAATTGTCTTTAAAATACTTCAATATAATCCAAACTAATATTGAAACTCAAAACCTATAAGAATGTAGTCTTCCACGTTAAATTGTATCTCCAAATGACATTAATTACTCTTAAAGTCACATACTTAAAAGTAATTAACCTAATAATTTCCATAAACAACCCAAATCACTATAAATCTATAATAAAAACATAGATAAAAATCCACCATTAATCCTCAAATAAAATCTCATACTATTCTATTTTCCTTGGGCATATAGTGTTCACAACAAAGCGAACAACTTCCAAAATAACATCTATCACTTAATCACCAAATAATTTTCCTATACCAATGGTATTCATTTAATAAGACAGAAGAACCCAAATCAACTTATTATTAAACAATAAAATCATTTAACTAAAAAATAATTAGTCACACTATCCAGGGACTTCATGTAGTCCAGTGGTAGGTGATAAATCCCAATCGCACTTTGGTTGTGGGTTCGATTCCCACAGCTTTTTCCGACGCGACAGGTTGTCACACGGTCTACGTGTTGTCCTTTTTCAAAAACTATATTTTATAATATTACCAAAATGAGATAAATTCCTCAAAATACCATAACATAATTTAACCACAAATGTTATATCATACCTTTCACTTTCATACCAAATTATAATAACTTATAATTATCTCAAACCTCAATGATCATATAAAACCAAATGGTTATTTATACCTATATCCACAAGAGAAGAGATAATTCTTCCTCAAATATCATTCTCACATGGAAAACTGTGGGGTTACAAATACAAGAGAAAATTATTCCAAAGTAAACCCATCAACAAGGAGCGCTAATACTTTTTTAACATTTCTCCAACCATTTATTTCCACATAGATTCTTCTTTGACCAAGAAAATATCCTATAGAATAGGGCATTCACTCAGGTAATGGCCAGGTCCCCTACATTTACGGCAAATGACTGTAAATGGACCCTTGGGACCATTTTTATCTTCTTCCACAGTACTCTTCATTTTTATTCGGCAATTCTTCACTTTATGTCCTTCCTTCCCGCACGTAAAGCATTTCTTTGTCTCATTGAGACACTTTCCTGGGTGTCTCCTTCCACATTTCCTGCATGATGGAAATTGAGGATTCCTTTCTTCATGGTCTCCACTGTTGGAGCTCTTATCATTCATCACCTTTCTCTTCTTTGTTGAGTCTGGGAATTGGTTAATATATATATTGTTGATCATATTTTTGGAAAATTGATTTGGCATAAAGACGATATCTTTTACGCCTATCAACATTCCATTTTCTTGCTCATTGCCACCACTGTTCCCACCTTGTACATCATTCTCAAAGTCACTATGACTTCCTTGGAATCCAGCCATTAACTAAAACCAGAAAGCATTATGTGAGTAACAGTAGTAATAAAATCATTTAGAGATTAACATGTCACCATATTCCCAATTTTAAACACATTCGGATTAACCAAGGTAATTTACTCTCATCTTATATATTTAATACTTTAAATCGTTTAGTAATGAAAATGTAAAGTATCCTAAGCATATCCCCCGGGAGTGTCGTAACCAAGAGTGCAGCAAGGCCCGTTGTCGTGCACCAGTTCCCGTTCGAGTCTAGCTCAAAGCGGTGTTTTCAGGTTTTACCCCTAGGTACATCTGTGCCAGAGCCGCCTCTACCTGCTCATATCCAGACAGGGATGTATTGCTTGGAAAACTCACAAAATCTCTACAATACCAAAATTCTAGGAATTTCTTCTATACTAATCCTCAAATTTCATCTTAGGTCATCATGCTCTAATTATATTTTATCTAAATATATCTCCCAAGGTTTGTACTAAACTTCCTCTGATACCAACTGTAATTCCCCGACCCCAGTTACCTAGAGTCGGTGCATTATTACATAACATTGGCATGATCACAAGAAGGATCAAGTATAGAAAGACTGATTAGTTTAGTAGCCTTGGAAACACTAGATACAATCATAAAGTTTTACATTACATCATAAAAAACATCTTGTCTTCATATCCCCTCAAACTATCCCTACAGGTCATTCATAAATTACCTCTTCATAATCCTGGTAAAAATAAAACATTGAAAGGGGTGAGCTCAAATTCTTAGTAAGAATAACATTATAGCATAATCTTTCATAGATAAGAATAAACACTTAAGTCAATTTATAATTTAAACAAAAGCCTTTTAAACTTTAACTTCAACATAGTATGGAAAAAATAAAATGAAATAATTCCATTTACTTATTCACATGGATATTCTACTAATCGAATAATCACATGAAATATCAATAACCACTTTCATAATGATGGAATGCATAATGTCAGACTATCATAACCACATAGCCAAGGCCTCGTGCCAAGACTACAAATAAGATTTTTCCAAGGCCTTGTGGAAAGACACTAGTTTGTCTCATTAAACCTATCGATGCATCGAGGAGCTATAGCGGGCTCCACCCATCACTTACTAAGTCTAATGCATTCCTCATATAAACATGTGTAAACATAACATAAACATTCGTATAAGAACTATCATACGAAATGTCAATACTTTATCCACAAACCATGAATGGTATAAAAATAGCACATCCACAGTCAAACATAACTCATTCGATACAATATGGAAGATTGTATTGTATCCTATTAACCTCAATCGATAATAATGAATGATATTTACATATATGCAAATAACCATCAAAACTATTTGAGAGAAATATCCCCCTTTTCTTGAAAACATTAAAAAGTCACACTATTTGTCAAGAAGCCGTTTAAAAATATATTTTTGAATCAAAGTGTCACATACCACTTTGAAACTTTTAAAAGGAGTTTTAATTTTAAAACATTAATGTCCATATAAATAAATCCTTAAAACCTTTTTTTAAAACATGGACATTAATGAGAAAGATTTAGAAGAATAAGTATTTACAAAATTTAAAAATAGTATTTTAGTTAGAGTTTCTAACCAAAAGAGAGACACTTGAATACAAATAATTGAGGTAATAAAAACATTTTAATATCATGAGAATAAATGGATTCATGATATGATATGTCAAAGTACATTATATACACCATATAAAAGTTATTATGTGTATAATAACAAAGAAGTCTCAATGGAATGTAAATTGAGATGAAATCTCTCATAAAGGTCGTATCCTTAGTTTAAGGATAAATCAACGACATAATTATGTGTGACAAATATAAATACACTAAATATGATTGGATATTCAGTGTAAAACAATAAAAGGACATTCACACATATTCTAGTAAAAACAACACCAATGAATTGGATGTTTATCTCAACAAATCTAGATTGAGTAAAAATTACTCTTATCAAGTTCAAACCGATGACTTGAGAATTTATAAATGGAGTGATTATTTGTATAAAAAGTATATCCACTGAAAGGATGGTGGAAATTATGACATAATCAAATGAATAGTGATTCCACACATAATCATGGAGTAAAAATAATCAATGAAATATACGTAAAGCCAAATGAGTGGAAATTGAAATTTCAAATTCCCTTATCAATTTGGTAACTTATGAATCATGAACCCATGAAATAAGGGTAATAAAATGATGATGTAAATATCCATAAATTGAAGTATATTACACAATTAATACAATCATGGGAAGTATACACACCACAAGCAATAAATAAGTGGTGAACAATGGAAATCTCACGAAATTAAAAGTGAGATAAGAAAACCCTTACTTTGTACTTTTTCCTTGATCTACGGTAGGTTAACCTCCTATATAATGGTTAAATAATTGTTATTTAATTATAAAAGAATCATTTACATTAATATGATATCATATATGATCTTTTAACATTGATTTGTTAATAATATCTTAGAATTATCGTCGTTTCGGGTGTTAACTTACTCGTTTTCTTTTATATGTTTTGTTACGTAAGCCATGTTTTTCATTGAGAGGTTGTATATTATTCATATCCAGAATTATATCAATTCCTTAAACATTATTTTTAAATAATAAAATGATAATTATACTTTAATGGATACGATGGAGAATGAAACTCATCGCGTTCGTGGAGACGGTAGTCCATACGTACGCACGAGCGACAATATCATTTTTTGATATTAAAATAATATATAATTGGATGTTATATCATATATAAAGAATAATTATCATGTTATATTTATTATTTACATGATTTACACATCATTATTATACCCATCCAATTAATAATTTATTGAGTTACAATTACACCACGACGTGGAGACGGTAAGTCGTACGTACGCACGTATGGTGACATGTTATTCAAAGGATGGATAGAATACTTAATATGGTTGTACCATATTTATAATAATATTAAAGTATATAGGAGATACTTTATTCATTAATTTAGAATGGGAAAAACAAAGAAAGAAGAATTTGAAGAAGAAATGAATTTGAAAAGGGGTGGTGAAAACATTACCTCTTCTTTGGGTTCTTCCTTTTGATTTGGTCACAAGGGATCCTTAGGTTGGATTTCGGATCAAAATAAGGCCTCTAGGTTGTAGTGAGGGAAGTTGTTAGAGTAATTGGGCAGGTTTTGGCCGAACCAAAAGGCTTTGAAGGTGTGAAGTAATGAGAAGGGGGAGTACCCTTTTATAAGAGGGGTGAGGGGAACCTTTGGAAAAGCTAGAAATATTATTTTATAATAAATTCATATTCGGTTTATAATGGCTCCAAAGTGGATTATTTAAATTTTAAGGTGGGTATGGGTAGAAAACCACTCAAACAATAGAATTTAGACAGGTTTGGGTCATTATATTAACCTTATCTTTAAGTATTAACTCTTAGTTAATTAGTTTCACTTTTACAAAGTCTCTTTGTATTTTTATATTATATGGTTAATAAACTTACTATATACATCCAAGCGACCCCAAATTGGTCCATTAATGATACACCTATCATTATATAAGTCTGTGGGCCGAACAATAGATTTTTAAGAATTTAATATCAATTAATAATATAATATTTGTTTTAAAAACTCTTTTATGTCAATTTTGATACTATTAAATAATTGATTTTTTTAAAACTCATAACAGAATTATTACTTCGAAAAAGGTTAATTAAATAAATTATAACATGTAATATTAACCTATAAAATTATTTTAATTCATAAAAAGTCTCAAATTATATTTATTTGGGTATTTATAATATCAATTATTCTAATTTTTCACTATTATGGTAATTACTGCATCACCATTGTGTCATAAATAAATGAAATTATTTAATGTCTAAAAATTATAAATAAAATATCATTATGTAGGAAATCTCTTTATATTTCTAATGAATATTTATAGTAGAAAATCCAACATATATAACCCTATGTAAAAATTGTTTTTCTAAAAGATATATGCTTATGTCATTTTTGTACTTATTTTAACTTAATTAAAATAAAGTGTCTCTATCACCTACAAGTGGCTCCATGGGGTCCCAAAATCGACCCAAATATGTCCATGGTCAGAAATGTATCCAATAATAAGGTTCAGACACGTTTTAGGGTAATTTAGTATTATTATAATATTATTTTTTAACCCTTATTTACCGGATTTACCCTTAACCATGGTAAATAAAATATTTACCGAAGTAATTATTCAAAATGTCTAAAAATAAAAGTTACCTATTTACACAATTTGAACATCCTGATTCCAAATATGGAATCCATTTTTTTAAATTCAAAACACAGAAGTGGCAGAAATTAATTTAAAAATTAATTCTCGTTGTTAAAACAAAAAGCGTGTTTTAAAGAGATAATAACTATCAAAAGATTGGCACTTGTTTATATCTGGTTTAATTGTGAAATTATGTCCAATGAAAAACATTTAATTAAATGGTAAAAATATATTCTAAATATACTTTAAAACCACTCAAATTCATAATTTATCAATATTAATTATTTCGATTAAAAAAGTTTTTTTTAATTAAAATTTAGTAATTTTCACTATTCATCAAAATATGAAAGTTATCCGAAAAGTACCAAAATTTCACCCTAGGATAATTTTGATATTCTGAATCCAAAAATAAAGTCCATTTTGAGATATAGAATTTATAAAATTTCATAACGGCTAGTTTGATTGGTTGTTGTGTGTTAGAATCTCGAAGTTGCGTACAATTCACGTCATTGCATTATTCAAAGGGAAACGTACCATGGAAGCTTGGGGTGTTACAAGTATTTCTTCCTTCTCCATAAATGAAGAAAATTTCTCTATGAATTGAGTCAGCACAAGTCTAAGAGATGGTTCACTTGATGTCAACTGATAAACCAAAAATTTATGATTGTCTAACAGGATGGATAAAGGAGCATTGTTGCATTAAAGATCCTGAAATCTATCACTCATATTGCTCATTGCATCTGTGATAGCCTGAAACTTTATAAGTAAATCAGGTGAAGTACCTAACCCACCAGTAGCACTAGTTCCAACAGATGCAAATTGTGTCTCTAGATATCCTTTTATTTCTAACAGATCTGACTTGTTTACCATTTCTGATTTCATCTTTGAAACCTATGTCAACATCTCTTGCTTAAAATCTTCACTTCTTTTCATGAAATAGTACTTCCCTTAAGTATCTGAAATTTCAACTGCTCTGATTCTAAGGCTCTCCTCAGAGTAACATTTTCAAATTCCAAATGAGACACCTTTCTGTACAGCTCTTCAATTTCCTTATTCCCTAAGTCAGAGACACCCTATGATTGATTCTCATTATCAGGTCCAGTGTGATGTAGCAATACTAAAGGTAAAGAATCTGCATCAGACTTGTCTTGTTCCTTTTCCTGAGCAGGTTGGTCCATAGATTTTTCCTCAGAGTCTTTTCCATACACTTCCACAGAAAAATCCTCATGAAGTACTTCAGTTTGAGCTTTAGAAATATCCTCATCACAAACATCACCAACTTGTTCTTCCAATGGATTTTCTAATATAATATCTTCTTGAGTGTCTTGTGGTCTAGCCACTTCCTCACCAGGCTCTGCCTTCTTTTCTTGTTGAATTGAAACTGCAAAATCAACTTCAATCTGTGGTTCTATTCTTTCAACTTCAATTCTTTCAAGGTCATGTTCTGTAACAGCCACATCCTATTCCTGAGATTGTTCAACAAATTTTTCTCTAACAAACCTATAAGACAGTAAATCTCTTATGGTCAGTATAGGGGAAATAGATTCCCCATTAACAGGTCTTTTCCTCTGAGTATTAATTCCCTCCTAACTTCTTTCTTCCTCAGTTTCTTCCATGTCAAATCTTATTCTCCTTGCAGCAGTGCTTATTCTTGATTCATCTTGTCCCTCCTTTTACTTAGCATATTGAGCCTGAGTGCTCTCTGTTTCATCCTCAGCTCCTACTGGAAAAAAATTCCCTTTATAGTGCTCCAGAAATAGCCAATATTTCATAGAGTTCCAGCATTAAACACATTACTATGATGACAATGCACTCTGACATCCACCAGTCTCACCATATCCTTCTTAAACAGCAGTTTGGAAATGAATCGTCCAAAAGGATAGAAATTCATTCTGGCTTCACTGTGATAGCAGTAATTCAGATACCTCACCATATACCTAGAAAAATTAAATTTGATATCACTGAGTAAAAGATACATTAAATACATGTCGGGATATAATATCTTCTCAATCTCAGACATCCTCGGTGAAATCCTTGTTTACACAAACTTTACTAAAATTTTCTGATCAAGATCCAGGTCCTTTATGAACATCTTCTTTATAGATGTAGTACCAAAAAGAAAAGACATAATGTCCTCTAATTTATATACATAATATCCTATATTTTTTAAATCAAAATAAAATACTCCCTCATGAGGGTAGTTCAAAATATGACCAATTTCAACTGAAGAGATCAAAAAATCCCTATCCTCTATCTTAGAGAGCATAGTGTCCTCCTTGTCTCCCAGACTAAACTGTATTGATTTGAAGAAATATTGAAGCTCTACCTCATACAAAAATTCTATATACTCACTGCTGAAATTCTATTCGACAATGCTTGTTTCAACAGGAGATTCATCTGATATAGCCATTCGAGATCAATTACCTTGCCATGTAAGATTTTCCTTCCTTCTAAACATTGTCTCTTGAAATTTCTGGTCTTGGCCTCATCATCTCTCTTAATCTTGTTCATCTTTGTGAGAATCTCTGAAGGTTTGAAGGTTGTGGTTTCAGAGGTTCAAAGATTAGGGTTGACGAGAAGTGGTTTGGTTTTACGGGTTCAAAAAGGTTTTGGTTGAAATTAAACGGTTTAGAAGTATAAAGGTTTTCTGATAGCCTTGATTCCCATGTTTTGAGTAATCATTACATAGATTTAAAAATAAATAAAATTAATTACGCGGGGAAAAGAAAATTATTCAGTTTGAAAAACAAATAGACAAATTATTTTAAACAGAATTAAAATAAAGAAACAGCATAGTTAAAATAAAACTTTATTTAAAATTAAACAATCCTAAATCCCCCTTAATAAAATCAAACCTTGCAGTGGGAAGTTTCTTAGTAAAAATATCAGCTAATTGAATTTTAGTACTTACAAATTCCAAAGATATATCCTTTTTAAGAACATTATCTCTTAGAAAATGATGTATGATATCAATATGCTTAGTTTTAGAATGATTCATAGGATTTTTTGAAATATTTATAGCACTAGTGTTATCACATAAAATAGCCATATTATTAAAATTTATTCCAAAGTACATAAGAGTGTTTTTCATCCACAACACTTGTGCATAGCAATTGCCAGCAGAACCATATTCTGCCTTGGCTGTTGACAGGGAAACTGAATGTTGTTTCTTACTTGACCATGACACTAATAATTTCCCTAAAAAGTGACAATTTCCTAAAGTGATTTTCCTATCTAATCTACAACTCCCAAATTCTACATCTAAATATGAAATCAAATTAAAATTAGAAGTTTTGGGATAAAGAAGAGATTGAAAAACAGTTCATTTTAAATATCTAAAAATTATTTTAATACTAGTCAAATGGGATTCCATAGGATTTGATTGAAATCTTGCACAAAGACATACTAAATACATTATATTTGTCCTACTATTAGTAAGATATAATAAACTACCAATCATACCTCTATATAAATTTTTGTCAACTGATTTTCCAGTTTCATCCAAATCATGTTTTATTTTAGTACACATAGGAGTTGTATATGTCTTGTTGTTTTCAAGTCTAATTTTATTTAATTAATCAGTAATTTATTTTATTTGATTCAAAACACTTCCAAATTATTTTTGATAAATTTTAATTCCTAAAAAGAAATTTAGTTCTCCCATAATACTCATTTCAAATTCTTTTTGCATTAACTTTGAAAACTCATGAAAAAGTGTTTAATTAGTTGATCCAAAAATTACATCATCAACATAAATTTTTACTAATAAAATATTAGAATTTAATGTTTTCTTAAAAAGGGTTGGATTTTCCATTCCAACAGTAAAATCATTTTTCAAAAGAAAATAGCTTAATATTTCATACCAAGCTCTGGGTGCTTGTTTAAGGCCATAAAAAGATTTAGTAAGTTTAAAAATAGAATCTGGTTTTTGAGAATTTTCAAAACCAGGAGGTTGCTTGTAGAGACCTGAAGCTTAATATACATGGACATTACATTACTTTTGCAGAATACTTAGTACATAACAAAAACACACACACAAGGACCATAATATTTTAGTGTCTTTGGAAACTCGGAATATAATCTTCTAATCGTGGTGAAAGATCTTCAACATCTCCCATAAAGATCTTCCTTTTTTTACCTAAAACCTTTCTTTATATCCTGGGGAAAATAAAACATAAAAGTTTGATCTCAAATTCTCAGTAAGGGTAAACAAAAGAAATATCAATCACATCATATACATAAGACCATAACCTTTGGAAATCTTAACCTGCAAAAGAAATCATAATTTTATAACATTGGATAAATCATAGTAGTGAAATGAAATCCCAATAATCATAACTTAAAATATGAAACTTTGTGGCATACACACATAATCATAGATAATCATTTATTATTAGTCAAGAATCATTTCCAAGACTATCTTAGTGGACAAAGTCCATTTCTGAATCGAGTTCATTCCTCGTTTCAGTCCTGCTTCACTGAACCGGTATAACCTTCCATTCCAGCCATGTCTATCTCATGAGATATAAAATATTTACCCAATGCATTAGAGGGAGATATATTTCCCACCCATCTCATAATGATACCATTCTTATGTGTGCCACAAAATCATAAATCATACATCACTGCATAACCCATGTAATAAAAATGGGATTCTTAAACATCGTGACATCATAAAACAATTCATATAAGATAAATAAATTCATAAAAATAATTCCATCACAACATAATCAAATCAATGTAATAATAGGGATAGAAACAGAATCCTTTATTATCTTATATGGAAAATAATTTTGATAAAACACTTGAACTCCATTCTTGAGGAAAATATCTTTTCTACTTCAAAAACATTTTCCTTTCTTGACATGTCATACAATTTTAAACTGATTAAAAATAAACTTGAAAACTTGTAAAGTAAGATTCTTGGAAATAATGTTTTAAAAATCCATTCATACAGCATAAGTTAAAAAAACATTCTTCTCGTACTTTTGTCGGAAAAGTCAAAAAGTACCTCGTATGAAAAACGAAAAAAGATTCATTTCATATCTTTTACTAAAAACTCACCGAAGGGAAAATTGGATTTAAACAATTGTAGGTGGATGGAAATAATATTACATATTGAGGAAACATGGATGTGGATGATAAAATACACCCCAGTAAATACCAAAGTATAAACAATCTCGGATAAAAATGAGATTGTGATATTTTCCCTTACGTTAGGTCCGATTTGCTTCGTAAGCATCTGAACCTCCTGTATAATGATTTAAATAATGTTATTGACTTATTCCAGAATCATACTTATTTTTATGATATCATATATGGTCATATTCTTAGCTTCTTATTAGTAATATTTCATTACTACTTGTTATTCGGGTGTTTATTACTTTTTGTTCTTATGCGTGTTTTGTCGAATAAATTATTATTTTTTTAAGGTTATAGATATCTCATTTAGAGAATGGTATTAGTGTAATATATATCATATTCATTCATTCAATTCATTTATATAATCATTATTCAATGAAGATCATGTATAACGAGTCACATCACATCGTGGAGACGGTATTCCGTACGTACGCACGAGCGATGATATCGTTCCCATGATCTTGGAATTGTATTGAAGTGTATGTATACTATTTAAGAATAAATATCACTTTAAAATAATCATATATAGTTATTATTTACACCATTATACCCATCCGAGTAAGGTGGTGGTGGAAAATAGATTACACCACGGCGTGGAGACGGTATTTCGTACGTACGCACGCGTGGTGATTTCGTTTTCCGAAGGATGGATAGATGGTGAAATAGGTTTGTTTCATAATTATAATAACATATCATTATATTATTGATACTGATGTTATTACTTCATAATGAAACAACCTAAGAAGAATAAGTGGAAGAAGAAATAAAGGTGAAAGAATCGGTAACGGACATTACCTCTTCTTTGAAGTGCCTCTTTGAGACCTCCTTTTAGGGCACTAAAATTGTTCTTTTAAGAAGACAAGGACCTCTAGGATGTTTATAGGGAAATGGAGAATAGAAATTGTAAGGGCTTGGCCAAGCTTGAAGGCTCGAAGTGGTGTGTGGAAGAGAGGGAGGAGGTTCCCTTTTATAAGGGAGGAGAAGGGCATCTTTGGAAAAACTAAAAATATTATTTTCTTATAAAGCCAAATTAGGTTTTAAATAGCTCCAAATTGATTTATTTAGAATATAAGGTGGGGATGGGTAGAAATAATCTCATCCAATAGAATTTATACAAGTTTAGGTTCCTATTTTAACCTTATCATTTAGATTTAACATTAAGTTAAATAATTTTACTTTTACCGTGTCTTCTTGTGTTCTTACACTATAAGGTTAATAAACTTACTATAACAAGCCAAACGAACCCCAGGTTGTTTATTATTAATATATATAACCTTATCTAAGTCATTTGGCCGAAAATTATATTTTTAGGAATAAAATAACAATTAATAATATAATATTTGTTTTAAAAACTATTTTATGTCAATTTTGACACTATTTAGTAATTGATTTTTGTGAAAATCGTAATAGAGTGATTAGTTCGAACCAAGTTAATTAAATCAATACTAACATGTCATATTAACCTGGAAAATTATTTGAATTCATAAAAAGTTTCAAATTACATTTATTTGGGTATTTATAACATCAATTATGTCAATATTTCATTAATGAGGTAATTATTGCATCATCGTTGTGTCATAAATAAATTAAATTATTTAATGTCTAAAAATTAAAAATAAAATACCATTATGTAGTAAAGTTTTTTATATTTCTAATGAATATTTATAGTCGAATTTATCTTATGTATAACCCCATATTAAAAATGATTTACTTATTAAACATTGATTTTAACTATTTTAACCCTTCTTTAAATAAATTAATAATAAATGTCCTAATCTAATCCAAGTGGACCTAAATGGTCATATTTTATTCCTAAGTTTGTTTTTGGTCGAATTACACTTATCCAATAGAATTATGACATGTGTTAGGATAATAATAATATCATTTTTACCCTTAATTACCCTATTTACTTTTAACCGTTGTAAAAAAATGTAAAAAGTTACTATTCACCAAAAATTATTTTCATTTCATTAAACCACATTTTAGTCCTTGATATTAACCGTGTCTCTCATATTTTCAAAATTCCACTCACATAAGCGGTAAAATTATGTTTTATGAAAAGTTCAGTTTTTTTAACTACCACTTAGTGGTTTCACGATTCATCAAAAAATGAAAGTTTCTAGAAAAATACCAAAAATTAGGCCTAATATATATTTGATATTATGAATTCAAAAATGATGACTATTTTACCAAATTAAAAACATATAAGTTGCATTAATTAATTTAAAAATTAATTCTCGTCATCAAAACAAATAGCGTGTTTTTAAGAGATAATAACTATCAAAAGATTGACACTTGTATTAAATGGTAAAAATATATTCTAAATATACTTTAAAACCACTCAAATTAATAATTTATCACTATTAATTATTTCGATTAAAAAAACTTGTTTTAAATTAAAATTTAGTAATTTTCACTATTCATCAGAATATGAAAGTTATCCGAAAAGTACCAAAATTTCACCCTAAGCTAATTTCGATATTCCGAATCCAAAAATGATGTCCATTTTGAAAAATAAAATTTACAAAATTTCAAAAAGTGGTTATTGCTATTCATAACGGCTAGTTTTAATAATATTTTAATAGCATATAATTGTTTAGTGAAACTCGGTATTGCGTACTACACACGCTATCGAGGAAGGTCGCGATTGCGTGTAATGCAAGGAAAGTCAAGGATGTGTGTTGTGCAAGCTCCTTTTGGTGTATCGTACAACACAAGACATTAATGAAATTAAAAAGAATATTTTTCATAAAATCTCAAGGTGTTACATTCTACCCCCCTTAAAATGAATTTCGCCATCAAAATTCGTCGGGGTTATAAATGGTTTACTACTCGAAAGTTTCTTTAATAGAAACCCACATCGTAAAAAGGAATACAAAAACCAATATTTAAAAACAAAATTATGAAACGTAACAGTTACCCAAAATAAACTAATCACTGGGTTTCCACATAGGTGAAAATATGGATCTCGAAGAGAAATATAACCACCATGTTCTGATGGAGAGTGGTAGAGAACATGGCTATGGAAAAGCCAGCAATCACAAATCCATAAATTTGTGACGATCTAAGGTACCATCTGATTCATCAGATATAAGAGCACTAGGACAACATTTTTGGTTTTCAAGATCATTTCCCTAAAGTTGATGAAATTGGAATTAGAAGAAATACTTTCGTGATTTTGGTATAGTCTCACCGTTGTTCATGCTTTGAACAATTTCCACTTCATCTCTTAAAGAAATGAAGTTGAATTTGTTATTCATGAAGTGTTAATAGATCATGTGATAGAATGATGGGTCATTCCATCTGTTTCAAACAAAAGGTTAGCAAAAGTTACCAAATATACATAAGTCCATCTATGGTGAGGTTAATCGTATACGATTCCAAAAATGAACTTATACTTCATATATCATACCGCGTAATAAAATAAAACTAGTTTCTACTAACTAGGGACTTCCTGTAGGCCAATGGTAGGCGATAAAGGCCAGTCGCACTTTGGTTGTGGGTTCGATTCCCACAGCCTTGTCCGACGAGATGGGTTGTCGCCCGTCCTGCAGGTTGTCCTTTTTCTAAAACTATATTACTATAACATCCCATCAATAATATCGAAAAAACTTCTATACTTAAACAATACTAACTTATGTCCAACATAATCCATTCCAATCTTTAGGTTTATCCATAATACTGTAGTCCACTCTCATAATATAGTGAAAATGATTACCAGAGATTTAATACCATTGTTGATCCCCATATATCATAAGATATGTCTTGTTGGTCACATTCCAAACATTCGAAGGCCTTAATCATGTATTCTCTTGAAAAATTAATACCCATTGAACCTTAGTGAAAACATGAATGCTGTCAAAAGTTAACTCTTTCCACATACCAAAATCCCAAAATTTCTATATAATCAAATCATAATATCACTTAGTCCTTATATCAGTCATGAGCTCATGAATACTGTCAAACATTTCATTGTTTCCTTATCCCTTCATTATGTGCATATCATCTGCTTACCAAAAATATCTCAATCACTTACCATGGTTACTGGTACCATAAAATTATTGAAAACCGCAATATACCAATACATAAATATTCCAATATTCCACGATACTATATACAACATTATTTTGGAATCCCATTACATAAACACTAAATCATTCCACCACATCGTTGTCATATTCAACATCGCCAATAGTGATTTCATGTGACTTCCCTTTGTCCTTTGACTTAAGTGGTTTCTCATTTCGATCATCACTAACCCTTGGATTAGGGAATTTATTAGCATAATGCCCCATTTCCTTGCACTTTAAGCATTGAAGTGTTGGTGGTGCATTCTCTGCAGACTTTTCTTTATTCACATCATTAGAAACATTTTTTCCATTACTTCGACACTCAGCTGCTTGATGACCTTCTTTTCCACACTTAAAACATTTTCTAGTCCCTTTAAGACAATCTCAACCATGCTTCTTTCCACACTTTGAGGATAAGGAAACATTCATCTTCTTTTCACCATTATTCTGAGATTTCTCCTTGAACTCCATCTTTCGTTTCTTGTCAAAACTATGAGAAGGATAAGTAACACCAACTTCCATTTCTACCTTGATAGCATAATGCACAATTTCTTCATAGCTACTGAAGTCTCTTATAGCTAATTCCCTTCAAATATTTTATTTTAATCCACTGAAGAATCGATCAACTTTACTTTCAAGTTGGATGCTAAATCCAGATGCATACCTTGCAAATCTTGTAAAATTCACTTCATATATACCAGCAGATTCATCATCCTTTTGATTTAGTTCAATAAAATCCTTCTCCATCTTTGTTCGAAGAATACGAGGGAAGTACTTATTGAAAAATAAGTTCTTGAACTTGTCCCATTCCATGGACTCAATTTCATCTCTTGGCCTCGTATTTTTGATAAGATTCCACCATTGATCAGCATCACCTTCCAAAAAATACACTACTAAGATGACTTTATCATGTTCAGAACATTGAAGAACTGAAAATATCTTTTCAGTAGTACTGATCCATTGTTCAGCAACAAGTGGATCAGAAGACCCACTGAAAGAAGGTGGATGTTGCCTCATGAAGGACTCAATAGAATATTGTTCCCTTCTCTGCTCATTTGGAAGTCCAGAATGATTCATAGCTTGTGTAAGTATAGCAATAAGATTTTGCACTCCATCTCCCGTAACATTTGTTTGTTCAGGAGGACAATCATTGCATTGTCCATTACATTGATCAACACGGTTCCTTCGGGTTCCATCCATCGTCTAAAACCCAAAAAGAATAGTGTGAGAGGCAAAAATCATGCTAGGGAAAACAACACAATAAAGGGGGAGTACCTTAAATATCTAACATCTTAGGTTAAATTCTAAGATCGTTACCGTATTTCTAAGACTATATCCTATATGTATACTTATCCTTAGGGACATCCCTAGACATACCATCGAAATATATCTAGGGATATCACTAACGTTTTCGCATCCTAGTTTCCAAAGGTTGACTAAACCTTTCCTCTGATACCAACTGTAGAGTCCCGAAGCTTAACGTACATGGACATTACATTAATTTTTCGGAATACTTAGTACATAACAAAAACACACACACAAGGACCGTAATAGTTTAGTGTCTTTGGAAACTCGTAATATAATCTTCTAATCATGGTGAAAGATCTTCAATATCTCCCATAAAGATCTTCCTTTTTTTTACCTAAAACCTTTCTTTATATCCTGGGGAAAAGAAAACATAAAAGGGTGAGCTCAAATGCTCAGTAAGGGTAAAAAAAAGAAATATCAATCACATCATATACATAAGAACATAACCTTTGGAAATCTTAACCTGCAAAAGAAATCATAATTTCATAACATGGGATAAATCATAGTAGTGAAATGTAATCCCAATAATCATAACTTAAAACATGAAACTTTGTGTCATACACACATAATCATATATAATCATTTCTTATTATTCAAGACTCATTTCCAAGACTATCTTAGTGGACAAAGTCCATTTCTGAATCGAGTTCATTCCTCGTTTCAGTCCTGCTTCACTGAACCGGTTTAACCTGCTGTTCCATCCATGTCTATCTCATGAGATATAAAATCTTTACCCAATGCATTGGAGGGAGATATAGGTCCCACCCATCTCATAATGATACCATTATTATGTGTGCCACAAAATCATAAATCATACATCATTGCATAACCCATGTAATAAAAATGGGATTCTTAAACATCGTGACATCATAAAACAATTCATATAAGATAAATGAATTCATAAAAATAATTCCATCACAACATAATAAAATCAATGTAATAATATGGATAGAAACATAATCCTTTATTATCTGAGATGAAAAATAATTTTGATAAAACACTTGAACTCCATTCTTGAAGAAAATATCCTTTCTACTTCAAAAACATTTTCTTTTCTTAACATGTCATAAAATTTTAAACTAAAAGAAGTTGATTAAAAATAAACTTGAAAACTTGTAAAGGAATATTCTTGGAAATAATGTTTTAAAAATCCATTCATACAGTATAAGTTAAAAAACATTCTTCTCATACTTTTGTCGGAAAAGTCAAAAAGTACCTCGTATGAAAAACGACAAAAGATTCCTTTCATATCTTTTACTAAAAACTCACCAAAGGAAAAATTGGATTTGAAAAATTGTAGGTGGATGGAAATAATATTACATATTGAGGAAACATGGATGTGGATGATAAAATACACCCCAGTAAATACCAAAGTATAAACAATCTCGGATAAAAATGAGATTGTGATATTTTCCCTTACGTTAGGTCCGATTTGCTTCGTAAGTGTCTGAACCTCCTGTATAATGATTTAAATAATGTTATTGAATTATTCCAGAATCATACTTATTTTTATGATATCATATATGGTCATATTATTATCTTCTTATTAGTAATATTTCATTACTACTTGTTATTCGGGTGTTTATTACTTTTTGTTCTTATGCGTGTTTTGTCGAATAAATTATTATTTTTCTTTTAAGGTTATAGATACCTCATTTAGAGAATGGTATTAGTGTAATATATATCATATTCATTCATTCAATTCATTTATATAATCATTATTCAATGAAGATCATGTATAACGAGTCGCATCACATCGTGGAGACGGTATTCCGTACGTACGCACGAGCGATGATATCATTCCCATGATCGTGGAATTGTATTGAAGTGTATGTATACTATTTCAGAATCAATATCACTTTATAGTAATAATATATAGGTATTATTTACACCATTATACCCATCCGATTAAGGTGGTGGTGGAAAATAGATTACACCACGGCGTGGAGACGGTATTCTGTACGTACGCATGCGTGACGATTTCATTTTCCGTAGGATGGATAGATGGTGAAATAGGTTTGTTTCATACTTATAATAACATATCAGTATATGGGTGATACTGATTTTATTACTTCATAATGAAACAACCTAAGAAGAAGAAGTGGAAGAAGAAATAAAGGTGAAAGAATCGGTAACGGACATTACCTCTTCTTTGAAGTGCCTCTTTGAGACCTCCTTTTAGGGCACTAAAATTGGTCTTTTAAGAAGACCAGGACCTCTAGGATGTTTCTAGGGAAATTGGCAGGTTTTGGCCGAGATTGAAGTCTCAAAGTGGTGTGAGGAAGAGAGGGAGGAGGTGCCCTTTTATAAGGGAGGAGAGGGGCATCTTTGGAAAAACAAAAAATATTATTTTATTATAAAGCCAAATTCGGTTTTAAATAGCTCCAAATTGATTTATTTAGAAGATAAGGTGGGTATGGGTCTAAATACTCCCATCCAATAGAATTTAGACAAGTTTAGGTTCCTATTTTAACCTTATCATTTAGATTTAACATTAAGTTAAATAATTTTACTTTTACAGTGTCTTCTTGTGTTCTTACACTATAAGGTTAATAAACTTACTATAACAGGATAAAAGAACCCCAAGTTGTTTATTATTAATATATATAACCTTATCAAAGTCATTTTTCCAAACCTTAGATTATTAGGAATAAAATAACAATTAATAATATAATATTTGTTTTAAAAACTATTTTATGTCAATTTTGACACTATTTAGTAATTGATTTTTTTGAAAATCATAAAAGAATGATTGGTTCTAACCAAGTTAATTAAATAAATATTAACATGTCATATTAACCTGGAAAATTACTTTAATTCATAAAAAATCTAAAATTACATTTATTTGGGTATTTATAACATCAATTATGTCAATATTTCATTAATAAGATAATTACTGCATCATCGTTGTGTCATAAATAAATTAAATTATTTAATGTCTAAAAATTACAAATAAAATACCATTATATAGGAAATTTCTTTATATTTCTAATGAATATTTATAGTAGAATTTATCTTATGTATAACTCTATATTAAAAATGATTTTCTTATTAAAAATTGATTTTAACTATTTTAACCCTTCTTTAAATAAATTAATAATAAATGTCCTAATCTAATCCAAGTGGGCCTAAATGAGAATATTTTATTCGTAAGGTTGTTTTTGGTCGAATTACACTTATCCAATAGAATTAGGACATGTTTTAGGATAATAATAATATCATTTTTACCCTTAATTACCCTATTTACTTTTAACCGTGGTTAAAAAAAGTAAAAAGTTACTATTCACCAAAAAATATTTTCATTTCATTGAACCACATTTTAGTCCTTGATATTAACTGTGTCTCTCGGATTTTCGAAATTCCACTCACATAAGCGGTAAAATTATGTTTTATGAAAATTTCAGTTTTTTTAACTACCACTTAGTGGTTTCACTATTCATCAAAAAATGAAAGTTTCCAGAAAAATACCAAAAATTAGGCCTAATCTATATTTGATATTATGAATTCAAAAATGATGTCTGTTTTTCAAAATTAAAAACATATCAGTTGCATTAATTAATTTAAAAATTAATTCTTGTCGTCAAAACAAATAGCGTGTTTTTAAGAGATAATAACTATCAAAAGATTGACAATTGTTTATGTCTGGTTTAAATGTGAAATTACATCCAATGACCAACATTGTATTAAATGGTAAAAATATATTCTAAATATACTTTAAAACCACTCAAATTAATAACTTATCACTATTAATTATTTCGATTAAAAAAAGTTGTTTTAAATTAAAATTTAGTAATTTTCACTATTCATCAGAATATGAAAGTTATCCGAAAAGTACCAAAATTTCACCCTAAGCTAATTTCAATATTCCGAATCCAAAAATTAAGTCCATTTTGAAAAATAAAATTTAAAAAATTTCAAAAATTGGTTATTACTATTCATAATGACTAGTTTTAATAATATTTTAATAGCATATCATTGTTTAGTGAAACTCTGTATTGTGTACTACACACGCTATCGAGGAAGGTCGTGATTGTGTGTAATGCAAGGCAAGTCAAGGATGTGTGTTGTGTAAGCTTGTTTTGGTGTAGCGTACAACACAAGACATTAATGAAATTAAAAATAATATTTTTCATAAAATCTCGGGGTGTTACATTAGGGATACTAATACTGAAGTAACCATGTGATGATTAATCCTGATGCAATTAGTATTTCATTTTTATAAGTTTTTAGAAAACAATATTTTTTATTAATGGTTCTTATAAAACATATGAAACAATTAAATAATATATTCTCATTTTATAATAACATATATGATATCTAATAGACAATATAGTTGGAATATGGTAAGAAATTTTATTTTTTTGTGAAACATGTCTGGATTGAAAATATTGAAGACTCATAATATATATAAGATGTAGGAATCCTAATTTCACTTCAATCGTATTATTAAAGTGTGTAAGTTTATATGTGTTTAGGAATACCCCCACTTTATATTTGATTAATCTCTAAATTATTACTTAATATATATTTGACAGTCCCTCCTTAAGGATCTTATATCTTATAAAAATATATTCTTACATCCATTTTACATTCGTAAAATTTATTAAAGTAGTCTTATAAGGTAAATTAAAGTGCCTTTATCTTGTCCATAAAATTGTTTTGCACCATCCTGCTGAACTAAGTCATGAATATTCAAGGAATATATTTATTTATAAATGGTTATTTGTCTAAAACTCAATATGTAGGTACATAAAATACCTAGTACATCTAGGTACAACATGTCAAAATACCCTTATGGGTGTATCATTGATAATAATATTAATTTTATTTTGAAAATAATTATCTTTAGTTTGATGTTTATGAGTCTTATAATTTATATTAATGACTCTTTCTTGATATTAGATATATATGAGTCAAGTAACGTTGAAAAATTAGTTAAATATTAAATATATAACAACAATATTTTCCAATATGGAATGATATATTATTGTATCTAGAATTGGAAAATGAGATGAATGTTTATGTAATATTCTATAAACTAAAATAATTTAACTATAATATATATACATAGAAATACAATTTTAAGACATTCCATTTTATTACATAAGAACCACCCTCTATTAGATAATTAGAGAATTCACCTTAGTACTTTTAATATTTATAAAAATCCTTGGTTTCATTATTATTAATAAAAATATATGAATATCATTTTTTATTAAATATTGAAAAAGTGGAAATAGAAATATCACATGAAATTATGAATAACATAATGTAGAATTGTCTTCTTTATTCATGTTTAATTTATTGTAGTTGCTCTTCTAGTGTCCTTTATTACCACATGAGTAACAGACAACCTCATTTTCACTACTCAACCTATGAATGTTTTGTCTCATTTAAGGATATTATAAAGGATCTATTTACATTGAAATGGTAAATTATTTTCAACCATGTGTTTCACTTCATTCATCATTAGGGGTGTAAAAAAATTTCCCCACCAGTCTATATTTTCGAGGATAAACACATTAAAAATTTTATTGAATTGATGGTCTATGTTTTTCATTATAGAAATCTTGATCGATATACAGAATATGAGTGGTGAAGATGACAATATGAGATTAATAGATTATATATTATCTTTATAAAATCCTGAATATTTTAAATGGAAGGTGAACATCAGTATCTTGAAGGGAAGTTCAGTAGTTTAGTACCCATTTTCACGTTTATCTATAGTGTAGTTATAATATCATTTATCTATTATATATCCTTCACCATTTCATGATATAAATGACTATTTGTTATAATGTATTCATCCATGTATTAATATTTCTTATTCACATATCCAAATATAGATAAAAACATAGTGTAACAAACATTTTAATCTTTCTCCATGTATCTCTTGTAGTAATTCTTTTTACCATTACATCATCATTGAGATGGATGATTAGTAAATAGGGACTCTGACACATAATATACATTTCCATTTAGTACTACAGTGTAAAAACTAATTTACCAATCTTATAAATCTATGTTGGCATAGAAATGGACATTTTATAGAAATAATTACAGTGTTATTGTGGTTTCTCATTCTATTTTGGAATAAAGAAGATAATTTATTCCATTTAGAAAAAAGAAAGATCCATGATAAAAATAAAATAAAAACATGAGATGGGTTTAAAAATTATCCATATAAGTAAAAAAACACATCCAATGGATGATCTGGAAATAATTATATGTCATCTTGAAAGATGGAAAATTGTGGTAGAGGGACCAAAACTATCCAAATGGATATGAAAATAAAAAATGGCCTCCCATATCCACAAAAACACTATTCCCAAAGTAGTGGACCAATAAAAAAATAACATTCGAGAAATGTGCTTAATGAATATGACTATCATTACTAAGAAAACCACATGAATCTAGAGATCAAGCCTTTAACTCTTCTACCATATCAGCCTGCTCAAATTTAATTCCTTTACCATACACTAGTATCTCTATAATCATTCCATACACACTTTAAAATAACTAGATTATATCTTATCAAATAAAATATAGATTTAAGTAACTGTGGTGACATAAAAGTGTGACAAAATAAATTAGCTTTATTAATCTACAACTATGTTATTAAATCCAAATGACCCACAACATTAGATTCATAATATCCAATTTCAGGGATATTCTAGTAGAAATGACTCAGATTCCTCTTCATAAAACATAGACAAGGGACAAATAAAATTACATAGATATGGTTATATAGGAATTATTTCCAACTAAATTGACATTTATTTTATTTATATATCGATTGTAATCCACAATTGTAAAATCATGGACTTGAATTTCCATTACACATGACTCAATGTAACAATATTTCTTGAAAGGAACACTATTCATGATGTTGAAATGGTTAATCCAATGCAAAAAATTTATTATAACTCCCCAATATATGGGTGTATCCTAAAAAGGGACAAAAAATTATTCAATATATGATTCCATTTAAACTCATGTAATGGAATGTGGTTAATGGATTAATATTTTCTTTGAGAGATTTAGTTTAACTTGATGAATAAACTATTTTTATTTAATCCCTTTATATACTTGTTAATATCATGTGGATTTTATATAATTGATTAGCAATGTATTATAAAATAACATATATATAATAACATTATTTTTTCCATCTTTCTTTATTTTTAAATAATTTACTTTATTTTATCTTGTTTAATCATCAAATAATCATTAAATCACACACATATATAAATAATAATGCAATTGACAACACAAAATAAACATGATACATGATCATGATAAATTAAATTCTATCTGTATTTTTTTTGAAAATGATAGACCCACACATTACCTTTGTTGAATGACTCTTTGAAATTATACCTTCATAGAGTTGAAACATTCCACTTTTTACCATTATATCACAATGGTTGGTTTTTCTAGGTATTAATATTTATCTGTCTCCTTCCTCATAAAGATCATTCTTTTATATATTCTTACTCACTTAGAGATTAGGGAAACCTAGGGTTTAGGGTTTTATAAATATAACCTAAACACACAGAGACATAAATAATTAAGAGGAAGGGATGATACATACATTATCATATTTTATTTAATGAAAAAATTGTCATAAAGACCCTAGTGATGTGTAATTAAATTAAATAGAACCCCAAAAAATACATAGTTTTTTAAATTTCACAATCACACAAATATGAAATTATTATTTTCTAACATTCAATTCATATTTTTCTTAATTAAGAAAATTTTACAAAAT
The DNA here is from genome assembly GCA_963277665.1 of Viscum album. Classification (NCBI taxonomy): domain Eukaryota; kingdom Viridiplantae; phylum Streptophyta; class Magnoliopsida; order Santalales; family Viscaceae; genus Viscum; species Viscum album. The sequence goes on along the minus strand of OY728163.1, from coordinate 1,423,759,575 downwards.
TTATAATTTATTAATGACATTAATTACCTAATGTTCCTCTAATAATAAGTCCAAAGGTCCTTGAGATTCAAATACTCTATAATTTGTAATATATTAAATAAGTTAACTATAATTTATAATTTTTAAGTGAATGATGTGTAATAACTATAAATCAAATATATCTCCTCTTGGATAGAATAAATTTTGTCAGGAATTTTAATATACATGACATATACTAAAGGTAAAAAGGTGTGTACCTTTAATGTCACACTAAGTGTAATGTCACACACACTAAATATGAAATATATTATATATGTTCCTTGTTTTATACTATGAACATACATATAATTTATACTTAGATTACATATCACAATACTACATTATGTCTAGTTAAATGGGTTAAGATAGGTAGTATATGCAACATATATAACTCTATAACATGGAATAAATTAAAAATTAATAATACTAGCCATGTTTGTGAAGTACATAAAATGATTGAAAACTAGACATGTTAGGTATATTCAAAATTTCATGAAAATTATTTTACATAATTTAATTATTTAGAATCCATTGAAGATCACCCAATGTTAATTCATGCAAAAGACATTGTCACATAGCATGGAAGTATAGATACATTGTGTGTAATTTTCTATAGATTTTTTAATTAATTTTTTCTAAGTATTTGACTCTCACAACATGCCATCTATGACATGAATGTTCCTTATATGGGCCTACGTTACATGGTATTTGAATCAAATTAAATGGAATGAAATTAATTACAAGACACCGGCACTAAATTTCTATTGAATTATCGTGATTCCTATTTAGATAAGAACATGGTCCATAGTGTGTACAACAACCTATATTCCATTCACTTCACAATATAATGTGTCACTATAATAATCATCAATATACTATCTGTGTATTGAGAAGACATTATTCACATTTACCATAGGATTTCTATACCATATGGTATTACCTGATGCGTACATTAGTTACATGTTGTATATCCATGCTTAGCTATATTCCAACAGGTGGTCAATATACAGTGTGTAAGGATGTAGTGCACAAACCCTTGTATGGAATTTCCGGATTGATTTGGATCACCCATTGGTGGTCAAACATGGGTACTTGATATTTAATTTACCATTACACACCATGTTTTTGTGTCGATTACCCAAAATCCTTAGCATAAAAGGATAAGATCATTGAGGGTAATTCAGCTATTCAAAGCATGTTCTTGGTCATAGAAAATTGAAATATTATGTTATTTTTAGTTTCATGTGAAATATTTAAAATATTGAAATGAAGTATTGATAATAATACCAAAACACAATCACAAAATAATTAATAATTATAAATTATAACATGACTAATCTGAAACTGATTGAATGATTTAGGGTGTAGTAGAGGTGGTCAAGATTGTGCCTGACAATGTTTTTAATTAGTTTTATTGCATTTATCTAAATAAAAAGATGAACTAAACCCTATATTCTCTATAGAGAGGGTATTTTCATATATAATTCCAAATTATTTTATAATAATAATTAACTCAAATTCATAATTCTATTTTCATTGATTAGTAATTAAATATCCAATCTAATTAGTGTAAACCATACATTTTATACATAATGATTACCGCATATTATAATAATATCTATTACCTAAAATTAAAATCATTGCTAAAACCAATATTTTTTTATTTATTTGAAAACATAGATACATAAAAAACTAGTTTATAAATTATTAACATAATATCCCACTTAGGTCTTTAAATCTATCACCCTTCTTAGATATATCATACTTAAAATTTTTCTTCATGTCCTGGGTAAAATAAAACCAAAAAAGGATGATGTAAAATAATTAGTAAGGGTATATAAGGTAGATATCAATTATCATTTAAACATAACATGAAAATATTGTTCATGAAAATAGGATATTAACAATTAAAATCATACACAGTAAATTATAGAACAAAAAATTGAGTCATGGAATAAAGCTTTGATGTTCTATTGACAAAAATCATAAATATATCAAATGAAATAATCCTTAAAAATATAAAATTAGTGTAAGAACATGTCATAAATTAGTGTAATAAGAATGTAATAATCACAATCATAGAAATATTATGTCAAGGATATCGACCATGAAATTCATAACATGTTATTTTTAGGATAGAAAACTTTATAGAAAATCTAGTATTGGTATAACTTTATGTGTACCCTTTTTTAGGATTGAGATAACCTGATATGTTCCCTACTTTTGGATTGGGATAACCTTATGTGTACCCTTTGATCTCAGAGAGTATTAATCTTTACCAAAGTCATTATAATGCTATATAATTCCTAGAACATGCATCACATAATCATAATTCCAGTCATAAATATGCCACATGATCATAACATTATCCAAATAATAGAAAAAGTGGAGAATTATATTTCATCATCATTACCATAAACCATCAAAAGATAGATTCAATATGGTATAATTTGATCATATAACAAGTAAAACCTATGTAACATCAATAGATGTTATCATAGATTTAAAAATACATTAAAAGATCACTAGAATATTTCATAGGGAAAATACCATTTTCATTTGGAAATCACTCCTTTAAAATATAAAAATTTATAAAATATTAAGTAAAATATTTTCTTTGAAAAAAAAAGTGGAACATTTTGTGTTATATTAAAAATATTGTATCGTTCATAATAGTGGAAAATTCTATTCATTTCACATTGTGTAAAAAAGAATTTATTTAATATTTTCTATAAAAAGTGAAATGTATAGTGCTTATAAAGGATATGGATATTTCTTTAAAAAAAGTTAAAAAATAAATCATGGATAAAATAAACATTAAACAACCATATTATAATATAAAAATGTTTTTGAAAATATTTTTAGCCAATGTGCATATAGAAGAAAATGTATTTTTGATAGAAGAAGAAAATACTTATTTTTCATAAAAACATTCTTTTAGTTAGTTGATAAATTAATGTGAGTAAAATTAAATTAACTATATATTTTCAATAAAAAACAAAAAGGATAAAAAATTGATAAGGTGTAACACCTGATAATTTTAAAACAAGAAATTTTCATTTGATATTGTATATTACATGAGACCAAAATAATATAAAATATTGTAAAACCTCAGAATTTATGATATATTTATTTTCAAATAAATTTGAGATATTAGATATATTGTGTAACACACATCCTAGAGAATAATTTACCTACAATATAGTACACTTTTTGTAACATCCCAGACCTGAAAATCCACTCGAACGGTGCTATCTAGCATGGTGTTACTAACCTTAGGTGCACCTCCCCGAACAGAAAAGGCTTCTGACTAGCAGCAAGGGTGTAAACAGATATAGTGGGGAGGATATACCCTCTTAGAGAAAAATATGGTAGTGGTTTGAGTATAATAATATTACATGTAGTGAAAATAAATGACATAGTATACTAAATCTAGACCAGCAGGGTGGAAGCATATCCAATTGTAGATTAATAGTCGAAGAAATAAATAAACAGAAGAAATAGAAAGTAAAAATAACAGAATTCTATCAAAACACTAGTCACCACTAAATGTACCAAGAATGCATCCATATCTGGTCATACATAATGATATACAAAAAGGGAACACATGGATAACCATTGTAACTATGTACAAAATAAGTTTGCTTATATTGAAAAGGAAACTAAACTAAAGTAAAACTCCATCCATGCATAACCTCAAGGTCCATGCCAATCCCCATTCCAAATAGTATGATGACCCAGCTCCTAAGGCTAATCCTTTACCTGTACGTAAATCTATAAAGTATACACGCATCTCGAAGGACCCATGTAGGGTGTGAGATGAATATCAATATGATATCACCCAATGGTTCATACCAAGCAAAAGATTTTTTTGCAAACCTCTATATATATGTGAGGTAAACATTATGATGTAATAAATAAACACAACCTCCACTGATTCTCAACAGATACTAGGGAGTGTCACCTACTTTGTCCATCACTGGAATCTCAGATGAAAATAGAGTCCTTTGATCATGGAAAAAGATTCTACTGTATGCATAAAGATCGGGTAGAACCTCATGATCCACCTTAATCAAATAGTCCATCACCATGTGCCTATGGAAACATTGTGTCTCAAAGTATTGATGTCCTGAATGCACACCTAATCAATAGTATCCCGGTACAAGGAACCATCTCGAAAGATCAGGTCAGCCCATGGTACGACAACCAGAAAAACAATGAAGCCTATACACAAATAAATATTCAGGCCCATGGCCTCAATCATGTAGAGCCTCAATCCCCAACCTAGTAACATCATCTCTATCAACCGAAGGCTCCTCACATTCTGTGTGAATTTATTCAAAAAGCACCCCCAATCAAAAATACCAAAACCACAACTATCAGAGGACTCTACCCACACGAGTTGTCAAAACAACCTCATCATGGAGTCTACTGTGTACACACAACTTAAGAGGATCTTTTGCCATCACCAGTGAGTGGGTGTAACACCCTGAGATTTTATGAAAAATATTCTTTTTAATTTCATTAATGTCTTGTGTTGTACGCTACACCAAAAGGAGATTCCACAACACACATCCTTGACTTTCCTTGAATTACACGCAATAGTGACCTTCCTCGATAGCGTGTGTAGTACGAAATACCGAGTTTCACTAAACAATGATATGCTATTAAAATATTATTAAAACTAGCCATTATGAATAGTAATAACCACTTTTTCAAATTTTGTAAATTTTATTTTTCAAAATGGACTTCATTTTTGGATTCTGAATATCAAAATTAGCTTAGGGTGAAATTTTGGTACTTTTCGGATAACTTTCATATTCTGATGAATAGTGAAAATTACTCAATTTTAATTAAAAACAACTTGTTTAATCGAAATAATTAATAGTGATAAGTTATTAATTTGAGTGGTTTTAAATTATATTTAGAATATATTTTTACCATTTAATACAATTTTGTTCATTGGATGTAATTTCACATTTAATCCAGACATAAACAAGTGTCAATCTTTTGATAGTTATTATCTCTTAAAAATACTCTATTTGTTTTGACGACGTGAATTAATTTTTAAATTAATTAATGCAACTGATATGTTTTTAATTTGGTAAAATAGACATCATTTTTGAATTCATAATATCAAAAATAGCTTAGGCCTAATTTTTGGTATTTTTCTGGAAACTTTCATTTTTTGATGAATAGTGAAACCACTAAGTGGTAGTTAAAAAAACTGAACTTTTCATAAAACATAATTTTACCACTTCTGTGAGTGGAATTTCTAAAATCCGAGAGACACGGTTAATATCAAGGACTAAAATGTGGTTCAATGAAATGAAAATAATTTTTGGTGAATAGTAACTTTTTACTTTTTTTTACCACGGTTAAAAGTAAATAGGGTAATTAAGGGTAAAAATGATATTATTATTATCCTAACACATGTCCTAATTCTATTGGATAAGTGTAATTCGACCAAAAACAACCTTAGGAATAAAATATGACCATTTAGGCCCACTTGGATTAGATTTGGACATTTATTATTAATTTATTTAAAGAAGGGTTAAAATAGTCAAAATCAATGTTTAATAAGTAAATCATTTTTAATATGGGGTTATAAATAAGATAAATTCGACTATAAATATTCATTAGAAATATAAAGAAATTTTCTACATAATGGTATTTTATTTTTAATTTTTAGACATTAAATAATTTAATTTATTTATGACACAACGATGATGCAGTAATTATCTTATTAATGAAATATTGACATAATTGATGTTATAAATACCCAAATAAATGTAATTTGAGACTTTTTATGAATTCCACTAATTTTCCAGGTTAATATGACATGTTAGTATTGATTTAATTACTTGTTTCGAACTAATAATTCTGTTATGATTTTCACAAATATCAATTACTAAATAGTGTCAAAATTGACATAAAATAGTTTTTAAAACAAATATTATATTATTAATTGTTATTTTATTCCTAAAAATCTACAGTTTGTCCAAATGACTTATATAAGGTTATATATATTAATAATAAACAACTTGGGGTTCTTTTGTCTTGTTATAGTAAGTTTATTAACCTTATAGTGTAAGAACACAAGAAGACACGGTAAAAGTAAAATTATTTAACTTAATGTTAAATCTAAATTATAAGGTTAAAATAGGAACCTAAACTTGTCTAAATTCTATTTGATGAGAGTATTTCGACCCATCCCCACCTTATCTTAGAAATAAATCAATTTGGAGCTATTTAAAACCGAATTTGGCTTTATAATAAAATAATATTTTTAGTTTTTCCAAAGATGCCCCTCTCCTCCCTTATAAAAGGGAACCTCCTCCCTCTCTTCCTCACACCACTTTGAGCCTTCAATCTCGGCCAACCCCTGCCAATTTCTCTTATCCACTTCCCTAGAAATATCCTAGAGGTCCTGGTTTTCTTAAAAGACCAATTTTAGTTCCCTAAAAGGAGGTCTCAAAGAGGCACTTCAAAGAAGAGGTAATGTCCGTTACCGATTCTTTCAGCTTTATTTCTTCTTCCACTTATTCTTCTTAGGTTGTTTCATTATGAAGTAATAACATAAGTATCACTCATATAATAATATGTTATTATAAGTATGAAACAAACCTATTTCACCATCTATCCATCCTACGGAAAACGAAATCACCACGCATGCGTACGTACGGAATACCGTCTCCACACCGTGGTGTAATCTATTTTCCACCACCACCTTAATAAGATGGGTATAATGGTGTAAATAATAACTATATATGATTATTTTAAAGTGATATTGATTCTGAAATAGTATACATACACTTCAATACAATTCCACGATCATGGGAATGATATCATCGCTCGTGCGTACGTACGGAATACCGTCTCCACGATGTGATGCGACTCGTTATACATGATCTTCATTGAATAATGATTATATAAATGAATTGAATGAATAAAAATGATATATATTACACTAATACCATTCTATGAATGAGTTATCTATAACCTTAAAAGAAAAATAATAATTTATTCGACAAAACACGCATAAGAACAAAAAGTAATAAACACCCGAATAACAAGTAGTAATGAAATATTACTAATAAGAAGCTAATAATATGACCATATATGATATCATAAAAATAAGTATGATTCTATAATAAGTCAATAACATTATTTAAATCATTATACAGGAGGTTCGGACACTTACGAAGTAAATCGGACCTAAGGTAAGGGAAAATATCACAATCTCATTTTTATCCGAGATTATTTATACTTTGGTATTTATTGGGGTGTATTTTATCATCCGCATCCATGTTTCCTCAATATGTAATATTATTTCCATCCACCTACAATTTGTTAAATCCAATTTTCCCTTCGGTGAGTTTTTAGTAAAAGTTGTGTCGTTTTTCGTACGAGGTACTTTTTGACTTTTCCGACAAAAGTACGAGAAGAATGTTTTTTTTAACTTATACTGTATGAATGGATTTTTAAAACATTATTTCCAAGAAGGTTCCTTTACAAGTTTTCATGTTTATTTTTAATCAACTTCTTTTAGTTTAAAATTGTATGACATGTTAAGAAAGGAAAATTTTTTTGAAGTAGAAAGGATATTTTCCTCAAGAATGGAGTTCAAGTGTTTTATCAAAATTATTTTCCATCTAAGATAATAAAGGATTCTGTTTCTATCCCTATTATTACATTTATTTGATTATGTTGTGATGGAATTATTTTTATGAATTCATTTATCTTATATGAATTGTTTTATGATGTCACGATGTTTAAGAATCCCATTTTTATTACATGGGTTATGGAATGATGTATGATTTATGATTTTGTGGAACACATAAGAATGGTATCATTATGAGATGGGTGGGACCTATATCTCCCTCCAATGCATTGGGTAAATATTTTATATCTCATGAGATAGACATGGATGGAACGGCAGGTTAAACCGGTTCAGTGAAGCAGGACTGAAATAAGGAATGAACTTGATTCAGAAATGGACTTTTTACACTAAGATAGTCTTGGAAATGAGTCTTGACTAATAAGAAATGATTATATATTATTATGTGTGTATTCCACAAAGTTTCATGTTTTAAGTTATGATTATTGGGATTACATTTCACTACTATGATTTATCCCATGTTACGAAATTATGATTTCTTTTGCAGGTTAAGATTTCCAAAAGTTATGTTCTTATGTATATGATGTGATTGATATTTCTTTTGTTTACCCTTACTGAGCATTTGAGATCACCCTTTTATGTTTTCTTTTCCCCAGGATATAAATAAATGTTTTAGGTAAAAAAAAGGAAGATCTTTATGGGATATGTTGAAGATCTTTCACCACGATTAGAAGATTATATTCTAAGTTTCCAAAGACACTAAACTATTATGGTCCTTATGTGTGTGTTTTTTTATGTACTAAGTATTCCGAAAAAGTAATGTAATGTCCATGTACGTTGAGCTTCAGGTCTCTACAGTTGGTATCAGAGGAAAGGTTTAGTCAACCTTTGATAACTAGGATGCGAAAACGTTAGTGAGATCCCTAGAGATATTTCTAAGGTATGTCTAGGGATGTCCCTAAGGATAAGTATACGTATAGGATATAGTCCTAGAACTATGGTAACGATCTTAGAATTTAACCTAAGATGTTAGATATTGAAGGTACTCCCCCTTTATTGTGTTGTTTTCCCTAGCATGATTTTTGCCTCTCACACTATTCTTTTTGGGTTTTAGACGATGGCTGGAACCCGAAGGAACCGTGTTGATCAATGTAATGGACAATGCAATGATTGTCCTCCTGAACAAATAAATGTTACGGGAGATGGAGTGCAAAATCGTATTGCTATACTTACACAATAAATGAATCATTCTGGACTTCCAAATGAGAAGAGAAGGGAACAATATTCTATTGAGTCCTTCATGAGGCAACGTCCACCTTCTTTCAGTGGGTCTTCTGTTCCACTTGTTGCTGAAAAATGGATCAGTACTACTGAAAATATATTTTCAGTTCTTCAATGTTCTGAACATGATAAAGTCATCTTAGCAGTGTATCGTTTGGAAGGTGATACTGATCAATGGTGGAATCTTATCAAAAATATGAGGCCAAGAGATGAAATTGAGTCCATGGAATGGGACGAGTTCAAGAACTTATTTTTCAATAAGTACTTCCCTTGTATTCTTCGAACAAATATGGAGAAGGAGTTTCTTGAACAAAAGCAAAAGGATGATAAATCTGTTGGTATATACGAAGCAAATTTTACAAGGCTTGCAAGGTATACATCTGGATTTATCATCCAACTTGAAAGTAAAGTTGATCGATTCTTCAGTGGCTTAAAACCAAATCTTCGAAGGGCATTAGCTATAAGAGACTTCAGTAGCTATGAAGAAATTGTGTGTTGTGCTATCAAGGTAGAAATGGAAGTTGGTGTTACTTATCCATCTCATAGTTTTGAAAAGAAACGAAAGATGGAGTTCAAGGAGAAATCTCATAATAATGGTGAAAAGAATATGAATGTTTCCTTATGCTCAAAGTGTGGAAAGAAGCATGGTGGAGATTGTCTTAAAGGGACTAGAAAATGTTTTAAGTGTGGAAAAGAAGGTCATCGAGTATCTGAGTGTCGAAGTAATGGAAAAAAGTTTTCTAATGATGTGAATAAAGAAAAGACTGCAGAGAACGCACCACCAACACTTCAATGCTTCAAGTGAAAGGAAATGGGGCATTATGCTAATAAATGCCCTAATCCAAGGGTTAGTGATGATCGAGATGAGCAACCACTTAAGGAAAAGGACAAATGGAAGTCACATGCGATCACTATTGGCGATGTTGAATATGACAACGATGTGGTGGAATGATTAAGTGTTTATGTAATGGGATTCCAAAATAATGTTTTATATAGTATCGTGGAATATTAGAATATTTATGTATTGGTATATTGTAGTTTTCAATAATTTTATGGTACCGGTAACCATGGGAAGTGATTGAGATATTTTTGGTAAGCAGATGATATGCGCATAATGAAGGGATAAGAAAAAAATGAAATGTTTGACAGTATTCATGAGCTCATAACTGATATAAGGACTAAGTGATATTATGGTCTGATTATATAGAAATTTTGGGATTTTGGTATGTGGAAAGAGTTAACTTTTGACAGCATTCATGTTTTCACTAAGGTTCAATGGGTATTCATTTTTCAAGAGAATACATGATTAAGTCCTTCGAATGTTTGGAATGTGACCAACAAGACATATCTTATGATATATGGGGATCAACGATGGTATTAAATCTCTGGTAATCATTTTCACTATATTATGAGAGTGGACTGCAGTATTATGGATAAGCCTAAAGATTGGAATGGATTATTTTGGACATAAGTTATTATTGTTTAAGGATAGAAGTTTTTTCGATATTATTGATGTGATGTTATATTAATATAGTTTTAGAAAAAGGACAACCTGCAGGACGGGCGACATCCCATCGTGTCGGACAAGGCTGTGGGAATCGAACCCACAACCGAAGTGCGACTGGCCTTTATCTCCTACCACTAGCCTACAGGAAGTCCCTGGTTAGTAGAAACTAGTTTTATTTTATTACGCTGTATGATATATGAAGTATAAGTTCATTTTTGGAATCGTATACGATTAACCTCACCATAGATGGACTTATGTATATTTGATAACTTTTGCTAACCTTTTGTTTGAAACAGATGGAATGACTCATCATTCTATCACATGATCTATTAACACTTCATGAATAACAAATTCAACTTAATTTCTTTAAGATATGAAGTGGAAATTGTTCAAAGCACGAACAATGGTGATACTATACCAAAATCACGAAAGTATTTCTTCTAATTCTAATTTCATTAACTTTAGGGAAATGATCTTAAAAACCAAAAATGTTTTCATAGTGATCTTATATTTGATGAATCAGATGGTACCTTAGATCTTCACAAATTTATGGCTTTGTGATTGCTAGCTTTTCCATAGCCATGTTCTATACCACTCTCCATCAGAACATGGTGGTTAGATTTCTCTTCCATATCCATATTTTCACCTATGTGGAAACCTAGTGATTAGTTTATTTGGGTAACCGTTACGTTTCATACTTTTGTTTTTAAATATTGGTTTTTGTATTACTTTTTACGATGTGGGTTTCTATTAAAGAAACTTTCAAGTAGTAAACCATTTATAACCTCGACGAATTTCGAGGGCGAAATTCATTTTAAGGGGGGTAGAATGTAACACCCCGATATTTTATGAAAAATATACTTTTTAATTTCATTAATGTCTTGTATTGTATGCTACACCAAAAGGAGATTGCACAACACACATCCTTGACTTTCCTTGCATTACACGCAATCGCGACCTTCCTCGATAGCGTGTGTAGTACGCAATACCGAGTTTCACTAAACAATGATATGCTATTAAAATATTATTAAAACTAGCCGTTATGGATAGTAATAACCACTTTTTGAAATTTTGTAAATTTTATTTTTCAAAATGGACTTCATTTTTGGATTCGGAATATCGAAATTAGCTTAGGGTGAAATTTTGGTACTTTTCGGATAACTTTCATATTCTGATGAATAGTGAAAATTACTAAATTTTAATTAAAAACAACTTTTTTAATCGAAATAATTAATAGTGATAAGTTATTAATTTGAGTGGTTTTAAAGTATATTTAGAATATATTTTTACCATTTAATACAATGTTGGTCATTGGATGTAATTTCACATTTAAACCAGACATAAACAAGTGTCAATCTTTTGATAGTTATTATCTCTTAAAAACACGCTATTTGTTTTGACGACGAGAATTAATTTTTAAATTAATTGATGCAACTGATATGTTTTTAATTTGGTAAAATAGACATCATTTTTGAATTCATAATATCAAATATAGCTTAGGCCTAATTTTTGGTATTTTTCTGGAAACTTTCATTTTTTGATGAATAGTGAAACCACTAAGTGGTAATTAAAAAAATTGAACTTTTCATAAAACATAATTTTACCGCTTCTATGAGTGGAATTTCAAAAATCCGAGAGACATGGGTAATATCAAGGACTAAAATGTGGTTCAATGAAATAAAAATAATTTTTGGTGAATAGTAACTTTTTACTTTTTTTACCACGGTTAAAAGTAAATAGGGTAATTAAGGGTAAAACTGATATTATTATTATCCTAACACATGTCCTAATTCTATTGGATAAGTGTAATTCGACCAAAAATAACCTTAGGAATAAAATATGACCATTTAGGCCCACTTGGATTAGATTAGGACATTTATTATTAATTTATTTAAAGAAGGGTTAAAATAGTTAAAATCAATGTTTAATAAGTAAATTATTTTTAATATGGGGTTATACATAAGATAAATTCGACTATATATATTCATTAGAAATATAAATAAATTTCATACATAATGGTATTTTATTTGTAATTTTTAGACATTAAATAATTTAATTTATTTGTGACACAATGATGATGCAGTAATTATCTTATTAATGAAATATTGACATAATTGATGTTATAAATACCCAAATAAATGTAATTTGAGACTTTTTATGAATTACACTAATTTTAAAGGTTCATATGACATGTTAGTATTGATTTAATTAACTTGGTTCGAACTAATCATTCTGTTATGATTTTTACAAACATCAGTTACTAAATAGTGTCAAAATTGACATAAAATAGTTTTTAAAACAAATATTATATTATTAATTGTTATTTTATTCATAAAAATATAAGGTTCGGAAAAATGAATTAGATATGGTTATATATATTAATAATAAACAACTTGGGGTTCGTTTGTCTTGTTATAGTAAGTTTATTAACCTTATAGTGTAAGAACACAAGAAGACACGGTAAAAGTAAAATTATTTAACTTAATGTTAAATCTAAATGATAAGGTTAAAATAGGAACCTAAACTTGTCTAAATTCTATTGTATGAGAGTATTTCGATCCATCCCCACCTTATCTTCGAAATAAATCAATTTGGAGCTATTTAAAACCGAATTTGGCTTTATAATAAAATAATATTTTTTGTTTTTCCAAAGATGCCCCTCTCCTCCCTTATAAAAGGGCACCTCGTCCCTCTCTTCCTCACACCACTTTGAGCCTTCAAGCTCGGCCAAAACCTGACAATTTCTCTTATCCACTTCCCTAGCAACATCCTAGAGGTCATGGTATTCTTAACAGACCAATTTTAGTGCCCTAAAAGGAGTTCTCAAAGAGGCACTTCAAAGAAGAGGTAATGTCCGTTACCGATTCTTTCACCTTTATTTCTTATTCCACTTCTTCTTATTAAGTTGTTTCATTATGAAGTAATAACATCAGTATCACTCATATACTGATATGTTATTATAAGTATGAAACAAACCTATTTCACCATCTATCCATCCTATGGAAAACGAAATCACCACGCGTGCGTACGTACGGAATACCGTCTCCACCCCGTGGTGTAGTCTATTTTCCACCACCACCTTACTCGGATGGGTATAATGGTGTAAATAATAACTATATATTATTATTGTAAAGTGATGTTGATTCTGAAATAGTATACATACACTTCAATACAATTCCACGATCATGGGAACGATATCATCGCTCGTGCGTACGTATGGAATACCGTCTCCATGATGTGATGCGACTCGTTATACATGATCTTCATTGAATAATGATTATATAAATGAATTGAATGAATTAATATGATATTTACTACACTAATACCATTCTCGAAATAAGGTATCTATAACCTCAAAAGAAAAATAAGAATTTATTTGACAAAAAACGCATAAGAACAAAAAGTAATAAACACCCGAATAACAAGTAGTAATGAAATATTACTAATAAGAAGCTAAGAATATGACCATATATGATATCATAAAAATAAGTATGATTCTGGAATAAGTCAATAACATTATTTAAATCATTATACAGAAGTTTCGGACACTTACGAAGCAAATCGGACCTAAGGTAAGGGAAAATATCACAATCTCATTTTTATCCGAGATTGTTTATACTTTGGTATTTTCTGGGGTGTATTTTATCATCCACATCCATGTTTCCTCAATATGTAATATTATTTCCATACACCTACAATTTCTTAAATCCAATTTTCCCTTCGGTGAGTTTTTAATAAAAGATATGAAAGGAATCTTTTTTCGTATTTCGTATGAGGTACTTTTTGACTTTTCCGACAAAAGTACGAGAAGAATGTTTTTTTTAACTTATAATGTATGAATGGATTTTTAAAACATTATTTCCAAGAAGATTCCTTTACAAGTTTTCAAGTTTATTTTTAATCAACTTCTTTTAGTTTAAAATTGTATGAAATGTTAAGAAAGGAAAATGTTTTTGAAGTAGAAAGGATAATTTCCTCAAGAATGGAGTTCAAGTGTTTTATCAAAATTATTTTTCATCTAAGATAATAAAGGATTCGGTTTCTATCCCTATTATTACATTGATTTGATTATGTTGTGATGGAATTATTTTTATGAATTCATTTATCTTATATGAATTGTTTTATGATGTCATGATGTTTAAGAATCCCATTTTTATTACATGGGTTATGCAATGATGTATGATTTATGATTTTGTGGCACACATAAGAATGGTATCATTATGAGATGGGTGGGACCTATATCTCCCTCCAATGCATTGGGTAAAGATTTTATATCTCATGAGATAGACATGGCTGGAACGGCATGTTAAATCGGTTCAGTGAAGCAGGACTGAAACGAGGAATGAACTCGATTCAGAAATGGACTTTGTCTACTAAGATAGTCTTGGAAATGAGTCTTGACTAATAAGAAATGATTATCTATGATTATGTGTGTATTACACAAAGTTTCATGTTTTAAGTTATGATTATTGGGATTACATTTCACTACTATGATTTATCCCATGTTATGAAATTATGATTTCTTTTGCAGGTTAAGATTTCCAAAAGTTATGTTCTTATGTATATGATGTGATTGATATTTCTTTTGTTTACCCTTACTAAGAATTTAAGCTCACCCTTTTATGTTTTATTTTCCCCAGGATATAAAGAAAGGTTTTAGGTAAAAAAAAAAGGAAGATCTTTATGGGTGATGTTGAAGATATTTCACCACGATTAGAAGATTATATTCCGAGTTTCCAAAGACACTAAACTATTACGGTCCTTGTGTGTGTGTTTTTGTTATGTACTAAGTATTCCGAAAAATTAATGTAATGTCCATGCACGTTAAGCTTAAGGTCTCTATAGTGGGATCACCAAATAATAACTTAAGACACACCATCTCTGGAATCTTGTACTGCTGCGTCCATGTCGCTCAAATTGGATGGCCATTCCATCCAAGTATGTCAGTCCATACCCAACCTAACAGTCATAGTGCCTCAAACCGACGCACACGATGCACAATACCATGGTAAAAACAACCCATGAAAATATAGACCACGCCCATCCAGTGGTCAAAATCATTGAATCTTGATGGACATGTCATCCCAACCTCGGGTCAAGACCATCACAACCCCAAGGGTTTCATCACAAGTAATCCAAAGCATTACATAAATATAATCACATTAAAACATTTTTAAACATGAAATTAAATTTAAATATTTTTAATTTCTTTATCTATATGCTATAATATATTTTCACTAAGGTCTTGAATTCCACTAACAAGAATAATCATGCATAAAAAATTCAATCATACCAATTTAAAACAAGGAAAACCCATTATAACCATTTTTCATTTCGGGACAAAATAACCCAATGAGCAATGACTTTGTGCCCGGCCTTTATTAGAAAATTCAGGTATGGGGAATTCTCAACAACATCCCACGGGTCTAAAAATAAATTTAATATGAAACAATAGTTATAATGGGGTCTCTCTCAAAATACCCAAAGAGTATCCAAAGTTCATGCCACAAAAAATCCTGCAAAAAACAAAAAACATGTTATGCACCACCTACCTCATACACTTAAAACACTCCTCATCCAAAATTGTCCACAATTCAGCTTACGATGGATTAAATCTATAGAAAAAGCATAAACACGCATTCTTCGATAACTAGGTCCAGAGTTGAAATCACTAAGAACAAATCAAGAGGAATCAAGAGCTTACCGTTGGGATTCAAAGGGATCTAATGGAATTTAAATTAGACTTAAGATGAATAATGGGATGCCAAAATGAAGTTTGGTCGGCTGGTTCATGAGGGTTCTAACCATAATTACAAAAACAAGGCTACTTCCCATTTTAACCAAAAAGTAGAATGTACACGACATATATAATATATATACATGACATGTATATGGTTGATGCGGACAGTTTCACTGACTTAAATTCTAGGTCATTGAAATGCCTTGCTGACAAGAATGCATGGCTTGTACATGGAGTACACGGCGTTTACATGGTTGATCCTCTCTTCCTTGTCGACATCTCCACATTCCATGTATGGTCATCACACATATACACACTACAAAGAGTGTACTTAAGATTACATGGTGTGTAACCCTAAGCCACATCATGTAACATTCTGGGTAGCCAGTACATGGCATTTTTTCCCCATTTCTCTAAAAAATAACCAAAAAAATAAACCCATACCTCAAAGGAGGAACGGGGTTCTCACACTTTTATAACCATTACAATAAATTGGTGGGTATAAACAGTACTAGCTAAATTTTTTAAAATTATATGACTTTAAAATGTATAAAAAATTTCATTGATTATTTATTGATTATAAATATAATAAGAATCATTTGAATAAAAAAGAAATGTTTTCTAAAAAAATGTTGTTTTCTAAATGAAATTTTAGTCATGCTTTGTGAAATTTTTTTAAAATAAATATTTAAAAAAAATTAAAAAATTTAATTTTTAAACATTATTTTATTTTTGAAACAATAATATCAAAATTATATTTTGGTTCATTTTTTTGTTTTTATATAATGATTCTTTTTTCTTTGAATAGTGGAATTTAATGATATTTTTGAAAACTAAAAATTTGTATAAATAATTTATAAAGTTTTATAATATTATAAATTGGGTTAATTTGAAATTAAATCATATATATTATTATTTAACTAATTTATATCATGAAATCAATTTAATATTTATTTTTTATATTAAATCATGTTATACTTGTGAAAATTTTCTATTTTGAAACTGGCTTTCTCATCACATCTATATTAATAATTTTAAATTGGAGTCTACCAATTTAGTTAATTTATTTTAGAAAATTTTATTTCAAATTTATAATTATAATTATTAATATTTCATAATAATTTTAGCTTTATTCTTTGAACATTATAACTATTAGAAGAAGAAAACAAATAATTATAGTAGTGAAGGTAAAAGATGATTTACATCATGGTTAAATTAAAATGTTAAGGGATAAAATGAACTAAAAACTTTTACATAACGAATTTTCTAGAAATATTTTGACATAATAATTTACAAAGGTCACTAATGACCCATTTTTTAGCCTTGTTTCATGAAAATAATGTGGTTGTAATGGGTTCTTTTCAATAATTCCATGTGTTTACTCTCCCCCACATATAAAATTCCACCACCTCTCCTCTTATCTTAACACTTCCAAATCCATTTTATTTTTCCAATTCTAAGCCAAATAAATTCTTCAAACAACTAATAACATTATATAGGTCATTGTTTGATCATAAATATTTCATAATATGGATTTTAGTGAAAACCTAAAGATGTTTTTTGAAGAAGACATAATATTCTTAAATGTGGGATTTTATTTTCATACCTATTGTCACGATTTAAAATATTATTCAACCATGTGTATACAATAAAATAGTATCTTTCATAAAATAAGATGTTATTATAATGATTTTAGTACCTATATTTATCACCTGTACCATCAAATGTAATTGAAATCGTCAATCATGTGTACGATAGACTACAACCTCACAAACTGATGTAATTATTTTTCAACCATCACCTTGGAATAATATATATAATGATTAATTTAAGAAATTTATATTATATTTATGATATTATTTTACTTTGTAAATTATGATATCAAATATACATTCTTAATTTCAACCTTGTTTAAAATATGATAATGTCCCTCGTGAATATGGTAGACTACCACCTCACAAAGTGATGTGATTTGTTTCTTACATACAATTTACATGGAATGTAATGAAGATAAATTTAAAGAACATATGTGATATATATGAAATTATATTAAATATGTAAAACAAATACATCACCCATTTCCTTACATTTTCAGTCATTAAAGAAATGATAATGTCACTCATGAATACGTACGACCTACCATATCATGAAGTGATGTGACCCATTCCCCATGTTCTATTTAAATAATGATTATAAGGATTTATATATTGGAAAATTCATACTTATAACATTAATAATTTTCTAGAGATCTAATAAACAAGAACTATAAAAAAATAAGCATAAAAAACAAGTAAATTAATACCCAAAACAATGAAAATAAGAAAATATTGTTAAGTAATGGGTGGTGAAATGCTATAATAGGATCATATATAAATTTAAAAATATGTTTATTTTTCTTATAGAAATTAATAAAATTCTTTAAAACATTATATATGTTGTTAAATTATGTTCATCCTAAAGGAAGCATGATGAGTGGGACTTTGTCTTTATTTCTCATCATTGGGATATATTCTAAAGTTATGGATCTTTATTCTTTTATATAATATATAAAATAACCATTTTCTAGTAATATCATGAATAATTCAGGAATCGTGGTATTTTATTTTTAAATCTAAATTATTTTCTCTATGGTAATTTAAATTGAAAATTTCCTTGTAGGGAAAATTTTCATAACACAATTTATTTTCATGGGGTTATATTAATTATTCATTATAATTGGAATTATAATATTATGTGTGAAAATTATTTTGACTATATGTTTTTTGTGTTTAGAATTGTTTTATGAGGATTTATATATTATAAAAATAATATATTCATTTATTAATTCTCACTACAACGTTATAATATGTGCAAGGGTAAATTTCAGAGCCTTATTTTAATCATCATCATAAATGATAAAATCTTATTAAATAAAACATCCAAAATTATTAAATAATGGTCAATTGGGATAAAATTAATGAATCATAAGGTAATCAACCCTAAAAATATCATCACAAGTAGGGGAAAACCCATCAAATGAGAAATACATAAAAGGTGAGTCTTGTTAACCCCAAGAATCAAGTAAATCTACCACATTTTTTCCCTCACCCCAAGTGTAAAACACATGTACTTTATTTCCATAGAGGATATTTCAACTCTATATTTGATAAAAAAATGGACCATAGGATAGTAATATGACCATAACTAGAGTCATGAATAATCAATCAGTTTCTACTAACTCCATAATAATATACAACTCAATACAAACCAAGATCACTTTAAGAAGTTTAGAGGCCTCTAATAGAAGGGAATCGTTGTGGAAAAAGGAGAATAATTTAGAAAGAACCACTAAACCTTTAGGGTCTCTAACTCCCATATCCACCTTCTTGATTCCATTCATGTAAGAGCCATTTTTTCAAAACCTGAGACTTGTGTTTTGTTGGTGATCCATTTAATCAATATAACCTAAAGAGATGGATTATAGATAGAGGGAACATGCCTCTTAAGATCCTAACACATATTTGGGGAGGGATCATTATCCCATTGTTTTATGAGTATCCCAAGTTCAACTACTATGCTACAAGACCTAGATATAAATTTTAGATGAGAACTAGAAGACCCTTCATTGAATGGATTTATTTTTTCAAATGTAATAACCAAAAAACCAACAGCCAATATGATTTTCCTTACATAAAGTTTCTATTTATTAGCCCCCAATACAAGATAAAAATTAACTAGAAATTTACCAAGACATTCCATCATTAAAAAGATAACATAATAGTTCATTGAGGTTTCCTTATTCTACCTCCATCTAGTAACCTTCCAAGAAAAGGTGTGATTACAATTACTCTTTGGAGTTCTAACCTCACATACCTTTATAGGTGAGAGATATACACTTATGCATGATCCTCTCACATATAAGAATGGCACAAGACCTAATTCACTAGATCAAGATGTTTTAATTCAATGGTATTTCCTTACACTAGAGATTATTCCCCAAATCATCCCACCCTTTATCCACATGTTTGATATGATTTTAGTCTTTGAACATAAATTGATTGGATGGTGCACTAGTAAGAACTATTATATCGATCTCATTATTACTTAATATGCACCATAAGTGGTTGAGCTGATGGTGGTCCAATATGAAAGTAATAAAAAAGGGTCCATGCTTACCAGGTGGAAGGATGCAATAGATGTTCAGAACCCTAGAAATCCCAGAAGCCCCCCCCCCCCATCCAATTTCGACACCAAAATTAATTTCCCTGCATCCAATGATACATCTTGAGTGACACTAAAAAACTATAATATGTTTTCCTATCATTTTACAGAGACTCAAGATACAATACCTCAACTCATTAATATTGAGACCAAATTTATGAGTGATAAAACTATATCATCTGTATCATCCTTTCAAGGCTTCCCATACTATTTGTTATTTAATATAGTGGAGGGTCTTTTCAATGTTCGTCAAATTAATAAAACTAGCATCGGTCGGCCTCAACGGTATCCCCCATGTAGTCCAGTGAAAGAGACCATCATAATGAACATACCATAGGAAATAAACCAAGGTTTTTTATGTTACTAAAGACCGTCATGGGGACCTTAAAAACTGAAAACATGTGCATGTGTATAGAGTAAATAAGATAGTTGAGGAGAGTAATACTATCCTCTAAAGAGAGGAATACTATCTTATAAGAAGAGGAATCTATTTTTAAAATTATTGATACATGAGAAATTTTATCAAAAAATCCATTAAAATTTTGAATCCACACCCTACAAATTGAAATTAGAGAACCCTTTTCATCTAAGAGGGAAATTCCATATCATAATTCTAAGATTGTTTATATATGAATTTACATTGGAAAATATTATTTGATAAATATCCTATAATCCCCCTTCATTTTCCACTCCATTACATTTTCATGATGTTTTTAATTAATAATATTGTATTCCTCTATTTGTAATCTAATATGATTCATATAATGTTTTTAATATAATATTACTTAATTTCTCTATTTAGATGAAAATGATTTTTCTTTCAAAACCATGTTTTCTAAAAATGCATTGAAAAAAAAATTTATGTTTCTCTAAATAATTTATTAAATAATTTTTCCCCATGTTTAACTTTTTAATTTTTTTAAAGTAATATTCATGTTATTTTCCAAACATATACCATTTTTATTTTTCTAAAAATTTCCCAAGAATATTTTTTATCTAGTAGGTCATTCATATAATTTCTTCTTATCATGCCCACTCAATGTTTTTTATTTTCCATTATATGTTTAATGTGTTATTTTTGTACTGACCTTGTCCCTTGAAGCTCGAATCCGGTGTTTGATATGATTACATCAACATATGATATAGGGAATATCATCCTGGTGGACTGAAGGATTTAGTATTATTGATAGTATTGACACGGACAAGAGTCTTATATAAAATTTTAACACAGAAATCACAACATTTTTTTCACAAATATCTTTCTTCCAACAAGTGTATCCTTTTATATCTAAAATTGTAAAATTCATGTAATCCTATGGAAAGGAAAAAATTAAGGTTTATCTTAAATTATCATTAAAAGTTAGGTATAGTGGAATCTATCATGAATCAACAATGAATAATCAATATGGAAAGGTAAATAATTGATCACACATTCCATTAAATCAATAACTAGTGCATTATATGAAAAAAATGATGATCAAATAATTAAATATAAATTATACCATGATTTTGACTATGGATGCTCTAGATAATAATTGAATGCATAATACTGGATATATAAACTATCAATATCTATACCCAATACAGTTACTATCAAGATCAACCCTCTATGTAGTTTATGTCAATATATAGAAACCTATATGATTTGTGGAATGACCTTTCACAATACACTTACTACCAATATATATCCTCTTGAAAGTATAAAACTATTTTTTTATAAATGTAAAGGGTTTTAGAAAAATAATTTTATCACATGAGACTATCAATGCATCAAGGGGATTTCATTAACCTATCTCAAACCCATGTACAAAATATCCAAAACATTCCCCATATACCCAAGAATTAGTTTAATTCATAAACAATGTGTGTTATCAAATATCTGTTTTGAGTAAAGGATATGAATTTAACAATATTTCCTAAGTTAATTAGGAAACCTTCATTGAATATAGAATATGTTAAAATATAATATGGTGTGGTAAATAAACATATATATTTTTAATAATATAGTTATTGAGGGTAAAATTAATGTCTAATTATCATTGGTAAGTGAACATCTCAAGGTAATGTTAACTACAAAAATGAATCAAGGATATGGATATTAGTACATTACTTGTTCAAAATAATCATAAACCATCCAGAATAAGATCATGGATTTTATCAATAAAATATATACCCATTTTGGTAAGAATAATGTTTTGTTATCATAAATGAATAAAAATATCTTCAAAATCATCTCTAAGGAAAATATATTTTCCAATTTTAAATTTTTTATTCCTTATTAATTGAAAAAAAAATTGGAAACATTTTCTTTAAAAAAACCTATTATACTTTCAATGTAAGATTCAATTATATTACCGTCATGTCCAAAATTAAATCAACACATACTATAAAGAACACTCAATTTTCATAGTTAAAAGGTTTGAAAAGTTCCTAGTTCCAAAATCGACAAGAATATTCCTTTGAAATTTTCTGAAAAAGAAAAAATGGATAAAATTTATTTATGTTTTTTTAAGGTTAAAACAATATTAATTTTTTTCAAATCATTTTTTTAGAAGAAACAATAAATTTGACCGATGAATAAAATTATGATTGATTTTCTTAAAAAAAATTCTAAATCGTTTTAAGTACCAATGTGTGTGAAAATGGTAATATTACTTTAAAATATCATTAATGACCATATAATAATAAAATTAATTTTTTTATTAATGAATGATAAATAATTATCTCCAATTTAAATTCAACTATATAAAACCTCAATTATAATGAGATTGGGATGTAAAAAATTACACAGGTGATAACATTGAAGTGAGAATCAAACAATAAATCAATTTTCATTTTAAAAAGTAAATCCACATAAAACAAGTGGATATAAAACATATGATAATAAGATGTTATTCTACATATAATCTTTTAATATCAATGTCAACAAAGAAGTAATATAACCCAATGAAATGAAATTGAGTTATCAAATTCATTACCACATGGTTGCATTAAATTAAAATCCTATAATATGAATTATATAAAATTTAAACATAAAATACCATCAGTAATGAATTAATCATGATATTTCATTTAAAATTTTATTTATATACACCATAAATAAGAAACTAGGTGCCCAACATTACAATATTCTCCAATGAAATGAAATTATGACGAAACCCCTTACCTTATGGTTCCATTTAGTTTTACACAAATTAACATCTATTATATATTGGATTTAAACACTTTATATAATTGTAAAAACACCATAATAATATTTATAATATCATATAATATCCATTTATAATATCTTATCACCCATTCGTCAATAATATTTCAATATTTTCATTGTTTTGGGCATTAATGGCCTTGTTTCCAATGCGTGTTTTGTCATGAATGATCTTGATCTTTCACATATTATATAGTTATAAAATATCCAAAATGATAATAATTACATAATTATCATATATTTACATAAATTTTACTTTTAAAACAAATCATTAAATATGTTTATGAAAAATGATGTATGTTATGATCATGGAGATGGTAGGACATACGTACACATGAGTAATATTCCCATTTTTTAATAATAATTAGAGAAATATGATAAGAAATATATTTTCATTCCATAATTAACTAAATTATATATATATATATATATACTTAAATTTACTTGTATATATCATTAGTGTGGTGTGGTGATGAAAATAAAGTCACATTGTTTCGTGAAGGTAGTAGTCCACACGAACATGAATGATGTTATCATCCTTCATTTAGTGTAAAAGTAAAGAAAATGTTATATATATTATCCTTACAGAATCATAAGTATGTACTAAATATTATAATTATTTCATGTATATAAAATGAAATAATTACCCCTTTTTTTATCAGGTTCCAGGTAAATTGTTAGTGAAAGATGAATCGCATCGCTTCACAATGTTGTAGTCCAACGTACACATGAATGATGTTATCGTGTCTCCTACAAAACAGAACAAAAATATGTAATATAAAATATGATGTATAAAAATTTATAATTAATTTATAAATATCATATTTTGAGTTTAGATCAATCTTAATAACCAACATTCAGAGGTGGTAATAGAAGAACAAATCACATCACTTCATAAGGTGGTAGTCCTCTGTACACACAAACAGTGATTTTGTAACCCCTTAGATGGATGTGTGTGTGGTTTCAGGTCATAAAATTATCATATAGTAATTTAATTATGTTTAAGATACTATAATTTCTTATAGTTCGGAAGTAATAAAATCTAGTGGAGAAGTGAAAAAAATAAAGACATCTGTTGAAGAATATCACATCCTCTTAGGGATTCCTCCTTTGGTTTTCAATAAATTCTTCCTAGATTTAATTATTTACCATTATAATGATTATTTTATGTGGTGAGGGAATTTGGAAATTTATTTAGGTATTTATTTATAGAAACAAAATTTTTTAATGTGTGAATAATGGAGGATAGAGGGTGTCCTTTTATAAATGAGGTGAGTTGCACTCATGTAATTTTTTGAAAGAGTAAATTTTACCAATGTTTGTTTAATGTCATGTGGATATGATAATGAAATAAATTACATTATATAATGTCTATGGTCTATATATTCCTATATAATGGGTTTTGGATAATTATTTAAGTCATTTATCCATTTAATGTTAAACTTGATTCCATTTCTAAACTTATTTTTCTCAAAATTCTGTAATTAATTTAAACTATTTTTAGTAATTTCTTTGGTAAAAAATTATTTTGACCTTTTTTACTTAAATTTTTTTTATTCCATATATTGAATCCATTTTTTCAAATTGAATTCAATGAAGTGGAAAAAAATAATTTAAAATTAACCCAGTAGACGGGATGAGAAAGCATGTTTTTAAAGTGAAACTTTTCAAAAGATTACGATGTTTTTATATCCAATTTAAATATTATATTAAATAAAATTTCAAAAATTGTATTAATATATTAATTATTTATCTAATTTTACATTAAAATAAATTTAAATTATAATAAATCAATTAAATAACATATTTGAAAAATTAGTTCACAATTAAAATTCAGTATTTTCACTATTCATCAAAAAATGAAATGTTTAGAAAAAAACAACAAATTTAGACTAAGATAATTTTCAAATTACTATATCAAATAATTAATAATATTTCATCAAATAAAATTTATACTTTGTTAAAATTTAGTTTTAAAATATGTGCACCATTAGATGGTGGAAAAATTGTCTTTATAAAAATACATCTTATTTGGCATAAAATATTATTCATTCATATATTATGCCTATTAAATCTATTGAAAAATGTCAATTTTTGTATTTAATATATAATATATAATGTTTATTATTATTATTATATGATATTAATTATCTTAATTTTTTAACATTAAATGGATTTGGGTGCACAAAAATATTTTTTTATAAAAAATGTCTTTTTATATTTATTTATTTTTATTTTCATTTCTAATTAATTGGTATCCAGTGAATTAATTTTATATTTTTATAAAAAATATATTTTCATAAGATATTTATTCCAATTCATAACTACCAATTTAATATCATGGCAATAAATTTTATATTAAATAATATTATTAATTGTATAATACTGTTTGATAAAACTCGGTCTTACGTGTAATGCAATTTATAAAAGAAGGTTGTTGTTGCATGTAATGCCTACTAGAAATAGGTTTCTATTCATCTAAATCAATATATTAAATTTTTTTAATATATAAAATTACATATATCATAAATTCTCAGGATGTTATATTCCTTTTTACACTTGGTGTTTCATTTCATACACACTATCAAATATTATATTCCTATTTTAAAATTTTTGGGTGTCGCATTCTACCCACCATAAAAATATTTTTACTCATAATTTATAATTGAACTTGATAATATAGGGTTTCATATTTTGAAATACCATTATTGAAAAACTGTAATCGTAAAATTGGTTAATGAAATATCCAAATAATAATAGTGAAATGGATTTTTGAAGGTCATATGGAAAAACACATAACCATAAATATGAGTAGGATAACATTGGTGGAATGTTAAGATATGTATTTGGAGGAAAAGAGTAAATGATTATAGAATGTAATTTATTTAATTGATCAAAACCTTGAGAATGCTCAATGAAATATCAAGGGACTCATATCCACAAAAATATGATGATTTAAAAGACTTTCATTTCAACATAAATGAATTTATTATGATATTTTTTAAATAACATATTCATAATTTTGAGTAATTGTTTTAATAGTAAGGAATATCGGAAAATATAACTACATGATACATTACAATTTTAGAAGAAATATTTAATCATTTGGTTGTACATCGATAAAAAATCATAATCATGATGGTGTTAATAAATCATAAGATAATGAATACACCAGTGATTATTGAAATATTAAAAAATCCATATATGTTTTATGATTATTTTAATCCAAATTCATGTTCATAAAAACTTCTACAATAAAATTATAGAATCCCAATAACTACTTTAACTATTTTATTTCATCATATAAACTTACTTCATATAGGGTTCAATGTAGTTCATACATTATAATTATCTTTTAAAATATTTAATTATGGATTGTATTGAAAATGTATATTATCCATGAAATTTCACATGGGAATATCAAACGAAGTACACAGTAAAGATCATTTTCATGTATCAGGTAACACTTGAGTCAAAGTTCAATGAACCATTTTCAAAGTTATTACCCCTTGGCACATCTCTCGTAGAACCAAATAAACTCACAGAAACTAGACATGGATTTATTGAAAGGAAATAACACATAATCTCTAACCTACCAAATTTTTAGGATGTTATTCTATACATGTCTTCAATTTATGACTTATAATTAAGTTCCTTAATCTATGATTTCCAAAATCAAGTACCCAAGGTTTCTACTAAACATACTCAGACACCAAATATAGCAAACCCAATCCCAGAAACCTATAGCTAGTGCCTGTGATCATTACATTGGAATAAGATACATAGAATTTCGTCCCAAAGGACAAAAGATTTTAGTAGTCTTAGTATACTAGATAAATTCAAGAGCCTTAAAAACATTTTAATACACAAATTAAATAATGTTTTGTGAATAACATTATTTTATCTACAATATATTTATATATATGACATAGTAAACTTCATTTATTCATGGGGAAATGAATCAAAATATGGGTGATATAAAATTATATTTAAGGGATAAATACAAGAGAAGTTATCATGAATGAATAATTAATAATCAATATGGAAAGGTAAATAATAGAGAAATAATTCCATTTAATCCCCAACTAGAAAATAATATGGTAGGAATAAAATATCTTCAAAAAATCACATATATATAATCACATGATCATGAAAATGGATATTATAACTAATAAAATGATCATGTCATATATTGATAATAATGGAATACATAATGTCAAAAGTATGAACTAACGATATCTTTCCTCGGTAATATTAATTTATAGATCTATCTTCAATAAAATTTATATATCTATATGGAAACCCATCTAATTTGTGAGAATACCTTACACCAAGAAATTATTGTCTAGATCTATCCTCTAGAAATTTAAAAACAACTTGGTTACTAACATGAAGGGATTAAATCCATTTGATTTTTTCTCATGAGACTACTGATGCATTGCTTTTATTTTATTAACCAGTCCCCAACCCATGTACTGCTTTTCCAAAACACTATTTATATATTGAATAATTGATTTAACTCAAAAAATATGTGCCTTATCAAATATCATTATCGAGTAAAGGATACGGATTTTCCAATATTTCCATATTTAATCAAAGAACATTATAATTAAAAACCCTAAATAATAATTCTAAATGGATTACAAAATAATCATAACCATGAATAATAATATGGATATACATAGGAAACCTAATATTAAATGAACATATGTAAGTGAATATTTCAATGGATGGTTATTGCCTAAAAATGAATCAATGAAGTGAATGTCTATACTTTCTTTTATTAAAATAGTCAAAACCCATCTAGAATATGATTATGTATTGTATCAATATAATATATTTTCATTTTAGTAAGAATAAGGTTTTCTTTATTAATGATGAATTCAAATATATTCAAAAACATTCTTCAGGAAAATATCAATTTCTTTTCAAAAAAAATATTGATAATCCTTTTCCATTGGATGTTATTTTTTCAAAAAAATTATTATAAAAGTCCACTTAAAAATGTAATGCAATAAAAATGAAATTTTAGTCATTCTAGTGAGTAATTCAATCCATTCCAAAAATAAAATTTTATTTTCATGAAAAAAAGGACAAAACAAGTTCTTTATTCAAAAAGTGAAAAAAAAATATTTAATTTTTAAAACAAAATAAAAGAAAAAATGGGTAAAAAATCCTTTATTAAATAATTTTGAAAATAATAAATATTTTTTTGAATTTTTATAGAAATCCTGGTTTTTTAAGAAAAAATGTTTAAAACCGAATAGAAAAATAAAGTAAGGTTTTATTTAAAAAAATCAAAAACATTTTAACTACCAAAGAGTAGAAATTGGAACTATTACATTAAAATATCTAGAATGACCAGTGGATAGAAAAATTAAAGGATTTATTAATAAATAATAAAATAATTTTATTTAATGGAAATTCAAGTATAAACAACACTGATTAAAATGACATAGTGAAGCAATACCTTACAAATGTAATAACATTTAAGTGAGAATAATTCAATGAATAAATTCTATGTTTCAAATATAAAATCCAAAAAACAAGTCAAAATAAAAGATAATATGATTAAAATTAATTATGTATTTATTCTTATAATATCAATTGTATAAAATAAGTAATATAACTCAATAGAACGAAATTGAGTTATGTTACTATTTACTGGATGTAATTTTTAATTTAAATCCCTTTAGATGAAGTAAATAAAATTAACACTTAAAACCATGTGGAATTAATTATTAATGATTTTAAATGTCAAAGGGTTATTATATTCACTATATAAAATAAACTAGGTGAATAACATTACAATATGAAATAATGAAATGAAATTGAGGTGCAACCCCTTACCTTATGCATCCTTTTGTTCATAAAAGCATTAATTTAATTTATTGTTTCATTACACATGTTACTAATTTATAAAAATTACAATATCGTATTTATAATCTCAAATAATATCCTTTTTTAATATCTTATCACACAATCATTAATAATCATTCAATTTTTTCCATTGTTTCATATATTAATTGTTGTGTTTTCTCATGCATGTTTTTTCATGAATGATCTGACACATTCATATATTTTATAGTTCTAAAAACTCCATAATAATAATCATAACATAATAATATTATTTTTACATCATTTGTAGTTTTAAAACCAAACATGAGTGATATTTATGAAAAATGAAGTATGTTACGATTATGGTGACGGTAGTCCATAAATACACATGAGCAACATTTTAATTATTCAATTATCATTATAGAAAGAAGATATATAATTAAATAGAAATACAATATGATATTGATACCATATATATCATATCATTACATTAAATATACATATATATATCATCTCTTTGGTGTTGTGATAAAAATATAATCAAATTTTTTCGTAAAGGTGGTAGTCTATACACACACAAACGACTTTACCATGATTCATTTAGAGTAAAAGTAAAAAAAAGAAATATAAATATATTATATTATATTTCCAAGATAAAAAATTATGACATGAGTATTATTATAATTTCATTTAATCATGTATAATAATAAGATTTTTTAATTTGATGGATATGCAAATGGAGAATGAGGATAATCCTAAATCTGAAGATCTTGATGGATGTGAGAAGTATAATGAGGTGGAAACTTCAAGGTGTACATTTATAAAGGATAATATTAATAAAAAAATTATATCATGCATCAGGTATGTAAAATATTTAATGTTATTCCCTAGACAATGTTGTGTGTTTGAAGAAAAAAAATTCAGAAGTGGTTAAATTTGCTACCAACCCTTCCCATATCTTGATCTTATTCCTCTTGGGAGGATTATAAAAAAAGGAAGGATATCACATATTTCCAAAAATTAGGAGGTTGTAGAGTAATGGGGGAATCTTTTTCAATAATACATTATTGAGAGAGTATTTTTCTAGAAGGGATAGAGGATGTGAAAATTTAATGACCTCATGAGACGAATGGCTGATATTTGGAGATTCAATGATCAGAATATAGAAGTTGTGAGGCGGGGTATTACCATTCCATTCTTTCCTCTTATTAATACATGCAAAGGGATAGAGAATTATGTTTATATCCTTGAGGCATATCCTCATTATAATTAAATATTGGGATAGGATATTTGACCCTGGTATAGTAAGAAATACTCACACATGTTTGGATTCACATATGTAAATTGAATTGGTTATACCGTCATACATGCATTCTTTGGGACATATCATAGGTTGTGGGAAACCCGATTAGGATGGGCTGAAAAATGTAAAATCTAATATTTGGTAACTATGCTCATATCCTTGTATAAGATCTAATGTCTAGAAACCTTGTGGAGGTAGTAGTGAAACCCACAATGGATAAATGCATTAATATACAGATCTAGTATGAAAAGAATACAATTTTTATATTTGTTTCATGTTCTATGGACATATATTATCTAAATGTTACATGGAAAAAGAGTGTAACTTCCCCAACATGAATGGTCATGATGACACCAATCATAGAAGGAATAAAATAATGGGAAATATCCTACCCCGGTTTAAAAATGAAAACATCACCTCTAGTCCATCCAAGGTAGATAATATTGGAAATGGAATTCTAGAGATCCACTATATGGAAGGAATTTGGGAGGATCCTTTTAATATATCTTCCTCTCATGATGACCCTCACATTGAGGCTAGTAATTATGGGTAGTATGTGCAAGATTGATAGCCTATCCACAATATGGGATATGCCTCTCTGGAAAACACCCATGGTTAACCCAGAACTTCACAACCCACCTATGATGAGATGCACCATAGGGAGGATGTGTCTCCTATGAAACATCATGAGAGGAAAGTGGAGGAGAATCCCAAGGATAATGTTTATATGGACTCATTCATCTCATAGAACAAAAAATATGAGGAATGAAAAGTTGAAAAAGTTAGTATCCCAAAGAGGATCACTCATTCCCAATTACATCCTACTATAGGCATATATATTGATGGAATATTTAGGGCCATAAGAGTATAGGGACCTCTAGAGAAGATTTTTATTAATTCATGCACACATGAGCACGCATTAAATATCTGGGAATTCTCATTACCTAGAGTTGGGCAGTAGGGGAACACTTGTTGACCTCATTATGACACATATTGTATAACTAAGGTTAGAAATGAGGGAAATTTTGGATCAAATACCAAATGTAACATAGTTGAAAGGAATCCACATCAGATAGAAACTAGATGTATAAGAACTCCAAACGATGGTGGTGATAAACAAGAATTCCTAATACAGTCAACTCTCATGTATAAGCAGACTGGAGATCAATACACTTATCATGATTATATTAATACTATTTTGGATTCCTTTATAGAGGACCAACCCTCTATGTCTTCTATGGGAGAGGTTTCCAAAAATTGTAAAATTGGGCATATGCCCTCCAAAAAAAATTACACTCCATTGAGATGATGTTTTTGGGATAATGATCAGAGGATAAACAACCCCCTGTATATATTGAAATTGTTGAGGAAATGAATAACTAGATTAACATAGGGTAAACTATAAATTTGGAAGGATTGATGACAGAATAAGACACAATGGATATAAATAGTAATGGTGAAAATAATAAATGGAAAGTCAATACTAATATGGAAAAGTATTGAGGACCAGGGACAAGGGTAAATGCCCTAAAAATGAATCTATTTTACTAGAATTTCCAAGGGCTAGGGAACCCCCAAACAACCAAATCCATTATAAACATTATTATATACAACAAAAAAATATAATTCATATATCCAAATTGAAAAATTCTATTTGAGAATTTTGTGAAATTCATATTGGATTATATGGGATACAAATTTGTTACTCATAATATTTACAATAAAAACATAGATCATATTTGGTTTCTTAGGAATGAAAGATTTAAAAATTAAAAATGTACTCATAAATGTCAGATAATAACTATCACTCTCAACATATCATGCCACACTATAATGATCTATTTTTTATGCATATTCATCATATATCAAGAGAGGATATGTATGGAGGGATCTTAAGGAAATTTTTGGGAACATTGTTCACAATGGGGTGATTATGGGTGGTTTTAATACTGTCCTGAAAATTGATGAAAATATTGGATCCATCCTCAATAGGGAATTTACCATTGAATTTTCATCTTGTATTGATATGTGCATCCTTTTGGAGGTTCCAATTCATGGATCAAATTTAACATATACTAGGAACACTTTGAATTGATGGAAATCTTTTAAACTTGATAGATGCTTTGTGAAAATGGATGATATATGTGTTTCTAATGTGTTTTCAAGTTACATCCTACCTAAGCATCTTTCATGCCACAATCCTATAATTGTGAAGGTCCCTAGAAATCAATGGTGTTCCCCTGTACTTTTTCATTTCAATAATGTATGTATTTTCACTTATGAATTTAGGGAAATTATTATGTAAGAATGGAAGCATGTGCTAATGTGAAGCCCAATTTTGATTCTTTCCGAGAAAATAAAGAATAAAAATAACTCATAATGGAATAAAGAAAAAATATTATTCTTGCAGATTGATCTTGGAACTATGGAGGCTTAACTAAAGCTTTCAAGTACTCAATCAAGAAATTAGAACCGAAATTCCCCCTTTAGGAAGGAGATGCAAGTTCACTCAACACTTGATGATTTTATAACCATCAAAGTTAGGATAAAGATGAATCAATTGAATGTGAAATGGTTGAAAGAGGGGGACAATAACTCAAGATGTTTTCACATATTGTAAAAAGACATGATATCTAATATAGGTAACAATTTCATTGTCATTAATGGATTGTTATACACCTATGTGAACAAAGTTTCAAAGCAAGTGGAAGAATAATTTAGTGGGACATATACAAATGATGAGATCGAAAACACATCAAATATTATTGTAACAAAAATCACATCATTGAATATAAATATATCCAAATCATTTTCATGCCACCAGAAAAAGAATAAGTCAAGAAATATATTTTTTCTTTCAACATGGATAGTGTTTCGGGACTATATGGTTTTATAAAAAAATACATGTTCTATTGTGATGTTGAACATGACTACTTGTTTATTAAATTAAGGGAATTTTTAATTTCTATATATTTTATGTATGGAATCATTTCAAACATCATTTTCTTTATTTGTAATAAGAAGAATGCGGTTGACCTCAAGTAAATTAGACAAGTTTATCTTGGGAGTGTTATCCCAAAATTCGTAAGAAAAATCCGAATGTTTCAGAAGGTGAGAATTACTAAAGCATACATTAACTCAAATTATCATGTATTTTTTCATGTATTATGCTTCCAAAATTTCTTATTCAAATCATTATAATGTACTAACATATTAAATATAATAATGAAAAAATGAAACTTTTCACATAAGATTGATATATCCAAATTATTTGATACCATTAAATGCAGTTTACCATTTAATATCCAAATGAGATATATATTCTCAAGCACTTTTAATAGATTTATAAGCTTCAGTATATCATATTTAAAGATATCCATTTTATTCAATGGGCCATATAGGTTTTTTTAGTGCACCAAGACTGTAAGGGATGGAGACCTACGGTTAGGGAATTTCTTTTCTCTTGCAGATGATTACATAAGAGGATGTATCAATTATCGCTCTCTAGTTGTTCTATACAAGAAAATAAATATACGTAGAGGTTAACCCATTCCTTAAAATATATTATATGTAGTTGAAATCCTATTTTTGGGTAGGATTCAAGGAAAAACATAGTTTCTATTCAATCTCTCTTCACACTTTCTGTGGAATTGCTTTGTCTTGCCATCAGTTGGGGTAACTCTTTTGTTGTGTTTGGTGATGGGATATCATTGGGTCCAAAGAAAAAGATCGTAATAAAACATATACTGATAAGGGGATACCTACCATTCAACTATCTTGTTGATTAATTTTTAGGGGGAAATTGAAGAGTCAATTCCTTAGATGAATGATCTCTGGAATCATCAATTAACTTGTTATACAGAAAGGAAAATATATTTCTCAAGATGGGAGGGTGTTCCTTGTTTACTCAGTCATTAATTATTATTTTTTACACCTTTTCTATTTATATATGGAAAATAAGTATTATCAAGGAGCATCAGGGTATGATCCAGAACATTATATGGACTGGTTCCATTCATGAATGAAAATTGATAATTGTCTCATGGAAAGAATGCGTCAAACCCATTAAATTTGGGGACTCAAAAATAAGGGCATCATATTTTTTAATAATGGTTTCATAGGAAAATTATCATGGAACTATATATATACTGAGTATCCATCCTCTAATTTATTATCAAAGAGGATCTAAGGATATATTTTAGATGGCTACTCCCACAATCATTGGTCATATGTCTGGCCAATGATCAAGGAATCCCTTAATGATATCATTTGGAATACCAAATGGATGGTTATAAAGCAATCTAATCATAATTGTTGGGAAAAAAATTTCTAGACAGGCCACTTAATGATATAATGAATATGAAAATTGATAGACTATTGATACAATATGATATAATTAACCTTGTTACCTTCTAGGCTATGATGGATATTCAAATCCATGTATTCATGGACCATGATACACATATCTGAAAGTTGAATAGAAATGGGCAGTTTAATATTAAGGAGTGCTAAAAGGTATAAAGTGATTTCTCTAGCATGAAATAATCATGGATCTTTAAATTCAAGGTACATTTCATTAATCTATATAGATAAAATTTTTTATTTATAATATAGAAAAAAATGGTTTCCAAAACACATCCAAATGGGAAAATATGCATAGTGTATTTTTTATACCTTATACATATGTTTAAGGGATGAAGAAAATGTAAAAATCCTATTATCTAGTTTTGAGTATGATAGGGAGATCTTGGAGTATGGAGGCTAGCTATTTATCCTTGAACTGAGTGTGTGTAGGCAACCGAAAGAATACATGGCCTCTAACACCAACACTAGAAAAAGGGTTCAGTTTCAACACATTCATCTTATAACCATATCCTATATCAGTTATTCATTAATAAGTATTATGAATGGAATATTTTTCTCTAATCAAGTTTCTTATTTTCATACTATATTAGTATCCATGTAGTATGAGGTACATGCAACAAAAATGGTTCGTATAGGTGAAATGCATAACAACATGAGTGATTTGAAAACCTTAAGGATGCTAGGTGTATAATGAATAGCTAGGAAACCCCTTTTTCTAAAATATTTCATATGGATTACTCCAATAGATTCATGGAAAAGGTTAATGATTATGGTGTGACATTTGGAATGTTAGGGCCCTTGGTTTGTGTAGGTATTTTCCAAACCCACCATGGATTTTTCAAAGGTTGCTTCCATCACTATATTTTAATTGTAATTGATTATGATACTGAGTTATTTGGGATGATATATTCTATTAAACATGTCGTTTAATTAATGTGGACTGCCTTTTGGATTCAATTTGACTCTGAAACTACTTTCACAGCCCTAATAAGAGAACTAGGAATGTTCCATGGAATCTTCTACATCATTGGATTGAGTGTATCAAACCGGGCACTCAACATCAGTTTCTTACATCATATTCATATTTAGATGCCCACATGGATGAGAATGAATCATATAAGAGGGAGAAGTTTGACATAATTATGATGTGGGACATCAAGGCTCTTAATTATTGTGCATCATTGGTGGATGATGAGATGTGGGGGGTGGCTCACTCCCTTGTTTTTAAACTCCCTTATAATGCCTAACCTTTTTTGTCTACATTTTCATTAATAAATTTATGGTAACATATTTTCCCAGATCCTAGATCTTCCAAGTAATAATTATCATTTCCCTTATCAACTTTTATGTAATTCATTACATAAAGACGAATCACATTGCTTCACATGTCAGTAGTCCTCCATACACATGAGTGATGATATCATGTCTCCTAAGAAAATGGAAGTAAAAAAATTAATATATTAAATATTGAATAAATATATATATTTATGTTATAAAATTATATATATAGTTTATATCCATTATAATAACCAACCTTTAGAGGTTGTAATAGATGAAAAAATGACATTAGTTCGCGAGTTGATAGTCTACCATACACAGGAAAGATAATTTATTAACCCACTTAATGGAAGTGTGTGAGGATGTGTATTTTAACCACAGAAAAACAACATCTCAGTATATAAAATCTATGTTGTTTGTAATCATTCAAAAAAAATGAATTATTTGTAGAAGTAAATAAAATAAAAATGTGTGTTGAAGAATATTTCCACTCCTTTGGTTCTCCTCTATAGGTTTGTAATAAAGCCTTCATAAAATGGATTTTTGCCAAATATTAAAATTTTATGATGAGGAGAGAGAAATTTGCGATTCATTTGGGTTGATTTTGGGTGAACCAATTTGGTTTGAAGGTGTGAATTATGTAGGAGAGGGGTTGACCTTTTATAAGTTAGGTGAGTGGCAATCTTATTGTTTTTTGAACGATTGAATTCAACCCAAATTATATTTCCTATCATGTGGACCCAATAAGGAAATAATTTAGACAATATAAGGTGTAATGTCTAAATATAGCTAGAAAAATTGTTTTTTGACAACATTATAGGCCGTTTTTCCTTTATGATTAATGTTTAGTCCCTTCATAAACTTGTTTTTCTCTTAATCACTATAATTAATCATAACTATTTTCAATAATAACATTTGTAAAAAATTAGGTTAACCTTATAAGAAATTATAAATTATTCTTATTCCAAATATGGAATATATTTTTATAAATTAAATTCTTATAAGGGGAATATTAAATTTAAAACTAACCTCACAAATGAGACTAGAAAGCTAGTTTTTAAGGTTAAAATATTTAATTTTTTATTATTATTTTATATCCAATATCATTATTAAATTTATTAAAATTTACTAAATTTGAATAATATAATTATAATTTATGTAATTTCACTTTAAAAAAATAAAATATAATTTAACAATATTAATTATGTAGACAAAAATGGTGTTTTAAATAAATATTATGTATTTTTTACTTTTCAAAAAATGAAACTTTTCAAAAAAAATACAAAAAAATCACACCTTGATAATATTGAAAATACTATTTAAAAGATGATGTTAATTTTTTCATGTTAAATTTATAAAATTATAAATTTTTTAAAACTAATATCACATTTAAAAGGTGCTTTAAGAAATATTTATTTTATGCATAATATTTTATTTCTTCAAATCTTATGCCTATTAAATAAATTAGATGAATTTAAAAACAATTAATTGAATATATAATATAACAATTTATGTAATATCATTCACTAATACTAACTAATTGAATATTTTCGGACAAAAATATTTTTAGTACATAAATATGGATTTTTATAAAAACAATTATTATATTCAATTGGTTATTTATATTAATTTATAATTAATTGGTAACCACTTAATTAATTTTTTATTTTTTTTAAACCATATATATTTTCATAATTTAGTTAATTATATTAATATAATCCAATTTAGAATCATGGAGATAACTTTTATATTACATAATAATATTAATAGTGTAATACTATTTGGTAACACTCAGTCTTACATATAATCAAAGTTATCGAAGACATATGTTTTTTCTTATAATGAAAGATAAACTAAGTGTTTAGTGAATTTAAATCTATATCATACATTTAATTTATTTAATATAATAAATATATCATAATGAAATATGAATTTATATTACATTCTATAATTGGTGTTTCAGGTTATACAAGCTATCAAGCATGGTATTTATATTTAAAAAAATGTCGGTGTTACAATGTCAAAATAAAAGAATATCCAAAATATTTTGAGAACATCCACTTACAAAAAAGTATTTTCATAGTGAAAATTTTATTTTCCTCAAGAATGTTCTTAATTAAATTTTATTCTTATTTATATTCACTAATAAAGTCATCGTTTTTTATAATTATAACACACTAGGTATATATTGTATTGATAATGTCTTTATCATTTATATAGATGGTTTATGATATTTTTTGTGGGGGAAATTATTTATATTCTATTTCAGGAACATTTTTTGAAATCATTAACTTTCCCTAGAAATATTTCCCTTTTTTGACCATTGGAAATTAAATTTTCCATAAATATCTATAAATTTATCATGGAAATATTTATTAATTAAATCATATATCATTTTCACATATGGAATTTTAGTTGGATGTTTATTTGACTAATTGGTGAAATTATTTTTAATTGGTAGTTTTTACAAGATGCAGAAATTTGTTCATATAATATATTATCAATGAATTAAATAAATTATTTGGCATATGCTGATTGATTTATACATGTAGATTTGAGTGGGTCTTGGTTATAAATAGCCCATCTATGCATTGTTTGTCTCATTGGATGAATTAGTTGGATAGTCTTAGTAAAATGGGTTTCTTGTGTATACCTTCCCATCAATTTTAGACTTACTTGAGAAATATATTTACAGTAGAGGTACAATGATTTTGGAGATCCTATTATCCAATCATTTAGTTTCTCCTTCATCAATAATTCATTTCTTTTTATCTATAATATTTTTGAAATAAAATTATATCTGGATGCATTTCATTCATAGTTAATAGAATAAATGTAATTTTTTTAGTTATTTACCTTTCCATGTTGATTATTCCTTATTTAATAATGATAGTGAAATAATATAAATGTCATGTGATTTATGTTATTTACAATTTCATATTGATTATTAATTTTAATTGAATATAGATTGCATTATACTTAACACTTTCTGAGCATTTTGTTTTACCCTTATTTTTTTTCTTTCCTAGGAATCCTGAAATTTCAATATGAATTATATGCATGTATATGCTAGAGGGAATAATTTTATCCTAAATTTTTTTTTTGTAATTTTCAAATTCAAATTTAATATGGGAATAATGTATTTATTTATTTTACCAAGACTACAACATATTCATTACTTAATTATTTGATTCCTTTTATCTTATTCCAAAGTAAGAAAGTGGGCATTAGATCAAAGCTACTGTATTGGGGTAGTTACAATTTATATCAGAGGAATATTTGTAGAAACCATATGAGATATATTTTGGAAAACATATATTAGGTAACATAACTCTATGATATAATTTGATGATATGTATAGAAGAATAACCTATAGTATTTTCAAGGTATGAATTATGTTTTTTTCTTAGAAATATATCCATCTCCAAATACAACATGTGGATGTGGTTTTGAAAAAATATACATAGGGGTAATAACATCAAAATACGTACATCGGCCTTGAATCGAGAATTACCTAGAACATGATAACGGGCCTTACGACTCATCTAGTTTGACAATATAGGGGGATATGTTTTGTATATTTCATATTTCTTTTACCAATAATATAAATGATTCAAATAGATGATTAAAATGAATAACCTATGTTAAATATAAGGATTTTTAGAATGAAAATAAGGTTTCATGATTTAGACTTCTTATAAATGATTTTTCATGATTATTTTCTTTCCCAGTATGATTATTATTGTTCACACTATGATTTTTGGGTTAGTCAATGACTTAAAAGCTGATGTAGTCAATATAAAATTAAACATGAAGGAAAATGTGGTGGATATAAGAAACCAAATGGAATAAGGACAAGAGTGAAATATATAGTGATTATTCCTAATTAGTTATAGTGAAATATTATTAAAAACATATAAATTAACCAAATCATAGACTCAATAATTAAGAGAAGGATGGAGTTTTTTAAAATCATAAGTGGTAGAGATTATGGAGGAAATAAGGCTTGATTTACTTAATGTAATTTTTTTTTTTTTTTGAAAGTAACAACCATGAATGTGTCTCAGAGGAATGGGAAAATGGTTCATGTGTGTAAAATAAGAACATAAATAAATGAATTTATAAGGAGAAATTAAGTTTACAAAGGAAATAAATTTCATCCAATAGATTCATTTGTAGTTAATTGTCTTAAAAGTGGGTAACCTGGGTATTATCTAAGTCAATTCCATATTCTAAAGGATAAACCATAGACTATGGAAGGAAATATATTGAAATAAAATAGTTGAATTATTTATGTAATGGGAGACATGAATTAAAATTTAGATGTTTTTTAAATGGTATTTTGGTTATAATAATTAAAATTCATATATTGATTATGTAAAATTGTAAAATCATATAGGTCTTAATTAACTTAAGAGTTATGGATACCATAATTCATTTATGAGTTTAAGGTTTTTTGTATGTTGAAATTGAAAATAATCTATTTGAAAAACAATTGGTAGGAATAAAAACTTTTTAATAATATTTTTAGTAAAAATATATGGTAATATAACCATTTGTTTATGTTATGAAAAATTTAGTTTAGGAAGAATACCTTTACATTTTTAGACCTATGATTAAAGGTATTGGTAACCATTAAGGTTTATCAAATGATTGATTTCACAGTAATTATAGGTAATCATAATTTTTTATAGTTATAGTTATTAGATTTATATTACTTTAGAAAAAGGATAACCTATATAAGATGTGATGAATTTTTGCATCTAATAAAGGCCACAGGTCTAGAAACAGCAACTTAATGATAATGAGTGTTTAGCATCATCCATTAGAATACATTATGTTCCAGTTAATATTTAAATACTTTTACATTGATGATTTTATGAACTAATAATAATGATGAACCAATGGTGTTATTTTTTAGGTTTAGATATTAATATCTTATTCAAACAATGATGGTTTTTTAAAAATATTTAGTAACAGGAGGACATAATTGTCAATATTTCATAGACATTATGATTCGTTGAATGTTAATTTTAGTGTTTCAGGTATAAAGATTAATTTTGGATGCTCATTTTTAGGAGTAAAATATCATGTATAAATTTATAAAAGCACATCCAAAGGATGAAATTGTGATTATGAAATTGAAACATATCAAGTAATTATGTTTCCTTTAATGCATAGATAGTATAATAGTTCATCATCTTCCTGAAAATGATATTAAAAAATGTTATGATGTTACATTCATATCTAATAAATCAAATGGTTTTTCCAATCATCACAGATTTATGAATTTGAGGTCCTCAAATTTTAATTTACTATTCACTTTTTTGTTATCAATGTTCTTTATTACTCTATAATTATTTAATATTTTCTTCAATTTCACTATCATCACTTTCGACCAATTTTCTCATACTTGGAAACCTAGATATTTGTTATTATATAAGACCTTCGTATTCCTATTTCTCTCTTATCTTGAAAATTTTTTATTAACCCTTTTATTTTGGGGGTTTTGAATATTGGTAGTTACAAATGTCAAACCCCTAATTATCGAGATCAAATTTAAATTATGGGGATATAATTTTTTAATGATGGTGAGAATGTAAAACCCTAGGATTTTAGAATAATAATGTTGGGTTTAATAGTGTATATAAAACACAAAATGTTTCTCAGAATTTTTGTAACAATCTAATACATCAATATATTTTTTATTTTAAATAAATTTCATCTCTTTGATAGATTGTGGAATGCACGAAGACAAGCCTAAATGAAACTTAATATAATATACCATTATAAACAACTGGTTAAATTTTTAAGAGTTAATAACACTAAATAAATTATAAAAATTATATTTTTTATAAATTTATAAATAAATTAAATGGATTTATATTAATTATAAATTATATAATAATAGATTGGATAAAAAGATCCATATTTGACTTAGGGTTTGATTGTACACATAGTCATGAACCAAATATCACAACTCCATTAATATTGAACTCTGAGGATTTCACTTTTCTTATAGATTCCACTTTATTCTGAATTCCCACATAATCTATTTGAGCATCATTTATCTTCTCTATAAGAGATAGTTGAGGAATAATTAATGATAGAATTGATGGTGTTCCTTATTTTATGATTCCCTTGTCCAAGGATTTTTTTTCAAAGAAGATCAGATCCTTCCCAATTATTATAAATGATATAATTGAATGATTGTTTATACATAGAGAATTTGATACATTATTAGATTTCCTAGGATTACAGTGGATTGAGAAATCATAGTCCCAAATCACCAATAACCATATTTATTGGCACACATTCAACTCTTTCTATGTGAATATATACATTAGCATTTTTTGATACATATATATTTCATACTTCATCCCCCCCCCCAAAATAGATGATACCACCATATTTTCCACTCAAATATCATCACAACCATCTCTAGATCAGGTGTTGGGTAGTTCTTTTCATTAACTATCATCTACCTTGAATCATAGTCCATAAAGTTTTCATTCTTTATTTATACAAAACCCAAGCCCTTCTTCAAAGTATCATTGAATACAATAAAAAGTTCTTCAATTTTTTGTATTTTAATCAGATGTGTAATGATTTGAATCTTCAACAACTACATGAATATCTCTTCGTATTCATCTATCTTAGATAACATTACTACTTTCTATGTTATATTGGTTAGAGGGTATTAAAACCAAGATAAAGTTCTCAAAAATCGATGATAGTACCGATCTAATGAAAGGAAACTATGGATATATATTATGAATATTGTCCCTAGATGTCTTTTTATTACTTCTTTATTTATAGGGTCCAATGATTTTCTATTTCTTGTTATAATATTCCCATATAACGAGACATTTGGAAAAAATAAATCCCATTTTCTACACTTTATAATTGTTAACCTTTTTTAGGTTTTTTCATAGTGCTTAGATATTCATCTTGACCCTCCTTTATTTTAGACTATATTAGAATATCATCTATAAACACTTCCACAAATTTTTTGAGGTAATATATAAATATTTTATACATCATGTCCATTAAGATTTTTGGAGAATTAGTGAGTATGAATAGCATCAATTTGAACTCATATTGTTCGAACCATATATGAAAAGTAGTTTTGGGGATATCCTCTTTTCTTCCCAAACAAAACTCATTTGATCTCAAAATTATTATTTTTTGTTATTTTCCTAAAATCCACCATCAGGGTAAATATAAAAACAAACATGGAAAAATAACTCCTTATAGAATGACACATATTTAGAAATCAAAATCAGGGCATTGATTAAAATTCAAAATAAAATTTATCACCATGGGAACTGTCGCATCAATGAAAGATCCCTAAATTCATGTAGCGACCTAGAGAAACCCTCATTGACAATTGCACGTAGAGATCACAATGTATCCATCATCATTATAATAAATATTTGTTCATAAAAAATCTCAAAACACTCCAATCATTATTTACATATCCATAGACTCTTGAGATACTACACCACCATCACAAAACCCTCCATAGATGATCCCACATGTACCTCTATCACAGAAAACACATTTACTATCGTCGCATCACCCTCTTCATCACCACACCAGGAACAAGAATCATTGAAACCAGATACACAATCCACAAAAATGATCATAAAATGGATTTATCTCTAAACTATAACCTTATACAATGGATTTGATGATGAAACAAGAAGCATAAAACTAGTAACCATCTTCACAAGAGAATACTGACTCATGTCACACCAAGAGCACCAACGGCCACCAAAAAACACATCCCAAATCCTCAATGTTACCACCACCCTAGATCATACTGAGAGAGGCATAGAGTTTCCCAAAGGTGGATAGGGACTTTGATAATCTATGGGCTCTGAACACCGACATCACTAATGATGTCAAAAAATTAGTAGTAGACAGTACAAAAATTGGAAGTCTATGGTAGCCCATGGAATCCCATCGATAGGAAAACCACATAACCCAAAACCTCTTTTGTCACCAATACTCTACCTATGACTAAGAGAGGTGTAGAGGGAGATGATGTCATTGTAAGTAAACACAAGTAAGAAGGAACCACCAGGATTTAGGAGAACTAGAAAATTTAGAAGAAAAAATTTAAGGATTACAACCAAAGGGGAGATCCATCACTACTAAGAAGGGCCTAAAAAACTCTTGGAGGAGCAGTAGATCTATGATTGAAGAGGATATCATAGTGAAAGGTGAATCCCACACCTAAATAATTTTTTTATACCCCTTAGAAAATTTTTGAGGTCCTTATTTCC
The DNA here is from genome assembly GCA_963277665.1 of Viscum album. Lineage (NCBI taxonomy): Eukaryota > Viridiplantae > Streptophyta > Magnoliopsida > Santalales > Viscaceae > Viscum > Viscum album. The sequence goes on along the minus strand of OY728163.1, from coordinate 1,423,714,925 downwards.
TTACCTTTTACAAGTGGGATATTGATATTTAAACTCTACTTTCCTCTTCTTATCCCTGTGATAGCCTTGATATTCTATGATATAAATTTCAAATTTAAGGGAACATCAGAAAATTTAATAATAGATATCAAAGACCCATATCAATAGGGATATTTGTAGAATAGTTTTTAGTCCAACAATGAAGCGGTCAAATAAGCACTTGGGGGTAACGACAAAGTTGGAGGTGTATCATGATAGTCTTGTAATGTTTTCCTCATATGCCTCTCTAGATTCATCATATTTTTTGTATTAGGGAAAGAAAATACCCATCCATTTAATGTTTTATATTGTGCTTAAAATATATATTAAACAAACTATTAAATAGTTCTCTCAACAACATCGATTCGATATGTTCCACAAGATTCATATTTTTTTATCAATTTTCGATATTGTTCAGCTTCATCCTCCATACAATAAACAACCAGTAGAGCCTTATTATTCTTAGAAAATTGAATGATGGAGAATATATTCTCAATATAGTTGATCCATTGTCTTATTATTAATATATTAGATGATCCATTGAATGTGAGAGGACTTTTTAACATAATGGTCTTTATTTTAGTGCTTTCTCTCTTAGGGGGATTTGGACGCTCCTCCTGACCTAGGTTTTTATTCATAACTAGTGTTAGCTAGGATAATATCATTATAATGTTTGTGAATCCTACTTTGATTGAGTTTGTAATTTCTTTAGTATTTTTTTCACATTTTCCTTTACATTGGTTGTTTACCTGATTCTCCTATTTTCAGGAATTGGCTAAATTAAAGGGAAAATTATAAATGACTATTTTTATACTATTAAAAACATAATTAAGAATCCAATTACATTAAACATGTAACATATAAAATACATGTATTTCCATAACTTAATAATTTATAGGATTCTTTCTATGTTATCCATGATCTAATTCCTATCATGAAATATTATGGGCATTTTATTATTCCCATAATAATGGTTTGTAATGAGCTTATGAATTTACTAAATAAAATCCTTGAGTGTGTCAAACAAGGTGTGTTTCAAGGCCCATTGTTGTGCATAATTTCTCAGTCGAGTCTATATCAATGATGTATTTTGGGGTTTTACCACTATGTATATTTTTTTAAGATACACATCCACTTATAGTATCCTTAAAGTGATTCATTTTATTTATAAACCACTAACTGTATATTTACCAAAATTTTGGGAAGTTTTATTATAATTATATTAGCATCTAAGGATTTATATATAGTTTTTTAATCCTAGTCCAAAAAATAACTAAACCATCCCTTTAATACTAAAAATGAAAACCCTACACATTATTACACATTAATTCACGATTTATTACATTAAAATACAGATTATATAACCCAGATGATTGAGGAATCTAGTGTCTTTGGGAAATATGTACATTACATAACAACTAAAAATAGGGAATAAAAAATATTTATTTAAAACTTATTTAAAATGATCATATTATTCCTTCAGATTTAAAACTGCAAGGGGTAACCTTGGAAAATAAAAAAGAAAGAGGTGATCTATAAAGACCAATAAAGAAATAAACATTGAATAACATGAATAAATAAATACATTTCCGACAATGTGAATATCTATGGGGAATAAAATGGTGTGAATCATAAACATGAATGTGAAGATATGATATAACATGATAACATAATGGTGACATGGGAAATGTGACAACAACTTAAATCGTTGATTCATAAATATAGGTAAAGGCTGACTTCTAATAAATAATGATGGAAAAAGTAACATAAATGAATCAATTTTACTCTCTATCACAACATGAAGTATCATGAAACTAAACATTACCCAATTAATTGGATACAAATTTAATTTTTCTTACACCCTTCACCTTTATTTTATTCCCATGCTTATATTTTCCAAATAGATCATTCAAAATGAATTAATCTATCATCATATTTTATTCCACAAAAAAGGAGTATGTAATAAATACATGTAGGTCCCCAATAAACGATGTATAACCACAAAAATCCAACACCCTTGATAGGAAGTGGGTATTATATTCACTATATAATTGTTTTTGCATGGAAAATGGTGGTTAACTTTTGGAAGCATAATAGGGGTGTATGAATGTTCCTCAGAGGTATTGATGAGAATTAAATGGATATATCATCATTTAGACATAAAATTGATAGTAAGGGTGATATGGAATAATATATCCCTACATAATTAAAGGATGATAAAATATATAAGATAATGAAGATTCTTGAATAAAAAAGGGAAAGAGAAGAACCTGTTTCCTTGAGAGTGTGATTCAAAAATCATTGGATGGGCTTCTTGAGAGATTCGATGAACCATGACAGGAATTTAGAGAGGGTAGAAAAGTGTAGGGTTGTGATCAAATTATTTTTAGTGAATTTAAATGCGATCTTGTGTGTTTTTATATAGTAAAAGTTAGGATAATTCATTATCAATTCTCAAACATTGGTTTTGGATGCCATATAAAAAAATAACCAAACCCAAAAATATTCCCATGGGTTTTCCCATGTTTTCTAACAAATAGGAGAGGTTTTTATTTTTTTTAAGATAAATATCTTAATGTATTAATATATTTTCCTTGTTTATGTGGAGGTAATTCATACACTTAAAGAAATGGATTTAAAACCATAAAATATATTATTTCATTTGGAGGATTCATGAAGGCTTTAAAAAATTAATAAAATAAACATAAAATCATATTATTTTAAATATATAACATATATTTGGTATTATATACCCTTTATAGTATTTTTTACATAACTTTTGGGTCATTATGATTTCATAATACACACCATATATTTATACTATATTTAATTTTTACCACCAAATTCAAATGTCTCTAAAAATTAAGAAAAATTTACCAGTGGTTAATTTATGTGTTATGATTTCAAAAATAATATTTATTTTATTCAAATAGTTTTCTAAATATGTGAAATTTTAATTTTAAATTAATAATTAATATATATTGATATATGATTGGTTTTTTGATAATAAAATTTTTTGAACCCTTATAAAAATTACATTTCAATTCATAAAAAATATATGATCAATTATATATTTTAACAAGTATTTAATGATAATATTTTAATAAAATATTTTTTAGTTAAAAAATAAATAAATTAATTCAAATAAATTCGACAATTAATGTCGAAAATTACCTAAAAATACAATTTCGGTTTTATTGTTTCAAAATATAAAGTATTGATATGAAGAAAATATTAAGACCATTATATTGAAAATAGAATATACATATTCATATTATTATGGTCTTGATACATATCACATTAATACAAATAAAAAATCCCTAAGATGAAGGTGTTTGATGGTGAGACTTTCATGGGGTGGTTCGGTGTACATGGTTTGGGTTATGATCTCGATGATCTTGAAATTTTTTTGTAATTGGGTTTTTCTATCTTATATTATTGGATATTGACATGGTATTGGAAATGGTAAAATCCTAGTGATTCTATATCCCTTTTAATCTCTAATAAATGGGCTTCCTATGGTATGATCCTACTGGTTGATGTCACCACTTCATTTTTTTCAGGGAAAATTTGATTTGTTAAAATCCAATATTTATACTAATCATGCGATCACTGTTAAATGACTATATTATCAATGGTAATAATTGTGAAAGGTATTGTATATCATATATTATAAAATAAAACCAAATAAATTCATGTGTTTTATATATCAATAATTCAAATATAGAAATTTAATTAAATCACAAGGGGGTTTTATTTATAATAGTTCTTGTCATTATAGATGATTAGGAAAAAAAAGGATTAAAATTATAAACCCCATATCACATTGTTTCTCTTGTGGAAAAAAATCATTTTTCTAATCATTTTGTATTAACAAAATTTCCCCAGTTATAATGATTGACAAAAACTAAAAAGAATAGCGTGATTAATAATATTCAAAATCATAAATCTTGAAAATCATTCATAGGATGTCTAAATCAAGACACCTTATTTTAAATCTATGAAACTGTAGGTTTAACCTATGTCATCCTTGTTTATCATCCATTCAAATACATCATAATAATTTATAAGGAAAATGAGATTCAACCCATTAATAGCTTATAGGAGTATTATACTATATGTGTAGAATGGACACACCCACTTTTCACAAGAATAATGGTTGATATATGCTAAACAAAAACATTTTAGGGTTATCAAACTTAGATTCATTATTATAAAACCACATCCACCTTTAGTATCTATATAGTGATTTATTGTTTAGAAAACCACATAATATCTATCTTAATTTTTTTGGTAGTTATTAAACACATATGCTTATCCACAGGGTTTTTTTATGTTATACTATAATAATCCTTAAATATTTACAAAATACAACTATGATACCAATTATAGATATGTATACATTTCGTACATTAATATTAAATTGAATTATATGAATAAATATTACATTAAATTACAATCCTGGACAATACTATAAAGGTTTTGGGACTTTGAAAATTTTAACACATAAACCATTGGTTTACAAAATATCTATATCATCTCCCACTTAGTTATTTAAAAATATAACCCTTTAAATACACATCATACATAAAACATTTCTTCATATTTTGAGTAGAATAAATAATAATAAAAAGTGAGATTAGATGCTCATTAAGACTAAATAATTGAGGAATAAATGATCATTTAAACCTAATATGAGTAGAAATAGAATAAGAATATGAACATAAAATATGAAATCATACATAGTCATTAATAGATCATAAACATGATTAATGGTATAAATCATGGAAATTTATAGGGCACGAATCATATAGAGATTAATGAGAATGATCATAGTGAACAAAAAATTAGCATAGGATCATATAAAAAAGAGTGGCATTAGTGTGGCATAACTATAATCATATAAATATTATATTAAGGCTACCCATCATGATATTAATTAAATTTTAGGCTTGGTGTAACCACCTATGTGCCTATTTTTTTTGTTGGATAACCTCTAATGTAACCTCTATTGTGATTGGGGTAACCTACCTTGTACAGTCTAATGGTAATGGGATAATTTCCCAGGTACCTTTGAGCTCATATACCATTAATTTTTCTCTAATTCATCAGATAGATATCTAATTATTCTCCCACACATCACATAATCATAAATATGTTAATATTAATTATATAAGATCATAAAAACATTCATCATAACATATCCCATGGAAATGAAAATGGGTTTCATCGATAGTTCGTCATTATAGCTATGAAACATACGCAAAAGGAATAAATATTTTATCATTAGATCATATCCTCAGTAAATACTATGTACCACCAAATGAAGTTTACATAGATAAATAATTCATTTAAAAACAACTGGAAATTTTTTTAATGAAAATACCATTTTCAATTTGAAATAACTTATCGAAATTAAGAAATTATAATAAATATAAACGAAAACATTTTATTTGAAAATAACAATGGGAAATTATAATGGATGAACTAAATCATTAATCTATCATGATAGTAGAAATTTCTATTCAATATTTTTATGTTAAAATAAATAACAGTTTAAATTTTTCAGTAAAAACTAAAAAGTACCCTGTGTGGAAAATGACAGGATTATTCCTTTTATACTATTTTGTAAAAACTGAATCATGGGTAATTATGATTTTAAAAAATCATAGAATTATATAAAACATTTGAAAACATGTTCTTAGAGTGACGAAAATTATAGGAAAAAATCATTCCCAAGAAAAAAACATGGGTGAATAAAATTAATTTTATTTATAAGGAAAGGGTCATATATTTCCATTAAATATAAATTCAAGAATAATAAATATATAATAAAATGAGATAGAAACATTAATCCCTTGTTGATTAGGTAATCTCGATATTAAAGCCTCATAAAAGAGAGAAAATTAGAAGTATTTTTCAATCCACATAATTTTTATGGGAATAATCATTAAATACATTTATGGTCAGAATATACAACACAATAAATAAAGAAGTCTCGAATATGACATGTGTCTTAAATGGCCACCCACTCTATGGGTCTGCCCTCTCCTTTCGTGCTAGGGTTTCATCCCAATTCCCCTGCCTCTTCTCCCTCCCTATCATCGCCCCCACTCGATGGAGGTCCTTCTCTGGTGTTCCTAATATTCCCTCCTTCTCATTCCCCTTCTCTCCTCATATCCTCATTTATTCCGGGGTGTTCTCCCTCTCAGTGATCAGTGTTTCTCCTCTTCCCATAGCCTTCCTCAATGCAATGACACTCCTCTTTTCCCCTGCCTCTTTACTGATTCCACTACATCATCCTTCTCTTCAAGTGGCGTGTGGGATCCCATGCTAGTCGTTCCCCTTTCCTCTTATTTTATTTGAGTCTAGCCATGCTATCACTCTTCCTCCTCTCTTTCCATTGTCCCCATCATGAAATTCCCCATCCTGACCAAACTCGAAGGGTCTTCAGTGGCCTGGGTATTTGACGGAGGAGGATTTATCAAGTTCTTCTGGATTCCTTGCAATTCACTGGTGTTATATCCTATTCTACATTGTTTTCGGATGGTTCGTTTCCTTTCTCAATGTTTCTTCAATGTGTAGAAATATTTGAAGCTTCTTGTGATGGTGATGAGTACAATGTTGTAGCCCACTAGTAAGGCTTCTCCACCACAAACTCTACTCTAGACTCCTGGTTTTTCTTCCCAATGAAAAGTTCTCCCAGTGCGATGGTTATTGTGGAGGCTTTGGGATTGTGTTGTTTGTGTGGTAGTCATTATTACAGGAGGAGCAACCTTGAGTTAGTGTTTGTGTTGGTCTTGTATTTTTTATTTGGTCTTGGATTTAGTGTTCTAGTGATGGTGATACTTGCAGGATGGGTGATCCGATTCTAGTTTATTTCACTATTATGGTCACAGTTGTTTCCAATTGATGCGGTTCCTCAAATATTTCAATTTTTCTATATTCTAATGAATCTTCATTGTGATTTCAATGATCTTCAGTCGGGTCCTCACCATTGCTAGGATAAGTGATGATTATTTTGACTGGTGATTTATTTCATCAAGGTGTGTAGCTCATGGGGCATGCTATACTTGGTAATGATGTCTCTTGTTTCTTTTTAAATATAAAATTGTGGATTGGGTGTTGTTCCATAGTTGTGTCCTTTTTTGTGTTTTTTGAATTGGTATCCAGTAATTTGTGGGGTTCCCACTAATCAAAAATTTTGTTTATTAAGAAAATGAAAAATAGAATTTGGAGGATAATATAACATATGTCTCATAGAAATAAAGGAGAGAGAAAATCCCTTACCTTAAGTTGGAATTTCATAGAAATCACTCTAAAACAGAATATAAAAAATTTTAAATTTATTATAATTATATACCAATATAATTTAAATATTATAAAATAAAATATTATCCATATATAAACTTTTAACATACATTTACTAAAAATAAAGTATTATAATAATCTTTTTTTGGTGTCATCTGTTTCATTTTTCGTGGAAATTTTGCTTTAGTTGTTTCCATGTATTTATTTTGATCATGGTTAAAACATATAGAAAATTTTAATCCTGATATAAATAACATATATAATATTTATATATACATTTATATTTATCCATAAAATTTATAGATAGAAAAATTAATAACACCATTCATAGAGATGGTAGGTTGTACATAAAGATAAATTTTGTTTTAACTTTTCGAAGGATTGAAAAAATTAATAGTAAATAATAGCTCACTTATATAGAATAATTATTATATCATATATATTATATATATTCATTAATTTTATCCTCATTAACATTAATTTAAGTAATAATTGATAAAATAAAAACTTAACGTAATGGAGTAAGTAGTCCACACATTCATACATGTGACATAATCGTTTTACAAAATATTGGAAGGTAAGAATATATATATGAAATTATAATTCTAGAAGCATAAATATGTAAAAAATATCATTCATAAAAATTAAATCCACAAAAATAACCATCCATTAAATATGGTTATGTGAAATTAATAATATATCTATTTAGAGGTGGTAGTCCCCACCCACACTCGAACGATACATTCAATTCCTATTTATTAGAATAGAGGGTGAATATTGGTGGTTCCATAATCATAATAAAATTTTAATTTATTTGGTATAATGATTTAATTATTTTTTATGAATACTAAATAATTATAAAAGGACTAAGAATAATTGAATTGAAAGAGGTCGAGTAAGATGATTACCTCTTCTTTGGTAGGCCACCTTTAGATTCTTTCTCAAGGACCCCTAAAATGATATTTTAAGGGTAACGTAACTTATAAATACAATCTCAATAAGTTTAGAGGATAATTTCTTCGTTGTTATTTGATCAAGATGGATCAATAGTGTGAGGAAGAGAGGAGGAGTGGTTCCCTTTTATATATGAAGCGATATACTCAGTTATAATTACTTAATGTTTTAAATTAATATAAATGAATTTTCATATGAAAATGGATTAAAATTAATTTCATTTGAATATATGATTAGTATTATACTAATAAATAACATCTAATTAAATTTAGACATGTTTTCCCCCTAATCACTTAGTTTTAAACCTTTATGAACCCTTTTTACAATTATCATGATGTGAAATTTTAGTACTCTTTAGGGGTCAATAAATTTTACAAGAAAATAAAAGTTACCCTAAATGAATTATGATTGATATTTTCAAGCATGTTAAATTCACCTTTCAATATAAATTATTTTTTACCAATTTTAAATCATTTCATAAAATATTATTTGATACAAAATTTGGTTAATCAAATTTTTTCAAATATCAGAAATATTATAATATAATATGTGTCTAACTCATGTAAAATAGTTTCTATATGACATGTATGAGATGATAAGTAATATATTTCATTAATATAATCATAAAATTATATTCTCATAGGTTTATATACCATTTTCTATATTATTTTCTGGTTTAATACCTTGGTTAAGTAATTCTAATCATATACAGGAAAATGAATTTTCTAACATTAAATGGATAAGAATTTAATTTTAATGAAAAAATGAATCATAAATATAAAAATAATGAACTATTTTTCCATATATAATCCTAATTGTTCTCTATATATATTATTATGATATTTATATAATTTAATAAAATAAATTACACATACATAATATTAATATCATTTTACGTACTATTCACATTGTTTAACATTGAAGACATCATTACAGTAATGGAATTCCATTATAAAAATATAAAAATATCTAATATATTATAATGTTCATCAAAATTACATGAAAACATTAATTATAACAAATAAAATTGATTTTAGAGTTTTTAAAATCATTTACCTGATTTTTCTACTCCTTTCACAGGAAATGTGTCTGTGGTGTCTAAAAATTTAATGTAATTATATCATTGTTGAAAAAAAATTATAATTAGTTTAAAAAAACATGTATTTCTAAATATATGATTTCTTTAACCCTGTAACAAAATATTATAGATAATAAAATAATGATACATTTTTCACATTATCTTTCACTTAAATATTATAAAGGAAAAAAATAAAATTCTTATTGAAAAATTTCATATTTTATAAGTTTTAATGAATATGGGTAAAATAAACTCAGATAATGAAATAAATTCTAATGTTTGAGTGAATGTGGAGCCTTATCACATTGGTCATAACCCAAAGTAAACAATTATACCTTTACCATGGTAAAAATAATTTACTACGGTTTTTATTCATATTTTAAAAATAAACATGAAATATTTACATAATTCATACCTAATAATTAGAAATATATAATAAAATTTTTGTTATTTAAAATTTAGAAGTGGTAGAAATTAATTTAAAATAAAAATGTAGAACATGAAGTTTTTTTTTCAAAACAAATCTTTTTATGTATAATGTTTTTTATATCAAATTCAATCATAAAATGATTCCAATGAAAATAATTACATTCATAATAATATGGGATAACTATTATAACATTTATTTTATTTTGAAAATTAATGTTACTTGGTAAATTCTTCAACTAAAAATTTAATTTTTCTTAAAAATTAGAATTTATCACTATTCATTGGAAAATGAATCTTTTCCTATAAATTAAAAAATTCACTAAAGATAATTCTGAAATTATAATATAATAAAATATAATTTTTTTATGAAAAAAATTACTAAAAGTTTCATAATTTAATTATAATATCCTCTCACAAAAATAAATAATAACCATTTATTATAAAACCCCAATTTTTGAAGAATAAAATTAATTTACTAAATATTGAGAGAGGGTTTCCTAAGAATTAATCATTAAATATTTATTTATTAGGTGATTTATATATATTTCATAATTTTGTTACTTTTATTCATACTTATCAAATTCAATTTCTATGTTATGATAGTTAACATAATATTTGATGGTTCATTTATGCTCAGTGTTGTGTGTTTTGTATGATATCAAACACTATGATCTTTTTTAAATCCTATGGTGTTTCACTCAAATCATCATTATGGTGAATAATATAATTTTATATTACTTTATAAGTATCCACATGTGTTACATGCATTTTAAAACATCATTTTTGGAACACCTTATTATGGCATAAAAAAACTAAGTTCCTTATGTTGTTATTCATTGATCACTTCTTATGTGAACATGATTGTTGCACTGCTGGGGGGTTGAATAAATTATAATATTTTAAAAATTACCTTCACCTATAAATATATCTATTAAACTTGTTCTGTTTTTAATCTTATATACATTATAAATCAACCACACCTGTATACAATTATATGAAAGATAAAATGAAAATAAAAAAATTACTAAAATGTTTATTCCCAATGTGTTAAGATACCCCTTCTTGTGTTTTTAATCAACTAATACTTATATTTTACAATATTCCTTATGATTAATACAAAAAAAATTGTGAAGGAATCACTGATAACACAGAAAAGATGGTTATCACATGTAACAAATTTTTTCTCTAACTAAATGTGAAAGATATCTTGATCATTAGTCTTCTTTACAAAATACAATGATCTACCCTATATCATGTATATTAGAAATATGTGAACATATTCTAAAAATTCAATATTCCTTGCCATTTTATATATAACTTATTCATTCCATAACATTTTTCTTTTGTAACTATGTGTCCAGAACTTCCTCCTTCCAGACCATTGTTCTTTAATAACTCATTCTTATGATTTTTTTCTCATATCTCATAACACTTAATATCTTTAAAAAATTTAAAAATGATCCTATAACCATTTATATAAATACCCTACCTCCTATAACAATTGGAAAATGGTATAACATAAATATGAAATTCGCTCCTTAAATTTTCATAGGTAGATCGCCTTCAAAACCATTAAAGAAATCAGAGTTGACTTTCTTCATAAATATCTCCACTAAAATTAGGGTAAAAAAATAAAAAATATTTATAAAATATTTTCTATATATTTAATAAATTATATTCCATATCAACATCATCCTAATATTTAGAGAGTATAATCATGAATCCAACTCTCTCTGGTAATTTTGATTTATCTCCATTCAGTGATATTTGTAATAAATTATCCATTTTATAACTATGTGTTCAGTGCTATGTATAAGATTACTATGTATACCTTGCATCATAAATGATCAGATAATTATATCCGGATATTTACAACATTTGATGGACTTCTTATTTCTCCATTCAACGAAATCTCAACACTCGATCTGCTGACTTCACATTCCTTTATCTGATGGATTCAAATTTTCTCTATCCAATGAATTTAAAATAATCCCTCGCATGACTTTACATTCATCAATTCAGTATAAATTTGATCATCACCATCTAGTAATATTCATAATTCATTGTCTGATAATTCTTTTTAAATGTATAACTTATATAATATGACTTTATTTATCCAGTAATATTTACAAAGTTTTTCAGATAAGAACAAGTTTTTATATATATTACAACTTCACTTATTTATATCATCAAACATTATAACAACTATCCCTGTATGAAATCATTAAATATGATTCCATTAGAACCCTCCCACCAATAATGTTTCAAATCCCATTTCATATAATTATGTGTCCACACATTTATGTAACTTTCCAATCATTCGATATACTCAATTTTATAACCATTATATTTATTTGTATTATAATTTTCTATAACATTAAAATTTTATAGATTAAAAATTTTATAGCCACACCTATAGCTTTATAACAAGAACATTGAATAGTATTTATAACATATACATAGTACCACATCATCATTTGAGAAAAATAATCAAGAATAACGAATATCTTCTTGATGTTATAAAATATTAGGATCATAAAAGCATCATCTAACATTATATATTTAACCTTTTGAAAATTTTATTCTGAAAAATTCTTTCTTGAAATGGTTTTACATAAAAGATTTTCTGAAAAATAATGAATAATAAACTATATATACAATAAAAAATCAATAAAATCATTTTACGATGATAATATTGAAAAAAACATTCAACAAAAATATGGGTTCTTCAATATCCCCCTATGGACTTATTATCTACATTAAAATAATTCATTTCCAAACTCGCCATCAAATCATAGAATTTCTCAAGGAAAAATATCCTGAAACCACACTACCATATAAAAAAATGTTTTGGATAGAATTTGACCCTTCTGTGAAAAGAAATATTTAGCCCTGATATTGAAATACTCCCCTAAAAAGATCTCATATCCTAAAATTAAAACTTCTAGAAATTTTAGTTCCATAATATTTTATAACACCACCTCCATATTTAAAAATGATAAATTACAATGTTTTTATTATCCCCCCCCCCCTTTGAAAATATTATCCAATGAAATATGGGGGTAATTAAAGAACCTTGTTATGTTATAAGTGGAGGCTGAACATATAGTTCTAGCCCAAATTCCTAAAATATTTCCATTTTCAAATATTTTGTGAATATATCAGCAGTCATATATTTTATTTTAAAATTTAATATAGCTTTAAAATTAAACTAGAAGCTCATTCCATATTAAAATTATATGTAATATCATTGTCCCTATATCTAGAATGTTAAACCTGATTTTTTTTTGAAAGAGAAATTGAAAATGTATAATCACAAAAAAAATATCACAAGTTTCTTAACATTCAGCTTCAAATATTAAATAATCATATTCATCTAGATAGATTGAGTACATCCATGTGTAAAAGAAAGATATTCTGATTCATCAGTATGCAACGATACTAATTTTTTTATAATATGAAAACAAACACAACTTTCTCCCATGAAAAACGTTTCTCTAGATGTTAATTTATGATCATCAGAATCTATATCTTAGTAAACATCCTTAAAACCATGTCAATTCACCATGTTACATTTATTATACATCAATACAAAATTTATGGATCCTTTTACAAACCTCAAATCTCTATTGGCTACTGTCAGGTGAGATTCTTTAGGATCAATTTGATATATATAACATAAAGCAGCTACATAAAAAATGATTAGCTAAGATGCTATAAAATGAATTAATGTTCCGATCAAATTTCAAAAGTATTTATAATTCACTCCATAGTTGTATTTATCCTTAATAATATTCATTTAAATATATATTTTTATAGAAACAATCTTTGAATTAACTATTCCATGGTTATTTAATAAATATCTGATATTATGTTCTTTTGAATGAATGAAATATAATTCATTTTTCATGATCTATTGTCAGAGAAAGATGTTATTTCCTGAAGCATAAAAAACATAAATGAACACTTCATATATTATGATAACTCTTCACATATATGATATTTATCACATGTAATGATTATTTCATCAATATAAATAATAATAATTAGGGATCAAGCACTATTACCTATATATCTATATTGAAATAAAAATCCATCTAGAAGTGTTTAATGTTTGTGGAAATTATAAATTTTGGAGTACCAAGTTCTAGGATCCTTCTTCAACCCATAAAAGTCATTAATTATCTTAAAAACAATACTTCTATTATAATCAAGAATGAATCTATCTAGTTTTTAAATATTGTAAATTTCTTGATCTTCCCCTTTTATGATTTTTAACATTGCATGAATCAAATAGAATCTTATATTTTATGATAAACAATTGATAAGAATATTAAAATAGTTTAATGTCCTATTATAGGGATGAATTCTTATTCACAATCTACACCATCAACACGTGAATACCATTTATAGATGAGCCTATATTTATTTCTTAAAACCTCTCCCTTTTAATCCACATTGTTACAAAACTCCCATTTAGTTCCTATTGAATTTTTATTTTATAATCCAGGGATAAGTTCTCTAGAATAATTATTTCCAATCTAATGAAACTAATCATTCATATCCTCAAACTATTCCATTTTTAAATAAATTCTAACAGTAATCATGGTTGTTTTTGAGAAATTATTTTTATCTAATTCTTCATTATTAGTTTTCATCTTTTTTGAAAATATTCTTATCTTTTTTTGAAAATAATGGTTATTTCGACATATATCTGTATCTTCTGGAATTTAATGTTTTTAGTCCCTGCAGTATATTCCCCATCACTAAAAACTTTAGAATGTATTTTCAATTACCCCTGTAAGATTTTTTCATTATATACTTTTATTCATTGTGATGGTTGTAAGATTTATACTATTAAAACTCCAGTTAAAAAATTTCCATCATCTATTTCATTCAAATTATTTTCAATAACCATGTGCTAATATGATTCCAAATGTTTATATGATTTATTTCAATAGAACTTGTATCTTATTCCACCATTTTTTTAAATGAATAAAATTCATTCCTGGACACTTTCAAAAAAAATCACTATGTTTTTATTTTTAATGATTATAAGGAAATATCTTCTAAACACATTTTAGTATTGGATATAAGGCATATTTTTATAGAAAATTTTATTTGGATTTTTTTTATGCATATTTTTTTATAAAACATCTATTTTTAATATGAAAAACTACAAAATTTCTTCCCTCTAGAAATATTTTGATAGTTAATAGAAAAAAAAGCAGAGCACATCCCGTATCCACTAGACGTTGATTCTTACACTTTTCTACACTATTTTTTAGAGTATATATGGAAAATAACGGATGTATAATACCTTTAATTAACATATAGGATTATAATGAGTTACATGTAATCTCTTTTCCATCTCTTATTCCCAGTTTTCTGATATATACAACTTATTCTCTCTCATCCTCATTCTGGAATATTTTATAAATTTCAACAGACACAATTTTTTTAATCATTTCTTGAGTCATACATGTAAATTCATAAATAATGGTTATGAAATACATACCAACTTTTATGTATTTAAGTCTCATTATTCCACAAAGTTCAGGGTGAATATGTTCAAGAGGTTGGGTAGAGAGAATCTCTACCCTCGAGTGAATTTTGTTAACAATTATTCCATTTTAAAATGTTTCAAAAATAATTTTCTTTTTTTATTAAGTAAATAAAGATATATTTTTTTTATTTTATATATTTATCATATTTTATTTACCAAGATTACCTACTTTACTATTAAACAATTTATTTTTATATATTACACTGAAATATAAATAGTTAATTAGATCTTCAAGTAAAAACAAATAAAAACTTGTTATACCTCTTAAAGAAGAAATAATTCTAGATTTTCTGTTTTTTATGGTTAAATAATATAACATAAATAAAATTTCATTCCCAACATCATATAATTTTTTAATATATAGAAAATTATGTCTATGTTCATAACAGAAAAAAAAATTCATTAGACATCAACTCTCTTGATTCAATATCAGCTATAAAAACACAATTACATGTATAGAATATTCATTTAAAATATAAAAAACCGCCCTCATTTTCTATGATTTTTTATTATTTTCAACTATTGATGTTAGATAATAGAATCTATTCTGTATAATAAAAGGTTTCCACCTTTTTTGGATTACCACATAACCTTACCTAGTAAGGTTTTTTCTTTAATATTCCCGTTAGAAAAATATATTTCTTCTATAATGGGATGAATTTTACCCAGTAGAATAGTAATAAATTCATCTAAATGATGACCATATTTATTAAAACTTCAAAAAACCTCATCTATACATTCATACCTACTATGTAAATAAAAAAATTATCTTCAGGAATTTTTTTCATAATATTTTTATTTACCATCTGGACCTTGTATCTCTTTTCCATTGAGTTTCCCATTCTACAAAGTTTTCCCCCTTGTAACTTACGAAATTATCGTAGGTGACATGATGTGCCAAAACTTATAAGATTTATTACAAAAATCACCTCAACATTAAAAAAACAATCAAATATTTCCCTTCTATGAAAATAATAATTTTTTTTGATATATTTTTCTTGAGTCTTATCAATGTTTGTTACTTTATTATTATTTACTATGTAATATTAGTTCTCTGGGGGAACTTTATGTTTTGGACTGATTTTAAATTTCAATATATTTTTCCCTCGTCATTTTAAGACATAAATTCTCTTACCTTTTCATTTATCCTTCATAATTAAGTGGTTCAATCTTATAAGCATTTGTATTGTTAGGTTGAGTTTGAAACTCCATTGTACAAATTGACTATTTGAAAATTATTTAAGATTATTGTTCAAATTTCTTCACCAAAAAAAATATTAAAACACCCATATATAGATATTCATAATTGAGACATCTCCCAATTCAATTTCATTCATGGAAAGTTTCTCATTATTTTATTTTAACATCTTTTTCTTTTTCATCAATTAATATTTTAAGGGATTTAATAACATTTATATATACTTATTCTCTTTTAAGAAAATATTATACACCCTATTTTTACCATGAAATCAAGATGTATTCCTTAGTTTTTAGTGTTCATTAAAATGTGATTAAATTTCTAATCTTAGAACATATTTTTTTGAATGTTTTTCCCTCTCACCTTCATCAAGATGAGAAGTTTCATCATGTTTTTTGACATGATCTATGAATTTGGTGAATTTTTTAGAACATATTCATCTGAGGAATATGTTTTAGTTTATTATTTTCAATATTCAATACAAATAATCCTCAAAATTCTTATTTCCGAATATCTTCATTTTCAATCTTAATATTGATTAGCTATATTATAATTTTCACTCCACCTTTTCTTAAGTTGTTCATCTTTATCATACTCACCTCTTTTGTTTCTCAGGAATTATGATTCCAAGTGGATGATATAGATAAACTTAAAACCTTTTAGCGGAATTTTTTCCTTGTCCCTACCTTTACCTTTTCATTGTTTCCTTGAGATAAAATCCATCACTCAAGAATATACATTATTATCTAGAGATTCATATTCTATCATGTTGGATCACTATTCTTTTCCCAAAATTAAGAGGTTATATATTTTAAAAAAAGTGACTCCATTTTTTTCATTCTTTATAAAGGCCAAATGTTTCCTTATTTTATTTGCAATGAGTGTGTTGTGAAGCTCATTAAGAGAAATAGTTTCTCTATTAACAATAGGATATTTTTTATCTAATATATTGGGAACATTCAATGTTTTTGAAAATATTTGAATATAATAAAGTTTCTCCAAAATCAATGATGCTATTAAATATCTTTTTTACCCTCGTGAAATATTCTTAAATGGTTTCTTCCTCTAAAATTTCTAGATGTTCAATTTTACTTCACCAAATTTTATTTTTCTCGACATTTAATATAAAATCATGTTAACTGATTCTTTTAATTTTAGCCCAAATCTCTTTATCTATTTAAATTTCCTTATATATTATAAAAACTCCGTGAGAAAGAGGCAAAATAATAACATTTTTAGGCTTATAATCATTTTCTATAGTTCTTTTACAAAAAAATGTCATTATACAATCCTTTTCTCTAGAAATATCCCTCATAGTTAGTAAACACACTAATTCTAAGCCAGGTGAGATAGGATATGGTATCATTCTATTTTTTCGACTAGTATAGTTCCTTCCAAAAAAATATTGATCTCCTCTACTATTAACTAAATTTAAATTCCCTATGCTTCAAAAAACATATCTATTAAGTCTTCCTTCCAACTAATAATAATGATGTTACTATGAATGTATCAATTATTTTGATGGGGGATTGGATTATTTTTTAATATGTTTATAATTTTATTCATATATAAAAAAACCTTTATAACTTGTTAGTGTTTTGATCCACTAAACTATATAAATTAGCCTCACTCGTATGTAATAATAAGAAAGAAAAAATGAAACACAGATAGAGGGTTCGGTCACAATGTTGTTACCTACTCTTAACTGTTATTGGAATCAATCGAGGAACAAATTTTACACTATGCTCTATCAAATATATAGAAGTGGGTTGGGATGGAATCACTCTTAAATAAAATAATTTTTTTATCATAAGTTACAAAAGATATCTCTACTAAACTAAAAATATCTCTTGAACCTCTATCTACTTCTATAATATCTTCCCTCTAGCCAATATATTACAAAGATATATTATTATACTTCACATAAAATATTGTGGACACGTTCTTCCCAAAAATATTCTATTAGAAACTTTGTTCTTCAAAAACATTGTGTTCAGAAATTCCACCTTTCAAAACATTATTCTTCCAGAACACCTTTTTTTGACATTATTCTAAAAAACTAAAAGATCTCAATATCAAAAAAAAATTTAGAAAGGATCGCATCACCCATTTATATACTCACACTACCTGTGATAATAAAGGGAAAATGGAATACATAGAATATGAAATTCTGACTTCATCTTTTCACAGGATGACCACCTTTAAAACCTCCGAAGTAATTGATGTCACCATCGTTTATTTGAATTTATTTAAAAATAGAAATAAAGAAAATATTAAACATTACTGAAATCTAAAAAATATCTATGCACGTTTAAATTAATTCTCAACATCATCATAATTTATAGGGTGTATAAACATGAAGCTAACTCTATATGGTAATCTAGATATTTCTTCATTAAATGATCTTTATAAGAATTCCCTTCTTTGGTGAATCTATGCCTAGGGTTTTTCACATGTTTCCTACATCTTCTAGACTTCATAAAAGTCCATCTATTAATATTTTTAAATTTCATCTATCAAATAGACATTTCATTCATATATTATATGGCATCAAAATACCCCATCAATATATATTATATTCCTCCATATGATGGAAACAAATTTCTCTTTATGATTCTTTCATAATACTCCATTAGATAACTTTATCTTCCTCTATCTAGTATAAATTTGTAAATTTCCATCTGGTAACCTTTATAATTATCCATCTGATGAAACTTTTTAAATGTATATCCAACAGAATTTAACATTAATTATCAAGTGAGATTTATATATTTTTTAAGATATAAATATATTTACAAATCTAGTACAACTCTATAGATTTATATCCATAAAATATATATAAACATTCTCTATATAGAAACATCATATACTTATCTATAAAAATTCATCAATTTCTAGAGTTACAATGACTCGATTCGATCATTCTGTGTTTGATGGATTTGTTTTAGTAGCTTCTCCATCTATCATATGATGGATTAATTTTTGTAAAATTTATACTTCCCCATCATATTATATGTTATAACGTCATAGGTTCATATGATTAACTTTTCATATAATTAACTCTAATTTTTTGACTCAAAATCTATATAGTCTTCATAACATGAACATTGTACCACATAATGCTTGGAAGAAACCCACTATGAATCATTAATATTTTTTTGTTGTTAGAACCTTTTATGACCAGCTAATCAAAAAATTCATTTATATCTTATATATTCATGTATTAAATTATGAAAATTTCTTTATAGAAGTGGTCTTCAATAAAATTTCATCTGGAAAATGTGGCATGAAAACTATATTTATATATAATCAATTGAACCTCTAACAGAACTTTTAATGTTGATAAAAAAGACAAAAACTTCAATAATACCTTAGGTTCTTTATCCAAATGAAATATTTTGTTGTTTAATGAACTATACTCTTATACTATCGATTTATTGGGGTGGATTGTCTCTAAATCATCATAAAATTCAAAATGGTGTTCTCATTAATAATGATAGAATTTTCTAGACATGTTTTTTCATGTACAGATAGTTTTGAAACACCATGAAAATGATATAAAATGTAATATATATAATTAGAGTTAAATATTTTATAATTACACTGAGAACATTCATCAAATTATTTAATTATTATATTCCCCACATGAAATATTAATTTTAATATTATTATATTCCATTATAATATCCAAATCAAGAATATTTAAATATTTTTTAATGTAATAAATTAATATTTATTGAAATAAAATTTAATAAAATACATAATTTCTATCAGTCTCTAACTCGGCCCATCAGTCACTCGTAACATTTATTAAATGTTAGATAAAAATAATTATTTAATTAAATAAACATATTTTTATATATAAATATTCTATTTAATAAATAAATAAATACTATATTTAATAATCATGTGAATAAATAAATATTTTAATAATCATTTTACTTAAATAATATATATTTTAAAAAATAATTATTTTTTACAATGTGAGTAATATATAAGAAAAAAATAAATATTATACATTTTGTAGCTTGAAGAAAATATTTATTTAATATTTGACTCATATATGTTTGGACATGAATAACCAGTGATTGTATTTATGTGATAAATTGAATCCAAATATTTTTTTCCAACAAGATGGGTTTAATATTTATTATAAATATTTAATTAAAAGTTAATTTTTTTGAGATCCTCAATACAAAAAATGTGTGACCCTCTGTGCCACTTTCTTATTAGCATTATGTGAGCATTCCTAATGTCAAAATATGAGAATTAAAAAACATGTCAAGGAAACCTTAGAGAAAGTAGTTAAAGTCATAACAATAATAACCTCGTATGAATACTTACTATGTTACATAATTCCTTTGTCTCAATGTCTCATCAATAATTTTTCATACAAACATCATCAACCTGTAATATTGATTTATCTTTCATTGACTACCTAACATGAACAAATCAATGAACTACTATAGCCAAAATTTTAATCATAATATTTTATCTCAATAAACAGGATTGATATATCATATTCTATTTACCGCAAAGGGATACAAAAAATCAGAAAATATTCAATCATTTATATATCAATTATAATGCACCCAACCTATTCTACCTTTCCAAAGTAATATGTTGACATAGTTTTTTTCAATAAATCAATGTATGTGATTCATGTTATAAATTAATGCTAATCTCATATCTAATGATCAATAAATAGAATCATAATTTGGAATATCTAATGACATATATAACATGTGGAATTCTTATTGTTATGTCTATCCCCATAGCCTCCTCTCTAGGAAATTACCAAGTGTGAAACAACATGGGTAGATACCTCGTTAACTTATGAAAATCTAGAACATTGATAATCGAAACAAGATCTATGTCCCACCAAATAAATATCATATAGAATATAGAAAATATGTTTAAGAGTTATATCATAATATTTCATGATTCTCAATTTACCTGACAACTATTCTATTCTTTAGGTGCGGCAGATACTTTATGTGCATTGTAACATTAATTTTACATAGATGAATAAGCATCATGTGAGAATTTAATTTTTAATATTCATGTTTATCAATATTTTGGAACAAAATGTACAAGTAATGTTGGATATTGGGTATGAACTACAATAGTCTATGACCCAAATTCAACAAAAATCAACAAATCATGATATCACAACATCAAAAGCACATGTCCCAATTACTATAAGAAACAATACACATGTGGGATTGAATAAAATATGTACAGAAGATAGATTTACACTATATGATGATTAAATAAGCTCTGTTGGGATTATACCCATATGTGGAAAGACCAAATATAATGAAAATCATACTAGGTGAACAATTGGTTATCCAACAATATAATGTGATTAATGGAAAAAATAATAAATACATGAAATAATATGAAAATAAAATATTATAAAAAATTATTTAAAACATAAGAAAATACCAGAAGTGTTGGAAAATTGAGAAAACTACACATACATATCTAAGGTAAACAAAAACACTAAAACATAAAACTAAAAATCCATAGGGTGGGATCTCACATGAAGAAAACTATGGAATATCCAAGTTTTCATGCACTGCCTTATCATAAAAAATGACTAAAATGATAGATCAATAATTCTAAGACTACATACTAGGATTACCCTTGCACCAACACTTTAGATTTATGTTGTTCATACACAAAATGATCTATACACATCTCTTAAGTACACATACATGGAATGAGTAAAAAAAATAACCAGTAGGTGGTCTCCACCATACTCCATAAACAACAGTTGTAAACTAATGTAAATCTTCCAAGAATACATGGTTAGAGGAATTAACAAAACAACAGTAATTAGATAATAACATAGTTATTTTTTTCATAGGTTGAAGGCATCACATTTAACACCGAATTCAATACGGGTCCATACTATATTTACTTACATCAGGCATACACTTGGAATCGGATACAAGCACATATAATAAATACATGGTGTAATTATCATATAATTAGAGGAATGTTGGTCATGTATACTATTTTTGGGTTAATATTACTACCCATCCCTCTAGAAAAAGGGAAAAAGTTTTACCAAGTTAGGGCTTTGTGTGCCCATCCCATACTGGCATCTCATTCGTGATATGATATTACAAACTCATGTTTTATATAACATGGTATATACTTTATCAAATATTCAAGAATGAGTTACATTCTTTATATCATGGTTCAATAATATAAAATACATTAATAATAAATTACTGAGAATATTTCCCAATTCTATAATGAAATTTAATTTACATTCCCATTTATACAATATTGGGAAACATCATCTAAAAAATAAATGAGAAAAAAAATCCATTATCAGTGATAAAAAATAGCTGATAAAGGTAAACCTTTTTTAGTGCAAAAAAAGTATTGAAAAAGGCTGACCTTTTTCAAAACATTTTTTTGCATTGATAAAGGTTTTCCATTATCAACACTTTTCTGAATCTAATAAAAGTTACTATGAAAATTTTAATTTATATAAACATATGTATATATTTATTTAAATGAAATATAGAGGAAAAAATATATCTATTCATATAAATTGAATATATATATATATATTAATTTATATATTTTTGAATTACAAACATCATTTAAAGTGTATATATATATATTATAATAGAGTATTATAAACTATATAAATAAATATATAAACACATTAAATATAGTTTATATATATAAATACTCATTTTCATATTATATAATGATAATATATATATATATATATATTAATAATTATTTATATGTGTTTTTTTAAAAGAATATTTAATTATATAAATATATAAATATATTTTTATTAATATAAAATATATGAATATGTATTATAAATAAATAAACAAAATAATATATGTATATGTTTTCACATAATATATATACATTTAAAAATAAAAAACATAATAGAATAAATAATTATTATCAATTTTATTTTCATAATTTATATATATATATACACACATTTTGCAACAAATATTCTTATTCGTGTTTATAAATATATGTTTTTGTTTGTGCATTTATATATAAATATATAAATATGTTTAAATGTGTATCTGTCTATATATTTGTAAATATGTAAATACATTTCTATGTGTTTATGTGTATTTATATATATATATGTATGTATGTATATGTATATATGTATACATTTTGGAAAGAATATATATTAAAACGTGTGTGTATATAAGTATAAATACACACACATTTTGCAACAAATATATATTGAATAACATGTATATATGTGTATCTATGTTTATATATACATTTTTGGATAAAGGTGTACATTCATCTATATTTTATTTAGTGCTGATAAATTTAACTATTATTAGTTCCAATAATAGTACTGAAATGTATTTATCTACCTATTTAAGCTAAAATACTTAAATATTTTGATTGTGATGAAAATTTTGTAAATATAGTGTTTAAATGAATGAATTAATTAATCTTTTATACTTTTAAAGATTTCTGCTTAAGAATTTTCATATATTAGTAATATCATATATGAAATAAATATATATATATGAAAATATTAATAAATTAAAAATACTTTTATATTCAAAATATAATAAAATTAACATTATATGGATTGTATATAATTCGATATAAACACATTTGAGATGGCTTCACCTACACAGGCACGCACACACATCCTTGGGTTCTACACACACACACATAGAGATATATATATATATATATATATATGAATGAACATATTCATATATGTAAATGAGTAATTTAAAAAATACAAAACTTTAACACATTAAAATAATTTATTAAATTATATTATATTTAGATTTGTAGTAATTTTTAATAGATTATTTAATGTTTATAATAATCAAATTATTAATTATTAATTATATTTATGAATATATAATTTATATTTATTTTTAATATTTTTAATTTATAAACATAATTATTTATAAATATAACTATACATCTATATAATTAATCAAATATTTAAAAAATATTTACTCATTAATATAATTAAAAATATGTTAAATTATAATTAAAAATTATTTACTATTTTTATAAAATCAATAAAAAAATATTTCTACAAATAATAATAATTATATATATATTGGTAATTATCTACGGTAATGTTATAATTGAAAAATATACCTATATTAGCACTAAATCCATCTCCTATATTTTTTGAAAAACTTATGTTTCATGTGATCCCTTATATACATCTAGTGGTAACCCTTACCTGTTAAGAATTATTAACAGTAGATTTATAACCAATAAATCAACCTTTGTTAGTACTAAAGTTATAATTAATAAATCTGTCTATATTAGTTATAAGTTTAATGCTAAAAAAATTCTTGTGTAGGATTAAACTCAGCCTACATAAGGAGTAATTCTTAAACATATTTAGTTCAACATTACCTAAATACCTTTATCAGTGATATCCATTACATTTATATAGGTAAAATAATCAACCATTATGATTCTAGAGTTGAAAAAAACATTTGTAATGAGTTATTTTAGGTAAGTTCCGAAAAATCCCATATCGTCTTTATAAAAAACAATAATCTCTCAATTGATCATACCATTATTTCATGAAATTATATAAATTTTACTAAATAAAACCCACATATATCATTTTTTATAACTCCACTTCCATAATGGAAAGTATGAAATAAACTATGATTACGATGTGTGTTTTAGTTTTTAGGGGGTTTTTAAGTTAAACGATTCCACACTCTGCCATACCCCCCTCATAATAATTATTTATACATTTTATGTTGTTAGGGATTTTTGTTTCATATTTTTTATGAAACAAGTCACATAGTATTGTTGATATTAATTTATAATTTAAATTACATGTGGTTGATGTGTGAACATGATTTGATTTTGAAAATGTTTGGAAGGTATGTTTTTTAGAATGCACAGTGTTCTACTAGAATTGTTTTGTAGGTTTAATTAGTTTTGATGATAGGAAGTGTATTTTATGTGTTTAAGAGTTATTTTTGTTTCATGTTTAATTCAAAATATTGTTATTTTCACAATGAATTTCATGAGTTTTTTATAATTTATTTGAGGTGAATTTTAGTTTTAATTCATTAATTTAGAAATATTTTTTATTAAAGATTTATTTTCAGAGTATTTTTTTCATGGAAGTGTTTATTTTCAAATAATTTTATATTTTATTATGTTTATTTGATGGTTTTAGTTGAAAATGGATTCAATACGTGAAATTTAAGTTTGATCCATTTTTAATATACATAAATAGTTATTTTTTGGATTTTTTAGTAGTTTTTTAAACCAGCAGTGAACCATGTTTGGTAACTAGTATTTTATTAATCCTTACAAACACATTCTGGTAAAAATATAAATCAAGGATAAGATATTTAATAAGAACTATTTATGACATATAAGTCTAAAAGTGAAAGTTTCATATATAAATATGTTTTTTTATATTTCAAATAAAATTTTGAAAATAAAAATATGTATAGTAAAGAAACATTTCATATCATGTTATGGTCTACTTATGTAGTCTATATTTTAAGAGAGGAAATATTTACATTTATATCTTTACTATATATATATAATCCATTTAGTTTTGGTTGGAAGATTAGTTTTAAATAAAAGGAATCCAGATTATAAAAATAAATATTATTCAAATATTAATTTCTGTTATTGGCTCAAATATAAAGATATATAAACATTTGTTTTACAATATCAAAATATAGTGAAGGGATATAGCTCAAAAATATTAAAACAAAATTTCTTATGCATCTCAAAACCATTTGGATATCTATAAATATTTTAAGTATAAAAATATACAAGTTGAATCATATAAGAATTAAAATAATCTCATAACAGGCATTGAATTCAAGTAATGTAGATTTCATAAATAATTAAACCTGATTAATGGTCATTGAATAGGAAACCAAAAATTACAACATAATATAAAATATTTATTCATAAAAAATAATACAATAAAAAATGGCGATAACCATATAAGAGAATGCAAGGATATAATAACTATCCAATATAATGAATATTATAACATTTAGTAATTTACTTTTTCAAAATAAACATAAACATAAATAGAAAAAAATAACCAAAAATCAACATTTCACTAGTTGTTAATTGAAGTTTTCTAGGGAAAAAAGTATAAATCAAAATCCATAACATAGGATCATGTAAAATTACATTTAAAACTTTTAAATTGATTTTTTAAAATATTATTTAAAAAACCCCATTCCTATCTGATTAATTATTTTAATCAAGTGGGATAAACTAAATATTTTCCAAATTCATGTGTTATAATTTATTATTATATTTTTAAAATATATACATTATATACATTAAAATTATAAAACATAATACATTATAAAAACAACTTCTATGAATTTATTTAATTTTTATTGAATTGTAATATTATTGAAACAAAAATTATGAATATGAATTTAAAAATTATAAATTTTAATTGTAGGATGAAAGAGTATGAGGATAAGTTTAAATAGTCCATTAAGAATTCAATAGAGAATAGAAACAAACCATATAAAATAATTTGTTAATGTTTATTTAGTTATTCAATAAACATTTTCTAGAAAAAATTAAATAACACTTAATCTGAAATAGAATATATTAAAGTTATAAATGTTTGAATAATAATTGGGAATAAAAAATATACATGGTTTATGGTATATGGATATTATTCAATATTTTCTTGTATGAGTGAAACTATAAACAAAGATGGATATTGTATTAATGAAATGAAAGATTTAATTGATGTTGGGATTCATTATTTTCCAAATCCCTTTGAATAGTTAAAGAGATATTAAAATATACCATTCTATGCATGTAATAATAAATATTCAAAATTGTCCTTTATACTGTAGTTATATAAATTTATAACTTATAGTCTATGGATAAACATTAGTATTTCAGAACTACCAGTTCTATTTACTAACAAGTTACAATAAGATAATGAGTTTTCCATTGAAACATATGATGCAAAGATAATGTTACGTTTAAGGATCATGATAACATAATGAAAACATGTCTCTCTAGATGATTTTATATTATATCAAATGAACCATGAATCACTAAAAATTCCCAAAATGTGGCGTACCTCAACATAAGAGAGATGAATCCATTGGTTGAAAAGTTGATTGTTATTTTAAATCATTCCAATATTTAGAAAACTATATATGTGTGGGGAGATTGCAGGGTAATTAATATGGAATAGATATATATGAATTAATTGTGGGAAACTTCATCACCCAATAAACTCTCCATAGTATAATAAAATTGATCATGAGAATCCTAAATCTGGAAATGATACAGGAGACATTTATCATGAACAAACTATAAATGGAATGATTCCTTTTGGTATAGAAAGTAACACTCATTCTACATATATGATTATGTTTTTAAATTTTAAATTCCTAGCATGGTTATGCATGAAGTGTAAGTAAATTTTTTTCCCTTGCCTTATATCAGGACCAAATAAACCTAGTAATAATATTGATGTTTATTTCGATCCATTGATAAAAGATATTAATTGATATGGGATTCATGTGTTACATTGTATGATACTCAGAGAAATGAATAGCTCATATTAAGAGACGTGTGGTTTGAAATGATAAATAACATTCCTTTTTATGGAATTATATTTTGATATATAATTAAATGAATACTAGGGAGTCCCATTTATGAAGAAGCAATTCAGCAATTAGTTTTAAAAATTTCATGAAGATAGTGTTTCTAGGAAATAATATATTTTTAGAATGATTACATAAATACAAAAATTGGACTACATTATTCAATATGAATTTTGATAAAGGAAAAACACATTCTCCTTAACATGTGATCAAATTTTTTATAAAGAAAATGTTATTTTCACCTTTTTGGTTAACCCTATAAAACCCACTTTAAAATAAGTTTGAAAAACGAGATCAGCCTTCCTTTGCATTACAATACTATAATTTTTTATATATCATGTAGTATATTTATGTCATTCATGTTGAAAAAATATGGAATGTACTATAGCTTGTACATTATTCATATGTGGATAAATGGATAGTGTGTTCTAGTGAAGGGTGAAAGATGAAATTTTATTCTTCTAGTGGATTCCAATATTTCCATACTAGAGATATTTTAGGATCGAAACATCCTCAAGTGTCCAAAGGTTCTTGAGGGTTTTTTCAAGAATTATCAATAATATCATGTTAATGATTGATATAAAGTTGAATGGATTAAAATTATTATTCTATATTGTATCGATGTAATTTTTAATACATGTATATTTACATTGAATAACTAATAAAAATTATTGACACATAATAAATAAGATTTTCATCTTTTTTTAAAGCTATATGGAGTAATTTTATTGACCCAGTTAGGTTCCTAATAATGGGAATGATGTTTCTATCATATTATGGTAATTTTAAATTTTATTTCCATTATAATTTTTTGATTTAATGGTTATCATTATAAAAGTGATAGAATTTTTTAGCCTCATAAATTAGATAGGTGTAATGGATCAGAACTCTCTGGTCTATTAATTTTTGAAAATCCTATGTTTGATATGTTCTGGGAGGTCATAGTGGCTCATTTCAACTATTTACCAGTTTTTCATTTTTCCCAATGGTAGGTAGTGACAGTATGTCACGATGGTGACTCAGAACTGTGATCCAGGACCTATAAATTAGGATCAGTGAGTTAGGACCAGTGAGTCAGTACCGGTGAGTCAAGACTAGTGAGTCTGAACTGGTGAGTCAGAACAATGAATTGCAGTGGTGAGTCTCTAATAGTTGGTCATGATAGTAGGTTTCTAGAAGTGATTCATTTGATGGTAAATTGCCCAAAATTTAGTTGTCCATCAGTTACTTGTCAAATGGTAACTCATCTAATAGTTAGTTACCCTACAATGACTCACCCACCAGTAGCTCATCCAATGGTGAGACACACTGGTGACTTACATCGGAGACTCTGAGTGGTGACTCACCTAACGATGAGTCATTTCTGATAGTTTTTAAAATTTTCATAATTTCATCATTTTTTTTGTTTCACCCCTCTAATGTTTCCTTTGACATAAAATGATTTTAATACCATATTTAGTGGGATTTAGAGCCATTTTGAATCATATATATCTTCTTGAAACATGAAGCTTCCTTTGACTTCCAAATCTCTTGGTTGTGATCATTATCCACCTTTAATGGCCTTTAAAAAAAATTCCTTCCAATGATATATGATCTAGGAATTCTAAAATCTAGAACCTTTATTCCTTGTACGCTTCCCTTTACCCTTAAAATCGGGTGTCCCCTAGAACCTTTCTTCTAGGAAGAGTTTTGTGGTAGTTTTGAACCTTTTTAGATCATGTTTTCCCTGGAGACTTTTCCTACTGCATGTGCACCCCCTATTTTGGTTCAATAAAGAAGTGATGATAATTTATTATTTTATTTAGGTATTCATTCATATCTATTTTATTTTTTTATAATTTGGTGTGTGTGTGTGTGTTTGAATGTATCCTTGTGAAGATAGAAGAATACCAAATAAATAAAGATAATTAAATCAGTTTAAGATTAACATGCAGGGTTGGGAAGAGTGAATTATGTTTGGATTTGTTATCTATTGATGTTGTGAATTGTACATGCTATATGCCTACAGAAAATCCGGATCGTTGGTGGTCCATGTTTTCACAAATGTGATGGATTGAGAATGCTTATTATTGGTCTTCCATTGAATGACCGTGTGTATATGAAATTTATTAACCACATACACTCATCTAATAAATGGATTCCCTGTGAAAAAACTCTTTATATGATAAACCAATATGTTAATAAGTGGAATTAATGAACATGTGACTTGTTAAATATGAATATGTTTTTCTTTATTTGGGAGCTGGTACGGTTGTGATCATTGTTATGTGTTGTTGGAGGGTTCATAAGACATAATGAATTATTAGGATGAAATAATTTTTTATTATGTAAGGGATGGGTAGTGTTATTCAGCAGGCCTACGGAGAATTGGTGTGATGGGTATGTTGTAGTTTTGATGATATGTGTTACTGGGTTTGGATGTGAGTTCAAGATTTGATTTGTTGAGAGGATGGATTAGGTAGAATGAATTTGAATAATGATGATGGTAGTGGTTGGTATTGGTAATTCACTCAGATTTTCTCCATGAGTAGTATGACCATAGCCTCACTCTATATATAAGGATTTGTTTTGTTATGAAATGAATGGGTCTTAAGTGGAGCGAAAACATGATGTGGGTTAATTTATCGTGGTTCTTCTTCCTCCCTATGATTTTGTGTGTGTCTTGTCATGTAATGTGATTGTTTGTTTCATGGATAGTTGTGGAATTAATAACTAAATTTCTTAATAAATAATGAGAATTAGTTAAATGAATTGGTTGGGGTATGTTTTGAGTTGTGACTTGTTGTGTCGTTGTTCATTTAGAGGTAGCTACAAAGGTGGTGTTGTGAGTTGGTTGTTGTTTGAAAAAAAATAGGTTGGTCTTGGGATTTTGTTATTATATATTTATTAGTTGTATTTTCATTTTGTTTTATATACACACCACACCCTAGTTGTGAACAATATACTGGTCACCCCCATCATCATGGGTGAAGGTATTTTCCCAAACATTACGGTGGAAGGATAAATGGCTGGCCCCCCACACTTCCCTTCTCCCTCTTCCAGGCGGCATTAACCAAAGATTCTTTGGGAATGTTTTGGTTTGTGAGTCTCATGTGTGTGTGAGTGAGTTTTATTTCCCTTTTTTCTTCTGGATGATATGCGTTGTGATACCCATGTGTCTTTGGGATGAGATTAAATGTGATGTCCTTCCTAGGTGTCTTCATGAAGGGATGCAATGTGGTATGTAGACAAGGTGTGTGAGGGAGGGATGTGATGTTGTATATGGACTAGGTTTGTGTGGGTGGTATTTGATTTGTTATGTGGCCCATGTGTATATGGGAGGGTTGTGACATGGTTCTTTCTAAAGAGGTGGGAGACAAAGGACGTTTACAGTTAGTCCGTGAGAGTAGCTAATCAGTGGGAAAGTCGAGCAGGATACCCCACTATTGATGTTATTAATATATTACTTTACTTGACATTTGTTATTCAGTGAGTGTTCCTAGGTGTGTTTGGGGTGGTTAGTATAACTTATTAGGATTTTTTGGGTTCTGTTTTTCCTCACAGGGGCATTAGTATTCTTCCTCCACTTGTGAATGATAGAATTGTGTTTTTCCAACTGAGTATACTTTTATTCTACCCAACATTATAAACATCCTTTCAGGTTTCAAGGAGGACTACAAGGACCATGTTTGAAATTACTAGCTCAAACATCATGATAGTTCTTTTGTTGCTACATTGCTTTACTTTTGGTACATAAATTTTAGTTTATTTGTATTTTTAGAAATTTTGTTTTAAACTTTCCTATGGGATGGTTTTGTATTTATTTTATATTTATGTATTGGAGTGTTTTTTTTGTTGATACATCTTATCTCTGGATATTGATTACTATAAAATGGTAATGACTCACATTTTGTGAAATTTTTGCACCCTTGGCGATGGTCACATCCTCGTGGCCTACTTGAGGTGGGATTCAGGGGGTCATTATCTCTTATTCTTCATTGCTAGTCCAGGAGAGTCATCATTGGAGGGTGGGGTCATGACAGAATGATATCAGAGGTGTTGGATGAGAGATAGAATAGATTTTTCATTAAGTAATAGTTATGATTTCATGGGTTGGTAGGGAAAAGCTGTTAAGTGGCCTTGTTTGGTGATATAGGCCCGAGAAGACTAGCTTGGACATGGGATTTTAGGGCACCCATGATCTGATGAAAAGACTGTGATCCTACTGAATGACCAAATGAGACTATAGTTATTTCAGGGTAGAGACCCTGAAAATGGTACATGCATCATGATGACTTGTGTTCTTGTATAAATTTGGTTGTTTGGGGGAATTTTAAATGAAAAAAAAATGAGTTAAATGAGTTAAATTTAATCTTAAATAAAATTATATACTACTCAGGCTTAGGAATTTCATTTTTACCTTGTTAGTAATGGATCTTGTTTGTTGGCCATGTGTATCTCAGGAATTTGGGTCTTATTAGGCTGATCTAGTTGATCAGTGAAGGGTTGATCCAATGGAGGTGGATAAAAAATTATAGAGAACGCTACATGATTTCTAATGACATACTCTAGGAATGTACGCAGGCAGTGTTTCAGTCATGTTGATAGAGAGATTTCTTGAGAATCTTTATATCACATTCACTTTGATCCAGACACTTATGAATTACTGGTTACCCTTTCAAGTTAGTCAGATGTAAGGAGCTACATGAATGTGGTGGATATTGTACCTATGGGGAGGATGGAGGATGATGTTCTATGGTTCAATTTTGAGAAGGAGATTCAAGCAAAATTCCTTTCATCGACCATGAAGGCTGAAAATAATTAGGAGATACTCTCCCTTTATTAGGGGAGTAAGTCAGTATGGGGAGAAGGAGATTATGTTCAAGGATGTTATTTTATTTTCTCGAGATCTCATTTCGAATGAGGAGTCTCTTGTGAGACTCTTAAAGGATGCACTTCATCCTTCTATCCAGTATGTTGTTACTCCATCTACATTTTCGACATACATAGAGGTCCAAAAGAAGGATCTGAATGAGAATATGCACTCATGGGTAGGTCTTCCATGAGGCATGGTAACCAAAAGTAGTTCCTAGGTGCTTGGTCCTTTAAGGTTCTGATCAATGGGGAGTCAAACTCAATAGTTTTTATTTCGACCTTCTGGTCCATAAACCTTTCTTGTTGGATTGGGGTGATGTTCTTCATTTGTAGAGTTCATGGTAATCATGAAAACCAATTCCCAATAGTCATTCAAGGTTATTATTGTAGAATTTGGTAGGTTTAGTGCCAATCCTAGTTGTGGTTCCCAGCTTGTATGTTTCAATAACAGGAATAGCATGCTCCCGCTCCACTGATGGGAGGTGAAGCTGGTAGAGGCAGACCTTAGGGAATTCCTCAGGGACCTCGACCCGGGCATGCTCAAAGAGGAAGTCTTCAGTATAGGGGCATAGGAGCTAGGATTTATCATTTTCATGGAACATAGGCAACAATTCATGTAGGTTCAGACATCATTATTGGTACAATCAGTTTGTTCAATACTCTTTCTTGTGATTTGTTTGATTTTGGGGCTTCACACACCTTTGTAACACCCAGTCTATCCCTTTCTCTGATAATAGATGTATAGTGATTTCCTATCACCCTTATGTTGAGTACGCCAGTTAGATGTTAGAAGAAATTTTTCGATGTGTTTTGAGGA
Source organism: Viscum album (assembly GCA_963277665.1). Classification (NCBI taxonomy): domain Eukaryota; kingdom Viridiplantae; phylum Streptophyta; class Magnoliopsida; order Santalales; family Viscaceae; genus Viscum; species Viscum album. The sequence goes on along the minus strand of OY728163.1, from coordinate 1,423,681,061 downwards.
TATATACAGATGATGGGACTGCATCAGTCCCATGGGGATCTATTATTACAACATATGCAACCATACGATGTCATTATCAGCATCTAATGGTTATATTCCTTATTTGATGTTATTGACTACTTCCAGGGAATGTTTTTGTTTTCTAAAGTGGATGGATGACATGTTTCTTTAATTGGAAAGAGCAGTTATTAGGTGGAAAGTCAGTGTGTGGAGCCTCTTCTTTTCATTTTGGTCAAGTTGTCAGTTGAATCGGTGTATGTTGAGATGGTGAATGTTCCAATATTTGTTGGGAGTTTCATGGATGTTATTCTAGAGGGTTTTGCTTCTGTACCCCCTAAACATGATATTGTGTTCGAGATAGACATATAAACCAGTTCTTGTCCAATTTAGATGGATTCTTACCAGATGGAACCTTCTTAGTTGTGGGAGTTGAGGTTTTTAGTTTGATGACTTGATGAGGAAGGGATTTATCTGGACTAACGTTTCTTCATGGGGTGATCCATATTTGTTTTTATAGAATCCATATAGTGTTTTGAGGTTGTACATAGACTATATAATGTTGAACCATGTGACAGTCAAGAATCATTACCCTCTCCCTAGGATAGACAATCTTTTCAACTAGCTGAGAAGAGAAAGTTGGTTTTCAAAGATCAATATAAAGTCAGGATGTCCGCAGTTGAGGGTGACAGAAGTCAGTATCCTGAAGACTAATTTCAAATGAAGGTATGGGAACTTTGATTTTATATTCATTTCATTCGTTGTTACGAACGTGCAAGTTGTGTTTATGGGTATTGAGCGTATTGAGCATCTCAGGACTATCTTGTAGGTCATTCGATGGCACCATATCTATGGAAAGCTATCCAATTGCATGTTTTGGACATGATAGGTGCATTTTCATAGACAATTGGTGTCACTGAAGGATGTAGGAGTAGACCCATAGATGGTAAATATAGTTTTTTCTTGGGTAGCATCCATGACTATGGAAGAGGTTTGTAGTTTTCCTTGTCTTGAGGGATATTATTGGATATTTTTACCTAATTTCTATTAAGATATAGCTCTGTTGACATCACAGACCATAAAGTACCAGTATTTTGTATGGACTGAGAAATTCTAAGTGGCATTCAACTATCTAAAGGGGAAGTTGTTCTGTGCTCAAGTGCTCTTCTTTTTCGACGAGGGTATGATGTTTGAGGTGTTTTATGATACTTCCATTTTGGGTATAGGATGTGTGTTGATTCCATAGTGGAGAGTGATATCTTGTACGTCTAGGTAATTACATCATTAAAAACATAACAATTCCACCCACGATCTATATCTGGCATCTTTTGTGTTTTCATTGATGTTGTGGAGACATTACCTCATTAGGGAGAGATTTATGGTGGTCAATGATCAAAATAGATAGAGTTATATCTTTTCCCAGCAATATCTGAACTTGAAACAATAGAGGTGAATGTTGTTTGTTCAGGACTATGATTTCGATATCTCATACACCTCTTGAGAGAGAAATTAAAAGGTAGATTCCTTGAGAAGGAAGGCATAGAAGGAGGTTGTTAGTGAATTTGTGTACATATAGAAATTAGTATATGATTTAGAAGCCTTGTATATAGATGCAAGAATTGATGGAAGCAAAGGGTATTTGTTTCAGATGAGGGAGAAGTATTCTCTGATGCAGCAGGTGGAGGAGTCTTATTGGGGATACATATAAGTAAATTTGATGCATGGTTGTGTTGACCATAATGATTCTCTAGAGGGATGGTCAGGGGATGGTCAGAATTAGATGTTGTTCTATGGAAGGATATTTATTTGGGTGGTGATGCACAAATGGTTCCCTCGTAAATTTTTTTTATCACCCTTATTATTACACCCAAGAGTTTCTAAGATGTACCTTAGCATGAGGAGGCATTTTTGGTGTGCTGGGATGAAAATAACAATGGAAGATTTTGTGAAGAAGTGCTTAGTGTGCCAGTAGGTGACGGGTGAGCACCATGTTCCTAATGGTTTGTTTCATCCCATAGATGTCTCCATGTGGAAATGGGGTGGAATCTCAATGGATTTTTTCATGGGTATATTGAGATATTAGGTAGGATGTTATGTTATCTGGGTAGTAGTAGATCAGTTGATGAAATTCAATAACTTATTAGAAATCAAGGAGTCAGGCATAGTTGATTCCATGGAAACATGGTATGTGGATGAGGTGGTGCGGCTGTATGGCATTCCAAGATCCATTTCCTTAGACTATGATACACTTTTTACCACACGGGTCTAGTAGGGATTGTAGAATTCTTTGGGAACTCAATTACGCCTCATCATAACTTTTAAACCTCAGATAGATGGAAAAATAGAATAGAATATCTTGATGATGGAAGACATGTTGAGGTCATGCTTCAAGGACTTTGGAGGATCTTGGGTATGAACCTTTCCCTTGTTAGAGTTTTCTTATAATAATAGCTATCACTCTTCCATTGAAATGGCTCCATTTGAATCTTTGTACAGAAAACTGTGTTGTTCACCTTTGTGCTAGATAGAGGTTGGAGAGATAGTTGTTCTGGACCCTGAGGTTGTGTAGATCATGACATAAAATCTTTTGCTCATTCGTGAGATGCTGAGGGTAGTGCCAGACTGGAAGAAGTTGTATGTCGATCGTAGGAGGATTGCCTTTGAGTATGAAGTTGGGGACCGTGGGTTCTTGAAGGTTCCACTTGTCATGGGTAGTGAAGGACTAGTAGAGGGAGTAATCTTTCTCCCACATTCATCCAACCCTTCGAGGTGTTTGGGCATGTTGGCGAGGTGGAATACCCATTAGCATTGCCACCATAGTTAGATAGGATCCATGATGTCTTTCACATCTCTCAACTCCATTGGTATCATCATGATGACTCCCAAGTCAGTAAATGGGGAGAGTTAGATATCAAAGACAACGCCACATTCATGGAATGGCCAGTAGATATCTAGGATCATCAGGAGAAAGTGCTACATGGAAGGACCATTCCTTTGGTTCACTTGTTGTGGAGGCATGGTGGCCTGGGATAGATTAATTGGGAGTGAGAAACAAAGATGTATGACAAGAACCCAAAGTTTTTTTGAGTTTTTCCTGTTCTTTTTTTCATTGAAATATATTGTTTGACACTTTTTTGTTATGAGATAAGTTATTCCCTTGTTTTGTGATGTGTGATAAAGTCATTACATGTGATAAGGGGAGGACCTACTTCCTAATATAGATGCATTAATTGGTATGCGATTAATCCCATAAAGGTCTATCAGTGCCACCTAGACCGGATAGTATCTTAACATTGGGGAAGTAATTCCTTGATACACATGTTTGAATAGTGTGGTTGTTGTGAATGTATGGTGTGACCTGTGATTGTTTGGGTTAGCATATGTTAGAGGAGGTGTTCTTGCTTGATGAGTATTTAACTCCATAATTCATACATCACAAGGTGGTTTATTATTGAACTTTTATGTGTTTAGTCGGTAGCGGTGATTCAAGTATAGTGAGATGCTTGAGTGGTATCTCGTGGGGTGGTTTTTCGGACCCATCTTTCTTATGGTTTTGGTTTGAAATTATAGAAGGTGAAAATATTTTGAGAGGTATCTTATGTAATGGAACAGACCTCTCTGATCTATTAATTAGTGAAAATACAGTACTTGAGGTGTTTTTGGAGGGCATGGTGGTTCATCTTAATAGTTTTCTATTTCTTCCAAAGGATGGTGGCGATGGTAGGTTGTAATGGTGACTCACAATGGTGAGTCAGGACTGGTGAGTCAGTATTAGTTATTTAGTATTAGTTAGTCAGGACTAGTGATTCAGAATGGTGACTAGCACTGGTGACTCACAACAGTGAGTCACTGATGGTAGGTTGGGATGGTAGGTCACCAGCGGTGAGTCGTCTGACTGTAACTCAACCAATGGTGAGTCATCTAATGGTGACTCATCCAATGGTGTCACTTATAATGGTTTTCCACCCAATGGTGACTCATCCACTGATAGCTCAACCAATAGTGATTCGCTATGGTCACTAGCACCCATGGCTCCCAGTAATGACTCACCTAACAGTGAGTCATTTGCGACTATTTTTCAATTTTTTATAATTTCTCTTGTTTTTTCAGTTTTAACATTTTAACATTTATTTTGGTGTAAAATGATTTTAATACATTATTTAAGGGTTTTTTGATCCATTTAGAATCATATCTATCTTCTAAAAACATCAATCTTCCTTTGACTTCCAAACCATGTGGTCTTGGTCACCATCCACCTTTAACGGACTTTAAAAAACCATTCATTCCATTGATATATGATTTAGGCTTTCTAAATCTGTGACCCTTTATTACTTGTATGCTTCCCTTTACCCTTCAGACTGGACATCCCCAAGAATCTTTCAACCCCGAGAATCTATGTGGTTATGTTGCACTATTTTGGATCACATTTTTCCTTGAGGCTTTTCTTGCTACTTATTGATCCCCTATTTTGGATCAATAAGGAAGTGTTTATCATCTATTTTTAAAGATAGATATTCCATTATCCCTCTTTTATTTCGGAATCATGTGGGGGTGTAAAAATGTCTACTGACGAAGATATAATAATACCAAATAAATAAATATTATTGAATTGGTTTATGATCAACATACATGGCCATGAAATGTGACTTAGGTTCATCATTGTTACCTATTGATGTTGTGATTTGTATGGGCTATATTACTACAGAATGTCATGGTCATTTTTGGTCCCTATTTGTTCACATGTGGTGGCTTGATAATGCTTATTTTTGGTCCTTGATTGAATGAATATATGCATATTACATTGATTAACCACATACGCTTTTCTAAAAAATGGATTCCCCAGGATCAAACATTTTCTATAATGACCCATGAAGTTAACTAGTCAAATTAATAAATAGATGACTTGTTAAATCAGAATATGTTTTGTTTGGATTATGGGGTTGTACATTTGTGAGTACCACTATGTATTGTGGGGTGGTTCGAATGTAGTAATGCAATCTTGGGTTTAGATATTGTTTGATTGTGGAAGGGATGGGCAGTGTTACACAACAGAGCTGTTGAAAATGGTTGTGATGGGTATGTTGTAATTGTGATGAGATGTGTTGCTGGGTTTGGATGTGATTTGGTGGTTTTCATTGTTGAGAGGATATATTCGGCATAATGAAATTTAATAATGATGATGGAAGTTGTTGGTAAGGGTAATTCACCTAGAGTTTCTCTAGGATTATTATTCCCCAATATTCACTCTGTATACTGGGATTGGTTTTTTGTGACATGAACGGGTGTTAAAACGAGCAGAAATATAAAGTGGGTTAATTTACCATCGTTCTTCTTCTTCCATGTAATTTTGTTGTGTTTCTTTTTATGTTTTATGCTTGGTAGTTTCCCAAATTTTTTTGAAATGAAAATTGAATTTTTTAATAAAGAACGAGAATTTGTTAAATAAATTTCCTGGGTGTTTGTATTGAATTGTGACATGTAGTGAGGTTGTGTATTTAGAGGTATCATAAAATGTGGTGTTTTGAGTTGGTTTTTTGTTGAAAATTCATAGGTTGGGCTTCACTGTTTGGTGTTATATATGTATTACATGTATTTTCCTTGTGTTTTCTATACACACCCCACACTAGTTGAGAATTGTGTTCTGAAAACCTGTATAGTCACTGGGGAGTGTGTCTTTCCCAAACATATCGATGGGAGGATGGATGGCTAGTCACCCTCTCTTCCATTATCCCTATTTCAGGTAGTGAAAGCCCGAGATTCATTAGGTAGGTTGTGGTTCATGAGGTGTTGGTGTGTGTGGGCGTGTTGTTGTGTTTCACAAGTTTCATCGGAATTAGAGGTTTTGTGCTTCCCAAGTGTATTCAGAATGATATGAGATATGTTCTTCTACCCATGTGTCTTTTGGATGGGATGTGATGTGTTATATGGAACAAGTGTGTGCATGCGGGATGTGATGTGGTATATGGTGTCACGACCCGCCCTCGGGGTCCGTGTCGTGACTACCCCAAGCCCGCCTTCCATAGGCCAGGGGCTGGCGACTAGCACCAAGGCGTAAATCCCGGTAAAAAGGGAAGGCATTGCCTTTGAAAAGTAAGCACACACCACAGAGTAAACAAGCGGAAGTAAACACTAAACAAGCAGAGTACAACTGAAAGTGCGGAAAAGTAAATGGGCCAGAATACAAACCCAAACTGAAAGTAAAGTACAACTCAAAAAGGGAAAAACAGCAACTGTAAAGTAAAGGCCGCTACTCCGAGCTGTCCACCGGAAATCCCACCTGAAGGGTGGGTACAGATAGCTCCTCTGCTCCACGGGTCCCACCGTCCGCTCCGTGCTCGTCCCGCCCAGTGGTCCACCTCCGGGTACCGTCCCGCTCCGCAAACCTCAGCTAAGGTCAACGCTGTCCGTCGTCTGCAACCAACACAACGTAGTGCGGGCGAAGCCCGTGCAGGGGTGAGTATAAGCTACTCAGTAGGGACCCCGAGACCCCTGAAGGTCTCTCAAAATCCACAAAGGATAAACCACGAAACAAAGTACAATCACGAAGTAACAACCAACACTGCTTAGGTATATGCCCATACATATACCTAAGTCATCAATTCAAATACGCTCCAACCTCCGAGCCCAAGTATAACTCAGTCCACGCAGGAAAGTATACGTATTCCACAAAGGAAAGTAACAGGATTCAGCTCACACAGGTATACTTCTTCAAGGACGATAAAGATGATCACTGATCCATCTAAGTCGTCGGACCCACGAAGGATCGATAGGTAACTAACCCCCGCAGAAGACCCACACAGGATCGGGCTCACACAGAACCTGTAGGCGCTGGCTCACACAGAACCGCTGAGCGCAAGGACCCACACAGGATCGGGCTCACACAGAACCTGTAGCACTGATCCTCGTAGGATCGCTGAGTGCTGTAGTCGTCGTCGTCGAATCCACACAGGATCTCTGTACTGTCGTCGTCGAATCCACACAGGATCTCTGTACTGTCGTCGTCGCAGTCACAGTAGCAGTCGTAGCAGTAGAACAGTCGCAGCCAGTACTAGGGTTCCCGCACACAGCAAGCTCGTACGGAGGGTCCGCTCCACGAGCCGAGAGGCTGATACATCAACTGTCACGAAGACCGAAGTTGATGTATCCAAAAGTTCCGTATCGTCAACAGGAACTCAACGCAACAGACGGCGCGTCGATCGGACGCCCGGTCTGAGAGTTATAGGCATTTTCGTCTCCGGGGCCCGGTTGGTTTTTAAGGCAAAACCAACCCGACCGTACTCCACCTGCATCCGAACCTCGGGCGGAGTATGCCAAAAGATCCGTCTCAATAAGAGGAACACTATGCGACTGACGGCACGTCAATCGGACGTCCGTAGCTCAAGATATGAGCGTTTCCGCTCCGAAGGCCCGGTTGGTTTCGTGAACGAACCAACCCGGCCGAACTCAAAGTAATCCAAAACCTTGAGTGCGATATACCGAAACGACCGTCTCGATCCAAGGATCGCGTTGCCGCAGACGGTTCGTCATTCGGAGGTCCGAGGCTCAAGTTATGAGCCAAGAACCGAATCTGGTCCGAAACGGGGGGTCCGGGTCCGGGCCGACCCGGCCCGACCCCCCCCCCCTCTGGACGGCGCGGCGGCCGGCGGCGGCGGACGGCGGCGGCGGACGGCGGCGGCGGCTGGCCGCGTGGCGGCGGCGGCGGGCCGCGTGGCGGCGGCGGGCCGCGTGGCGGCGGCGGAAGGCACGCGGGGCTGAGCCCCGCGTTTCACAAAAACGGCACGGCTTTAAGCCGTGCCTTGCTAAGAAACGGCCCCCGCAAGTGGGGGCCGGCTGAAGAAAACCGGGGGGGCTTTGCCCCCCCCTCCTTAAATGAACCGCCCCCCTCATTAAGAGGGGGGTCTTGAAGGACCGGCCGGGGGTTTAATCCCCCGGTTTTTATGACATCCGGCCGGCCCGCTGGCCGGCCGGTTTTTACCAACGGGACCGGAATTTCCGGTCCCGCCCTCGACTTCCGACGCCGGCGGCCCGGCCGCCGGTCTTTCCTTCCGCCGCGGCCCGGAACCGGCCGCGGTCTCCTCGTCTCACCGCGGCCCGGAACCGGCCGCGGTGTTCGTCGTCCGGCGCGGTGCGACGGCACCGCGCCCCTTTCGCCGTGCCATGAATCCTCCCAACGCGGCGCGACGGCGTCGCGTTCTTGAAATCTCTCCTCGGCGAAGCGCGACGGGTTGCGGAAAAAAAAAAAACATGTTCATCCGCGTGGTGCGACGGCACCACGCCTCTTGCTTCCACCCGCATGAATAAAACGAGAACTAAGGAGGGGGGGTTCGGCCGTGTTCATGCGGTCCGACCCCCCTCACGTTAATTAATAACATAACTAAAGAATATCCAAAAGCCTCACATTTAGTCATGCTAAAAATCCATGACTCAAGAATGGAATAAAAATAAACAATAAATAACATCCCCTACCTCTGGATTCAAGAACGATGATCGTCAACGACCCGCGGAAGACGCGTCGCGGTGGTCGGCGTCACGGAAGAAGGGCGTCGATGTCGTGAAGCGAGGATTCGAAGTTCTTTGACGACGATTTCGTCGTGGGAAATCGTCGCGGAAGAGATGACGCGGAAGAAGACGTCGTCGGTGTCGCGGGTATGGCGTCGCGAAAGACGATTCCCGAGAACGTGGCGTTCTTCGTCGATGTTCGAAGGTTCTTCGCGTTCTTCGTCAAAGCTTGAAGAAGAAGAAGATGAAGGCTCCAAATTCTCTCAAGGTGGCTAGAGAATTCTAACCCAAATAAAATAAGCTAAAGACTTATTTTATTCACACAATTATCAATTTGAATTTCAAAGGTTTGAAATTCAAACAATTCAAACAATTCAACTCCATTAATTAACAAAGTTGTCATGTTATTAAAAGAGGAGTTTAAGGGGAAAGTTGAGAGGTTACTAAAAGATTTAGGGGTTCGTGTGGGCCCCACCACACTTAATCCTCCCAAGGGAGGTTAAGTGGGTGTGGGTCCCACTTCTAACCCCCTTAGGTAGGTTTTTTTTAATAAGTTTAAATAAAATTTGTTTTACACAATTTTATTTAACTTAACTGAAAAACCCCAAAACGTAACTTTCAACCCGCAACAAACGCAACTCCCGAAAAGGTCTCATTAAGCGAATATCGGCGCTGCGAGTTCATCGGTGCCCTCGGATTTCAATTCCGAGCACCGGATCAAAAGTTAGGAATTCCCGCTCGTTCGTTCACTGAACGTACCCGAGCCAAACTTCGGAAATTAATTCCGGGCACTCCGGGCCTCGGAATCAGGTGCCGTCTGAAACCGCGCTCTTGTAAAAATCCAAAGAAAATTAAGAAAAAAATTCCCTTGAATTTTACGGTCTTTACATTACTCCCACCTCAGGGCTTTACGTCCCCGTAAAGATACAACAAAAACTAGGGAAACAAATGAGGGTACTGAGCACGCATCTGAGCCTCTCGCTCCCATGTGCTCTCCTGGAGATTCCCGTGCTGCCATCTGATGCGCACAAGAGGAATCGATCGCCCACGTAGGACCCGCTCCTGTCGATCCTCTATCTCCACCGGGACCTCTGTAAAAGTCGCCCCATCGTCAACGTCAAGCTCCCCATGATCAATGATGTGCGTCGGGTCGTGCACGTATCTCCTCAGCTGAGATACGTGGAAGACGTCGTGCACCCGGTGCAACTGAGGTGGTAGAGCCAGGCGATAAGCCACCTCGCCAATCCTGCTGAGAATCTGGAAAGGTCCGATGAAGCGCGGAGATAACTTGCCGCCTCGGCCAAATCTCCGAATACCACGTCGAGGTGAGACCCGCAAGAAGACGTGGTCGCCATCCTCGAACTCTAGTGGCCTCCGCCTCCTGTCAGCGTATGACTTCTGCCGGCTCTGAGCTGTCCTCATCCGCTCCTGGATGACCTGGACCTTCTCTGTCGTGGCCTGGACCATCTCCGGTCCCACTAGTGCTGACTCCCCTGGGTCTGTCCAGCACAAAGGAGATCTACATGGTCGGCCGTACAACGCCTCGTACGGTGCCATCCCGATGGTGGAGTGATAGCTGTTGTTGTATGCGAACTCCACCAAAGGTAGGTGGTCCTCCCAGCTACGACCAAAGTCAAGGACACATGCACGGAGCATGTCCTCGAGAGTCTGAATGGTCCTCTCCGTCTGTCCATCCGTCTGAGGGTGAAAAGCTGTGCTAAGACGTAGCTGCGTCCCGAACGCCTCCTGTAACCCCTTCCAAAGCCGGGAAGTAAAGCGGGCATCACGATCGGAAACGATAGATGATGGCACGCCGTGGAGCCGCACAATCTCCTGAACGTAGAGACGTCCCAAGCTCTCCACCGAGCCCTGCTCTCTGATGGGTAAGAAGTGTGCCGACTTGGTGAGTCGGTCAACAATCACCCAGATGGAGTCGTGACCTCTGGAAGTGCGTGGAAGTCCAGTCACGAAGTCCATAGATATGTCGTCCCACTTCCACTCCGGAACCTCCAAGGGCTGTACCAAGCCTGCTGGTACCTGATGCTCTGCCTTCACCTGCTGACAGGTAAGGCATCGAGAAACGAACTCTGCTACAGCTTTCTTCATGCCCGGCCACCAGTGTTGTCGTCTGAGGTCCTGGTACATCTTCGCCACTCCAGGATGTACCGCTAAAGGAGAAGTGTGAAACTCCCTCAGCACTTCTTCTCGCAATGTGACTGGTACCAAGGCACGTCCTCTGAAAAGGATGTCGTGCTCTGCTCCAAGGGAGAAACCATCAGGTGCCTGTCCCGAGGATATCTGTGCACGCCGTGTCTCGCAGTCAGTGTCCCCGCGCTGTGCCTCCCTGACTCGCTGCAGTAGTGGAGGAGTGACTGTGAGAGACTGAAGAAAGGCTGCTCCATCTCTATCCACGAAGGATATCTGCAAAGAGGCTAGCTGCTCCGTCGCCTCCTCGAGTAGCTGAATGCCCGTCCTCCTGCTGAGGGCATCGGCTACTACGTTCCCCTTCCCAGGTGTATAGACTATCTCAAAGTCATAGTCCTGGAGGAACTCGAGCCATCGTCGCTGTCTCAGGTTCAGATCCTTCTGCGAGAAGATATACCTGAGACTCTGATGATCGGAAAAGACTGTAAAGCGCTCGCCCATCAGATAATGTCGCCATGTCTTCAGAGCGAAGACCACTGCTGCTAACTCCAGGTCATGGGTAGCGTAGTTCTGCTCATGTGGCCTCAACTGTCGTGATCCATAGGCGATCACTGCCCGCTCCTGCATTAGAACACATCCGAGTCCGGTCCCTGATGCATCGCAGTAGACCACGTACCCTACTCCCTCTTCAGGCAACCTCAAGATAGGTGCGCTAGTCAATCTCTGCCTCAGCTCCTCGAAGCTCTGCTGACAACTGTCTGACCACACGAAGGGTTTCCCCTTCTTCGTCAAAGCTGTGAGTGATGCCGCAACTCTGGAGAAGTTCGGCACAAACCTCCGATAGTATCCAGCTAGTCCCAAGAAACTCCGAACCTCAGTCACGCTCCTGGGTGGCTCCCATGCTAACACAGCCTCAATCTTCGCGGGATCCAATGCAACTCCCGCCTCAGAGATAACGTGTCCCAAAAAGTGGACCTCACGTATCCAGAACTGGCACTTCGAGAGCTTACCATAAAGTTGGTGCTCTCGGAGTGTGTCAAGAACAACTCGCAAGTGATAGGCGTGCTCCTCCTCTGTCGAAGAGTAAATCAGAATGTCGTCGATGAAGACCACGACAAACCGATCGAGGTATGGCTGAAAGACCCTGTTCATGAGAGCCATGAACACTGCTGGAGCATTGGTTACACCGAAAGGCATAACCAAGAACTCATAGTGGCCATACCGACATCTGAAGGCCGTCTTCTGCACATCCTCGTCTCTGACTCTGAGCTGATGATAGCCTGACCTGAGGTCTATCTTCGAGAACCACCGTGCTCCCTTGAGCTGATCAAAGAGGTCATCAATCCTCGGTAGCGGATACTTGTTCCTCACTGTCACCTGGTTCAGGCGACGATAGTCAACACAAAGTCGCAAGCTCCCGTCCGCCTTCTTGGCGAACAATATCGGGGAAGCCCAGGGTGAAACACTGGATCGGATGAATCCCTTGCCCTGCAAGTCCTCTAACTGTACCCGTAGCTCTCGAAGCTCGGCGGGGGCCATCCGATATGCTGGTGTGGATATCGGGGCTGTCACGGGGTACAAGTCAATATAAAAGTCTACCTCTCTGCGAGGAGGTAGCCCTGGAACATCGTCGGGAAAAACGTCCGCATACTGATCCACCACTGCAGGAAAACCAGGACTCCGCACGTCAACTGCTCCAAGGATAAGGCTAGCCAACTGATGAGTGATGGGCTGTCCTCTCCTCCGCGGAAGTCCATCCTGTGCTGCTAAGGCTCCCTTCTCGCCGGTGAAGGTGAACCTGCTCCCGTCGGTGCGTACACATCGCACCTTGCGCCTAAAACAGTCAATCTGTGCATGGACCGTAGACAGCCAATCCATGCCCAAGATGACGTCGTAAGGCCTCGACGCTGCTACAAGAAGATCCCAGCCGAAGCTCTCGCCTCCTAGAGTAAGCTCACACTGCCGGCACCAGTGCGTAATCGTCGAGTCTGCTCCCGTAGGAGTCTCTAGCCGTAAGGATCGAGCCAACGGCTCTGTCGGAATCTCCGAGCTCCGAACAAGGGCAGCGGCTATGAAAGAGTGACTCGCTCCTGTGTCTATAAGAACTGCAGCAAGGGTGGAATAGACACAGATAGTACCTCGAATCATCTCAGGTGCGCCGTGGTCGTAGGCCTCTGCTGCCTGGAGCTGTGCCTGTCGCTGCCCGCCAGCTCCCTGTGGTCGGGGTGGACCTCCTGGTGGTGGTGGTGGTAGAGCCTCAAAGCGTCGGCCACCACCAGCTGCTCGCCCAGCTCCTCTGCCTCGTCCGCCTCCTCCCTGCGGACCGCCACGGTCGACCCTCTGCCTCTGCCTCGGTGGTCCATCAACTGACTGCTGCTCCTCGGCACGGCGGGTCGGGCAGTCGCGAGCCATGTGGCCCTGCCCGCCGCACGAGTAGCACTGCCTGCCTCTCGGAAGACTGGCTCCGCGCTGTGTGCCCCGCACTGCTGAGCCAGTGCCCTGAGATCGTCGGCCTGAAGGTCTGGTCTGTCTGGACCCCTGAGTCATCCGTCGACTGCCTGCTGCAGATGACTCTGCCACGTGCCGCCCTGCGGTGGGTCGCTGTGCTGGTGTAGACTCAGCAAGGAAGCTCTCGATCAGAAGTGCCCGCTCCAGTACTCCTGTCTGAGTCGGTATGCTGAGGGAGATCAGTGATGCCCTGATCTCGTGTCTCAAACCCTGCTCGAAGGTCCGGGCCCGGAAGAATGGATCCCGTACCATGTCGGTCGAGTAGCGCGAGAGATCGGTAAACCTCGCCGAGTACTGGGCGACCGTCATGCTGCCCTGCCGCAGCTGTAGAAGCTCCTGGATGCGCACCGCTCGAAGGGTGGCCGGGACGAACTCAGAGCGGAAGAGGCTCTCGAAGTCCGTCCAGAGTAGAGATGCCTCATCGTGCACCTGGAGCATCAAGCTCCACCATCGTCCAGCTGCTGCGTGTAGTAGGCTCGCAGCGAGGATCACCATGAGGTCTGCTGGTGTCCTCACTAGCCTAAACACTCGAACCACTGCCTCCAGCCAGTCCTCTGCTGCCTGGGGATCCGTCTCCCCGCGAAACCTGGGCGGTCGCTGGTGCTGAAACTCATGCAGTGCGCTGAGGCGACGTGCATCGTCAGCGGCTGCTGCTGGAAGCATCGGGGGCTCGGCGGGTAAAGCTACCGCCGGTGCCACTACTGGAAAAGGGCCCTGCACCGAGGCCTCGTCGCTCGGGGGGCTGTCGTCTCGCTCGACTCTCGGAACCCTAGCTGGCTGCCGTCGTGGGGCCATCCTGAAAAGGAGAACAAGAGCACCATCGTCAGAACAGTATACCTGGTGAGCTGAATTAAGTAATCACAAAGAAAACTTGATACTTTCGTTAAGCAGATCAGTATACCCGGTGAGCTGACACAAGTAATCACAAAGAAAACTTTGAAACACACACGCAATCAATGTTTTCGTGCATTAAGTCGGAAATCAGAAGTCAGGGTCCTGGTGTACGGATACGTCGGCCGCCGCACCAACACTGGACTCCCTGGACTGATAACCACACTCAATACGCTAAACATTATTGCTTCACATAGAAAAGATCAGAGTTCGCGGTAGAACCGAACTCCTCTGATACCAATTTGTCACGACCCGCCCTCGGGGTCCGTGTCGTGACTACCCCAAGCCCGCCTTCCATAGGCCAGGGGCTGGCGACTAGCACCAAGGCGTAAATCCCGGTAAAAAGGGAAGGCATTGCCTTTGAAAAGTAAGCACACACCACAGAGTAAACAAGCGGAAGTAAACACTAAACAAGCAGAGTACAACTGAAAGTGCGGAAAAGTAAATGGGCCAGAATACAAACCCAAACTGAAAGTAAAGTACAACTCAAAAAGGGAAAAACAGCAACTGTAAAGTAAAGGCCGCTACTCCGAGCTGTCCACCGGAAATCCCACCTGAAGGGTGGGTACAGATAGCTCCTCTGCTCCACGGGTCCCACCGTCCGCTCCGTGCTCGTCCCGCCCAGTGGTCCACCTCCGGGTACCGTCCCGCTCCGCAAACCTCAGCTAAGGTCAACGCTGTCCGTCGTCTGCAACCAACACAACGTAGTGCGGGCGAAGCCCGTGCAGGGGTGAGTATAAGCTACTCAGTAGGGACCCTGAGACCCCTGAAGGTCTCTCAAAATCCACAAAGGATAAACCACGAAACAAAGTACAATCACGAAGTAACAACCAACACTGCTTAGGTATATGCCCATACATATACCTAAGTCATCAATTTAAATACGCTCCAACCTCCGAGCCCAAGTATAACTCAGTCCACGCAGGAAAGTATACGTATTCCACAAAGGAAAGTAACAGGATTCAGCTCACACAGGTATACTTCTTCAAGGACGATAAAGATGATCACTGATCCATCTAAGTCGTCGGACCCACGAAGGATCGATAGGTAACTAACCCCCGCAGAAGACCCACACAGGATCGGGCTCACACAGAACCTGTAGGCGCTGGCTCACACAGAACCGCTGAGCGCAAGGACCCACACAGGATCGGGCTCACACAGAACCTGTAGCACTGATCCTCGTAGGATCGCTGAGTGCTGTAGTCGTCGTCGTCGAATCCACACAGGATCTCTGTACTGTCGTCGTCGAATCCACACAGGATCTCTGTACTGTCGTCGTCGCAGTCACAGTAGCAGTCGTAGCAGTAGAACAGTCGCAGCCAGTACTAGGGTTCCCGCACACAGCAAGCTCGTACGGAGGGTCCGCTCCACGAGCCGAGAGGCTGATACATCAACTGTCACGAAGACCGAAGTTGATGTATCCAAAAGTTTCGTATCGTCAACAGGAACTCAACGCAACAGACGGCGCGTCGATCGGACGCCCGGTCTGAGAGTTATAGGCATTTTCGTCTCCGGGGCCCGGTTGGTTTTTAAGGCAAAACCAACCCGACCGTACTCCACCTGCGTCCGAACCTCGGGCGGAGTATGCCAAAAGATCCGTCTCAATAAGAGGAACACTATGCGACTGACGGCACGTCAATCGGACGTCCGTAGCTCAAGATATGAGCGTTTCCGCTCCGAAGGCCCGGTTGGTTTCGTGAACGAACCAACCCGGCCGAACTCAAAGTAATCCGAAACCTTGAGTGCGATATACCGAAACGACCGTCTCGATCCAAGGATCGCGTTGCCGCAGACGGTTCGTCATTCGGAGGTCCGAGGCTCAAGTTATGAGCCAAGAACCGAATCTGGTCCGAAACGGGGGGTCCGGGTCCGGGCCGACCCGGCCCGACCCCCCCCCCTCTGGACGGCGCGGCGGCCGGCGGCGGCGGACGGCGGCGGCGGACGGCGGCGGACGGCGGCGGCGGCTGGCCGCGTGGCGGCGGCGGCGGGCCGCGTGGCGGCGGGCGGCGGCGCGGCGGCGGGCCGCGGGGCGGCGGCGGCGGGCCGCGGGGCGGCGGCGGCGGGCCGCGTGGCGGCGGCGGGCCGCGTGGCGGCGGCGGGCCGCGTGGCGGCGGCGGGCCGCGTGGCGGCGGCGGAAGGCACGCGGGGCTGAGCCCCGCGTTTCACAAAAACGGCACGGCTTTAAGCCGTGCCTTGCTAAGAAACGGCCCCCGCAAGTGGGGGCCGGCTGAAGAAAACCGGGGGGGCTTTGCCCCCCCCTCCTTAAATGAACCGCCCCCCTCATTAAGAGGGGGGTCTTGAAGGACCGGCCGGGGGTTTAATCCCCCGGTTTTTATGACATCCGGCCGGCCCGCTGGCCGGCCGGTTTTTACCAACGGGACCGGAATTTCCGGTCCCGCCCTCGACTTCCGACGCCGGCGGCCCGGCCGCCGGTCTTTCCTTCCGCCGCGGCCCGGAACCGGCCGCGGTCTCCTCGTCTCACCGCGGCCCGGAACCGGCCGCGGTGTTCGTCGTCTGGCGCGGTGCGACGGCACCGCGCCCCTTTCGCCGTGCCATGAATCCTCCCAACGCGGCGCGACGGCGTCGCGTTCTTGAAATCTCTCCTCGGCGAAGCGCGACGGGTTGCGGAAAAAAAAAAAACATGTTCATCCGCGTGGTGCGACGGCACCACGCCTCTTGCTTCCACCCGCATGAATAAAACGAGAACTAAGGAGGGGGGGTTCGGCCGTGTTCATGCGGTCCGACCCCCCTCACGTTAATTAATAACATAACTAAAGAATATCCAAAAGCCTCACATTTAGTCATGCTAAAAATCCATGACTCAAGAATGGAATAAAAATAAACAATAAATAACATCCCCTACCTCTGGATTCAAGAACGATGATCGTCAACGACCCGCGGAAGACGCGTCGCGGTGGTCGGCGTCACGGAAGAAGGGCGTCGATGTCGTGAAGCGAGGATTCGAAGTTCTTTGACGACGATTTCGTCGTGGGAAATCGTCGCGGAAGAGATGACGCGGAAGAAGACGTCGTCGGTGTCGCGGGTATGGCGTCGCGAAAGACGATTCCCGAGAACGTGGCGTTCTTCGTCGATGTTCGAAGGTTCTTCGCGTTCTTCGTCAAAGCTTGAAGAAGAAGAAGATGAAGGCTCCAAATTCTCTCAAGGTGGCTAGAGAATTCTAACCCAAATAAAATAAGCTAAAGACTTATTTTATTCACACAATTATCAATTTGAATTTCAAAGGTTTGAAATTCAAACAATTCAAACAATTCAACTCCATTAATTAACAAAGTTGTCATGTTATTAAAAGAGGAGTTTAAGGGGGAAGTTGAGAGGTTACTAAAAGATTTAGGGGTTCGTGTGGGCCCCACCACACTTAATCCTCCCAAGGGAGGTTAAGTGGGTGTGGGTCCCACTTCTAACCCCCTTAGGTAGGTTTTTTTTAATAAGTTTAAATAAAATTTGTTTTACACAATTTTATTTAACTTAACTGAAAAACCCCAAAACGTAACTTTCAACCCGCAACAAACGCAACTCCCGAAAAGGTCTCATTAAGCGAATATCGGCGTTGCGAGTTCATCGGTGCCCTCGGATTTCAATTCCGAGCACCGGATCAAAAGTTAGGAATTCCCGCTCGTTCGTTCACTGAACGTACCCGAGCCAAACTTCGGAAATTAATTCCGGGCACTCCGGGCCTCGGAATCAGGTGCCGTCTGAAACCGCGCTCTTGAAAAATCCAAAGAAAATTAAGAAAAAAATTCCCTTGAATTTTACGGTCTTTACATATGGCCCAAGTGTGTGCAGGAGGAATGTGATGTGGTATGTGGCCCATGTGTATGTTGGTGGGTTGGGATGTGGTTCCTTTGGAAGAGGTGGGAGTTCTAGGACAATTTCCGTTATGGTGTGAGAGCTACTAATCAGTGGAAATGTGGTGTGAGGAACCCCACTATCAATGTACTTACAATATTACGTTACTTGAATTGTGTTATTTTTTGAGCATGCCTTGTTGAGTATGGGGTGGCTAGTATACCCAGTTAGGTGTTGTTGGGTGCTTTGGTTTCCTCATAGGGGAATTAGTATGCTTCCTCCTCTTGTGCCCGGGTGACCTTGGTTTTTTCTACTGAGTATACTTGTATTCTCAACCTACATTATAAAAATGCTTTTAGGTTTCTATGAGTACTATGTGGATTGGGATAGGAATTACTAGATCAATATTTAGGATAGTTGTTGTGTCACTTCTTAGCGTTAGTTTTGGTATATTGGAGTATATTTTTATATATAGTGGTTTTGTTTTAAATATTCATGTGGGATGGTATTGGATTTATTTTACATATATGTATAGTATTTTTTTTTGATGTTGATACATCTTATCTCCCAATCATGATTACTATAAAATGGAAATACCTCCCATCTTGTGATATTTTCATACCCTTGGTGTTGGTTGCCACCTCGGGTCCTATTGGCGGCGGGACTCAGGGTTCATTATCTCCCTCTCTTCATCTCCAGTCTAGGAGGGGTATATTTTGAGGTAGTGGTAGTTACAATAGGGATGTACCTCATTGGAAAATAAATGATTATTTGGAAAGGGTATGTCAAAAATTCAAAATAAACTGAAGATTTTATTAAAGAGTGATTAAATTTTTAGGAATATTTTGAATTATGTAATGACTTCTGGTGTGATATAGATAGAATTGGTCTCCCAAAATATCATCACAATGGGCTCCCTATGGGTGAAGGAATTTCTAGATGAGTTGTTCTCACAATTACCATTATTGATCTGGAGTAGGATTACCTCTATGGTTTAAATAATAGTATAAAGGCTTTTCTATATATTGAAAATCACAATGTAACATCATTTGTTTTGAACCAGTCATAAAATTATAAAGGAATTTTAATTTTAATTTGGTGGATGGAATAAATTTTAAATTGATCTTTGGATTGGAATTATAATAGTTGGAACACTTAATGTTGATGTTTTTGGATGATTATTATGTATTGAGACGTGTATTGGGAGTCTGAATGATATTTGGGGTTGTTAGGCCCTAAGAACCTAGATTTTAGAATGGTAAGGGGAGGTGCATGATTTTCAAAACGTTAGTGTAAATGTGAAAATAAACCATGTGACCCTTAACAGGTTTCACATGGTTTTCTAAACAATGAACATGCGGTCACATGACTATGTGAGTTTTTTATAGAAAATAGCATGGGGGACAACATGGGTTGTGCTTTGATTGTCAAATTGTGTACTAGCCCTATGAGGGCATGCTATGAACAAAGGTAAAACCACATGGTTGGTGCATAGTTTTCCTAACCAGTTGTTTCATTAAATGGATGTAAATTACTATTTTCCCAAAAAACTTTTACCTTTATTCCCCCTTTATTTTACCTCATCTATTGTGAAGATTAGTCAAGTGGGATCTCCCCTTTGGACTCCTCTACATCTTTGGTTTATCTCCATCTTTCGAGCTTGGGATCGATCTTCATCAATTTCATTGGTTCACCCATGGATTACATTTTATTCAAATTCTATTCTATATTCATTTATCATAACATATTGAATTCTACTTCAATGTGATCTGTTTTTCCCTATTTTTAGGTTAGTTGCTCAAATACTCATTGTCACTCATTTTAAGTAATATGAAAGGTCTAGAATGGTGTATTGATGCTTCTTGTGTATGAGGTTGTTTTATTAAACCTTTCTATTTTTTTAATTTATAACAATAATTTTTGTGCCACAAACTATAATTTCTATGAACTACTTATTAGATAAGAAATTAATTAAATTTAATGCATATACTATGACCTAGAACCCTCTCACGTGATTGGAGGTAAATTACCTGAATCGAACCTCAACATAAGGTTATTTCGAATAAATGATCTTAATGAATATTATTTCCATATTCTATCAAGGTATCCGATTGGATGAGTTTTTTCTGCTACATTATAGTGGAAAGACATAAAGGAATTTAATGAATTGTTAGTAATATAGTTTTACACATGGACCATAGGAATATTATTTACATGATTCTTGGATCATTTCAATTGTAAGAAAAATTAATAAATTGAATGAAAATAATTGATATGAATGTTGGATAAGAAAAATTGGTCCTTGATCATTTTCCCTTAATCTTGATGATTGTGATGGACTGACCTAAATGTGGAATTCTAATGTATTTTCATGGATGATTCTCTTTACCATATTTCTTATTATAAATGAAATTACCAAATTGTATGAATTGAATTTAAAAATGGAATGATCATGAGGAATTATATTTATTTCTGTGTGGAAAATTATCAGAGTATGATATAAATTTTTTACTATTATGATGCCAACAATTTATGGAATGTTCACCTGGACCTTACCATTTATTACATTATGGTTATGTTATCCAAAAATATGAAATTGATATGATGTATTTTAATATATGTAAATGATAATAATATTTATGCTTTTCATTGATTAGTAACCATATTATTCCTTGATTGAACCTTGAATTCCCATGTAGGAATTCCTTGGATGGGCTCAGAGGTTAGATGAATTATATTACAGCTTGATCAAACCTTGTATTCCCAAGTAGTGATTCCATGGATGATCTCATATGATGGATGAATTATATTACACCTTGAGAAAGAAATGGATTCCAATGTTGGAATTCCTTGGAATGAATTTTATGTTAGATGAAATAACATTCTTCCTTGAGTGATACCTAGATTCTATTTATATAATACCTTTCTTAAGGTATCATTGGGAAATTAGAATTATATTATACATGACTATTATTGAATGGCCTCAATTAGGGTTGTTAGAAATTTTTCTTTAAACCCCATTGGTCTAATATGTTGGAAATAATGTTTCGCATCATTTTGGGGTTCTAGATTGGATGTTTCATTCCCTAAGATTAGGATGTCAGAGATGATGTTACATATCATTTATTTGGATAACTGGGCATGGTTCTTTGTATCCCCTATCAAATTCATGGGCTTGGGAACGTATTTATACAATGAGACCCTTATTATATTGTTAATATTATATATGGATGCCCTGGTCATATTCATTACGCGTTTATAGGTGAATTTGTATATCGTTATATATATGTTTATATATATGTTTAAATTTATAGAATGACATGTTCCAAGATATTACACCTTCAGTTGAAGAAGATATGGTTGGTAAGGATTCTATGAGGAACTTGGGGTTGAAATGTTCTATTTTTTAATATTTAATTTAGTTATTTTACTTATTATACCTGAAAACGTCCTCAATTTACATTCGTAGATTGGATATGCATTAGACGCTATTGGTGGTATCATACAGGGTTTATCTCAAACCCTATTTGGGTTGTCGCTTAGTACTCAGTCAAATCTTCTGACTATTGGTTCATATCTTGATGAATATTCTTGTATATGGTTTCTCTATATGGTAGGACATGACATGGTGTTGGGGATGATAATGTACTCAAGATACCAATAAGAGTTGGTTATTTTATTGATTCATATATTTTTTTCATTCTATCCCTCCTTATTGTGTGGCCTACTATATATTTATTGATTTGTATATTGTTTCATTACATGGATATATATTATTGTATATTTAGAACTGGATATTTTATTATTTATTATTATCTTATATTGTTGTATCATTATTACATGTTCAACTTTTTATTTACCTATTATACACCACTTCACCACTATATTCATGAGGTTATGGTCTCCCCAAAAAACCATCATTAGACCCTCGCTTCTAGTCAACATCCCCTAGAATATGGGGTACCATCATGAGGCTAACTGAAAACCTTTTCGACTACTATTATTGAATGAGCTAGGTCGGGATTCTATAAGTGGTATCAAAGTTTTCTCTTCCTTTGTTTAGCTATTTTGAGATGGTATTTTGGAGACAAAGAATGTGTCGAAATGTGGTAAATAGAACATGTCTATGTTTGGAAAACCCACACATGGGGGGAGATCAACTCACTAGGGAAGGGAATTCTATTAATTATTATAGTTGATTATTTTTTCACCTTTGGTGATTGATGTAATTTTCCACTTCAAACAAATTTATGAGATTTTTTCAATATTCTCATTAGCCTAGTTTGGAAGGGGATTATTATTCATGCATCTTTATATGAACTTGATGATGTAAATGTTATACATATTCCATGGCATGTTTATTTCAGTGTTTGTATTGTTGATTTCATATTATGAGTGTGTGGAATGGTATATTTTAACTATGATAATGTTTCTTATAAAAAATGATATAAATTTATTGTTTATTAAAATTTCTAAATCAACCTAAATGGTGTTTTATTAAATAGCTTGATGGTGATAGATTAACTGGCCAATTTTGATATGTTTGACCCAAGAGACTATAGTTAGCTGGGATAAAAAAGTAGTTTATTTCAATTTACATGGATTCATGTTGTAATTTTTTATGATTGTAATTGCATGAATTGGGAATGGTGATCCATCTAATCTAATCATCATAAATGTCTTTTATATTCAAGTAATAAATTTAACGGTGTGGTTATAGTTACAAATCTTGTCAAATTAAATTATAAAGGCATGTACCTTTATAATTTAGTAATGTTGACTCATCTAACTAGATCATTGTAAATTTGAATGTTGGTAAAAAATAAACATAAATCATGTGATTAGTAATCATTTATACTTGAATTGTCCGATGAAGGTTGGTCATGATATCATATTCTTAGAAGATAAACCCACTAAGGGTGTGTGATATTTTTAATAAATTAATTATATTTGGATTCACATAAAGAAACCTAGGTTAACATGATGGGATGCTCATATGTCACCTTAATTCTTTATATTCTATGGTGATTAACCATTTGGGGTTATGCTTTTGTTAAATGGGATGGTTATTTAATGTATCCAAAACACATATCTGGTATTACATATAAGTTTAGTGACATGTTACTTATTCAGACCCTTTTAAATGATAAAGGGAATTTTTTTGTTTAATACCAATATAATAAGAGGTGTTAGATAATTTATATATTTATTAAAACATAAACAACATTTTCCTCTATATCTTACAATTGAAATTTTCTTTAACTAATCCATTTATAGAGAACCATGGATGATTAAAATGGCTTAAAATGAAATTTTAGGATAATTTTCTTATTATTCTTCATGTAATTTTCTAAATGATGTACTAAGTACTGTTCGAATATCATTTTCCTTTATAAAGGGTAGTTGATTATTATATTTGATACTCTTAAATATTTGTAATATATGTGAACTTATCTAATGACTCGAGTAAGTCATCAGTGTGGTGTTTTATACTTTTTCTATGATGTAGGGGTTAACATTAAGTGTTTCATTTGGAAAGAACGTGGGTGATTTCCATTGGTCATAGTTGATCTTTTTCATGGACAATGTTCTTCTAGGTTTGGTTGGTAATCATAAAAATCATCTCAGCGTGACCTAGTTATAGGACCAATGGTTTATGCCTTAGTAAGGGTCAATCCTGGTATTAGTAGCATCCATTGGGGTAAATTAGTATTGGTAAATCATTTCTTTCAGTTATCAGATGACAGGTTCTGTTTGGATGCCATTTGAGTTAGGTAGGACTCATAATTTATTGAACCACACCTAGGTTGGGTGGGTGTTCAAGTTCTAGTTGATTTTTTTAGAATCTTGAGCATCATGCACTTCTCGATTTGTAGATGGTTAAACATTCCTAGGGTGTGGTCGAATATTTTTCAATCATGTAATAACTTTGTTTTCTGTGAGATTAATTGGTAAGTTATCACCTAGGTAAAAATTCTTATATGATAATATGATTATGGGATGATATTTTATATAGGATATAACTTTATTGAAACAGGTTATACTAGTAGGCCTATAAATAGTAATGCAAGTGTACCTATTTCACTATTTTAATATAACAGTAGATTTCATCATTATACGCGGTGCCCTTGAAGTTAAGAATTGATGTGTCAAATTGAATGATGTTGAGTAAAAATATTGCCAAACAGTATAAACTATTTTATTTAAAGACCGCATGATAAAAGGTTTACAAGTTCGATAAATCTATGTTTGCGAGCAATCTTTGGAGTAGAGTATCTAGTCTGTGGAAGATTAAACAGAGTGATATATCCATGACCCATCATAAGGGGGGTGAGTTTTCCCAGTTTTGAATAAAACACTTTTAAATGTATCGAGTGCGATAACACTACTAATCAGTTCTATTTTCTCCTATATTTATAACGGTAATGACATGCATGATCATGGCTTAAAAAGAGAATCAAACATGCATCTAAGAGAGATCCTAATATAGTGCACTTATATGCAGCTAGTTTATCTAAACTTCTATGTTGATGCCAATTATAAGCATGTTATACACATCAAAAAACCATGTTTGGTGGTAGAAAAATAATCTGTTATGGATAAGTTTCTATTTTTAATATGTGAGAACTGGGACAATCCTAAGGTGAGGACTGACGTGTCGGTTGGGAAAAGTGTGACCGTTATGCTACATGGAACATGACCATAGAGCACCATTTTGAAATGTTTATAATGATCTATAAAAACTTGTGAGTCTGGTAAGTTTGTGTTATCTAATAATTGGTACAATTCTCGATATATAACTCATTGTGAGTTTAAACTAAGTCTAAATGCTTGATTCATGTTCGGGATAAATAAGAGATCACGGAGTTTGAGGAGTCTGTAACATTTTTATCCTTGCAAAGAATATCAATGGAGATATGGTGTGTCTATGACCCAAGCATTGATTAAAATTGAGAGTAAGGGTTGTACTTCAGTGTTTCTTCTTGAATGTTCATAGGTATCATTTTATTTAAGGTGATATTATTGAGCTTATAAATAATACAATGATTATTATTCTATACACCTCTTAAACATGTCTTTCTGGATTAGATAAACTGATGATTTGGTGATACGATGAATGTGTTTGAGGTAGTTTTCACATTGTCAGATCATGTCACACTTCATTGGTAGACATGGTTCTAGGGGAAGGTTCATAAAAAGTATTTCTCATTTGGATGGATCATGTATTGAGAGATTTATACATGCTTATTGATGGTAATTTCTACATTTCATCAAAGTGTACCCCTTATTTAGAGATGATCATGACATATGTCATGATATAGTCTATAGTAAATTGAGAAAGTGTAAGTTATTCTCTGAAAAAGAATGAAAGAAATTCATTTTCTAATTGTTGGATGGACTCTGTAAGAGTTGTGATAATGGAGGAATGTAATGAACATTGTATGGTGGGAATGCCACCCTAAGCTATTGGGGTTTCCCCTAGTGTGGTACCGATTATTGGATTGTCGTTTGTGAATTTAGATGCCTTTAAATAAAAGGAATAATTTTAGGATAGATTCCCTGAGGAATTCTAGGTATTAGTTAGAATTTGGACTTGGTAGAAGTCTGAGTACGAGAATTAAGATCAGAATAGAAACTATGATCCCAGGGTTCTAGATATGAATTGAACTATTATATGTCCTATGGCATGAAAACTGAAATGAGATGATGGATAGAGACATTAGTGGATTTTATTTTTGGGCTTAAGTGGTTTCCATAATTGAAATATTATGGTGTCTTAGATTAAAGGTGACATGATCAGGATTTACTGATGAAGCGATTATTGAAGATGTGAACATTCAAAATAGTTGGCTAAAATTTATACAACTTGAGTTCTATGAGTACTTTCATGTGGTTGGTGAGTACCCACATAAGGTACATCATTAAGAGGATACAAGTGCATTGTAAGGGCTAATTGAGGATTTTAATGGAAAATCAAACACGGCCAATAAAAATAGTCGAATGAAATTCATATTATTTACCAACATGCAAATTTGTCCATGAGTATCATTGGATGCTGAGGATGAGTTTAGACAATGAATTTTAAAGGTGGGGTACTGCGGATTATAATTAGACATTCAATCAAGAACCTATTGTGGGGAGTTCCATAGTCCAGTTATAGAAAGATATGAAGATGTGATCATGTCTCAAGTTAGACAGGTTTATGTATGCACTAGCATGATGTTATAGATTTGGTTATGAGTGTTGAATCAATTTTTAATTGTTTAGGTGTTGTATTCTAAATTATTTCTTGCAGGTGCATTGGACATGGGAAATAATGTTTAGTAGTTTAAATGAGAATTTCTAACCCAAGTTTTATAGTTACTTTTCATAGAAAACAGTGCTTCTTTGTAATGATATGTTCTTGGGTGGGGTCATTCTAACAACCAATTTTTTGATCCTATTGGAAGATTCTAAATGAATTTGATTTTTTCTTTTAGTATATTGAAAAAATAATAAAATGATCTTTTTATAGGAATTATTATTGTTCGATCACTTAAATGTGATTTTCTTTGATGGGTTTTAAGGATCGACAAGTATACTGGGAGTGCAGATGAGTTTTATAATCATCATGATCTAAAAACATGATTTTTGGAAAGGTATGAGGAGTTGTAATTTGGCACAGGGTCAGTGCAAACCATATGACTAAATTGTGCGACCTTTAAAGGGTGTAACATGACTTTTCAAATGATGAACCTGAGACCATACACCCACGTGAGTTATCTTTAGAAAACATTGTAGGGGAACTCCATGGGCCATGAATGGTTTTTCTAACCATGGTGTAGTTAAGAGAGGGGTATGACACAATGGATAGTGAGCTCGCATGGTTGGTGCACGATTACCCAAACTCGCTATCTCATTATAGGGATGGGAATTACAAATTTTATTCCCCAAGATTTAACCTTTCTTCCCCCATTCATTAATCTCATATCCCATGCACAACAGCCTCTTGGTAGCTCCCCTAAGACTTCCTCTTAGGATTTTGTGTATATCTCATGTTTAGGCTGAAAATCCATTAGTTTTGGTTGTGTTGAATCACCCTCAGTTAGTCTTGGATTCCTATTACATTTATTTTTTTATCTTTCCATATTGAAAGATATTTTAATGCGATTTCATATGCCAAATGTTTAGGTAAATTTCATAGTTCTTCAATTTCATTTAGTATTGCTTGAATAGAAGGCCGAAGATGGATGAGTAATGTTTCTTGTGGATAAGGTAGGTGGTATATATGCTATACCTTATAATTTTCTTCATTTATAATCAGTTTCACTGTTACATGTTGTTGACATTATTTACATCACTTCATAGACATGAAATTAATTTAATTAAATATCTACACCAAGAACCAGAACACTCTTACATGTTTGGAGGTCAATGAACTCAACCTGAAGAACAACTTATAGTGAGTTTGAATAAATTACCTTAATGAATATTTTTTATATTATTCCAAAGAACGCATTTTTGTGAGTTGGGATTACTAATTTCTAGTGGAATTACAAAAAGGAAATTAATAAATAGTTAGTGATATAATTATACAATGGGCCCATAATTTTTTTATTAAACACGATGATTGAATCTTTTCAATTATAAAAGTAATTTATAAATGGAATTGAATGAATTGATATGAGGGTTTGATAAGTCCCCTTGGTCCTTGATATTTTGAACATAATACTGGAGATTTTAATAGACCGACCTAAATGAGGAATTATAATTTAGTGGCATGGATGTTTCCCAAGAACTAATTTATTTTTGAAATGAAATAAACCAATTATTGAAATTTAATTGGAAAATTGAATGATCGTGATCAATCGTTTATATTTCAGAATGGATATTTATTATTCAATGAGGTTTATTTTTTACATGCATTATTCCAACTATTAATGGATAGTTCACCTGGCCCTTATCATTTCATACTTTATTCTTGGTTTATCCTTACAAATGAAATGGATAAGATGAATTTTAATTAATTGGGTAATGATATGACTATTTATTATTTTCTTTGATTAGTTCTACTATTTCACCTTGAGTTAACCATGGATTCCCAAGTAATAATTCAGTGTATGAGCTCATAAGATAGATGAATTATATAACACATTGAGTAAACCATGGATTCCCAACTAGGAATGACTTTGATGGGCTCATAGGTTGGTTGAATTATATTATTCCATAGTTGAAACTGGGGTTCTCATGTATGAATTCCTCAGATGGGGTCATAGGTTATATGAAAATGAATTATTCTTTAAGTGATGTTGGGTTCCTCTTTACAAGCACCTTGGTTAAGGGCTCATAGAGAAAGTGTCGTTATCTTATACAATAATATTATTGAGTGGCCTCGATTAGGGTTTTTTGGAAAGGATGCTTCACACCACCTTGGTAGAGGATAATGTACAATTTGATCCACATCATTTTTGATTATTGAACGTGATGTCTCATACCCCATAAATAGGATATTGAACATGATGTTTCACACCATTTATTGGTTTTTCAGGAATGGGGATCCATATACCAATGAGATACATGGTATTTTTCCGTTGTTTATATGATGACACCCTTATTATATTATTAATATTATTTGTGGATACCCTGGCCATATATTGTAGGTTCTCACTAGTGAACGTATATCTCTTCATTTATTTTTTTATATATATTCATATATATATACATGATGGCATTTGAAAGATATTTTTTTCATATGCTAATATAGGTTTGGTTAGCTAGGTGTCCTTGAGGAAGTTGAGCGTGTCATGGTTTATGATTTTGAAAGTTAATTTATAGAAATAACTTATTATACATACATAATAATTTATTTTATATTCTTAGACTATATTTTCCTTAGACACCCTTGATAGTGTCCTGCTGAGTTTATCTCGCACCTTGTTTCAGTTGCCACTAATACCCAGATTGATCTCCTAACTATAGGTGATGATCTTTATCATGATACATGGTTATGGTTTCTCTATGGACTAGGACTGGACGTACAGCTGGGGCCGAGAAGGTACTTGGGACACTTATAAGAGTTTGGTATTTTATTCATTCATTTATTTTGGTAGACTATCCCATCTTATTGTATCTCATGTGGTATGTTTACTGCTTTGTATATTGTATCATTAAATGGACATGCATTGTTGTATGTTTGGCATTTTCCATTTTGTATGTTATTATTGTCTTCCCTTACTGTATCATTATTACTGATTCTTCTATTGATTTTTTTCTATTATATAATACTTAATCACTCTGATCATGACTGTATTGTATCTCCACTCTAACATCATGACACCCTCACTCTAGTCGGTAGCCTCTGGCATACAGAGAGATGCACATGGGTCCAATAGGAAACCGGTCAGGCTATGGTTACTGAGTAAGATGGGCTAGAATGTGACACATAATGTAATTCATATGTAATTGAATCCATTATCGTTTGAAATAAATATTATAATAAAAATATCAAAAATTTAAAGGATGGGTTCCAAATCATATTTTTTAGGAGTTATCTAGATATTCCTATTTTTTTTAAGGTAAAGCCCTGGTGAGAGACCAAGGAAAAGTTTATTAAAACAAACAAGGAAATTACAAATGTTTGAAGGAGGGGATTTTATTACAATCTCTAACATAGAGAGGAAGAAGATCAACCGAAAGGTCATTGCTCTACGTAACACTATGGTTGATTCCTTTATTGTCCAAACCATCAGTCACCATTTTTTCTTCTCGATAAGAATGAGTGACAATGTATCTGAATTCCTTAAGCGAATCCAGGCAGTTCATCCTACGAGTAAGAAGCGGTCATGCAATGGGAATCACCCAATTCCAAATAGATTGGACAGTGGTGGTTGAGTCACTTTCAATCCAGATGTCGTTCTAGCCCTTGATTTTAACATAATCAACAACCTGGATCATAGCCATCATTTCTGCTTCTAGCGTGGAGGCGTTATCGCAGCTTCCAAAGAAACAACCATGACAATGATTCAAAAAATCACTGAAAACAGCACCAAAGCCCGCAGGACTCGGATTTTCTTTAGAGGCTCCATCAACATTTATCTTGATCCATCCAAGAAGAAGGGTTTGCCAAAACACCTCAATCGAGTGTCTCGGCTTTCTGTAGATGCCTTCAATTCTATGTCGTCGGAGGATCACAAAGTCTCTGACCGAGTTGTCACAAAGATTTTTTTGGATCGAGGCGGCATCCTTGATGGAAATGAGAATTCTCATCAGACCTATATTAAGATTGAGTGTGTGGTTGTTGTGAATAATATCATTTCTATCATACCAGATGACATGGAGGAGCTTAGCAACGGGGGAATGAAATATATTTCTAATTTTCCGAGAGGTATCAAGCTCCACACATAGCTTAAGTTAGGAGTAAATAGAGTCAGAGGAAAGCCATATGTAGTCAAACAGGTCAGTAATAAAGTTCTAAATAGTAGAAGCTATAGCACAAGATAAAAATAAGTGGTTAGCATCTTCTCAATGCTGATGAAAAAATTGACATTTTGAGCAGAGTTGAATACCAAAAGACCGAAGGCAAATCTCAATAGGAATAGGATTATGAGCAATTCACCAAATAAGATTTAGTCTAGATGGTTTAATCCAAAATTTATTGAAGTGTTTTAACCAACCAAAAGTAGGTTCAAAGTTAGTGAAATTATGATTGTAGATACTTTTGGAATCTAAAATGCCATTGTGGGGAGGTTCCCAAGTGAGAAAATCATTCGCGTTAGTAAAGGGGTGACTAGCAACCACCTGCATAATGGTATCCGGGAGGTTAAGGTTGTGAGAGTGCATCACCTCTTGAATAGTGCGGTTGATGTTATCCATAGGGGATTTAGGGGGCAACAAGGAAATGAGGTGGGTGCCAGACCAGTTGTCAAGACAAAAGTTCATGGAAGAGTTCATACTAACCATCCATCTAGATTTTTTTATAATGTTGGAAAAAATGTTTCTGATGGAGGGACAGATCGAAGAGTTAACATAGCTCATGTTTCCCTTTTTTAGTTTCTCCATGTATTTATTTCTTATAAAATCAATGGAGTCAGAATTGTTATTGATTAATCTCCGAGTGAGTCTGGATTTAAGGGTTTCATTAAAGAGCTTGAGATTCTTGATGCCCAAACCACCATTTTCTAATGGTTTGCTGCAAGTAGACCAAGGGATGGTAACTAGTTTTCTATCAAGAATGCTTCCAGACCAAACAACGTTTTTGATATAGCCATTAATTCTTCTAAGATGGTCAATTAGCCATTTTTAGATCATTAGCGAGTAAACCAGTTTAGAGGTGATGGTAGACATAACCAGGCAAATCCTGCCAGCCATAGAGAGGGATTTTCCTTTCCAGGAAGAAAGTTGGTTGATGACCTGGTCAAAAAACAGAAGTGAAATACAGTGATTTATGTCTTCCCCAAAATAAGGGATCACCCAAATATGTAAAAGGGGAGACACCTTCTTTGATTCCAAGGGTTTCAATGAAGATAGATTTCTAATTAGTAGTGAAACATTTTCCAAAGAAGATTAACGATTTATTCCAACTAATGGATTGCCCAGATACCTCCTCGTAGTGAGACAAGGCATTTTTAAGATTAATAATATTTCTTTTTCCCCCATTTAAAAACAGAATTATGTCATCGGCATATAAGATATGGGTTGGCACATTTAGGTTACAAGCCGCTTGAATTGGCTTGAGTTTATTTTGTTCAACAAGCTGGGTATGTAGTCTTCTAAGATAATCTTCCGTGATGGCAAAAAGAATAGCAGATAAGGGATCCCCCTGACGTACTCCTTTGGTACACTTAAAATACCCTTTAGGAGATCCACTGATAAGGAAGGATTCGAAAGTCGATTTAAAGAGAGAGTTTATCCTACTTATAAAGACATCGTTCAAACTGAAGCTCAGGAGAACCTTGAAAATAAAGTTCCAATCTATGGTGTCAAAGGCTTTCTTAATGTCGATCTTAATGGCTACATTTCATCTTCTTGAGGCTTTGTTAAGAGCATTGGTACATTCCGAGCCAAAGAAGGTGCAATCATGAATGGACCTAGATAAAGACCCGTAAATTTCAAGGAAATTTTTTTCTTAATTTTCTTTGGAATTTTACAAGAGCGCAGTTTCTGACGGCACCTGATTCTGAGGCCCGGTGTGCCCGGAATCATTTTCCGAAGTTTGGCTCGGGTACGTTCAGTGAACGGACGAGCGGGTTTTTCTAACTTTTGAACCGGTGCCCGGAATCGAATTCTGAGGGCACCGATGAAATCGCAGCGCCGGTATTCGCTTAGAAACGCCTCTTCCAGAGTTGCGTTTGCTCGGGTGTGGTTTTTAATTTTCGGGCTTAAGGTTATGAAATAAAATAATTTTGACGACAACTTTATTTTATTTCACTTAAGCCACTTGGAAGCCACTTGAAGCCACTTAAAAGCGGCTTAAACTGAGTTGATCTGGATAGGATGTTATCCAGAAATATCCTACCCTCTTGGTAGGATATTTGTGAGGTGGGGCCCGCACAAGCCCCGTCGTTTCTTTCCGCTAAGTAACGTACCCGCGAAAACCCGTCATTATGAAAGTCAACTGACGCGTTTTCTTAATTTCTTAACAGACCATTTAATTGGGCGGTTTATTTCGTAAATTAAATGAGCTGTTTCTTTCGTTGAATTAATTCAACGAATTGATGGGTCGTTACTTACCCTTTTTCGTGTGTTGGCATAATAATAAAATAAGACCAACCAGTCTTTTGAAAGTTGGCGCGTTGAGAGGATTTGACAGAATCCTTGTACCTTCTTTCTCCTTTGCGAAGAACGCGAAGAACGCCGTCATCCGCGGAAATCGACGACGCTCCAATCCGAGACGTTCTTCCCCGCACCGATCTCCGAGCACCAACCGTTTGAGTTCGTCGACGCTACGCCGGATTCTGCGACGACGCGACGCCCTTCCGCGACGACGCGACAATCTCCACCTTCCGCGACGAGCAATTCCGCGAAGAACACTCACGCGCGACGACTACGAGGTAGGGATTTTATTTTTGGAATTACCCCTTTTTATTATTCCCGTAAATGTTTCTTTAAAAAGTTAAAGAACCAGATTTGTAAACAATTTTAAATTTATTAAAATTGTTGTTTCCTGTGTGGAATAAAAATTCTCCCGTTGTTTATATCTAACGCGGAGGGTGCGGGCAAAACGAACACGGCCCGACGACCCTCTGCCGTTCTTCGTTGTTATGCGGATTTGACGAGCGACGACGGAACGTGCCGCAACTGAGGTTTGATGATTCCGCAGTGAAGAACGAGTCCCGGGAGGAGCAACGGCGCAGACGGGAAGAAAATCGGGCCACCGGAGCGACTCCGGCGGCCCGCGGAAGCCGCCGGCGGCGCGGGTCGCCGGCACGGCGGCGCCGGCAGCCGGGAGCAGCGGCGCCACCGGCGCGCCGCCGGACAAGCCCGTCGCGGCAGAAGCCGCGGCGGCGGCACTCGCGGACCCGCGGCCGCGCGGGTCTGGCGCGCGCGGGACGCGGCTGAAGCAGCGTCCAGGTGTCCTAGCGACACCCCGCGGGTGCCGCGGGGTTGTCACGCGGGTGCGGCGACTCCCCCCCGCGTCGCTCGGCTTGCCAGGAAGACACCTCGCGGGTGTCGCGGGGGTGTCACGCTGGGGTGGCGGCTCCCCCCCACGTCGCTCGGCCGAGCCGAGCCGAGCTGGCCGAGCCAGGCCGGTCCGACCGGCCGGGCCGGACCGGGTCCAACCGGGTCGGACCGGGTTGACCCGGTTCGGACCGGGTTGACCCGGTTCGGCCCGGGTTGACCCGGTTCGGCCGACCCAGGGGGGTCGGGCTGGGTCGGCCCGGGCCCGGACCCCCCGTATTCGGACGGTTTTTGTTCAAATGGTCGTATCTTGAGCTATGGGCCTCCAAACGACTCGCCGTCAGCGGCAACGCGATCCTTGGATCGAGACGGTCGTTTCGGTATATCGCACTCAAGGTTTCAGAATACTTTGAGTTCGGCCGGGTTGGTTCGTACACGAAACCAACCAGGCCCTCGGAGCGGAAACGCTCATATCTTGAGCTACGGACGTCCGATTGACATGCCGTCAGCTTCGTTGAATTCCTCTAAGTGAGACGGATCTTTTGGCACACTCCGCCCGAGGTTTGGACGCAGGTGGAGTACGGTCGGGTTGGTTTTGCCTTAAAAACCAATCGGGCCCCTGGAACGAAAAAGCCAATAACTCTCAGACCGGACGTCCGATTGACGCGCCGTCTGCGACGTTGAGTTCCTGTTGACGATACGGAACTTTTGGATACATCAACTTCGGACTTTGTGTCAGTTGATGTATCAGCCTCTCGGCTCGTGGAGCGGACCCTCCCGAACGAGCTTGTTGTGTGCGGGAACCCAAGAGCTGGCTGCGACTGCTACTTCGACAGCGACGACCGTGTAGAGATCCTCAGTGGACTGCGGCGACGACCGTGCAGAGATCCTCAGTAGACTGCGACGACGACTGTGCAGAGATCCTCAGTGGACTGCGACGACTACAGCACTCAGCGATCCTACGTGGATCAGTGCTACAGGTCCTGTGTGGGCCCGATCCTGTGTGGGTCCGATCCTGTGTGGGTCAGCGCTCAGCGGTTCTGTGTGAGCCAGCGCCTACAGGGTCCTGTGTGGGCCCGATCCTGTGTGGGTCATTGCGGGGGTTAGTTACTTATCGATCCTTCGTGGGTCTGACGACTTAGATGGATCAGTGATCATCTTTATCGTCATCCGAAGAAGTATACATGTGTGAGCTGAATCTTGTGTTACTCTCCTTTGTGGATTGTGTTGAGCTATCCTGTGTGGATTTACTGTTTACTCTCCTTTGTGGATTGTGTTGAGCTATCCTGTGTGGATTTACTGTTTACTCTCCTTTGTGGATTGTGTTGAGCTATCCTGTGTGGGTATACGTTTTGCTTTCCTGTGTGGACTGGGTTGTGCTTGGGCTCGGACGTTGGAGCCGAACGGGAATTGATGACTTAGGTATATGTATGGGCATATACCTAAGCCGTGTCAGATGTTACTTCGTGATTGTATCTTTCCTTTGTGGATTATCCTTTGTGGATTTCGGGAGACCTTCGGGGGTCTCGGGGTCCCTACTGAGTAGCTTATACTCACCCTTGCACGGGCTATGTCCGCACTACGTTGTGTTGGTTGCAGACGACGGACGGCGCTGATCGTGGTGGAGGCGTGCGGAGCAGGACGGTACCTAGAGGTGGACCACTGGGCGGGACGTACTCGGAGCGGTCAGGTGGACCCGAGGAGCAATGGAGGCTATCTGTACCCACCCTTCAGGTGGGACTTTCAGAGGACGGCTCGACGCTGCAGTTTTTCCTTTCAGTTGCTGTTTTTCCTTTCAGTTGTACTTTACAGTTGGGCTTGTATTTCCGGCCCCTTTTACTTTCAGCACAACTTGTACCGTTTTTACTTAGTGTTTACTTTTCTGCTTGCTTACTCTGTGGTGTTTGTTTATTTTTCAAAGGCAATGCCTTCCCTTTTTGTTGGGATTTACGCCTTGGTGCTAGTCGCCAGCCCCTGGCCTATGGAAGACGGGCTTGGGGTAGTCACGGCACGGGCCCCGAGGACGGGTCGTGACAAATTGGTATCAGAGGCGGTCGGTTCTACCGCAGACTCTGATCTTTCTTCTATGTGGAGCAATAGTGTTTAGCGTATTGAGTATGGTTATCAGTCCAGGGAGTCCAGTGTTGGTGCGGCGGCCGACGTATCCATACACCAGGACCCTGACTTCTGATTCCCGACTTAATGCACGAAAACATTGATTGCATGTGTGTTTCAAGTTTTCTTTGTGATTACTTGTGTCAGCTCACCAGGTATACTGTTCTGACCGTGGCGCACTTGTTTCCTTTTCAGGATGGCCCGACGACAGCAGCCAGCTAGGGTTCCGAGAGTAGAGCGCGGCGATAGCCCGCCGAGTGACGAGGCCTCGGTACAGGGCCCGTTGACAGCAGAGGCACCGGCGGTACCTTTACCCGCCGAGCCCCCGATGCTTCCAGCACTGGCAGCTGACGATGCACGACGCCTCGGAGCTCTGCACGAGTTCCAGCGTCAGCGACCACCCAGGTTCCGTGGGGAGACGGACCCCCAGGCAGTCGAGGACTGACTGGAGGCGGTCGTCTGAGTTTTCAGGCTAGTGAGGACACCAGCAGACCTCATGGTGATCCTCGCGGCGAGCCTACTGCACGCAGCAGCAGGACGATGGTGGAGCTTGATGCTCCAGGTACACGATGAGACCACCCTCATCTGGACGGACTTCGAGAGCCTCTTCCGCTCAGAGTTCGTCTCAGCCACCCTCCGTGCGGTGCGCATTCAGGAGCTTCTTCAGCTGCGGCAGGGCAGCTTGACGGTCGCTCAGTACGCGGCGAGGTTCACCGATCTTTCTCGCTACTCGACCGACATGGTACGGGACCCCTTCTTCCGGGCCCGGACCTTCGAGCAGGGATTGAGACACGAGATCAGGGCATCGCTGATCTCCCTCAGCATCCCGACCCAGGCAGGAGTGCTGGAGCGAGCCCTTCTGATCGAGAGCTTCCTGGCTGAGTCCACAGCGAGACCTACCGCAGGGCGGCAGGTAGCAGAGTCTTCGGCAGATGGTAGCCGACGGATGACTCAGGGTTCCAGGCAGACCAGACCTTCCGGCAGACGACCTCGGGACACTGGCTCAGCAGTGCGGGGCACACAGCGCAGGGCCAGTCTTCCGAGAGGTAGGCAGTGCTACTCCTGCGGCGGGCAGGGCCACATGACTCGTGACTGCCCGACCCACCGTACCGAGGAGCAGCAGACGGTGGAGGGGCCACCCAGGCAAAGGCAGAGGGTCGACCGTGGCGGTCCGCAGGGAGGAGGCGGACGAGGCAGAGGAGCTGGCCGAGCAGCAGGTGGTGG
This sequence comes from Viscum album, assembly GCA_963277665.1. Lineage (NCBI taxonomy): Eukaryota > Viridiplantae > Streptophyta > Magnoliopsida > Santalales > Viscaceae > Viscum > Viscum album. Next base: position 1,423,644,278 of record OY728163.1, on the reverse strand, counting down.
GCGACGCTTTGAGGCTCTGCCACCACCACCACCAGGAGGCCCGCCCCGACCACAGGGAGCTGCCGGGCAGAGACAGGCACAGCTCCAGGCAGCAGAGGCCTACGACCACGGCACGCCAGAGATGATTCGAGGTACGATCTGTGTCTATTCCACCCTTGCTGCAGTTCTGATAGACACAGGAGCGAGTCACTCTTTCATAGCCACTGCCCTTGTTCGGAGCTCGGAGATTCCGACAGAGTCGTTGGCTCGATCCATACGGCTAGAGACTCCTACGGGAGCAGACTCGACGATTACGCACTGGTGCCGGCAGTGTGAGCTTACTCTAGGAGGCGAGAGCTTCGGCTGGGATCTTCTTGTAGCGGCGTCGAGGCCTTACGATGTCATCTTGGGCATGGATTGGTTATCTACAGTCCATGCTCAGATTGACTGTTTTAGGCGCAAGGTGCGATGTGTGTGCACCGACGGGAGCAGGTTCACCTTCACCGGCGAGAAGGGAGCCTTAGCAGCACAGGATGGACTCACGCAGAGGAGAGAACAGCCCATCACTCATCAGTTGGCTAGCCTCATCCTTGGAGCAGTTGACGTGCGGAGTCCTAGTTTTCCTGCAGTGGTGGATCAGTATGCGGACGTCTTCCCCGACGACGTTCCAGGGCTACCTCCTCGCAGAGAGGTAGACTTTTATATTGATCTGTACCCCGGGACAGCCCCGATATCCACTCCAGCATATCGGATGGCCCCCGCCGAGCTTCAAGAGCTACGGGTACAGTTGGAGGACTTGCAGGGCAAGGGGTTCATCCGACCCAGTGTTTCACCCTGGGCTTCCCCGATATTGTTCGCCAAGAAGGCGGACGGGAGCTTGCGACTGTGTGTCGATTATCGTCGCCTGAACCAGGTGACAGTGAGGAACAAGTATCCACTACCGAGGATTGATGACCTCTTCGATCAGCTCAAGGGAGCGCGGTGGTTCTCGAAGATAGACCTCAGGTCAGGCTATCATCAGCTCAGAGTTCGAGACGAGGATGTGCAGAAGACGGCCTTCAGATGTCGGTATGGCCACTATGAGTTCTTGGTTATGCCTTTCGGCGTAACCAACGCTCCAGCAGTGTTCATGAGCCTCATGAACAGGATCTTCCAGCCATACCTCAATCGATTTGTCGTGGTCTTCATCGACGACATTTTGGTGTACTCGACGACGGAGGAGGAGCACGCCTACCACCTGCGGGTTGTACTAGACACACTCCGAGAGCACCAGCTTTATGGCAAGCTCTCGAAGTGCCAGTTCTGGTTACGTGAGGTCCACTTCTTGGGGCACGTCATTTCTGAGGCGGGAGTTGCAGTGGATCCCGCGAAGATCGAGGCAGTGCTAGCTTGGGAGCCACCCAGGAGCGTGACAGAGGTGCGGAGTTTCTTGGGCCTAGCCGGATACTATCGGAGATTTGTGCCGGACTTCTCCAGAGTTGCGGCCCCACTCTCAGCGTTGACGAAGAACGGGAAACCCTTCGTGTGGTCAGACAGATGTCAGCAGAGCTTCCAGGAGCTGAGGCAGAGGTTGACCAGCGCACCTATCTTGAGGTTGCCTGAGGAGGGAGTTGGATACGTAGTCTACTGCGATGCATCAGGGACCGGACTCGGGTGTGTCCTGATGCAGGAGCGGGCCGTGATTGCCTACGGATCACGTCAGTTGACGCCGCATGAGCAGAACTACGCCACCCATGACCTGGAGTTGGCAGCAGTGGTCTTCGCTCTGAAGACATGGCGGCACTATCTGATGGGCGAGCGCTTTACAGTCTTTTCTGACCATCAGAGTCTCAGGTACGTCTTCTCTCAGAAGGACCTGAACCTAAGACAGCGGCGATGGCTCGAGTTCCTCCAAGACTATGACTTTGAGATAGTCTATACTCCTGAGAAGGGGAACGTGGTAGCTGATGCCCTCAGCAGGAGGACGGGCATCCAGCTACTTGAGGAGGCGACAGAGCAGCTAGCCGCTTTGCAGATATCCTTCGTGGATAGAGACGGAGCAGCCTTCCTTCAATCTCTCATAGTCACTCCTCCACTACTGCAGCGGGTCAGAGAGGCACAGCGTGGGGACACTGACTGTGAGACGCGGCGTGCACATATATCCTCGGGACAGGCACCTGATGGTTTCTCCCTTGGAGCAGAGCACGACATCCTTTTCAGAGGACATACCTTGGTACCAGTCGCTTTACGAGAGGAGGTGCTGAGAGAGTTTCACACTTCTCCTTTAGCGGTACATCCAGGAGTGGCGAAGATGTACCGGGATCTCATACGACAGCACTGGTGGCCGGGCATGAAGAAGGTTGTGGCAGAGTTCGTTTCACGGTGCCTCACCTGCCAGCAGGTGAAGGCAGAGCATCAAGTACCAGCAGGCTTGGTACAGCCCTTGGAGGTCCCGGAGTAGAAGTGGGACGGAATATCTATGGACTTCGTGACTGGACTTCCACGCACTTCCAGAGGTCACGACTCCATTTGGGTGATTGTTGACCGACTCACCAAGTCGGCACACTTCTTACCCATCCGAGAGCAGGGCTCAGTGGAGAGTTTGAGGCGTCTCTACGTTCAGGAGATTGTACGGCTTCACGGTGTGTCATCGACTATCGTCTTCGATCGGGACGCTCGCTTTACTTCCCAGCTTTGGAAGGGGTTGCAGGAGGCGTTCGGGACGCGGCTACATCTGAGCACCGCCTTTCACCCTCAGACGGATGGTCAGACGGAGAGGACCATTCAGACTCTCGAGGACATGCTCCGCGCATGTGTCCTCGACTTTGGTCGCAGCTGGGAGGACCACCTACCCTTGGTGGAGTTCGCGTACAACAACAGCTACCACTCCACCATCGGGATGGCACCCTACGAGGCGTTGTACGGCAGGCCTTGCAGATCTCCTTTGTACTGGGCAGACCCTGGGAGTCAGCACTTGTGGGACCAGAGATGGTCCAGGCCACGATAGAGAAGGTCCAGGTCATCCAGGAACGGATGAGGACAGCACAGAGCCGGCAGAAGTCATATGCTGACAGGAGGCGGAGGCCACTAGAGTTCGAGGATGGCGACCACGTCTTCTTGCGGGTCTCACCTCGACGTGCTTTGCGGAGATTTGGCCGAGGCGGCAAGTTGTCTCCACGCTTCATCGGGCCTTTCCAGGTCCTCTGCAGGGTTGGCGAGGTGGCTTATCGCCTGGCTCTGCCACCTCAGTTGCACCGGGTGCACGACGTCTTCCACGTATCACAGCTGAGGAGATACGTGCACGACCCGACGCACATCATTGACTATGGGGAGCTAGACGTGGATGATGGGGCGACTTTTGCGGAAGTCCCGGTGGAGATAGAGGATCGACAGGAGCGGGTCCTACGTGGGCGATCGATTCCTCTTGTGCGCATCAGATGGCAGCACGAGAACCTCCAGGAGAGCACATGGGAGCGGGAGGCTCAGATGCGTGCTCAGTACCCACATTTGTTTCCCTAGTTTTTGATGTATCTTTACGGAGACGTAAAGCCCTAAGGTGAGAGTAATGTAAAGACCCGAAAATTTCAAGGAAATTTTTTTCTTAATTTTCTTTGGAATTTTACAAGAGCGCAGTTTCTGACGGCACCTGATTCCGAGACCCGGTGTACCCGGAATCATTTTCCGAAGTTTGGCTCGGGTACGTTCAGTGAACGGACGAGCGGGTTTTTCTAACTTTTGAACTGGTGCCCGGAATCGAATTCTGAGGGCACCGATGAAATCGCAGCGCCGATATTCGCTTAGAAACGCCTCTTCCGGAGTTGTGTTTGCTCAGGTGTGGTTTTTAATTTTCGGGCTTAAGGTTATGAAATAAAATAATTTTTACAACAACTTTATTTTATTCCACTTAAGCCACTTGGAAGCCACTTGAAGCCACTTGGAAGCCACTTGAAGCCACTTAAAAGCGGCTTAAACTGAGTTGATCTGGATAGGATGCTATCCAGAAATATCCTACCCTCTTGGTAGGATATTTGTGAGGTGGGACCCGCACAAGCCCCGCCGTTTCTTTCCGCTAAGTAACGCACCCGCGAAAACCCGTCATTATGAAAGTCAACTGACGCGTTTTCTTAATTTCTTAACAGACCATTTAATTGGGCGGTTTATTTCGTAAATTAAATGAGTTGTTTCTTTCGTTGAATTAATTCAACGAATTGATGGGTCGTTACTTACCCTTTTCGTGTGTTGGCATAATAATAAAATAAGACCAACCAGTCTTTTGAAAGTTGGCGCGTTGAGAGGATTTGACAGAATCCTTGTACCTTCTTTCTCCTACGCGAAGAACGCGAAGAACGCTGTCATCCGCGGAAATCGACGACGCTCCAATCCGAGATGTTCTTCCCCGCCCCGATCTCCGATCACCAACCATTTGAGTTTGTCGACGCTACGCCGGATTCTGCGACGACGCGACGCCCTTCCGCGACGACGCGACGATCTCCACCTTCCGCGACGAGCAATTCCGCGAAGAACGCTCACGCGCGACGACTACGAGGTAGGGATTTTATTTTTGGAATTACCCCTTTTTATTATTCCCGTAAATGTTTCTTTAAAAAGTTAAAGAACCGGATTTGTAAACAATTTTAAATTTATTAAAATTGTTGTTTCCTGTGTGAAATAAAAATTCTCCCGTTGTTTATATCTAACGCGGAGGGTGCGGGCCAAACGAACACGGCCCGACGACCCTCTGTCGTTCTTCGTTGTTATGCGGATTTGACGGGCGACGACGGAACGTGCCGCAACGGAGGTTTGATGATTCCGCAGTGAAGAACGAGTCCCGGGAGGAGCAACGGCGCAGACGGGAAGAAAATCGGGCCACCGGAGCGACTCCGGCGGCCCGCGGAAGCCGCCGGACAAGCCCGTCGCGGCAGAAGCCGCGGCGGCGGCACTCGCGGACCCGCGGCCGCGCGGGTCCGGCGCGCGCGGGACGCGGCTGAAGCCGCGTCCGGGTGTCCGAGCGACACCCCGCGGGTGCCGCGGGGTTGTCACGCGGGGGCGGCGGCTCCCCCCCGCGTCGCTCGGCTTGCCAGGAAGACACCCCGCGGGTGTCGCGGGGGTGGCGGCTCCCCCCCCCCCCCCCGCGCCGCTCGGCCGCGCCCTGGCCGGGCCGGACCGGGTCCGACCGGGTCGGACCGGGTTGACCCGGTTCGGCCGACCCAGGGGGGTCGAGCCGGGTCGACCCGGGCCCGGACCCCCCGTCTTCGGACGGTTTTCGTTCAAATGGCTGTATCTTGAGCTACGGGCCTCCAAACGACTCGCTGTCAGCGGCGACGCGATCCTTGGATCGAGACAGTCGTTTCGGTATATCGCGCTCAAGGTTTCAGAATACTTTGAGTTCGGCCGGGTTGGTGCGTACACGAAACCAACCTGGCCCTCGGAGCGGAAACGCTCATATCTTGAGCTACAGACGTCTGATTGACGTGCCGTCAGCTTCGTTGAATTCCTCTAAGTGAGACGGATCTTTTGGCACACTCCGCCCGAGGTTTGGACGCAGGTGGAGTACGGTCGGGTTGGTTTTGCCTTAAAAACCAACCGGACCCCTGGGACGAAAAAGCCAATGACTCTCAGACCGGGCGTCCGATTGACGCGCCGTCTGCGACGTTGAGTTCCTGTTGGCGATACGGAACTTTTGGATACATCAACTTCGGACTTTGTGTTAGTTGATGTATCAGCCTCTCGGCTCGTGGAGCGGACCCTCCTGAACGAGCTTGCTGTGTGCGGGAACCCTAGAGCTGGCTGCGACTGCTACTTCGACAGCGACGACCGTGTAGAGATCCTCAGTGGACTGCGGCGACGACCGTGCAGAGATCCTCAGTGGACTGCGACGACGACTGTGCAGAGATCCCCAGTGGACTGCGACGACTACAGCACTCAGCGATCCTACGTGAATCAGTGCTACAGTTCCTGTGTGGGTCCGATCCTGTGTGGGTCCGATCTTGTGTGGGTCAGCGCTCAGCGGTTCTGTGTGAGCCAGCGCTTACAGGTCCTGTGTGGACCCGATCCTGTGTGGGTCATTGCGGGGGTTAGTTACCTATCGATCCTTCGTGGGTCCGACGACTTAGATGGATCAGTGATCATCTTTATCGTCATCCGAAGAAGTATACCTGTGTGAGCTGAATCTTGTGTTACTCTCCTTTGTGGATTGTGTTGAGCTATCTTGTGTGGATTTACTGTTTACTCTCCTTTGTGGATTGTGTTGAGCTATCCTGTGTGGGTATACGTTTTGCTTTCCTATGTGGACTGGGTTGTACTTGGGCTCGGACGTTGGAGCCGAACGGGAATTGATGACTTAGGTATATGTATGGGCATATACCTAAGTCGTGTCAGATGTTACTTCGTGATTGTATCTTTCCTTTGTGGATTATCCTTTGTGGATTTCGGGAGACCTTCGGGGGTCTCGGGGTCCCTACTGAGTAGCTTATACTCACCCCTGCACGGGCTATGCCCGCACTACGTTGTGTTGGTTGCAGACGACGGACAGCGCTGATCGTGGTGGAGGCGTGCGGAGCAGGACGGTACCTGGAGGTGGACCACTGGGCGGGACGTACTCGGAGCGGTCAGGTGGACCCGAGGAGTAGTGGAGGCTATCTGTACCCACCCTTCAGGTGGGACTTCCAGAGGACGGCTCGACGCTGCAGTTTTTCCTTTCAGTTGCTGTTTTTCCTTTCAGTTGTACTTTACAGTTGGGCTTGTATTTCCGGCCCCTTTTACTTTCAGCACAACTTGTACTGTTTTTACGTAGTGTTTACTTTTCCGCTTGATTACTCTGTGGTGCTTGTTTACTTTTCAAAGGCAATGTCTTCCCTTTTTGTTGGGATTTACGCTTTGGCGCTAGTCGCCAGCCCCTGGCCTATGGAAGGCGGGCTTGGAGTAGTCACGGCACGGGCCCCGAGGACGGGTCGTGACAACCTACATTTGACAAAGCCAAACTGGTTCCAATATATGATTTTGTTACATTGAGGAGAGAGCATGTTGGCTAAGAGTTTAGTAATGATTTTGTGAAGCGAGTTGATGAGAGAAATAGGACGGAAAAGTTGATTTATGAAGCATTGTCTACTTTGGGAATAAGAGTAAGAAATTGGGCATTAAGACCATGGAGGAGGCCACCATTAGAGAAAAAATATTTGACAACCTTACAAACATCTATTTGAATAGCATCCTAGTGCTGTTGGAAAAAACCATTATTGAAGTCATCGGGACCTGGGGCACTATCAGGATTTAGGCTAAAAACAATGTATTTGATTTCATGGTCGAGAGGGATTCCCAAGAGAGACCGATTGTCCTCCCCAGTAACCATAATTGGAATGACCTCAGGAATGAGATCCTTGTGTATGCCCAGTCCATTGAAAATATTGTCAAAATAAGAGACCACATGGTTTGATATGGATGCTTCAGTGATGAAAAGGGTGTCATTGTCTTTGAGGAAAAGATGGAGGTCTGCAGACTATTAATTCTTTTAAGTGCATTATATAACTTCATGTTTCTATCTCCATCATCTAGCCATTTCGTTTTAAAAATTTGCTTGCGTATGTTGTCTTTAAGAACCATAAGGGAATTGAGATTCAAAGAGATGCTTATTTCATAATGGGGATCTAAGGTGAAATCAGCATTTTTTGTAGTGTTTTGAATTTGATTAAGCTCAGCATCAAGGGTGGATATGCCTTTGTCAATTCGTTTGGATTTATCCTCGCACCAACCCTTGAGACATTGTTTGAGTTGTTTGAGTTTAGTAGTACAAGCAAAATCATCAGATTGGTGTGGACTCCCAATAGTTCTTTATGAGAAGAGAGAATTTCATGTCCAAGGACCAAGAATTGTTAAATTTAAAAGGAATACCGGGTATAGTTCTTTTGGAGAGGATATTCACAAGAATAGGGTGGTGATCCGAACTTAATTTGGGTAAGGTGATGCTAGAGATAGTGTCCCAGGAATCCAATGTTGGGACATTCACGAAGGCCCAATCAAGTTTACTAGCAACAGTCTTGTTGTAATGTCTTCTGTACCAAGTGTAATTAATATGTGAACCATCTAGGTTAAAATCACAAGTGAACGATTGGTTAGAGAAATTATAATCATTGAAATTATGCAAATAGTTATGGGAAAAAACCCAAAGAGAATCAACAGTACTACCATTGTGCAGGCACCAAAGAAATTATAACCAGAATTAGCAAAATGAATAAATTTCTTAGAAAAGAAAATTTTGGGTTTAGTAATAACAAAAATCTTTCGTTTATGAGTCATAACAATTCTTTTAAGCAAAGAAATAGCTTTAGGGTTTTCTAAGCAGTGATAGTTCCAAAAAATGACATCCATTTAGCACCTGGATTTGGCGCGGGAGCTTCCCTTTTTCTTTTTCGAACCTCCCGAGCCTCTTGTCCTCTTTGACCACCTAAGAGTAGAAGAGGGGGCTGGGGTGGGCTTTAGTTCCTGGCTACTCATCATTGAACCATCAATAATGTTAGAAGGACCAGAAATACTGTGAGCTAAAGCGTTATCATAGGGATTAAAATTTATAGACGAGTTCACTTCTGACTTGGTGGAGGATCTCAATATCTATGGAGAAGTAGGCGATAGAGGAAGTTGATCACCTATTTCCCCTGCAGATTCAATGGTCATGCTCACAATTGTTTGATTATCTAATGTTGCATTCAGTGGAGGGATCAAAATGGGAGTGAGCGAGTCAGGGGTCGGGTCAGTGAACACTACCTTTTTATGTTCGAAATCTAAAATAGGAGGATCAACAGGAATTATACCTTCAATTTCCTCTGGAGGAATCTGGGAGGGATGAATAATATCCGTCAGGACATCTCTCTTAAGATTTGAATACCCAGATGGAGTTACATGCAAATCGACAGCCTCATCTACAACAGAGTGTGCCAGAAGATGATGTTCGACTTTCTCCAGAATCAGCGATTTACCGACATCAGAGCCTGGTGAGATTTTCTTAACAACGCCTGAATTCACATCCACATTCGAGTCGCACACCACACTCTTTTGAGGGCACTGTCCATCTATAGAAGATTCCAGAAATTGGGAGGCGGGTTCATTCTCACAAACATCCAAAACCATCTGCTCAATATCGTCCAGGATGCAATGGGAATCACCCAATTCCATTGATCTATTTTAAGGGGCGTACCGATATAATAGGCAATATCGTTGAGAATTTTCGGATGCCAGAAGTACCAATTTAGCATGTGAGGACGTACCCAGATCTGTACCAGGGTATTTCATGTAGTTTGCAGATTGAAAGAGAAATCCCATTCTGAAATGCGAAGAACTCACGGCTTAAGCTGGAGATTACTTAATTTCCATACTCGATCAAGCTCGTCTTGGGACTTCAGTAATATGTGAAAATAACCCTTCCCGATTGGAACTATCTTTCAGTCGGTGAATCCCCAAATGTGCGCGATTCGTACTTTAAGCTCCGGGCTTGGCCATGGATTGTCGCCATTGAGGTAAGAGATACATGCCATGACTGAAAATTTACAGAGAAGCGATCGCTGCTGAAGCGCTTCCGGATCAGCTTCAACATCAAATCTTCCGGATGATTTGCCATGACCCCTCTAATACGATGGCTGGGAATTCAATTTACGGGATTATTTCATACTTTTTCATGATAAAAAAATATGGGAGATTTATTATAATATTTTAAAATTTCCAATTTTTAAATTTTAATGGTTTGATAATATAAGTGTGGTTAAAATCAAATAATTGAGATTTTGGAAATTGAATTTTAGTATAGAAAGTTACAAGGATGAACCACATACAACTGAATCATTGGTAGTACAATTACATTATTCCTCTAATATTATAAACACATCTACATGGTAAAATGATAATTACATTAAGTATTCCCAATTATTTACAATCTTGAAATAATTTCACATTTTTTCCAAAATTGATGGTTTATTCTATGTTAGAGGGGACCCCGATGAGTATTTGGTTACATGATTGAGTGTTAAAATACCTTCAAATGTAAAAGAAAAAAGAGGTCATTGAACATGTAAAATGTATATGGTGAGTTTTTAATATTATAATTTATTCCAACATAATAATATGTGTTCACTACTGAATTTTGGTAATATAAATTAAATATTTTATTAATTGTTTGTATGATATTTTTTTACCAAATAGTGCTACAAATTTTTAAGAACAACATATTGGCGATTGTGAAATTTCAAAAATATTAGGACCACAAAATTATAGACGCGATTAAAAACCTAACTGTGAGAAATAATGAATTCATAACATGGATAAAAAAGGAAAAAGCTATATAGGTTGAAAATGTTTGCCAAAATATTATTTAAATATGTAAAGGTATAAAATTTTAGGTTGGTTAGAATGCATGTGGTAAACCGATATACCCAAAAAGTCTATTTTCATTAGCTACGTTGAGCTATGTAATCAAATAAATTTTTATATTGATATAGATCGATATAAAATTGATTTTCTTACATTGATGGAAATAATTTGGGATAACATTATATTAGCATTGTGATATACATTCTCTATTTTATTGAAAAATAAAATAATGTAACATTGACTTAATCTTCATTATACCTTATATAGAACATTTATTTTAGAATATTTTTGGATGAAATTCAAACAAATAGTCACTATAAATGATCATATATAAGTTTAGACACTTCATTTAAAACTTCATCTTTCAGATGCTCAGAGAAAGTAAAACCTCACCCACCACCTATATATATGCACATCATAAAACAACTAGTTGAGGATTCTTTTATTTGTTATCAAGGGGAGGTAACAATTAAGTTATATATAAATTTATTTATTTTTATTTTACATTAAGTGTATTAATCACTTTGATATTGAATTGTTAATTTTTAAAATACAAAATGATGGTAGAATATAAACCATTAAAACGCTCGTACCCATACTATAAAAAATCTATGAGGTACTATTTACAAAGATAAATAATAGTGTGTATTTTAATTATAGCAACCCAAGCCTTTTACATAAAACATTTCATGATTTTAAGCATAATTAATCATCAGAGTACAAGCCACAGATCGTTAAGTCTAGTGTCTTTGAAGACCAGGTACGTATAACATAAAACATGGGACTAAAAAACTTATTTATTTAATCTCCATAAAGAGCTTCTAACTTCCTTTGAGCTCTTACATCGGCATAGGGTACCCTGAGGAACACATGAACAGAGGGATGGGCTAAAGATGCCCAGTAAGGAAATGAACATAAAGATACATCTCAAGCACATGAGTTAAGAGGCATGACAAAATGATATCCAAAACATGAAACTTATGAAAATCATTTAATATAAGCATGATATCATATAAACATGGAATCATATAAATGTGGCAGAATCACAAATCATATCTTTAGTACGGGTCAAGGCTAACCGCCAATCCCGTTTCACATCACATCTCATGAGACTTATCCTTACCCAATGCATTGTAGCGCTATCTAGGCGCACCCATCTCAACATATTCATGAATATTCTTACCACATAAATAATCTTTCCACATAAATAATCATACATAATCAACTATACATAAATGTAATGGCCCGGGTTTTTGGGGTCCATTACTTTGTGAAAATCTCGTTTTGGGTTTTCGGGTCTGGGAATCACAGTGGTGTAGGCCTACCGGTAGCTCGGTCTACCGGTGGCCGCAGCCTACCAGTAGCTCTGTCTACCGGTAGCTCAGTCTACCGGTAGCTCGGTCTACCGTTGGCCGCAGCCTACCGGTAGCTCTGTCTATCGGTGGCTCGGCCTATCGGTAGCTGCAGCCTACCGGTGGCTCGGCCTACCGGTAGCTTTCACCCACCGGTAGCTCTCAGCTACCGGTGGCTCTGGCCTACCCCGCGGGTTATTTCCAGTAGCGCTCTCTTTTGCACAAATAGGGTTTTAAACCCTATTTTGACCTGTTTGAGCATGTTTTAAAGACTCGTAACGCGCATAATAGTTTTAATTAAATACTTAATCAATTAATGAGTCAGTTTAAACCACCCGACCCCCTTTAATGACGAGTGGAGCCGCGTGATCAACCCACGACCCCCGCGCCTTACGCGGTTTCGCGTTCTCATCTCAATCGTCCGTGGCTCTTATAAAATAAGGGTTAGCCGTGGTTTCTCCTTTCCTCGATCACGGCTTTTTCACAAACAGCTTCTGGTGCATCGGGCGCACCGCATCGTTATCCGTAAAGTTCTGCGCCCGGCCTAAACGTCGATCATCTATCAACAAGTAGGGAATTTCTCCTTCGCCTCTCTCTTTTGTGTATCATGCGGGGTGGGCGTGTTTCTGTCCTGTAGAATTGGATAAACCAGACCTAAATGAAGATAATGAACTGGTTTCTATAAAGAAAGAGGGGGGGGGGGGGGCTGTGATCGTTGATGTTGTTTATATTATGACCATCTTGTTGAGTTGTGCTGACTTATGCCTTCTGAAAATCGAGGTCGTTGGTGGTCGTTGTTTGTGCACTAATGAACCCCTGCTGATGTTTTAAATGGCCTGTTTGTGGTTGTAAACTCCTGCTGTGAAAAGTAAATTGGTTAACCACGTATATCCGGCCAAATAAAGTGAGGCACCAGGATCAATCCTTCTGTGATAACCTCGTTTAAAACACACTAAAATTGAAATCATGGAGTGTGTTAAGTCGTTTAAATCTGAAAATACCCACATGGCCCTGACTTGTGTTGTTGGTGGTAGTTGGTTGTTTTCTTTTTCGGGCCGATTGCTGGAGATGTGGGAGGGGATGGGATCCCCTGTCCTTATACTCTCGGTGGTTGTGTGAATTTGGGGGATGGGATCCCCTGTTGGTATGGATTCGGTGGTTGTGAGTTTTAAGACTGGGTGGGTACTTGTTTATATCACGAATTGGGGTGGGATCCTCTGTTGTTGAGAACTGGGTATGGGCGTTATGGTTGTTGCTTGATTGTTTACTTTCCTGGACTTGTGTCTATGCTTACTAGTTGCCCAGTAGTGCTTAAACATAATTAAACATTTTCATTGAACTTGAAACAAGAATGGGACATATGGGTTTTGTTGGCGAGAGTCGTGACTTGTGACTTGGACGCAGTGGTGTTGTGTTCTGTAGGCTGGTTAGAAAGACCTGAGCTTTGGGTCAGTGCTTGTTACCTATATCTATACTTGTAGCTTTGTGTTTCTTATTCGTGCCCCACCCAAGTTGAGCACTTAGTGCCGAACACCCCCATTTCATGGGGGAGGGTGTTTTTTCCAACACTATTCATAGTGGCTAGTTATTAGCTCCTTTTCCGCTCCCTTTCCCGGATAGCCCAAGTATCTTCAGGCAGGCTGTGATGGCCTGAGGTCCATTATTAGCCCAAGAACCTTCGGGCAGGGTAGTGTGACGGTTGGCCAGGTGTGTGCGGCAGGTGGTTTCCCCAGCGTCTTCGGGATGAGGCCCAGGTGTCTTCGGGCGTGGTAGTGGATCTTCCGGCCCAGGTGTCTTCGGGCGTGGTGGTGGTGGTTATGGCCTAGGTGTTTGCAGGCATGGTTACGTGTGACAGTTGTGGCCCAGGTGTGTGCGGGCGGGATTTTAGCAGTGGGACTGCGTGTGGTTGTGGCCCAGGTGTGTGCGGGCGGGTGTGGCAGTGGGACTGCGGTGAGAATGGCAGGATTGGTCCGATGTGTAGGATGTCTCAATAACCAGTGGGAAAGTGGCGCGGGGTACCCAAACATCGATGTGCTCTTAATATATATATTACTTGACTTGCGTTATTTGGGGAGTGTGCCTTGGTGAGGCCTGGGGTGGATAGTTTACCTTGATAGGTGTTTAGTTTACTCCTTTTCTCACAGGACTTTAGTACATTCCCCCACTTGTGCATGAGAGTCTTTGGTTTTCCCTACTGAGTGTACTTGTATGCTCACCCTACGTATATAAAACTGCTTTCAGGTTTCCAGGAGGACTTCAGGGATCGCACAGGACCGTACTAGCTCGGACCTTTGGGGCAGTTGCTGTTTTTCTTCTTTGGTACTTACCTTTGTAGTCTCCTTTTGTACTTTGTGGCTTTACTATTAGAAAATGCATGTGTGAATGGTTTATTTATTTTTGGTTTTACTTTTCTTTTACCTTGGTGTTGTTGAGTTTCATCATCTCATCTCTCGATCTTATAAAACAAAAAGGGGTAATGCCTTCCATTTGTGAGAAATTTCTATACCCTTGGTGCTAGTTTCCACTCCGGGACCTATTGAAGGCGGGTTTCGGGGGTCATTATCTCTCCTTCAACTTAAAGAAGGAAGGGCCTGGCAATCTGCTGACCCTTCCCTCCTTTTGGTGAAGGCAGGTCGTGACAGAATGGTATCAGAGGTGATGGTTGAGAGATAGGGTGGAGTCTGGAGTTAGGCATAGTGAGGATTGCATGGGATGGTAAGGCAACAGTGTTGGGTGACCTTGGCGTGTGAATTAGGCCAGGGAAGACCGGCTAGGACACTGGATTTTAGGGCCCCCTGTGATCCTATGCAAGGACTCTGGACCTACCGAACAACCAAGTGAGGCCACACTGATTTCAGGGTAGAGACCCTAGGAAAGGTACATGCATCATAATGAATTGTGTTCTTGTGTTTCTGGGATGTCTTGGGAATTAAGAATAAATTAAAATTTTAAGAAGTTTTAAGAACAATATTCTGCACTACTTGGGCTTAGGCATTCCTTGTTTACCTTGCAGCTATGGCACCTGGAAGGAGACCACGTGTAGTACGGGCGATCGAGGCCCCGGAGACTACTTTGGCCGATCGGCAGAGAGCTGATCGAGAGGAAGAGGATGACCAGTGGCAGAAGACTCTTCGGGCCTTCCAGCGACAGGCCCTCGAGAAGTATGAGGGCAGCACCTCCGACATGAAGACGAAAGGCTGGCTAGAGGAGCTAGTTATAGCTTTCGGCCTGATTCAGGCCCCGACCGAGTACTGGGTTCCTCTGGCCGTCAGCCAGATGCGGGGAGTGGCGCGTCAGTGGTGGACGCTTTACCTGGGGGAGAGGAGAGAGTCTAAGGTGGCTTGGGCGGATTTTGAGAGGGAGTTCTAGGCGGAATTCCTCTCATCGACGATGAAGGTAGAAAAGAGGCAAAAGCTACTCTCCCTCCAGCAGGGGAGTATGTCCATGAGGGAGCTAGGGATCAAGTTCAAGGACCTCCTACGTTTTGCTTCGGACCTCTTTCCCGACGAGGAGTCTCGGGAAAGATGTTTAGAGGAGGCGCTCCGACCCTCCCTCCAGTATGCTGTTACCCCCTTCACCCTGCCGACGTACTTGGAGGTTCAGAGGAAGGCCGAAGTGGTGGAGAGGATGCATGCTCTAGGAGGAGTGTCATGAGAGGGGATCCAGCTGGGACCATCGAAGGGAAAGGCCGTCAGCACGAGGCCTCCAGCGTCAGGACCCTCCAGGTTCCGACCATCAGGGAGCAGACCGGAGTTTCAGTTTCGATCCCCTGGCCCTCGCCCTTTTCCTTCGGGCCCGGGACTGCAGTGCTTCATCTGTGGGAGACCTGGACATCTCCGGAGTCAGTGCCCGGACCGGGTGCAGTACGGTGGTGGTGGACAGCCCCACGACCCGCCCCAGTAGCAGCTTCCAGCCAGACCTTTCCAGCAGCAGCAGTAGGGACAGCGAGCTCCCGCTCCTCCGAGGGAAAACGTAGGAGGAGGAGGCCGACCTTAGGGCGCTCCTCGGGGAACTCGACCGGGGCATGGTCGGGGAGGTGGCCGGCAGCCGAGGGGCAGAGGAGCTGGGCGTGGACAGTTTCACGCTGCATAGGCAGCAGTTCTGGCAGGGCTAGAGGTTGTTCGAGGTATGATCAGTCTGTTTAGCACTCTTGCTTATGCCTTGTTCGATACCGGAGCTTTGCACTCCTTTGTTGCACCCAGTCTAGATCATGCCTTGGGTTTAGATGCGGAGAGACTTCCAGTGCCCCTGGTATTGAGCACACCAGTCGGAGGTCAGACCAACTTGTTGTTTGTTTTTCGGGGATGTAGACTGATGATAGGGCCACATCAGTTGGTTAGGGATATTCTTCTGCTACAGATTCAGCCATACGATGTCATCCTAGGCATCGACTGGATATTCTCTGTGTGTGCCGTCATTGACTGTTTCCAAAGAAGGGTGGTGTTCTCGGACTTGGACGGCTGGCGTGTTACCTTCACCGGTGAGCGGAGCAGTCCGAAGGGAAACAGGCGAGAGGAACCTCTCCTCTCCTTATTGACCGAGCTGATAGTGGAATCAGTAGATGCTGAAATGGTGGAAGTGTCAGAGATCGTCCGTGAGTTTATGGACGTCTTCCCTGAGGAGGTGAAGACTCTACCCCTCAGCGTGATATCGAGTTTGGGATAGACCTGCAGCCCGGCGCTCGACCAATCTCGATGGCTCCTTACCGGATGGCGCCTTCAGAGCTACGGGAGTTGTGGATCCAGATTGACGATCTGATGAAGAGGGGTTATGTTCGCCCGAGTGCGTCACCGTGGGGTGCTCCAGTCTAGTTCGAAAAGAAGGCAGATGGTGGTCTCAGGTTGTGCATAGACTACAGGAGGCTAAATCAGGCGACGATCAAGAATCGCTACCCTCTTCCGAGGATAGACGATCTTTTCGACCAGCTGAAAGGGGCAGAATGCTTCTCGAAGATCGACTTGCGGTCTGGGTATCACCAGTTGAGAGTAAAAAAGAGAGACAACCCGAAGACGACCTTCAGGTGCAGGTATGGACACTTCGAGTTCGTAGTCATGCCCTTCGGTGTTACGAATGCCCTGGCTGTGTTCATGGGGCTTATGAACTCCATCTTCTGGGAGTACTTGGATCGGTTCGTGGTTGTGTTCATCGACGATATCTTGATCTATTCGAGGTCAGAAGAGGACCATGCAGAGCACCTGAGGACAGTTTTGGGGGTCCTCCGACAACACCAGCTCTATGGGAAGTTGTCGAAATGCAAGTTCTAGACACGAGAAGTGCACTTCCTCGGGCACGTGGTGTCCGAGCAGGGGGTAGCGGTGGACCCGTCAAAGGTTGAGGCGGTTTTTTCTTGGGCAGCACCCAAGAATGTGGAAGAGGTCCGTAGTTTCCTTGGGCTGGCAGGTTACTATCGGAGGTTCGTACCCAACTTCTCCCGAGTTACGGCCCCTTTAACAGCCCTGACCAAGAAAGACCTGGTTTTCGTGTGGAGTGAGAAGTGCGAGTCAGCCTTCAGCTATCTGAAAGAGAAGTTGGTTAGTGCACTAGTGCTAAGATTACTAGAAGAAGGAGTGACCTATGAGGTGTTCTGTGATGCTTCAGGACAGGTCCTGGGATGCGTGTTGATGCAGCGACAAGGGGTGATCTCTTATGGGTCCAGAAAACTACGCCCCCATGAGCGTAATTACGCCACTCACGACCTGGAGCTTGAAGAGGTCGTTTTTGCGCTAAAGTTATGGTGGCACTACCTCATCGGGGAACTCTTTGTGATCTTTACAGATCAAAAAAGCTTGAGGTATATCTTCTCCCAGCGGGAATTAAACTTGCGACAGCGGAGATGGGTGGAGTTCCTCCAGGATTACGACTTTGAGATCTCTTATACTGAGGGCAAGGGCAATGTAGTGGCCGATTCCTTGAGTAGGAAGACGCAGAAGGATGCGGTCTGAGAGTCGGCGGATGCCTAGAAGGCAATGGAGGAGTTGGCTGCCTTACACCTGGATGCAAAAATGGATAGCAGCAGAGGCTGCCTATATCAGATGATAGTGTAGTCATCTATGTTTCGAAAAGTGGAGGAGTCTCAGTGGGGAGACCCGGAGTGCGAAGTGATGCGTGACCGAGTTGACCAGGGCAATGCTCCGGAAGGATAGACAGAGGATGGTCAGAACCAGATGCTTTTCCAGAAAAGGTTGTTTGTTCCAGGAGTGATGCGCGTCAAGGTTCTCAGTGATTTCCACAACTCACCCCTGGCGGTACACCCAGGAGTTTCCAAGATGTACCGGGGACTGAAGAGGCAGTTCTGGTGGCCCGGAGTTAAGCGAGTGGTGGCAGAGTTTGTGGCCAAGTGCTTAGTGTGTCAGCAAGTGAAGGCTGAACACCGAGTTCCGGGCGGCCTACTGCAGCCCCTAGATGTCCCTGAGTGGAAGTGGGATGACATCTCGATGGATTTCTTCACGGGACTACCCAAGGCCCAAGGGGGATACGACGCCATCTGGGTGGTAGTGGACAGGTTGATGAAATCGGCTCACTTTCTGGTGATCAGGGAGTCGAGTACTGTGGACGCTTTGGCACGAAAGTACGTGGATGAGGTGGTGCGGTTGCATGGAGTTCCGAGGTCTATAGTCTCGGATAGGGATGCATAGTTTACCTCGCGAGTCTGGAGAGGATTGCAACATGAGTTTGGAACCCAGTTACGCCTTAGCACTGCTTTCTATCCCCAGACAGATGGACAAACAGAGCGCACCATCCAGACCTTGGAGGATATGCTACGGGCATGTGTTCTAGACTCAGGAGGATCATGGGTGAGACACTTGCCCCTGGTAGAGTTTGCTTCCAATAATATCTATCACTCTACCATCGGTATGACCCCATTTGAAGCCTTGTACAGGAGGCCATGCCGTTCACCTGTGTGTTGGGCCGAAGTAGGAGAGTCAGGCATCCTTGGCCCGGAGGTGGTGCAGAACACAACAGAAAAGGTTCAGCTCATACGGGAAAGGATGAAGGCGACCCAGGACCGACAGAAGTCGTATGATGATACCAGGAGGAGGCCCTTGGAGTTTGAGGTTGGGGACCACGTGTTCTTGAAGGTCTCCCCTCGGTGTGGGCAGCGGAGGTTCGGCAAGGGGAGTAAGCTTTCCCCCAGGTTCATCAGACCCTTCGAACTATTGCGGCGGGTTGGCGAGGTGGCTTACCAGCTAGCATTGCCACTGTAGCTACTAAGGAGACATGGTGTCTTCCATGTGTCCCAGCTCCGTCAGTATCTGCACGACGATTCACACGTCCTTGATTGGGGTGAGCTGGACATCGAGGACGACGTGACCTTTGTGGAGAGACCAGTGATGATCGAGGATCGCAAGGAGAATGTGCTTCGTGGGCGAACCATCCCCTTGGTTCGTGTGTTGTGGAGACATGGTGGGCTTGAGGAGAGTACGTGGGAGAGGGAAGCACAAATGCATACCCAGTACCCAGAGTTGTTTTGAGTTTTGTTCCTTATTGTACATGTTGTGGTAGAATGTTTTGTCCTTTTTGGCTATGAAATGTACTGGCTTTCTTTCCTCTATTTGTGTGTGAAAAGCCCTAGCTATGGGGGGAGGAGAGAACCTGACCCCTAATCAAGACGCATTAAGGTGGATGCGATTAAACCCGTGCGGGCGAGTCAGTGCCGCCCAAAGCGGATAATATCTTGACATGGGGAAGGAGACTCCCCAAACCACATGCCCGGGCAGTTTGGCATGGTATGTTGTTTGGTTCTTGGTGGGGAAATGTTTTAGTTAGCATGGGTTCACTCCTAAGAGGTATCTTTCGAGGTGGTTGTTCAGACCCTCTCTTCCCTTTTGGTTTTGTTTTGATTCTCGAGGACGAGAATCATTTAAGAGGTATCTGATGTAATGGCCCGGGTTTTTGGGGTCCATTACTTTGTGAAAATCTCGTTTTGGGTTTTCGGGTCTGGGAATCACGGTGGTGTAGGCCTACCGGTAGCCTTAGCCTACCGGTAGCAGGACTACCGGTAGCTCGGTCTACCGGTGGCCACAGCCTACTGGTAGCTCTGTCTACTGGTAGCTCGGTCTACTGGTAGCTCGGTCTACCGGTAGCTCGGTCTACCGGTAGCTGCAGCTACCGGTAGCTCTGTCTACCGGTAGCTCGGTCTACCAGTGGCCGCAGCCTACCGGTAGCTCTGTCTACCTGTAGCTTGGCCTACCGGTAGCTGCAGCCTACCAGTAGCTCGGCCTACCGGTAGCGGCAGCCTACCGGTAGCTCAGCTACCGGTAGCTGTCACCCACCGGTAGCTCTCAACTACCGGTGGCTCTGGCCTACCCCACGGGTTATTTCCAGTAGCGCTCCCTTTTGCGCAAATAGGGTTTTAAACCATATTTTGACCTGTTTGAGCGTTTTTTAAAGACCCGTAACGTGCATAATAGTTTTAATTAAATACTTAATCAATTAATGAGTCAGATTAAACCACCCAACCCCCTTTAATGACGAGTGGAACCGTGTGATCAACCCACGACCCTCGTGCCTTACGCGGTTTTGCGTTCTCATCTCAACCGTCTGCGGCTCTTATAAAATAAGAGTTAGCCGTGGTTTCTCCTTTCCTCGATCGCGGATTTTCAAAAATAGCTTCTGGTGCATCGGGCGCGCTGCATCGTTATCCGTAAAGTTCCGCGCCCGACCTAAACGTCGATCATCTATCAACAAGTAGGGAATTTCTCCTTCGCCTCTCTCTTTTGTGTATCATGCGGGGTGGGCGTGTTTCTGTCCTGTATAATTGGATAAACCAGACCTAAATGAAGATAATTAACTGGTTTCTATAAAGAGAGAGGGGGGGGGGGGGGCTGTGATCGTTGATTTTGTTTATATTATGACCATCTTGTTGAGTTGTGTTGGCTTATGCCTTCTGAAAATCGAGGTCATTGGTGGTCGTTGTTTGCGCACTAATGAACCCCTACTGATGTTTTAAATGGCCTGTTTGTGGTTGTAAACTCCTGTTGTGAAAAGTAAATTGGTTAACCACGTATATCCGGTGAAATAAAGTGAGGAACCAGGATCAATCCTTCTGTGATAACCTCGGTTAAAACACACTAAAATTGAAATCATGGAGTGTGTTAAGTCGTTTAAATCTGAAAATACCCACATGGCCTTGACTTTTGTTGGTAGTGGTAGTTGGTTGTTTTCTTTTTCGAGCCGATTACTGGAGATGTGGGAGGGGATGGGATCCCCTGTCCTTATACTCTCGGTGGTTGTGTGAATTTGGGGGATGGGATCCCCTGTTGGTATGGATTCGGTGGTTGTGAGTTTTAAGACCGGGTGGGTACTTGTTTATATCACGAATTGGGGTGGGATCCTCTGTTGTTGAGAATCGGGTATGGGCGTTATGGTTGTTGCTTGATTGTTTACTTTCCTGGACTTGTGTCTATGCTTACTAGTTGCCCAGTAGTGCTTAAACTTAATTAAACATTTTCATTGAACTTGAAACAAGAATGGGACAGATGGGTTTTGTTGGCGAGAGTCATGACTTGTGACTTGGACGCAGTAGTGTTGTGTTCTGTAGGCTGGTTAGAAAGACCTGAGCTTTGGGTGAGTGCTTGTTACCTATATCTATACTTGTAGCTTTGTGTTTCTTATTCGCGCCCCACCCAAGTTGAGCACTTAGTGCCGAACACCCCCATTTCATGGGGGAGGGTGTTTTTCCAACACTATTCATAGTGGCTGGTTATTAGCTCCTTTTCTGCTCCCTTTCCCGGATAGCCCAAGTATCTTCGGGTAGGCTGTGATGGCCTTAGGTCCATTATTATCCCAAGAACCTTCGGGCGGGGTAGTGTGATGATTGGCCAGGTGTGTGCGGCAGGTGGTTTCCCCAGCGTCTTCGGGATGAGGCCGAGGTGTCTTCGGGCGTGGTAGTGGATCTTCTGGCCTAGGTGTCTTCGAGCGTGGTGGTGGTGGTTATAGCCTAGGTGTTTGCAGGCATGGTTATGTGTGACAGTTGTAGCCCAGGTGTGTGTGGGTGGGATTTCAGCAGTGGGACTGCTTGTGGTTGTGGCCCAGGTGTGTGCGGGCGGGTGTGGCAGTGGGACTGCGGTGAGAATGGCGGGATTGGTCCGATGCGTAGGATGTCTCAATAACCAGTGGGAAAGTGGCACGGGGTACCCAAACATCGATGTGCTCTTAATATATATATTACTTGACTTGCGTTATTTGGGGAGTGTGCCTTGGTGAGGCCTAGGGTGGATAGTTTACCTTGATAGGTGTTTAGTTTACTCCTTTTCTCATGGGACTTTAGTACATTCCCCCACTTGTGCACGAGAGTCTTTGGTTTTCCCTACTGAGTGTACTTGTATGCTCACCCTACGTATATAAAACTTCTTTCAGGTTTCCAGGAGGACTTCGGGGATCGCGCATGACCGTACTAGCTCGGACCTTTGGGGCAGTTGCAGTTGCAGTTTTTCTTCTTTGGTACTTACCTTTGTAGTCGCCTTTTGTACTTTGTGGCTTTACTTTTAGAAAATGCATGTGGGAATGGTTTATTTCTTTTTGGTTTTACTTTTCTTTTACCTTGGTGTTGTTGAGTTTCATTATCTCATCTCTCGATCTTATAAAACAAAAAGGGGTAATGCCTTCCATTTGTGAGAAATTTCTATACCCTTGGTGCTAGTCGCCACTCCGGGACCTATTGAAGGCGGGTTTCGAGGGTCATTATCTCTCCTTCAACTTAAAGAAGGAAGGGCCTGGCAATCTGCTGACCCTTCCCTCCTTTTGGTGAAGGTGGGTCGTGATAATAAACATAAGGTTACCCATGGAAAGAATTGGGTACCCCAACCATGACATAAAACATATCCAATGGGCGTATCACGAAAGTGTCCATGAAAGGAAGGGATTAGAACATACATGGACATTCATAGGGTAGAATAGGCATATAACATGGTAAGTGGTGTCAAATAGAAGTGACAACATATTAGAAATTTATTTTAGAAACATTAGCATTAAAACATTTTTGTGCGGTTTTAAGGAAAACACTCTAGAGCTTTTCAAATAGAAAAAAAGACATTATTTTATATAAAATAAGAATTTAACCAAGAAGGTTTTCATAATAAAAGTAATGATTTTATAAAGAAAATGGTGTCTTAAAACAGAGGATAAAGTGAACTTGAAATTTTGGGTAAAAATTAGGGAAGTCCCCTTAAAACAGGTTGGCTTATCGGAAAGTTCTAAGGAGGGAATCTTTCAAAATCATGTATATACCCAAAAGAATGTAATGAAAGGGTCTTGATATAATAATCTTGTAAAAATAACCAGAATTCATAAGTCTCACATAGATAGATAAGATAACACCATTTTGAAAGAAAGATAAGGCAACCCGAAAGAACAAAGAAGGTTTGGGTAGAATTCGTTATGATTTTATCGGCATGGTGTCGGGTGTGACCAAGAGGGATTGATGAGAGAGAAATGGGGTTTCTCATCACTTATTAATCCATAAGGAAGTATGGGGGAGGTTCTTAAACATACCCCATCATTTTATAGTACACATAAAAAGGAAAAGTATAGAGGACAATCTTGATTAAGAGAGAAAAGGAGAGGATCCCTTACCTCAAATCTGGTGGTGTTTTCCACTTGTTATTAATGACCTCTTGAGACTTTCTCCTTTGAGAACCTCTTAAGGGGAGAGGTTTTGGTATTTTAATGAGGCTGAGAGCTTTTGGACGTGGGGGAGGACCTTGGGGAGATATTTGGGCAGAATTTAGAGAAGTCTTGGAGCTTGAGAGGAGTGGAGAGAAGAGTGAGTGAAGGGGGTTTTTATAGTGGAGGAGAAGAGGGATTTAATGATATTATAATCCTTAATTTATTATTTCTTCGCAAGACAAAGAATAGTAAGTATTCCATGACCAAGAATAGTAAATGGGTCATGTGAATCCGAACCAAGTGTGGTGACATCAACCATGATGCTAGGAATAGTCTATTTATCTTATAATGTACATATACGGTAAATTACCGTATTTTACTATTCATAAAAAATTCAAGTATTTTAGAAAAATTCCAAAAATTCACCCCAACCATTTTTCAACGTGTAGAATCAAAAAATGAAGTCCATTTTTCAAAAATAATTTTCTAAATATGATTATTTTAATATTTAATTAAAATCATAATTTATTATCAAAAACCAAATTTAAAACATGCATTAACTCATTCTAAAACATAAGTATATTGTACTTCCAACTTGAATATTATTTTTATACTATCATAGGTGAGGTTACTATTCATTAGGGTATATCACTATTCATATGGGTATGTTACTATTCATTAGGGTAGGTTACTATTCACCAAAAATTATTTTTGTTTTATTAGACTCCAAAAAACATCTTGAATACAACTGTGTATGTCAGATTTTCAAAATTCCAGACACAGAAGTGACAAAATTTTGTTTAACGGTCACTTATCACTTAGTAGTTCATTATTATGTGATTTTATGCCATATTTATAAGAAGGGGATTTCCATTAATAACATTAGGTCGTTACATTCTTCCCCCCTTAAGAAATTTCACCCTCGCAATTTCATTTTACATTCTAGGCCAAAAACATATGTGGGTACATTTCTTTCATTGCTTCCTCCAGCTCCCATGTTGCTTCCTCAAACTTATGGTTCCTCCACAACACTTTGAAAAGATGGGTTGTCTTATTGCATAGAACCTTATCTCTCCGATCCAGAATCTTTACTGGATGCTCCTCATAGGAGAGATCATCTTCTAGCTTCACCACCTCTGAGTTTAGTACATGTGAGGGATTAGGTATGTACTTCCTCAAGAGTGATATGTGAAAAACATCATGAACTCGAGCCATATTCGGTGGAAGTGCAAGCCGATAGGCCATGACTCCTATGCGATCAAGGATCTCAAAGGGGCCAATATACCTTGGGCTTAGCTTCCCTTTCTTCCTGAATCACATGACTCTCTTCCATAGAGATATTATAATGAAGACTTTATCTCCAATGTCGAACTTCAAGTCCCTTCAACGGTTTTCAGCATAGCTCTTTTTCCGACTTTGAGCAGTTTTGATGTGTTTCTAGATGACTTGAACCTTCTCTGTCATCTCTTGAACAAGATCGGGTCCAAGTAGCTTTCTTTCTTCAACTTCATCCCAATAGGTTGGAGTTTTAAATCGCTTTCCATACAGAGTTTCATATGGAGCCATATGAATACTTGAGTGGAAGCTATTGTTGTATGAGAACTCAACCAATGGGAGATGCTGATCCCAACCACCTTTGAATTCAAGAGAGCAATCTCTTAGCATATCTTCAAGCGTCTGAATAGTCCTTTTAGATTGAACATCAGTTTGGGAGTGATAGGCCATGCTGAAATTTAATTCAGTATTCAAATCATGTTATAGACTCCTCCAGAATTTAGATGTGAACCTTGGATCGCGGTCAGAGACAATTGAGAGTGGAACTCCGTGCAGTCTCACCACTTCCTTCACTTATAACTTTGCAAGTTGTTCAAGCGATAGATCTTCCCGAATAGTAATGAAATGGGATGTCTTGGTGAGTCGGTCAACCACAACCCACATCGCATTATTTCCTTTCGACGTCTTCGGGAGACCCGTGACAAAGTCCATAGTAACATTTTCCCATTTCCACATGGGTATAGGCAATGAATGCATCGTACCTTTGGACTTTTGTCACTCAGCTTTAACTTGCTGACATACCAAGCACCTTGATATGTATTCTGCAATATCCTTTATCATGTTATCCCAACAGAAGTGTTATCGGAGATCACGGTACATTTTGGTACTCCCAGGATGGATAGAGAAGGTCGAGCTATGTGCATCATTCAATAACTCCTTCTTTATCTCTGGATCAGATGATACACATAATCGTGTCCCAAATCTTACAAATCCTTCCTCATCAATTTTGAAATTGGAGGATTTCCCATTTTTAACAGCTTCCACCCTTTTCTGAATCTCCACATCCTTTCTTTGAGCAACCTTTATTTTCTACATGAGGGATGGTTGAGCAATCATTTGAGAAAGTATTGATGATGTTCCTTTCTTAATGATTCCCATGTCCATCCTTTTCAAATCTAAGAAGATCAGATCCTTTTCAATTTTCATCATTGATAAGGATGCATGATCCTTTCTACTTAGAGAATCTGCCACCTTGTTTGCCTTACCAGGATGGTAGTGGATTGAGAAGTCACAATCCTTGATGAGCTCTATCCATCTTCGTTGGCGCATATTAATCTCTTTCTGTGTGAATATATATTTGAGACTCTTGTGGTCAGTATATATCTCACATTTTTCCCCATAGAGATAATGTCGCTATATTTTCAATGCAAAGATCACAGTCGCCAACTCTAGATCATGCGTGGGATAGTTTTTCTCATGGATTTTCAGCTACCTTGAGGCATAAACTATCAATTTATCATTTTTCATTATCACACAGCCTAAGCCTTTCTTAGAAGCATCACTATACACCACAAAGAGTTTTCCACTTTAAGGGAGTGTGAGTACCGGTGCAGTGATAAGAATCTTTTTCAACTCCTTGAAACAATCTTCACATTCCTGTGTCTAGACGAACTTTACCCCCTTCCGTGTTAGCTTGGTCATTGGGTTTGAAAATCATGAAAAGTTCTTCAGGAATCGTCGATAATACCCTGCTAGACCTAAAAAGCTGCGGATCTCCGTTACAGAAGTTGGCCTTGACCACTCTTCAATTGCCTTCATCTTGGAAGGGTCCATAGATATCCCTTTCTTGGTGATAACATGCCCCAACAATGATACTTCCTCCATCTAGAACTCACATTTACTGTAATTTTCATACAACTTATCCCTTCGCAAAGTCTTTAACACAGTTTCCAAATGCTCCTCATGTTCCTCCTTGCTCTTCGAGTATATCAGAATATCATCAATAAAGACCACCACAAATTTTTTGAGGTAATCTCTAAAGACTCTATTCATTAAATCCATGAAAATTTCTGGAGCATTAGTGAGTCAAAAGGGAATCACTATGAACTCATAGTGTCCATACCTCGTTCGAAAGGTATTCTTGGGAATATCTTCCTTCCTCACCTTTAGTTGGTGATATCCTGACCGAAGGTCCACTTTAGAGAAATTACTGGCCCCACAAAGCTGATCAAACAAGTAATTTATTCGTGGAAGGGAATACTTGTTCTTTATAGTGATTTTATTGAGCTCACGATAATCAATTCAGAGGTGCATTGATCCATCCTTCTTCTTGACGAAGAGGATTGGAGCACCCCACGGTGAAGCATTCGGGCGTATAAAACCCTTCTCCATATTCTCCTGTAACTTCTTCTTCAGCTCTTCCAGCTCTATGGTGGCCATTCTATAAGGTGTCTTTGAGATTGGTAGAGATCCAGGGATAAGTTCAATTGAGAACTCAACCTCTCAGTCAGGGGGAAGACCAGGCAACTCTTCAGGGAATCCATCAGTGTAATCCCTCGCGATGGGAATGTCTTCAAGCATGATTCTCTCCTTTATCTCAATCATTTGAGCTAGGTATGCATGCTCATAAGGAAGTAATATCCAAACTTGAGACGGATATTCTAAAGGAGACTCATCTTCCTCCTTACACTTGTAAAGAATCTGAGGATGCTTTGGGATGTGAAGAGTAATCTCCCTTTGTCGGCAGTTGATGTTGGCCTTGTACAAAGATATCCAATCCATGCCCAAGATAGAGTCAAACTCCACTAAAGGAAGTATGACAATATTTACTGGGAGGTTCAGTCCACAAACATTAACCGGGGAGGAGTTATAAACCATGGATGCAATAATTTCCCCATTCTTTGTTCTCACAGATAAATTTTCCTCCAAATTTTGAGGTGGTTTTTGAATAGTTCTACTAAACTTGCAAGATATGAAAGAATGCGTAGAACTAGAATAAAATAGTATGTTCGCTATTATTTAATGAATAACAAGCGTACCTGTCACCACATCATTTTCCGGATCCACCTCAGCAGTAGTGATAGCATAAGACCTTCCTTGTTTCCTTGGAGGTTATTACTGATTGCCTTCGACAACCCTCAACTTAGGGCAATTGTTCGCATAATGACCAAGCTCCTTGCAGTTAAAACACTACACTGCAGGCTGAGTGTTGATCTGAACCTTCTGTTCTTCTTCAACATTAGCAGGATTTTTCATATCCCTTCGGTAGTTCTTGGCCAGATGACCAAAATTTCCGCATTTGAAGCAATTCCTGGTTCCCTTGAGATAGTCACCAAGATGCTTCTTCCCACAATTCTTTCAAACGGGAAAGTGAGGCTTCTTTCCATCATGAGATTTGTTTGATGAACCACCCATGTTGTTCTCCATTTTCCGCTTCTTGTCACTAGGCCCATGAGACCACTGAGAGTCTCCAATCTCTATTTCAACCTTGAGGGCACAACGGACAATATCCTCATAGCTTTCGAAGTCTCGAATCGCAAACACTTTTTTGTAGAGTCGACTTTAGTCCGCTAAATAAGCTATCCACCTTGCATTCGGTGTTCGTGACAAAGCTAGAGGCATACCTTGAAAGCCTTGTAAAGTTCACTTCATACGCCCCGATGGAATCATCTT
This sequence comes from Viscum album, assembly GCA_963277665.1. Taxonomy (NCBI): domain Eukaryota; kingdom Viridiplantae; phylum Streptophyta; class Magnoliopsida; order Santalales; family Viscaceae; genus Viscum; species Viscum album. Next base: position 1,423,616,061 of record OY728163.1, on the reverse strand, counting down.
CCTTCTTCTTGAGTCCAAGGAACTATCTTTCCATCTTGATACGGAGGGTTCAAGGAAAATATTTGTTGAAAAACATCCTCTTAAATTACTCTCAATCTATGGAATCAATTTCCTCCTGGGACTTTGTATTCTTGATCATTGTCCACCACTGATCAGCTTCCTCATCAAAGCGATAGACTGCTAGTACAACTTTCTCTTCTTCCGAGCACTAGAGGATAGAGAAAATCTTTTCAATGGAGTTAATCCATTGTTCTGCGAGGAGGGGATCAGAAGACCTGCTAAACATGGGAGGCCTTTGTTTCATGAAGTATTCTACAACAACTTGATCTTTCCTTGGAGGAGGGGTATGTTCCACTTGATTCAAGTTATTATTCATAACTCGAGCCAGCTGAGCAAGTACTGCCATGAAGTTTTGAGTAACTACTTTCGTCACATCAGGCATGTCATTAGGTTAATCATCACATTGCCTATCACATTGGTTGTTGGAACATGTTCTTATATTTCCCGCCATTAACTAGGAAAAAGAACGTATAATTAGAGGTCTTTAATACTTAGTTATTGAGTATAAAAAGAAAACTTTGAACATTAAAGGATAAACTTATAAAGAAGAATTACATCCTAACTTGTGATTCCTTAGGTTTATATCTAGTTTATCCTCGATCTATTTCTTAACTTATATTCTTATGGGCTTTTTTTGTCCCTTAATAATGGTTTTTACTAATCTTGTGAATCTACCAAATCATATCCCCTGGGAGTGTCATAACCAAGAGTGCAACAAGGCCTGTTATCATGCACCAGTTCCCGTTCGAGTCTAGCTCAAAGCGGTGTTTTCGGGTTTTACCCCTAGATACATCTATGCTAGAGCCGCCTCTAACTGCTCGTATCCATACAGGTATATATTTTCTTGATAAACCACTTACTCTATACTCACAAAAATTTAGGACTGTTTCCTTATACTTAGTATCATCCTTAAGGTTCTCACTAAGGTGATCTATTCCTAATCTCCAAAAATAACTAGACCATCCTCTGATACCAACTATAGTGACCCAAGCATTTTACATAAAACATTTCATGATTTTAAGGATAATTAATCTTCAGAGTACAAGCCACAGATCGTTAAGTCTAGTGTCTTTGACGACTAGGTACATATAACATAAAACATGGGACTAAAAAAACTTCTTTATTTAATCTCCATAAAGAGCTTCTAACTGCCTTTGAGCTCTTACATCGGTATAGGGTACCCTAGGGAACACATGAACAAAGGGATGATCTAAAGATGCCCAGTAAGGAAATGAACATAAGGATACATCTCAAGCACATGAGTTAAGAGGCATGACATAATGATATCCAAAGTATGAAACTTATGAAATAATTTAATATAAGCATGGGATCATATAAACATGGAATCATATAAATGTGGAAGAATTATAAATCATATCTTTAGTATGGGTCAAGGATAATCGCCAATCTCATTTCCCATTTTAGTACGAGTCAAGGCTAACCACCAATCCCGTTTCACATCACATCTCATTAGACTTATCCTTACCCAATGCATTGGAGCACTATCTGGGCGCACCCATCTCAACATATTCATTAATATTCTTGCCACATAAATAATATTTCCATATAAATAATCATACATAATCAACCATACATAAACATAAGATTACCCATGGAAAGAATTGGGTACCACAATCATGACATAAAACATATCCAATGGGAGTATCACGAAAGTGTCCATGAAAGGAAGGGATTAGAACATACATGGACATTCATAGGGTAAAATAGGCATATAAAATGGTAAGTGGTGTCAAATAGAAGTGACAACATATTTGAAATGTATTTTAGAAACATTATCATTAAAACATTTTTGTGTGGTTTTAAGGAAAACACTCTAGAGCTTTTCAAATAGAAAAGAAGACATTCTTTTATATAAAACAAGAATTGAACCAAGAAGGTTTTCATAATAAAAGTACTGATTTTATAAAGACAATGGTGTCTTAAAATAGAGGATAGATTGAACATTAAATTTTGGGTAAAAATAAGGGAGGTCCCCTTAAAACAGGTTGTCTTATCGGAAAGTTCTAAGGAGGGAATCTTTCAAAATCATGTATATCCTCGAAATAATGTGATGAAAGGTTCTTGATATAAGAATCTTGTAAAAATAACCAGAATTCATAAGACTAACATATATAGATAATATAACACCATTTTGAAAGAAAGATAAGGCAACCCGAAAGAACAAAGAAGGTTCGGGTAGAATTCGTTATGATTTTATCGGCATGGTGTTGGGTGTGACCAAGAGGGATTGATGAGAGAGAAATGGAGTTTCTCATCACTTATAAATCCAGAAGGAAGTATGGGGGAGGTTCTTAAACATACCCCATCATTTTATAGTACACATAAAAAGGAAAAGTATAGAGGACAATCTTGATTAATAGAGAAAAGGAGAGGATCCCTTACCTCAAATCCGATGGTGTTCTCCACTTGTTATTAATGACCTCTTGAGAGTTTCTCCTTTGAGAACCTCTTAAGGGGATAGGTTTTGGTATTTTAAGGAGGCTGAGAGCCTTTGGACGTGGGGGAGGACCTTGGGGAGAGATTTGGGGAGAATTTAGAGAAGTCTTGGAGCTTGAGAGGAGTGGAGAGAAGAGGGAGTGAAGGGGGTTTTTATAGTGGAGGAGAGGAGGGTTTTAATGATATTATAATCCTTAATTTATTATTTCTTCACAAGACAAAGAATAGTAAGTATTCCATGACCAAGAATAGTAAATGAGTCATTTGAATCCGAACCAAGGGTGGTGACATCATCCATGATTCTAGGAATAGTCTATTTATCTTATAATGTACATATACGGTAAATTACCGTATTTTACTATTCATCAAAAATTCAAGTATTTCAGAAAAATCCCAAAAATTCACCCCAACCATTTTTTGACGTGTAGAATCCAAAAATGAAGTCCATTTTTCATAAATAATTTTCTAAATATGATTATTTTAATATTTAATTAAAATCATAATTTATTATCAAAAACCAAATTTAAAACATGCATTAACTCATTCTAAAACATATGTATATTGTACTTCCAACCTGAATATTATTTTTATACTATCATAGGTGAGGTTACTATTCATTAGGGTATATCACTATTCATAAGGGTATGTTACTATTCATTAGGGTAGGTTACTATTCACCAAAAATTATTTTTGTTTTATTAGACTCCAAAAAACATCTTGAACACAACCGTGTATGTCAGATTTTCGAAATTCCAAACACAGAAGTGACAAACTTATGTTTAACTATCACTTATCACTTAGTAGTTCATTATTATGTGATTTTATGCCATATTTATAAGAATGTAATTTCCATTAAAAACATTGGATCATTACATTAATTCTATAGTAAATATGTAATGTGATATACAAAACAACACATTTATGTTTTTTTGTTCATATACATATTGATAAATCAAAATCTCAAGCCACTTCTATACCATGTAATTTGCTATAAAAGGGGTATTTTATATATAGAAAGGGAAAATAATATATAAAAACATGATGAAATTATTTGAATAATATGTGAGTATGAAATAATATAAATTTTTTCTTCTTTAAAACAATATTTAAAAAAATAATGACTTTTTTATTTTTTTATTCGGTGTAGATAGGAGAATCATAAACTGTAAAAGATGAAGATTGAATAATCTGAAAGATTTAAATAATCCAGAATTATTGGGCCGCATTAGAGAGTTAATATTTTTTTTCACACCAAAAGTACACAGTGGATTGAAAAATGCATAGGGGATACATATGATAACATGAAAAATAGGCCGCAACAAATATATGCTCTAATGGAAAAATTTATTTGGCATATAGATTGGATAAAATATTTTTTTTGAACGAATAAATCAAAAGAATAAATGGTGAGTTTATATAAATAGAAACATTAAAAAACCCAAGTTTTGAGTCTATTAATTTTCCTTGGTGTTTTACCTTACCCAAGGAAATCAATTTTTTCATAACATTTTTAATAAATTTGAATCAGAAAACAAACGATACATTCCTTATACTAAATGTTTACATGGTGAAATTGATTTTTATTTATATCCATAATCACCCCCTCATTGTGTGGTTAAAAGTGGTAAAATATTCAAAATCCAATTATATATAATACCCATTAGATAGATTCAAAAAGATCACATGAGAGTAAGGACTCACTTAGCTCCAAAAGAAAACACCAAGCTATCTATTACCCTTAATGATATTGAGGATCATATTATTGAAAAATATATTGGAACATCTTTGCTATGTCTATTTTGTAAAACCTTTAAATTTTATGATATGTTTATCTCTAAAGAAATATGATTTAATTTATATCTTTATATACACACAACATTGATTTTAAATGAACCGTGATATACTATTAATATTTTATTTTTAAATGTGAAAAATATCACATTGAAATTGTTTTTTTGGTATGAATAAAACTAAGTAAAATATAAAATATTATAGTCAATATGTATATATGATTAATTCATTGTTTATAAATGTGCTAGAAATAGAAATAAAATTATTTTATGGTAAAAGAGATGTTTTTATGATACAAAGGTTTTTATGCACACATTTTTTTTCTTCATAAAGTGACTAAAAATATATTGATGAATGAATTTAATTTAATTTATATTTAATATAATAATTAAAATGTTTTAATATACATATAAAGGATATTTTATGTATTTAATAATAATAAATATAGTTTTATGTTAATTTTTTTTTCTAAAAATAGGATTTATTCGGTTTTAAATAGTAATTTTAAAATGATATTCATCAAATTATATAATATTAATGTTGTAAAATGGTTTAAATATTTTTAATTATAATATTCTTCATATTTTAATAGGTTCAACATAATTTTTTCATTATGAATAGTAACCATGGTCATGATTTGTCACCCTAGTAAGGGAAAACCATATTTAATAAAGATAAAACTTGGGGGTAAAGCTTAAAAATATTTGTAAAACATGACTTTATCCTATTGGATGATTGCGTTTAAACCATATATATGTTTAGTGATTTATATAATAAATTTTAAAACATTATTTTGATTTTTTTTGAATATTGACTTTTATGAGGATTATAAGGACCCATCCTAAAACAATACATAATCTTGAATTATGCTAATAATTCACATTGATAATATTTTCAAGTTTAAAGATTTATATAATTTGGTCATAACATATATATAACAATTTAAATATTACATGTAGACACTTCTACTCAGTATCAAATATTTCATAAAATAAAAACTCTTGAAAAAAAAGTGTCTTGTCTAGTTCCATATTTTAGACATCATGACTTTTCCTTGATCCGATCCTTGAACCTATTCATCTTTATGTCTTTGTAAAAAAACATTTCAAAAAAACTGGGGATGAGCATAAAAAGCTCAGAAAGTGATACACAAAGAATAAAAACTGTTAGTTTTTTAATACAACAAGTAAACCATGAATAGTTTATCATAATTAATACTTTTCACCTTTATAAAGTGGTAAATACTCTTCAGGGAATAAAAGATCCTTTCGCACCCTCTGTAACAAAAATATTACCATAAAACTCATAGAAGGAACACATAACATATGAAGTTAACTAGGGACATAATCATACTTAAATGGAATAACCGTATGGTCGACTTCCACACATATCACAAAATGGAATAGCCATGCAGACGACTTCCATACCCAATGCATTGGAGGTTATAATGTAACCACCCATCCTGGTTTATCACGGAACCACCCGTCATTTGGTTTATCACGTAACCACCCGTCAAATGTCCAAGTACCATTATAAAATCATAACACATAAAATATTGCAAATATAAGAATTTCATTAATAACATTTCATTTTTAATCACAATAAATAATTTCAAGATATTGAAGTAATAAATCCATTTCAAAAACCATTTTCAATACCAAAACACCCAAAAATATAATAAGGGATTTTTTCCTTTAAAAAAAATTAATTTTTATAGAGGAAGCCAACTAACAATTATGGCGGTAGAGAGGTCATTTTCACTGCAAATGTTAAAAGCATTCCTTTTGTAGTTTAGTAAAATTTTTCATAGAAAAAATATTACCTTGGAATGAAATTAAAAGTCAAAGGGGTTTATTATATACAATATAAATGAAGTAGGTGTATATTATCAAAACATGCCTCAATGAAAAGATATTGAGACGAAGTCCCTTACCTCATGTCCAACTTGACCCGTTCGTTCCTTAATTTTATGAATAATAAACATAAGTTAATTAATACTTTCTTAAGAAAAATTTTCAAGTTTATTAAATTTTTAATATCAATTATCACCATTCTATAACAATTAGTTATTTATTTGAGTTCATATCTGAAATTTTGTTGATGTTTGGAACATAAGTTAAAATGAACTTCTTATTATTATAAATTGTCTAAGTGGTCGAAATTCCTTTATCTATAGAATGATAGTCATAATGTATATATCATATATATCATATATATCCAGTATATATGTATTTAGAATAGTCTATATCATTTGTGCAATGCCCTGACCCCAAAAGCCCAGAGTTGGTGCATTATTACGTATCATTGGCATGATCACAAAAGATCATGTCTCGAAATACCGATTAGTTTAGTAGCCTTGTAAACACTAGATACATTCATAAGATTTTCATTACATCATAAAATGGAAAACTACAACAACATTGTTTCCAAAGACAACACTGATATCCCATAGAATATCCCTGCATGTCATTCATAATATACTTCTTCACATCCTGGGAAAAATAAAGCATAGAAAGGGGTGGGATCAGATGCTTAGTAAGGATAGCAATATAGCAGAAACTTTCATAAATAAGCATAAACATTTAAGGCAATGTATAACTAAAACAAAAGCCTTTTAAACTTGAACTTCAGCATAAAATGACAAAAATAAAATGAAATAATGCCATTTACTTATTCACATGGATATTCTATTAGTAGAATAATCACATGAAATATCAATAACCACTTTAATAATGATGGAATGTATAATTACAGACTATCACAACCACATAGTCAAGGTCTTGTGCCAAGACTACAAATAAGATTTTGTCAAGGCCTTGTGCCAAGAAACTAGTTTGTCTCATGAGACCTACCGATGCATCTAGGAGCTATAGTAGGCTCCACCCATCACTTACTATGTCCAATGAATTCCTCATATGAAAAGGTTTAAACATAACATAAACATTCGTATTAAAACTAGAATACGAAATGTCAATACTTTATCCATAAACCAGGAATGATATAAAAATAACACATCCACAGTCAATCATATCACAAAAACTTCAATACAATATGGAATATTTGTATCATAATAAATCAACTTCAAATAAGTTTAAAATCCATCAAAGGATGTTGACATAGATGAAAATGATTTGTAAAACTCTTTGAGAGAAATATCTGTTTTTCATGAAAACATTTAAAAGTCACACAATTTAGAAAGGAATAAATTTAAAGACATTTTTTAATCAAAGTATCCCATACCACTTTGAAACTTTTGAAAGGAATTAACATTTTTAAAACATTCATGTCCACATAGATAAATCCTTAAAAACCATTTTGAAAACATGGACATTAATGAGAATGATTTAGAGGAATAAATATTTAAAACCTTTAAAATGATAATTTAGTAAAAAAAAAATCCTTAAAAAAATACATTTGAAAACTCTTTTATGAAACATGGACATTGATAATAAATATGTCCCATTAGATACTTACATAAAAACAACCATGGATAATAAAGAGATTGTGAAATTAACCCTTACCTTGTACTTTTCTTTGGTCTAGGGTAGGTTAACCTTCTGTATAATGGTGAAATAATTGTTATTAAATTATACAAGATTCATATATATTAATATGATATCATATATGATCTTTTAAGATTGATTTGTTAATAATATCTTAGTATTATCATCGTTTCAGGTGTTAACTGATTCGTTTTCCTTTATATGATTTGTTACGTAAGTAATGTTTGTTATGTATAGGATGTATATTATTTATATTCAGAATGATATTAAGTATTTAAACATTATTTTTAATCATCTAATGAAAATTAGTCTTGAATGGATATGATGGGGAATGAATCTCATCGCGTTCATAGAGACGGTAATCCGTACGTACGCACGAGTGACAATATCATTCTTTTGATATTAGAATAATATATAATTGGATGGTATATCATATATAATGAATCATTATCATATTATATTTATTATTTACATAAATTAAACATCATTATTATAACAATCCAAATAATAATGTATTGAATAACAATTACACCACGACGTGGAGATGGTAAGCTGTACGTATAATCGTACCACGATTCACTGTTTTATTCCACCCTTACACCGCTGTTTTGAACTAGTTTTGTAATGAATATTCCAAATATAATAATAAATTTAACTTTATGTTTGAATCATTTAATTAATTTTAAAAAACATTATAATGGGAAATGTTACTTGTTTTTATTATTTCAATGTAGGTGGATGTGATTTGGAGGGCCCTTGATGAAGTGGAAGAAAAATGGGCCAAAATTGCATGGATCCAGGGAAATTTGTTCACTGTTTTGCATAGTACACGAAATCCATGCATCCAAATGGGATTATATTTTATGGTCATGTCTATAATTTAATAGTATACATTTAATATTAAGGAACCCAATCCTGATTCGGCTTCTATGGGGACCATCCGAACTGATCTGTCCAAGCCACCGAATTTGGACCAAGTCAAATGAGGTGTTTTGTATTTTATCAATATCTTGAGATTTAGTTGTCCAAATGGTGCCAAACATTCATTGGAGACAGTAAAGAGGTAGGGATACAACTTTTATATTTTCACCAAAGCGAGATAAGGCTGTATGAAGATCTAAACGCGTGGTACAAGTGGATTGATGAAATCTCTGTGCCTAAAACCACCTTCCAATTTTCCTATAAAAGGACACCAAGGGAACCTCATTTGCAAGTTCGGCCAGGAGGCAAGGTGCTGCCATTTTGGAGTCCCCAAGGAGTCTTATCAACATCTTTAGAAGTTCTAGAGGATATGGGAAGTGCTACTTCAACATCTTCTTCTTCTTCCTCTCCCATGTGTTTCTAAACCCCTTGTGATCACCCGGGGAGGAATGTGATGTAATCCCGAGCTTCAAAGTTGTATTATTTTGAATGATCTTTTTAATTCCAGGTTGTATGTTGTTTTTCCTCATCCTATATTTTTATTTAATTGAGTTATATACTGTTATGTTATACTCAACTCAAATGATCATGTTTGGGGGTACCCTTTCATGTGATGTTTCACAAACCATTCATCCCCTTTTCTTCCCTCATTCAATTACGGTATTTGTGTGGTTGATATTGGTCAATTAAACTCACATAAGCACTATCAAGATAATTCACATTTATTTCATGGTATCACAATGAAATAACATTCAAACCTGAACAACACATCGAATTCTTCATGTGTTGCCTTGGTGAGTTTCAATTATGATGTCGAACACAAATCACCCAATCATCGGCGGTGTCCGCTGAATTGTTATGTGTTTTCGACTAAACCCTAGGAGGTATCCTAGTATAAACTCTGTAACATTATGGTTCTAGGTGTTAAAAACCAGGGATTAAAAGATCATAACCCCATCCCTTGACGTGATGAAGGATGAGCATCACGAGACTTCCCCGGGTTGATCACGTTTAATCAATCTTGTTCATTTCTACTTTGTTTTATCACTTTCATTTTCTATTTTCATCATTAACCATAAAACCCCATGTTTTACACAACCTCATTCACCATATACTTTCATAATCAAAACCCTCTTTTTAAATTAATTATCTAAGGCTCCGTCGAGAGACGACCTAGGGTTGCTGTTATACTGCAGAAATTCTAGTCAAAATTAAACAACTAATTTGATGCGCTCGACAACGTAATAAAATTTTGGCGCTGTTGCCGGGGAGAAAAGATAATTTTTATTTATTTATTTATTTTTATTTATTTATTTTACTTCTTAATTAGTAATCCTTTAAATACCCCACCCCTATTTGATTTTTTTTTGTTTTGGGTTTTGTCTTTATTTTTGGTTGTTTTTGGTGTGTTCTTTATCTCTATCTCTATCTTATTATCCATATCCCTATATAATTCTATAGTATAACATTATATTCTTCTTTCACCCTTATTAAGTTTTTTTATCCATCTCAAATAAAAAAAACAAAAAAATCAATCAATCAAATTGGACATCATTGTTGCATGACAAGATCTGGTAAAGAAACACTACTTGAATTTGATCTTGAAATTGAAAAGTCACTTCACACAAAAATCAAGGCATATAGAGAAGGTCATTCAAGTAACATTGAGGAAACCATTTTGGAACCTCAAGTGTTCAAAAACCAATCAAAATTTGAACCAAATCAAACCCTAGAGATCATGGCTGCAAATAACCGAACATTAAAAGAACTGACCACCCCGGATGTGGAGTACCAACCTGCGTACATCCAATATCCTGAGAAAGTGGCAAATTTTGAGCTAAGATCAGGCCTCATCCACCTCCTTCCAAAATTCCATGGTCTTTCCGGTGAGGACCCTCACAAGCATCTAAAGGAGTTTCACATAGTGTGCTCCACCATGAAACCCCAAAATGTGTCTGAGGACCTCATTGAGTTTAGGGCCTTCCCTTTCTCCCTAGATGGTGTAGCCAAAGATTGGTTATACTATTTTCCTACCACAATTGGGGGATGGAATGACCTAAAAAGACTTTTTCTATAGAATTTCTTCCCTGCCTCCCAAACTTCTTCAATTAGGAAAGAAATATGTGGAATTAGGCAATCACAAGGAGAGACCCTTCATGAATACTGGGAGAGATTCAAAAGACTTTGTTCAAGTTTCCCCCACCACCAGATTAGTGAACAACTTTTAATTCAATACTTCTATGAGGCAATTATCCCCATGGATCGTGTAATGATTGATGTTGCAGCTGGTGGTGCCCTAGTTGACAAAACTCCTTCTGCCGCTCGTGACTTAATAGCCAACATGGCTCAAAATGCACAAAAATTTGGTAAATGAGCTATTGAACTAACCCAAGGAGTTCATGAGGTAAGTCATTCAGCCCTATAACAAAAGGTAGATACTAAACTTGATGATATTCATACCCTTATAAGGAAATTAGATCAAGAACAAGGTAACTCAAACTCTACTTCTATTCCATTATATTGTGGGATTTGTTCTAATAACACTCATTTTTCTGACGAGTTCCCACAACTTCAAGATTCATCTGAGTCCTATACAGCTGTGTTCCCAGGGCGTCCATTCCAAAAAGCACCTCCCTTCAAGCAAGAACAATTCAAGCCAAATCCAAATCCAGGGTGGCAAGAACAACCCCAATACCGACAAGGTGGAAACTCAAGCTACCCCAAGCAGAATTGGTATCAACAAGGCCAAGGTATGCAACCTTCTTATCCTTCAACTTATCAAAACAATCATCCTCCTCCTCCCAAATATGAACCAAGCCTCGAGGACATGGTGAAAAAAATGGCAACCCAGAACCTCCAGTTCCAACAGACCACACAATCAGCAATTCAAGATTTTCAAACTCAAGTGGGACAATTGGAAAACACCATCGGTGAGCTTAAGATGCAAGGGTCTGGACAACTACCATCCCAACCCATTTCCAATCCGAAGGACAAAGGTAATGTATGTGCAATTACACTTCATAGTGGTAAAGAAGCTTATCCTTCTACTGATTTTACTCAAAAGGTATGTCCCCCTCTTGAAAACACTCTTTCTCCACCCATGAAATATTCCAATGAAGAAAAACAAAATAAAAATGACAATAAAATTATCATTAAGGATTCCCATGAACAATCAATTCCTCTTCCTTTCCCTCAAAGACTATAAATATAAGAAAAAAATTGATAATGAGATTGAAAATGAAATAATGGATACATTTAAAAAAGTTCAAGTTAATATCCCATTATTGGATGCAGTCAAAAAAATTCCCCGTTATGCCAAATTTCTTAAAGAACTTTGCACCCATAGACGAAGGCTGAAGGGGAATGAGAGATTCAACTTGGGTAGGAATGTCTTGGCCTTGATTCAACCAGAAATTCCAACCAAATGCAAGGATCAATGAACATTCACGATACCATGTAACATAGGGGAGACCTTCTTTTCTAATGCTATGCTAGATTTAGGTGCTTTCATTAATGTAATGCCTCACTCCGTGTATACTTCTCTACAGGTTGGAGAGCTTCAACCAATAGGCATTGTTGTGCAACTTGCCAACCGGAGTACAACACATCCAAAAGAAGTGATTGAGGATGTCCTTGTTAGAGTGAAGAATCTCATCTTCCCCGCTGATTTCTACATTCTTAAGTTGGAAGATACCCGAACCCAAGGAAAAACTCCTCTCATACTTGGGAGGCCATTCCTCAAAACAGCAAAGACGATCATCAATGTTCACAATGGTACATTTTCCATGGAATTTGGTGGAGAAAAGGTAAGTTTTAACATCCTTGAGGCTATGAAACACCCTGTTGAAGAGCACTCCACTCTTCCTGTCTATTCGATGGAAGTGCTCTCAAACGATGCACACAAACACAATTCTCTCGTCAACCTAAACTCTGATTCATTTTTGTTTTCTTCACCCTTTAATGATTTGAGTTTTGATTCATGTTTTGAGTGTTGTGTGGGTTCTGAAAAGTGTAAATTTTGTGCTTTAATTGATGAGTGTGTTCATTCTGAGGTACCCATGACCGTCGATGATTCTGCAAATCTCATTTATATAGATTCTCTATCTTTAGAGAATAAACATGAGAAGATAGACAGTTTAATGGACCTCACTCCCCCTAAATCCCCTCACTCAATCCAGAAACCACCGGTGTTGGAGCTTAAAAAACTTCCTTCTAATTTAAAATATGCATATCTTGAGGGTATTGACCAATTTCCCATCATTATTTCCAATAACCTCTCTCCACAACAGGAATCAAAACTGCTCAAACTTTTCAAAGAGTGTAAAAAGGAAATAGGATGGACATTGGATAATATTCCCGGGATTAGCCCATCTATTTGTATGCACCATATACTTTTGGATGATGAGGCTAAGCCCGTAAGACAATCTCAACACCGGTTAAATACCACTCTCCTTGAAGTGGTAAAATTAGAAGTCAGTAAATTACTTGTTGCGGGGATCATTTATCCTATATCTAATAGTAAATGGGTTAGCCCAGTGCAAATTGTGCCTAAAAAACAGGAATAACAGTTGTGTCAAATGAAAGGAATGAGTTGGTTCCAACACGTGTGCAAAACAGTTGGCGAATCTCTACCGTCGATTGAATCAATCCACGCGGAAGGACCACTTTCCATTACCTTTCATTGAAAAAATGTTAGAACGTCTGGCTGGTAAGTCCCATTATTGTTTCCTTGATGGCTATTTCGGTTATTTAAAAATCTATATAGCCCCTGAGGATCAAGAAAAGACCATAGTTACCTATCCATTTGGCACATTTGCATACAGAGGGATGCCATTCGGTCTTTGTAATGCTCTTGGTACTTTTCAGCGATGTATGTTGGGTATTTTTTCTGAGTACCTTGAGAGTCATATGGAAGTATTTATGGATGATTTCATGGTATATGGATCTTTTTTTGATGATTGTTTGGAACACCTAGGTTTTGTCCTTCGCCGCTGCATTGAAAAAGATCTTGTTTTAAATTATGATAAATGTCATTTTATGGTTGAGAGGGGGATAGTTCTTGGGCATGTCATATCAAATAAGGGAATTCAAGTTGATAAATCTAAAATTGAATTAATTTCAACCCTTCCATTTCCAAAATGTCTTCGTGAGGTGCGATATTTCTTGGGCCATGCTGGTTTTTACCGCCGATTCATTAAAGACTTTAGTAAAATCGCACTTCCCTTATCTCGGTTATTACAAAAGGATTTTGAATTTGTTTTTGATAAAAATTTTGAGGATGCTTTAAATTCACTAAAAATGAGTCTCACATCACCTCCCATAATCCAACCACCAAGGTGGGATCTGCCCTTCGAACTTATGTGTGATGCCTCTAACTTTGCAGTTGGGGCAGTTTTATCACAAAGGGTTGAGAAGTCCCCTCATGTCATTGCGTATGCCTCACGTACCCTTGACCCTGCCCAGGTAAACTACACAACCACTGAAAAAGAACTCCTTTCTATTGTGTTTGCCTTGAAAAAATTTCATTCATATCTTCTCGGGTCAAAAATCATCGTCTTCTCTGATCATGCTGCCCTTCGTTTCCTCCTAAAGAAACCTGAAGCCAAACCCCACCTCATTCGATGGATGATCCTCCTACAGGAGTTTGACCTTGAGATTAGATATAAGAGAGGGGTGGAGAATCTGGTAGCTGACCACATTAGTAGGATTTCCCCACTATTGTACCATCATGTTGACTCACCCCTACCCATTGGAGAATTCTTCCCTCATGATAACCTTTGTGATGTTGTGGACCTTACCCCCTGGTATGCGGACATTGTGAATTTTCTAGCAACATCTAGGGTCCCCAAAGATTTTAGCACATCACAATCCCAGAGATTTAAACATGATTATCGATGGTACATTTGGGATGACCCATATTTGTGGAGGATCTTTAGTGACCAGGTTGTTCGTAGGTGTGTCCCTGACCATGAGTTCACCTTTGTTTTGACCTTCTGCCACACCTTGGCATGTGGGGGCCACTTTGGATCTCAACGTACAGCTCGAAAGGTCATTGACTCAGGACTTTATTGGCCAACATTGTATAGGGATGCCCATAGAATTTTCAAGTCATGTAGTCGTTGTCAATTCACAAGGAATATCTCCAAGAGGAATGAAATGCCCCAACAACCCATGTTATTTTGTGAGATCTTCGATGCATGGGGCATTGACTTCATGGGGACTTTTCCAAATTCATTTGGCTTTGTATACATCTTATTGGTTGTTTACTATGTATCTAAATGGGTGGAAGCAAAGGCCACCAGGACCGATGACTCTCGAGTGGTTGTTGATTTTGTGAGGTCCCAAATTTTCAGTAGGTTTGGTTTACCAAGATTCATCATTAGTGACCAGGGTTCATATTTTTGCAATCACAACATGAAAAATTTGCTTCATAAGTATGGGGTTGATCATAAAGTCTCCATTGCATATCACCCCCAAACTAATGGACAAGTAGAAATATCAAATCGTGAAGTTAAACGAATCTTGGAAAAAATGGTACAACCCAATAGGAAAGATTGGAGTTTGTGCTTGGATTATGCACTTTGGGCGTACCGTACAGCTTTTAAAACCCCAATCAGAATGTCACCATACAGAATTGTGTTTGGAAAGGCTTGTCACATCCCAGTGGAGGTAGAACACCATGCATATTGGGCTATTAAACAATGTAATATGAACCTTTCAGATGCAGGTGAGCAAAGAAAGATGCAGATTCAAGAGTTGGAAGAAATTTGACGTGATGCATATGAAAAATCCCGAATCTATAAAGAGAAGAAAAAGGCTATTCATGATAGCATGATTCACCAGAGGAAGTTCCATATTGGTGAGAAGGTCCTCATGTACAATTCCATGCTTAAGCTCCACCCAGGTAAGCTTCGTTCCCGATGGCTTGGTCCTTATACTGTTACTAATGTTTAACCTTTTGGTGCAATACAGGTTTTACATGAGCAGAGTGGACGAAGTCTTACCATCAATGGGAAGCGACTTAAACACTTATATAATGATTTTCCGAAGAATCCGGTGGAGGAAATCCACCTTCTCGACGCATCATACCAATAAAACACACCAGGTTTTATCCTTCCTTCTCACATTCTCAATTATTTCAGTGAAGAAACTACATACTATAGGTGTGGGGGGTGGATACATTCCTAGGTTAGTTAGGAATTTTCATTGTTTTCTCCTTTTGGTTTCTCTTTTTGGCCTTCTTTATGGTATTTTCATTTTTCCCCATCAACAATTTTGAAGTTCCATGATTTGGCGACCATAAAGTGGGGAAAGTAAAAATACCATAATGAAGGCTAAAAAGAATATGTGTATGAATTTACCATCAAGGAGTGATTTTTAGTGAATTGGTTTTTTTCAATGATATAAATGGTCGTATCTATGTGAAACCTTTGAGATGATTGATGCCCTTTGTATGAGTAGTTTTTTTGGAAAACTGTGTCACTAATATCTCCAAAAATTTTCAATGGGCCACAAAGTGTGATTATTTCTTACTTAATATAAGGTAAATATATGTTGGGTTAATATTTTTCATCATTAAATGATATTTCTATACATTCGTTCCTTATATGATCTATTTCATTACTGTACCTGATTGACCTATGCGTGTGTACCTAATGTCCGAATATTGTATGCCCTCAAACAAAAATTGTGGTGTCTTGGGAAGTTCAAAAACCACTCATCCTCAACCTTTGATCTTGTTATAACTATTGCAATTAGTGTCGTGAGGAGATCAAACAAGGGTTGAGAGATGAGTGTGAGATTTGTTCCAATTTCAACTTCAAAAAAAATATAATAAATGAGGGGAGTGATGAAATGTGCAACATATGGGGATATCTAGGTCAGGAGATTATGTTTTGACTAATGGGAATGCTTAAATGAGTGGGTCTTGAAATATGATTGCAAAGGATGTAGGACAGGTTCGGTGACAAAATCATTTAAGCTGAAAAATGTTAAAATAACATATATTTATTAGATAACAAGAGGAAAGAATAACATGGAATGGTTTTCACACACACACATGGAGATTTAGTGTCATGGTTTACTTATTAATTCATTTCTCAATTGGGTATCGTGAATCTTTTTGAATTTCGCTATGATATGATTTATGAGACATCTTTTTCTATTTTCACTAGGAAGAACTCCTTGGTGTGGTTCGTGCATTGATCACTTTACTTTAAATAAAATTTTCTCAAATGATAAATCTTCATTATTTTGGAAATATATATATATATATGCATCATTGTATTTGGATATGTGACTTTTCCCAGGAGTGCAAATGTTTAGGTGTGGGGGTGTGATCGTACCACGATTCACTGTTTTATTCCACCCTTACACCATTGTTTTAAACTAGTTTTGTAATGAATATTCCAAATATAATAATAAATTTCACTTTATGTTTGAATCATTTAATTAATGTTAATCAAAATTATAATGAGAAATGTTACTTGTTTTTATTATTTCAATGTAGGTGGAGGTGATTTGGAGTGCCCTTAATGAAGTGGAAGAAAAATGGGCCAAAATTGCATGGATTCATGGACATCTGTCCACTGTTTTGCATAGTACACGAAATACGTGCATCCAAATGGGCTGATATTTTGTGGTCATGTCCAGAATTTAATAGGATATATTTAATATTAAGGAACCCAATCCTGATTCGGCTTCTATGGGTCCCATCCAAACTGATCTGTCCAAGCCACCGAATTTGGACCAAGTCAAATGCGGTGTTTTGTATTTTATCAATATATTGAGCTGTAGTTGTCCAAATGGTTCCAAACTTTCGTTGGAGATATTAAAGAGGTATAGATACAACTTTTATATTTTCTACAAAGCGAGATAAGGCTGTCTGAAGATCTAAACGCATGGTACAAGTGGATTGATGAAATCTGTGTGCCTAAAACAACCTTCCAATTTTCCTATAAAAGGGCACCAAGGGAACCTCATTTGCAAGTTTGGCCAGGAGGCAAGGTGCTGCCATTTTGGAGTCCCCAAGGAGTCTTCTAAAAATCTCTAGAAGTTTTGGAGGATATGGGAAGTTCTACTTCAACATCTTCTTATTCTTCCTCTCCCATGGGTTTCTAAACCCCTTGTGATCACCCGGAGAGGAATGTGATGTAATCCCGAGCTTCAAAGTTGTCTTATTTTGAATGATCTTTTTAATTCCAGATTGTATGTTATTTTTCCTCATCCTCTATTTTTATTTAATGGAGTTATATACTTGTATGTTATACTCAACTCAAATGATCATGTTTGGGGGTACCCTTTCATGTGATGTTTCACAAACCGTTCATCCCCTTTTCTTCCCTCATTCAATTTCGGTATTTGTGTGGTTCATATTGGTCAATTGAACTCACATAAGCACTGTAAAGTTCATGAAAATTTATTTCATGGTATCACAATGAAATAACATGCAAACCTTAACAGCACATCGAATTTTTCATGTGTTTCCTTGGTGAGTTTCGGTTATGATGTCGAACACAAATCACCCAATCATCGGCGGTGTTCAGTGAATCGTTATGTGTTTTCAACTGAACCCTAGGAGGTATCCTAGTATAAACTCAGTAAAATTCTGGTTCTAGGTGTTACAAAACAGGGATTAAAAGATCATAACCCCATACCTTGAAGCGATGAAGGATGAGCATCACGAGACTTCCCCGGGTTGATCACGTTTAATCAATCTTGTTCATTTCTACTTTGTTTTATCGCTTTCATTTTCTATTTTCATCATTAATCATAAAAACCCCATGTTTTACAAAACCTAATTCACCATATACTTTCATAATCAAAACCACATTTTTAAATTAATGATCTAAGGCTCCGTCGAGAGATGACCTAGGGTTGCTGCTATACTGCAGAAATTCTAGTCAAAATTAAACAACTAATTTGACGCGCTCGACAACGCGATCAACGTACACATGTATGGTGACATGTAATTAAAAGGATGGATAGAATAATGAATATTTTTGTAACATATTTATAATAACATCAAATTATATATATTATACTAGAGTTATTATTTTATAATGGAAACAACAAAGAAAGATGAAGAGGAAGAAGAAATGAACTTGAAAGAGGTGATGAAATATTTACCTCTTCTTCGAGTTTTTCTTTTTGATTTGATCAAAAGGGCTCCTTACAATTGATTTATGACTAAATTAAGGACTCAAGGATGAATGGAGGAAAATTTAGAGAGTATTTGGGTAGATTTTGGATGATCCAAAAGGCTTTAAAATTGTGAATTTGAGGGCAGGGGGAGTTCCCTTTTATAAGAGGGGTGAGGGGCACCATAGGAAAAGCTAGAAATATTATTTTATAATAAAATCATTTTTGGTTTCTAATGGATAAAAAACGAATTATTTAAAGTATAAGGTGTGGATGAGTCTGAAACCACTCAACCAATAGGTTTTAGACAGGTTTGGGTCACCATATTAACTTTATCTTTTAGATTAAACTCTTAGTTAAATAGTTTGACATTTACCATGTATCTTTGTATTTTTATATTATATTGTTAATAAACTTACTATATACATCCAAGAGAACCCCAAGTGGTTCATTAATGATACAACTATCATTATATAAGTATTTTTTCCAAACCTTATATTTTTAGGAATAGAATATAAATTAATAATATAATATTTGTTTTAAAAACTCTTTTATGTAAATTTTCACACTATTTGTTATTTTTTTCTGAATTCATAACAAAATTATTACTTCAAAAAAAATTCATCTAACCAACCCTAAAATGTTATATTAACCAAGTAAATTAGTTTAATTCATAAAAAGTATCAAATTATGTTTATTTAGATATTTATAATATCAATTATTTTAATATTTCATTAATTTGGTAATTACTGCATCATCATTGTGTCATAAATAAATTTAATTATTTAATTTCTAAAAATTATAAATAAAATAATATTATGTAGGAAACCTTTTTATCTTCCTAATTAATATTTATAGTCTAATTTATCTTATGTGTAACCCTATATTAAAAATGGTTTAGTTATTAAACTTTGAATTTAACACTTTTAACTCTTCTTTGAATTAAATAATAATAAATGTCCTAATATAATCCAAGTGGACCAAAGAGGTTCATATTTTATTCCTAAAGTTGTTTTTTGTCGAATTATACTTATCCAATAGAACTAGTACATGTGTTAGGGTAATAATAATATCATTTTTACCCTTAATTACCCTATTTACTTTTAACCGTGGTAAATATAAGCAAAAAGTTACTATTCAAAAAAAATTATTTTCATCTTATTGAATCACATTTTACTTACTGATATCAACCGTGTCTCTTGGATCTTTTAAATTCAACTCATAGAAGTAGTAAAATTATGTTTTATGTAAATTTGCAAATGCTCCTAGGAGGTGGGTAAAAGAGGGTAAAAAGTTCAATAAAATTTTTATATATCTAAAATTATTATAAACTGACTCCAATGAATTAAAGTGAACTTATATAGGTATTATGTATCTATTTTGACCTAAAATAAATTTAAATAAAATAAATAATTATTTAAATAAAAATTCGGTTTTAAACTATAACTCAGTTTTTTTCACTATTCATCAAAAAATGAATGTATTTAGAAAAAATACCAAAAATTCACCCTAATATAATTTTGATATTCTGAATCCAAAAATGAAGTCCATTTTGAAAGATAAAATTCATAAAATTTCAAAAAGTGGGTATTACTATTCATAACGGCTAGTTTGAGTGGTTGTGATGTGTTAGAACTCGAAGTTGCGTACAACACACACTATTGTATTATTCAAAGAGAAGCGTACTATAGAAGCTTGGGGTGTTACATTCTCCCCTACTTAAAATAATTTCATCATCAAAATTTTTAGAATATTATTGCATAAAAAGACTCAGGTGGTTCTTCATCATAAGTTCCTCAGGTTCCCACATTGCCTCTTCCATCTTGTGGTTTCTCCTTAGAACTTTTAATAGAGTAGTCGTCCAGTTTCTCAACACTTGTTCTCTTTTACCAAGAATCCTAACAAGCTCTTCAAAATAAGACAAATTGGGTTCTAGTTCTAATTCCTCATAGGTGAGTACATGCGTTGGGTCAAGAATGTATTTTCTCAACAGTGATACGTGGAATACATCGTGAAATCTGGAAAGACTTGGCGACATTGCCAAATGGTAAGCTACAACCCCAATTCATTCTAGAATTTCGAAAGGTCCGATGTACCTGGGACTCAATTTTCCCTTCTTACCAAAACGTATAACACCCTTCCATGGAGATACCTTCAAGAAAACATGATCTCCTACCTAAAATTTCAAATCCTTCCTTTGGTTATCAGCATAGCTCTTTTGCCTACTTCGAGCTGATTTGATGTGGTTTTGGATTACCTTAACCTTTTCCATCATTTCCTCCACAAGTTCTGGACCTACAAGTTTTCTTTCACCAATATCATCCCAACAAGTTGGTGTGCGACATCTCTTTCCATATAACGCTTTATATGGTGCCACCTGAATACTTGAATGAAAGCTATTGTTATAGAAAAATTCAACCAAAGGTAAATATTGATCCCACATACCTTGAAAGTCAAGTGAGCATGATCTCAACATGTCTTCTAATGTTTGAATAGTCCATTCTGATTGTCCATCAGTTTGGGGGTGGTAGGCAATGCTCAAACGAAGTTCAGTATCCAAGGCTTTCTGAAGATTTTTCCAGAATATTGATGTAAAACAGGGATCACGATCAGAAACAATCAACAGTGGTACTCCATGATGTCTTACAAATTCATTAATATATAGTCTTTCTAAACAATCAAGTGGTAAATCTTCCCTTATAGCAAGAAAATGTGCTGACTTGGTAAGATGATCAACAATGACCCATATTGCATCGTTCCTTCTAGGAGTCTTTGGTAGTCCCATGAAAACGTCCATCGTAATATTATCCCATTTCTACTCAGGTATAGGAAGAGGTTGCAAGACTCCTCTAGGATATTTCCTTCCAGCATTCACTTGTTGACAAACCATAAATCTTGACACAAAACAATAATCTCCCTCTTCATGTTGTCCCACAAAAAATGTTCCTTCAAATCTCTATACAATTTGGTTCTCCCATGGTGTATAGAGAAACTAGAACTATGAGCATCATCCAACAATTCCCTTTTTAGACCAGGTATATCGGGAACACAAAGTCTCTTCCTATATTTCAAAATTCCATCTTCATACACAAAGTCACTCAATCACCCATCATTCACAGCTTTAATATTCTTTTGAAACTCTTTATCACTGGTCTGAGAACTCTTTATCCTTTATAATAAAGATGATTTGGAAACCATTTGAAAAAGTATTGATGTTTTACCTTCCATGGTTATTCCCATATCCATCTTTACTAGATCCATGTATATATGATCCTTTTCAACTCTCATCTTGTTCAAAACTCCATGATCTTTTCTGCTCAAATCATCTGCCACCTTATTTTCCTTCCCCGGGTGGTAGTGTATAGTGCAATCATAATCCTTGATTAGTTCAAGCCATCAACTTTGCCTCATGTTGAGTTCTTTCTGTGAGAAAATATACTTCAAACTCTTGTGATTGGTATATATATAAAATTTTTTACCATAGAGATAGTGTTTTCAAATCTTCAAAGCAAAGATTACAGCAGCTAACTCAATATCATGATTAGGATAGTTTTGCTCATGAATTTTTAGCTATCGTAATGCATAGGCAATAACTCTATCATTCTGCATAAGGACACAACCAAGTCTTTTCTTTGATGCATCACTATAAATAACCAACCTATCATTCCCCAATGGTAGAGTCAATATAGGACCATTTACTAATTTTATCTTCAGTTCTTAGAAAAATTATTCACACTCTTTTGTCCAAAAAAATTTAACCCATTTACGTGTGATCTTTGTTAATGGGTTAGCCAATCGGGAAAAATTCTGGATGAAATTTCGATAATAACCTGATAAACCAATAAAACTACGTAGCTCAGTTATACTCATCGGTTCTAGCCATTATTGGACTGCCTTAGTCTTAGAAGGATCAATAGAGATTCCATCCTTAGTAAAAATATGGCCAAGAAAAGAAATCTCCTGAATCCAGAATTCACACTTGCTAAACTTTCCATATAATTCATGTCTTCTAAGAGTCTTCAGGATATGCGCAAGTGATTTTCATGATCTTCGTAGATTTTTAAGTATACCAAGATATCATCAATAAATAACACTACAAAATCATCAAGATATTCCTTGAAAACTCCGTTCATTAGATCCATGAAGACATAGGGTGCATTAGTCAATCCAAAAGGAATTACTGTAAATTCGTAATGCCTGTACCTAGTTCGAAATGATGTTTTCAGAATGTCTACCTTCTTCACATAGAACTGATGGTATCCAGATCGAAGGTCAATCTTTGAAAAGTATCGAGCTCCATGAAGTTGGTCAAATAAATCATCAATGCAAGGTAGGGGATACTTGTTCTTTATTGTTATAGCATTGATCTCCCTGTAGTCGATGCACAACCTCATATATACATCTTTCTTCTTAACAAAAAGTACAGGGGATCCCCATAGAGAAACACTAGGGAGAATAAATCCATTATTACTCAATTCCTCTAGTTTTTTCTTTAGTTACACTAATTCCACAGTGGCCATTCTATAAAGGGTCTTCGATATGGGCCTTGATCCAGGAATTAAATCAATGGAAAACTCAATTTCTTGTTTTGGAGGATGTCTAGGTAAATCTTCTAGAAACACATCAACATATTCTTTCATAATAGGTACATCCTCTATTTGAACATTCCTTTACTCACCAATAGTTATTTAATTATCTTCCTCCCCAATAATTGAATTTAGTTGAGCTAATGGGGGTGGATCTAGATAATAATTAGGTGGTGACGATTCTTCTCTAAAGATGAGGTGTTCTTTATCATCATCATAAAAAATAGTAACCTCTTTTTTCTTATAATAAATTTTTTCATCATGGTCTGAAATACAATCCATACCAAGGATTAAATCAAATTCAATCATGTGTATGACGATGAGATCATCAGACAAAGAACATTTATATGCTCCAATGGGAACTGATTCACAAAACTTTTTTACGATGATACTTCCCTTAGGAGTTTTGATTGAAAACTCCATTGTTAAATCAAATTGGAAACATCAAATTTTCTTAGAAAACTGGGAAGATATGAAACAATGCGATGATCCAGAATCAAATAGAAAATTTTCTAAACTTGAGGAAACCATTAAATTACCTGCCACCACGTCTTTTGGAGCTTCTACCTCAGCAGTAGTGATAGCATAAGCTTGGACTTGATCCCTTGGCCTTTTTTGAGGTAATTTCTCCTGATGCTTAGGAAATTCATTTGCATAATTCCTCCTTTCTCTACAATTGTGGCATTCAACATCGACAACCTCTTTCTTCCCCTTACAATCAAGAGCTTGGTGTCCTTTTTCAACACACTTGTAACAGACTCCCATTCCCTTCAGGAAAGTACCAGGGTGTTTCTTCCCACATTTACTGCAGGATGGATATTAAAATTTTCCCTTATCCCCCTTATTTCCATTTCTAGAGTGATCAGCAGATCTCTTCTTCTCTTCATTTGCTTTAAAGTCGTAAGACTTAGAGAATTCATTTTCTGTCTTGACAGCACATGAGACAATATCTTCGTACGACGAGAAGGATTTTGAGACTAATTCTCTATGGAGAAATGATTTTAACCCATCAAAGAAACAATAAATATTACTTCTTGGGTTATGTATATAATCTGCAGCATGCCTTACTAACCTTGTAAAGTTAGACTCATGCTTTGCAACATTTTCTTCCTCATTTTACCTCAGACTCAGAAATTGTCTTTCCATATCTGCTCGATGGTCATGAGGAAAGTATTTTTCTATGAAAATATATTTAAACTCACTCCATTCCATATTTGATACTTCATCATCTTCTTTTGTGTTTTGAATCAATGACCACCATTGATCAACATCTCCAGTGAGGCGGTAAACTAGCATGATAACTTTTTTCTCTTTCGCTACTCCCCAAGGTGTGGAATATTTTCTCAAAGGAATTTATCCATTTCTAAGATAATAGTGTATTTGTACCCCCATTGAATGTTGGTGGTTGTTGCCTCATAAAGCGATCTAACATCGATCCTCCATGCTACGAATCAGGGTGCTCCATACGGGTAAGGTTATTATTCATAACCTGAGTGAGTTGTCCCATTATGGTGATAAGCTAATAAGCACCAATTGTATCACTAGCTCCACTATTATTATCTTGGGGAAAAGGTAAATACCTACATGGAGTGCGTGCATTGATACAGTTTCCATTCCTTCCACTAGGCGCCATTTCTAAACAATGGCATAAACTAGATTAGTTTATGAATCGAAATACATAAATCCCAACTTGTAAAACACTTAACATAAACTGAACAATTTATGGATATAATCCATAATCATAAAAATGTTTTATTTGAGGAAGTATATACTCATAAACCCATCATAATGGTTTGTAAAGAAAATGATAATTATCATAAGCATATCCCCCGGGAGTGTCGTAACCAAGAGTGCAACAATGCCTGTTGTCGTGCACCAGTTCCCGTTCGATTCTAGCTCAAAGCGGTGTTTTCGGGTTTTACCCCAAGGTACATCTGTGCCAGAGCCACCTCTACCTTTTCATATCCAGAAAGGGATGTATTTCTTGGAAAACTCACAAAATCTCTACAACACCAAAATTCTAGGAAGTTCTTCTATACTAATCCTCGAATTCTATCTTAGAGTAATGTGATCTAATCAAAGTTTATCTAAATCTAGCTTCCAAGGTTTGTACTAAATTTCCTCTGATACCAACTGTCATGCCCCGAACCCAGAAGCC
This sequence comes from Viscum album, assembly GCA_963277665.1. Lineage (NCBI taxonomy): Eukaryota > Viridiplantae > Streptophyta > Magnoliopsida > Santalales > Viscaceae > Viscum > Viscum album. The sequence continues at coordinate 1,423,590,445 of OY728163.1, read as the reverse complement.
CAGATTCGGTGCATTATTACGTATCATTGGCATGATCACAAAAGATCAAGTCTCGAAAGACCGATTATTTTAGTAGCCTTGGAAACACTAGATACATTCATAAGGTTTTCATTACATCATAAAATGGAAATCTACAACAACATTTTTTCCAAAGAAAACACTGAGATCCCATAGACTATCCTTGTAGGTCAGTCATAATATACTTCTTCGCATCTTGGAAAAAATAAAAGATAGAAAGGGGTGATCTCATATTCTCAGTAAGGATAACAATATAGCGGAAACTTTCATAAATAAGCATAAACATTTAAGGCAATGTATAACTAAAATAAAAGCCTTTTAAACTTGAACTTCAACATAAAATGGCAAAAATAAAATGAAATAATGCCATTTATTTATTCACATGGATATTCTAATAGTCGAATAATCACATGAAATATCAATAACCACTTTCATAATGATGGAATGCATAATGCCAAACTATCATAACCACATAGTCAAGGCCTTGTTCTAAGACTACAAATAAGATTTTGTCAAGGCCTTGTCCAATACACTAGTTTGTATCATTATACCTACCGATGCATCAAGGAGCTATAACGAGCTCCACCCGTCACTTACTAAGTCCAATGCATTCCTCATATGAAAAGGTTTAAACATAACATAAACATTCGTATTAAAACTAACATACAAAATGTCAATACTTTATCCATAAACCATGAATGGAATAAAAATAATACATCCATAGTCAAACATATCACAAAAAATTCAATACAATATAGAAGATTTGTATCATAATAAAACAACTTCAAACAAGTTTAAAATCCATCAAAGGATGTTGACATAGATGAAAATGATTTTTAAAACTCTTTGAGAGAAATATCCATTTTTCATGAAAACATTTAAAAGTCACATAATTTACAAAGGAAGACATTTAAAGACATTTTTGAATCAAAGTGTCCCATACGACTTTGAATCTTTTGAAAGGAATTTACATTTTAAAAACATTCATTTCCATATAGATAAATCCTTAAAAACCATTTTGAAAACATGGACATTAATGAGAATGATTTTGAGGAATAAATATTTAAAACATTTAAAATGATGTTTTAGTAAAAAAAAGTTCCTTAAAATAATCCCTTTAAAAACTCTTTCATTAAACATGGACATTGATAATAAATATGTCCCATTAGATACTTACGTAAAAACAACCTCAGATAATAAAGAGATTGTGAAATTAACCATTACCTTGTAATTTTCCTTGGTCGAGGGTAGATTAACCTCCTATATAATATTGAAATATTTTTTATTAAATTATAAAATAATCATATATATTAATATGATATCATATATGATCTTTTAATATTGTTTTGTTAATAATATCTTAGTATTATCGTCGTTTCGGGTGTTAACTGTTTCCTTTTTCCTTTATATGCTTTGTTATGTAAGTAATGTTTGTTATGGATAGGATGCATCTTATTTATATTCATAATGATATTAAGTCTTTAAAAATTATTTTTAATCATCTAATGAAAATTAGTCTTGAATGGATACGATGGGGAATGAATCTCATCACGTTCATGGAGACAGTAATCCGTACGTATGCACGGGAGACAATATCATTCTTTTGATATTAGAATAATATATAATTGGATAGTATATCATATATATAGAAACATTATCATGTTATATTTATTATTTACATCAATTACACATCATTATTATAACAATCCAAATAATAATGTATTGAATAACAATTACACCACGACGTGGAGACGGTAAGCCGTACGTACGCACGTATGGTGACATGTAATTCAAAGGATGGATAGAATAATGAATATTGTTGTACCATATTTATAATAACATCACAGTATATATAATATACTGGATTTATTATTTTATAATGGAAACAACAAAGAAAGAGGAAGTGGAATAAGAAAGGAACTTGAAAGAGGTGATGAAATATTTACCTCTTCATCGGGTTCTTCCATTTGATTTGATCAAAAGGGATCCTTAGGATGGATTTTTGACTAAAGGAAGGACTCAAGGATGAAGGGAGGATAGTTGAGAGAGTATTTTTACAGAGGTTAGATGATCCAAAAGGCCTTGAAAGTGTGAATTTGAGGGAAGGGGGAGTGCCCTTTTATCAGAGGGGTGAGATGCACCATAGGAAAAGCTAGAAATATTATTTTATAATAAAATAATTTTTTTTATAATGGCTGAAAAATAAATTATTTAAAGGATAATGTGTGAATGGGTCGAAAACCACTCAAAAAATAGGTTTTAGACAAGTTTGGGTCACTATATTAACTTTAACTTTTTGATTAAACTCTTAGTTAAATAGTTTGACATTTACCATGTCTCTTTGTATTTTTATATTATATGGTTAATAAACTTACTATATAAATACAAGCGAACCCCAAGTGGTCCATTAATGATACACCTATAATTATATAAATCTTTTGGCTGAACCTAATATTTTTAGGAATATAATATCAATTAATAATATAATATTTGTTTTAAAAACTCTTTTATGTAAATTTTGAAACTATTTGGTATTTTTTTCTAAATTCATAGCAACGTTATTACTTAAAAAATATTCATCTAACCAACACTAAAATGTCATATTAACTAAGGAAATTAGTTAAATTCATAAAAAGTATCAAATTACATTTATTTGTATATTTATAATATTAATTATTTTAATATTTCATTAATTAGGTAATTACTGCATCATCATTATGTCATAAATAAATTTAATTATTTAATGTATAAAAATTATAAATAAAATTCCATTATTTAGGAAACCTTTTTATCTTACTAATGAATATTTATAGTCTAATTTATCTTATGTGTAACCCTATATTAAAAATTGTTTATTTATTAAACTTTGAATTTAACACTTTTAACTCTTCTTTGAATTAAATAATAATAAATGTTCTAATCTAATCCAAGTGGACAAAAGAGGTTTATATTTTATTACTAAAGTTGTTTTTGGTGTAATTATACTTATCCAATAGAATTAGGACATGTGTTAGGGTAATAATAATAATATTATTTTTACCCTTAATTACCCAATTTACTTTTAACTGTGGTAAATAAAAGTAAAAAGTTACTATTCACAAAAAAAGTTTTTTTCAACTTATTGAACCATATTTTACTTACTGATATCAACCGTGTCTCTTGTATTTTTGAAATTAAACTCATAGAAGTGGTAAAATTAAGTTTTATGTAAATTTTCAAATGCTCCTACGAGGTAGGTAAAAGACGGTAAAGACTTCAATAAAATTTTTATATATCTAAAATTATTATAAACTAACTCTAATGAATTAAATTGAACTTATATAGGTATTATGTATCTATCTTGACCTAAAATAAATTTAAATAAAATAAATAATTATTTAAATAAAAATTCGGTTTTAAACTATAACTCAGTGTTTTTCACTATTCATCAAAAATTGAAAGTTTTCAGAAAAATACCAAAAATTCACCCTAAGATAATTTCGATATTCTGAATCCAAAAATGAAGTCCATTTTGAAAGATAAAATTAACAAAATTTCAAAAATTGGGTATTAATATTCATAACGGCTAGTTTGAGTGGTTGTGGTGTGTTAGAACTCGAAGTTGTGTACAACACACGCTATTGTATTATTTAAAGAGAAGCGTACCGTGGAAGCTTGGGGTGTTTCAATTTGGATATTTGAAAATGAAATGAACTGTTCATTGAGACGGTACGTTGTACCTACGCACGAATGCTACTTCCATTTCATTTTTTTCAATTTAAAAGGAATGAAAACCAAATGATACATATGTATATTTTTATTCCCACATAATATCATATTTTATTTATATTACATATTTTAATTAACACCATCCTTTATATGTTCCATTTATGTAATGAACAAGTCATATCACTTTGAGGGGGTGGTAGTCTGAACTACCTCGAATAAAATTGTCATATATATACAACGCAAATAGCATAAAGGAATGTTATAAAATAGAAATAAAGAAGCATATAGAAAAACTAAATATCATAAATATCATATATAATTATAGTGCCATCCTAATTTCCACCATAAGAGGTGGTAGGAAAATATTAAACAATCATCATTTCGTGAGGTAGTAGTTCGCCGTTCACAGAAACATTATGTTCTATACCCATTATATGGAGGCGTGTGTAAGTGTAGTTAGAATCATTATCATAAAAACAACCTATTATGTTGAGGATACTGGTGTTGTAATGTAAAAAAATAATAAAAATAGCATAGGTAATGAAGAAGTAAAATAAAAAAAGAGAACTTGAGGGAAGATGTTACCTTTAAATCGGGTAACTCCTTTTCGTTCGAGCCAAAAGGATTTCTTGAAGTGCTTTCTGCCTACATTAAGGCTTCTAGTAGGAATAGAAAGATGTTGAGGGATTCTTGGATAAGTGTATGGGTAAGGAAATGGGATTGATAGGTGTTTGTAATGGGTTAGAGGTGATGACCTTTTATAAAAGGGAGGAGGGGCTCTTTAAGAATGTTTAAAAATATTATTTAATTATAAACTAATTTTGGGTATCAAAAGGTCCAAAACTTATTTAATTCGAAGATAATGTTCATATAAGTCTAAATAAAATCATCCAATAAGAATTGGACAAGTTTTGAATTATTTTTAATCCTTATCTTTTTTATTTATCCCTTTGTTAACTTATTTAACTTTTACCATGTTCTCTTATATATTCATACTATATGGTTAATATATCTACCATAAAATGAAAGTAGAAAAAAAGTGGTTCATTAATGAAATTATAAACATTATTTTTGTAATTTGGCCAAATCATAGGCTTTTAGGATTATTATATCATTTAATAAATCATATATTAATTTAAAAACTCATTTTTTTCAATTTAAATACTATCCATATCAAGACTTTTTAAAAATCAATAACAACTTGATTCTTTTAAAAACCTAAAATAATGCAAATATAAAAAGTAATATTCATCCTTAAAATTAGTGGATGGAATAAAAAGGTTCAAAATAAATTTATTTTAACATTTATAATCAAATTTATTTAAAACATTTATTAATGAGGTAATCATTACATCACCATTGTGTCATAAATTAATTAATTTATTTGATGTCTAAAAATTATAAATGAAATACCATGATGTTATAAATTGTTTTAGATTTCTAATGATTTTTTATATTTGAATATGTTACTTATATAACCGCATATAAAATTGTTTTACTAAAAGATATATGTTTATTTTATTTTTGTACTTACATTAAATTAATTAATATAAAGTGTCATTATCACTCTCATGTGGCTCCATGGTGTCCCAAAATCTCCCCAAGGATGCCCATGGTCGGATATGTATTAACAAATAGGAATATGACACATGTTATGGTAGTTTAATATTTTTATAATAACATTTGTTTGCCCTTAGTTACAAGGTTTACCCTTTAACCATGGTAAATAAAATATTTACTAAAGTAAATATTTATAATGCATAAAAATAAAAGTTACCAATTTAAAAAGTTTGGACCTGATGACTCAAAATATGGAATGAATTTTTCTAAATTCAAAACACTTAAGTGTAAGAAATTAATTTAAAATTAATTCCTGTTGTCAAAACAAAAAGAATGTTTTTAATAAAAAACAACTATCCAAAGATTGACACTTGGTTCTGTCCAATTTCAAAGTGAAGTTACATCAAATGACCTAAATTGGATTAAATGGTAAAAATATAATCTAATTAAACTTTAAAACAAATTAAAAATATAACCTAACCTTAAAATAAATTATATTAAAAGGCAATTTTGAATTAAAATATAGTATTTTTCAGTACTCATTAAAAAATAAATTTATAAAAAAAAACAAAAATTTTACCCAAAGTAAATTTTGATGTCCCTATTTTAAAAAACAAGTTTATTTTTCCAAATATATCATATAAAAGTGATAAAAACTATATTTAAAAAGGGTTCTCCATCAAAAGGTGGTAAATCAACATTTTAAAGAATACTAGATTATTTATTCTTAATATTGGATTCATTCACATTTTAAGCATATAAATTTTATTGGATAAGTTTAAAATCATTTAATAAACATGTATAATCATATATTAGTTAGTTATACTCATTCCCACCAATACAACGACTATGCGTTAACTACCATTTAAAATAATATTATTATATTATTATTTTTTAGTATAACCCAACATTGTGTGCAATGTATGATTTCAAAGAAACTCATTATTGCGTATTAGGTACGCCATAGAATATAGAATCCCCTTTAATGTAAAATTAATATTTATTTCACAAATATGGAAATTTCTTACTCTTAATTTACCTGGGATGTTACAAGTATAAATTTTATTTCATTCAAATTAAAACTATTTTTGGGTATTCTTATTTAATGGAATGTATGAAATATTAAATTATGATTTGACTTTATCCAAAAGTATAATAGCATAAAGTTTTATTAAATAACCAAAAAAATTAGTGAAACCAATTTTTTAAATTTATTTCATTTTAAAATGTTTTTATGCTCAAATCAGGTAATTTTCTAAAAATTGTTTTTCATGTATTCTTAATTATTATATAAAAAGCAATTTATTTTAGCTATAAAATTTGAATTTGATATAATGGATTAAAAATTTTCAATCATCTTGTACAAGATTTATTATAAGACCTATTTTATTTTTGTTCATATAATTAAGTTATTTGTTAAACATTTATTGTAACACATTTATTGTTAAAATGTGTTTAAGGTGGTTTAACTAGAAGATAAGGATTAAAATGTATCTAAAATAGATTAAATAAATTTGTTTGTGTTAATTTTTACATTTTCACATTTTTTTATCGAATTTTGGGTGATTTATTTCATCATTAGATGATTATGATATATATATATATATATATATATTCTAGTCATTTAAGTAATTCTATGTGTTTAATTTCTCTCACTTATAAAAAGGAATATCCTCTTCTCTATTATTAAAAATGATTGATCCAAATATATTAGAAATAATTACCATAATATGATCCTATTTTATTTCACCATATCATATTTCTTATATAATTTCCAAAATATGATCATTTCAAGGATGTATGTATAAGCCAAAGGAGGTTTCCCAATGAAGAGATATAACTCCAAACTGAGAAATTTAAATTTTATCTTTTCTTATAACTCATTTAAATATATGGTATAAATTCTAAAAAAATTTATTTATTATCTTAAATTTACTTAATTTTAATTATTATAATGGTATTACCATTATCCTCCTCATCCACATCTTATTGGAAAAGAAATCATTTCCCGTGCTTACGTGTAGACTACCACCTCCACGAAGTGATGCATTTAATTTTTCATCATTATTTCACATTAATGGTTATAATGATAGAAATAATGAAAATATATGATATTTATCATATTATTATATTTATATGAAGAAAAAGTATTTTTTAATTTTCAATAAATCCATCCATCGAAAAGTGGAAACCTAACTCTTGCATGTATACATACTATGATCTCTGTGATATGATGTAATTAATTTTTCATCACTGGTTTATATGAATAGTTATAATTTTTTTTTATAATTATTTAATATTATAATAATTATATTATTAACATTATATGTTTTTTGGAACCATCACTAAAGTACAAGGACCCGGACTGTCAAACCGAAACATGCATGAAAACTGAAGCGGTTATCACTTAAAATAGCGAGTTTCATGATGACACTTTCTGAAAACAGCGATAACAGGTTATAAGAAAATTAGATATGATATTTTATATATGATTATAGTTTTATAATATAATTGTTATAAATCCTTATTATTTTGTATAGGCGCTTAAAATGTGTATGAGTCCTGACATAACATGAGGTAAGGGTTTCTCATCTCAAATTTATTTATACGATAGATATGATAATTAAACACTTGTTTAATTAGTGTGGTGTATATACTACCTATTAATATATATTATTATTATTATAATAAAAAATATTTGGATTTACATATCCAAATAGTGTTATATATTTCATGGGGTTTGGATTCAGAAATTATCATAGTGATAAATGTTTATGTTAGAATCCCATTTTAATTGAGATTATTTATACTTGAATTAAAATTAAAAGATATTAAATAATCCTTATTGGATAATCCTTTTTATATTTCTTATAATCCAGTTATTTCTATAATTTTTATGTTTTATTTCTATTTATTCTCTTTGGTACTCGATATGGTTCCAAAAATTTTTTAAGAAAAGAAAACCTTATTTTTCATATTTTTATTGAGAATCAATATCATCCTAATCCATGTCATGTAAAATATATTCAAGAATTATATGATAATTATACAATTATTTTCTAAATTAATTTTTAACCATTTTTTACATTCTACAAATTTTTTATAAAATAATCTTCTTATTGTTTTTTTAATGAAGTAATTTTTACCTAAAGTGTGAGTGAAATATTTGTTTTAAAAAATTATGTCTTAAATTGAATTTCTCACCATAATAAATGATAAATGATTTGAATAATGCATTATAAATTTTCATGTTTATTTTCAATTATGAAGTTTTCTATAATATTTTGTAAATTTTTAGATGTTAAATAAGTTATTTCAAAATGAATATTTTATTTTCGTCCAGATATATTCCAATGAGATATTAGAGGTATTTTTTATCTACGATAACATCAATTGATATTACATATTCTATTCTGGGGATGTTATTGAATGATATAATATTTATTATTTTTATATATAATTTTTTATTATGATGATTATATATATATATATATATATATATATATAATATTTTTATTTTCCATGGGTTATAGGACGATGATATTATGAATGTTTTATGATCTGGTTGCATACATATTGTTTAATTATGATTATATGACTTATGGGACGTTATTTAATAATCAATCAAATTTATTGGGTAATGATTGTGGAGTTAACAAAATATTAATATATTATGGTTTTAATAAAATCCACAGTGACGATATAGTTAATAAAGTCTTAAGAGATGAATTTTTTTTGAAACTCCTAAGAAATGATAAAGTATAATTGATATAATTTAATTCTAAGAGAATATTGGAACTATACTATTAATGTAATTCTATGATTAATGTATTATTCCAAATATTTTTTTTATGATTATGCCTATGTGTATTAAAAAAACATATGACTTTTTTTTATGATATGTTATCATGTCTCATGATTTATTATTTATGATTACCCACTCTTATGTCTTTTGTCTTTAGATTGAGAAACAATTATTCCATGATTCATTATTAATGATCTTTTACGGATTAAATATGAGTAATATAAGTTTGGATCAGGTTATCATAACCTTATGGTCATCGTATTCTTATGTATGGGGAATGATTGATACCTCATCTGTTTACACTTACTAAACATCAATGCTCAACCATTATTATGTTTTTATTTCCCTATGTTATGAAAAAGAGATTTAAGTACGGTATGAATAAGAAGTTTACTATGTGAGAATATTTATTTGTGGGGTATATCAATGATATTTCAATAAATAAGATGATTTTTTTATACAGTCTCCAAATAAACTAATCCTATACATTCCTCAGGCATGTATTATTGTGAAATGTTTTACGCATTCATCTAAAATGATGAAATATTAATGAATGAAATTATTGGGTAGCCTCAGGATTAATATTATAACTCTACTATATTAAAATGAGATACTTTCATTCAAATATATTTTATATGACATAAATTTTAAAATTTGATAAAAAATACTATAACTGAGGTATGTACTTTTATAAGATGAAAAAGGGGAAATGGTGTTCATGACAAGATGATCTCAATGATAAATTAATAGTTCAAAAGGACATTTCGATATCACCTCTTTCCCAAAAATTACAAAACCATATATTTAAAACTTACATGTTTATGAATATAAAAATATACAAGAAAAAAATATTACATGTACTAAATATAAAGAACCAATGTATTGAGAGGCCATTATAGGCTTGATTACTCTTAAGAGTGTAAATGAATTCTAAAGAATAAATGGTTATAATACTCAATTGTTAATGTATACATGAGATTCATTTTCATAATTTGTTTTTCAATTAATTGATCTACTTTTTTTTGTAGTTTAATATTATTCATTTTTCAATAGTCATATAGATCACACTAATATAAAGGGTATACATTGTTGAAAAAAATTGGATTTTTTAGTACTCATGTCAATTCAATATAGAAAACATTAATGGATGATGATGAAGTTTTTTTTAAGATGAAAAAAATTATATATAATATTTGATAGTAAAATAATATATGGAAGGGTATTTTTAATACTTATCATGTAGGGGTAAAACTCTACACTATGATCATATAAAATAAATTTTCAAATTTTCATTACTTATTCATATTACTTTTTCTAACAATCACATGATGGTCATTACGATGAATTTGGACACCCAAAAGAGATATTTTTTTATCAAATGAATGGATATTCAAAAAATTGGCCACACACAATTTCTCTTATGAATTTATAATACCCTATATTTATATTTTTACAAATAAAATTCAAATTATATGTTTTAGGTTCTATTTTAACAAGAATGTTTTTATAATAAAGTGTTTTTTATTTATCATTAATTTTTTTATAAGAATGGAAAACATACTCATATAACATATGGATTTAAATTAATAGATAATTATTTGGTAATATATAATATTGTTTAATTATTAAAACATATATAAATAAAACCATACTTAATTTTTAAATGTTTCTAGAGCATATAAAGTTAGGTAATCACATTAATTATGGTTATTACATTTTAAAATTTAGAAAAGATATAATATTCCATTGAAAAAATAGTATCCATGATGAAGCATTCTTAATGTAATGAATTTTTTAATGTATTTATTGACTATTTTTTATCTATGTTTTTCAATAATATAGTGACAAATGAAAATTCTTATACTTTCATGAGGAACCATTTTTTTGGAATAAATTGGTAGGTTACATAGTTCTAGAATATTTATAGACACCATGAAGTGGTAGTTTCCCATCTCAATTGTATATTTTTATATTATACAGATCATATAGATGCGGTTTGTCTAAAACAAATTTAGTTTATTTTCATATGATTTTATGTTAGAGTTATGTAAAGATACATTATAATCAAAAAAATTACATCTTATTATGGATAATAAATAATATATAGAGTTTGTTTAGTAAAGTCTTATATAATAATGTTATGAACTTGGTATTGAGATAACATATTTTTTCAAAATTTGATTCATTTCTTATATTTATGATATTTTTATAATTTTATATAAATATAAGATAATATTTATCTCATATGATTCTAATTGGGTGGATAAAATAGAGAAATACATATAGGGTTGATTTTTATTATAAAATTCCATTCAAGTTGAATGAATAAATCTATATGAGTCATATTTGAAAAACTATTGAATATATTTTTTATAATTGTAAATTAAAGGGACACCGTGGAGAAAAAATAAGGGTAAAAAATTGTTTAGATGGATAGGTGAGTATACCAAGATTGATATAATTATAAATTAATGTGTTCGATTGAAAATTATAGTGTCACCAATTGATGAGAAGGTGACTGAAATAAGATTAAGATAGTTTACACATGATTAAAATAAGATTAAGGGATACACATAATGACATGGTAGTATTAATAACAAATTTTCATATTAAAAAGATTAGATGTAGACCTAAATAGTAATTTTAGTTCCTTATGCATGTCATATATTCAAAACCCTAAAAACACACTCAGATTGTTTTGATACTTTAAGAAAATGATTGATATATAATTTTTTATGTGTAAGATTAAACATAATATCAATCCACTGAATATTTAATTTTCCATGAATTGACAGTTTCATATTATTTTGGTTTTGATAATTTTATCATCGTACCCATTATTTAGATTATTTTAATGACCAAAAAATGAGATCAAAATTTGATTAATGATCACTTTTTTCTTTCATGCCTTTCTCCCTCCATTATCTAAATGGCATTTTCCTGTGTTTTTATTGGATGATGATTTACATATACTCAGGAACTGGATCATTGCGTAGTATCTCATTTGAACAATGGATCATTATTGTGGGGTTTTTATTGGTATTTTAGATTTGATAATGATGTTGCAACAATGAAGGGAATCCTATAAAGATATGGGTTATGGTGGTTCTATGAGACAAATATAATGGTTATTTTTTAGAGGTATTAAGGTGATGAATTTCTAATCAAATAGTGCTCATAATATATCCACTATCAAATATGTGGTCCTATCCCACATGATTCTATGTGTTATGGATATCAATTTTGATAGGAAATGAGATAAGTGTGTCAAGAGAAAAAGAACATGATTATATTGTATTTTCATAAATTCTGATATATATAGTGTTTATTTTGAGAGAAAACATGTCGTGGGTACACCCCCTTGCATTGATATGGTTTTAGTTTGAGAAAAAACATTATAGATCCACATACTTGGTCTACATTCCATGTGATACCTACAATGAAATATCAATGTGTAACATCTAGTGGAATTGGTCAATGTATGTTAACACAGGTACAGTACACAGGCACAATAATGGTACATAGACACAGATATAGGTCAGGCTAGACTTAGTGGGACGCATCTTGTTTTCCATATACACAAAACAGAATCCTTATAAGGTTGGTTATATATCCTATTTTTCTCAGTCCAACTTCAGTTCTAATATGGGTGAGTTCCCCCAAACATATATATTATGGGTATGTTTACATGATCTATCCTTACAAGGGTATAATGTGTAATCTCATCCCTATTATAGGATGAATGATCCCCTCTATGATATATTTCTATATAGAGTAAGGTATCACATCACATGGACTACAATGTGATCTTTTATCTCATTATTCTTTAGTTTTGGCTAGGTATCCCTTTCAAAATATCCTATACATGTCATACCCATCCTTGTGGGATATTACATATTTGGTTAGGTATCCCCCATAGGTCATGGGTTTGATCCCCAACCTATTTTTGTCATCATATGTGTTCTATTTCATACATCAATATGGAATGTCATAACAATTATGTCAATTCAAATGAGTTCCATCAGTGTTAGCATGACCCGAGTAGTGAGTACTCAATGATGATAATTACTGTGGTTCCATGAGAAGAATACCTATGATGGTATTGGAATTGTGACCTTACTCTGAAAGATTTATTCTATCTAAGAGAGTATATGGTCTATCTTATTAATCTCCTATCCATTATTATTTATAGATGAATATGTTTTTAGTACATTGTTTTTTGAGATTTTTGAGTATCCTAATTGGTATTTTTATACAATATTCTATATTGGATATTCCTATATGTTTCATGTATGATTAATAAGATAGTAATTTTTATGGAGTTTTAGGTAGGAAGATGAGAAAGTGGAGTTTAGTTTGGCTAGAATGACTATAAACATATATTGAAGTGATTTTTGGTACATTTCACATTATGGGAGATGGTTAGACCCCTTTACGGTATTGGTTGTCTTGTATTATGAACCTTTTTCATTTTTTATTGTTTTATATACTCTTATGTGTGATTAAATTTTATGTATACATTTAAAATATTAGTTATTTAACTTCTTCATTATACTAGAATATGGATATGTGTGCATGTGTACTTGTACTTTGGGCTATGGCCACACAGGTGTGTGATATTCTTACACAAAACTAGTCACCAAACCCTTTTCTAATGGAGGTGATATTTGGGTGTCAATATCAGCCTACTTGTATCTAGTATGGCTCAAGAGGTTTTTGTAATGGTACAATAGAATCAATAGATAGAATATATTTAGACTAGAGACTGTAGATAGTATGGACTAGATGATTGGTTTTGGAACTTGGAAAACAATGTTAATGTATCTTGAGTTTGCATCTTGGGCAAGGGAACCAAGTGATGGTGTGATAACCAATGTATCCATTAACCAAGACACTAATAATGTACTTGAAGACATGGTATAATTAGGATCTAGATATAGGAAAAGAATTGGTACATTCATCATATAGAAATGGGTTTGGGTTTCTATGTCCTTATCGAGTTATCATCTTAGATATAATCTCCATGACCTTGTATCATCTTGTTTGTTGTATGAAACCTCCTCAATGATGGTTATATAGGATACTGTAGAAGTATTGTGGCGGTGATATTTTTAGAAATAAGGCCTTGGTGATGTTCTTATATAGGAGGTGGTTCCTTAAGGTGGATTTCTGATAATGCCTCCCTCTATGTAGCAGTAGATTATTTTCGAATCACTGATATATGAAACAAATAGTCTAATCCATCTTTACATGTTCTAGATAAAGACACCAACTAGGTTTCAGGGTGAGCCAGACCAATATGAATTAAACGACTTTATATAGGTAGTATAGATTGTTTTCCTTCTTGTTAGGACCCCTCATAACAAGATGGTGGTTCTAATAGTGGTACATATCCATATAATTGCCTAGAGATGGTGGAGCTTGATGATTTAGATGCATTAATAAACAAATCTCAATTAGATAGTGATCTAGAACCTATTTAGAGAGGTGTGTTTTTAGTGTCTTTTTGGGTAGTGTGTATCCAACAGTTTTTAGAGACCTAACAGTGTAGCCTAATAGTCATAGAGATTGCATCATGGTTCACCAACCACTCAATGAATTAAATAGATATTGTTCATGATAGGTAATTTTGAGCTTGGAAAATTTATAAATTAGTTCACAAAGATATCTAAGTTAGAGTGATATATTTGTGTGTCCCTTCTTACACTATGGATAAAGATCGTTCCATGGTTATGGATATTTTCTTAGAAAAGAAAATTTTGACTATTAGTTCAGTAAGTAGACTCCCTATGGATGACACCTCATTAGATGGAAGTTTAAATTAGACTAAGGGATCCTGGAAAATAATATGGTATTAAAGGATGTATCATGATAGAGTGTGAAATACTCAAGGATATCAGATAGTTTCCATTCATCCATGGGAGAGGTGGTGCTACTCCTACGATGGGGAAAACTATATCACATGGTATTTCCTATCCATCCATATTTTAGATAGGTAGAATGTCGATGGGACACCTAAGTAGAGGCATCAACTCGAGTTTGGAGGTCAACATAGTGGTAGATTCTATTGATGATTCGAGAGAGATGTTAGTAGAATGTCATGTTATGATCAATTGTCACTTGTACCACCACATGGTAGTCCAAAAATGGATCAGAGATCTAGTGGTTTATGGTATATATAGCTATAGTTTGTGGAGTTTTATGACTCAGAGGCTCTTGGTATGGTCTGAGTTAACATGTATGCATTCTATACTATAACTGGAGTTTTTATAGGCATTATAAAAAGACACTTCTATCTTTATTGCATCCCTTGTTTGAGACATAGATATTTCAGTGGATAATTTGGATTTCCCTTTTCCATTGGTGGCTCATACAATGATAGATGAATTGATAAAACAATTATAATATATTAAATTGAATCTATGATGATATAGCTTCATATGTGTTCCCATTATTGATGTGGTGAGGTATTTTGGTGTCATCCTGGGTATAAACTTGATTAATAAGTTCTATGCACTAATGCACAATTTTAGGTTGAGGATATAGTGAATCTTGGTTGATTGGATTAGATTTTAATTTATTAGTGAGAAATTAAATTACGTATACCAGGATCAAATTATATTTAGAAGGACATAACCAATTTTTCATCAGTTTGTTAGTATAACCCTTGGAGAAGAACATTATATGAGCCTTCAGTTTCTTGTAGTGGAAGTGGAGTATGTGGACCTTATTAATATAGTGGTTTTAGTCTTATGACCTTATCAATTGATTGAATTATATATATACCTACACTAATAGACTAACTCAGTATCCATGCCGACATATTGGATGGGCCCCATAGAGCTACATGAGTTGATGGTTCAGTTGGAGGATATTCAGTAGAGGGGATTTTTTATACCCAGTTTGTCCCGTTTGGAAGCCCCAACTTTGTTCTAAAAGGATGATGATGAATGGTTGGGGTTATTCATGGACTATCATCTCATTAGCTAGCATACTATTAGGAATATGTATTAACATCCATGAATTTATGAACTCTTCGGCAGATACAAGGGGCGATTAGGATCTCAATGTTTTATTTTAGGTTGGGTTATCACAAGATTTGAGTTAGAAAAGAAGACGTACTAAAGATAGATTTTTTATTCCCCTATGGCCATTATATGTAATTTGGGATGCTCTTTGTCTTGAAAAATTCATCCATAGAGCTCATGGGACTCATGAAGTATATCTTGCATCCTTTAATTCATTGATTCATGGTAGTTGTCTTAGATTACATCCTCACGTACTCAGCATTAGTGGATGACCATACAAAACATTAGATGATTATCCTAGATATACACTTGGGGAACCACCTTTTTGGGGGAGATATCAAAGTGTCAATTCTAGGTTTGAGAGGTCCACTTACAATGGAAAATCATTTTAGAAGAATGATTTTTCCCAGTAATGATTGAGGAAACTATAGCTTGGGATCCACCAAAGATCATGACCGAGTTGCATAGTTTCCTTTGGTTGATAGGAAATTATTTCAGATTCATGGCCAATTTATCCAAGATCATGACACCTATGACTATGGTGACCCAAAAGGGAAAAAATTCATGTGCAAGGATATGTGATGATAGTATTTTAAGGACATACAATAGTGATTTGCATGCCCATACATATTGATATATCTATAAGGGGGTGTTGAGTATGTGGAGTCTTGAGATGCCTTCATTGATTCACTTGGATGAGTTTGGATGTTGATGAAGGTATTTATTTCTTATGGGTCCCTATAGGTAAGACCCCATTATTTGAATTACATGACCCCTTATTTGAATCTTATAATAGTTTTTTTCAAATGTATTGGAGATACTGTCTTATGGGAGGTAGATTCATTATATATTTAAATTGAATGTGTCTTAAGTATATCATCTCATAGAAAGTTATTAACTTGATGTTGATATGTCGGTTGATGTTTTTGTAGGAATGTGATTTTTTGATTGTTTAAACTCTTGAGATATGGAAGGTGGTGGAATATTATATCAGTATGAAATATCATTCTTAATTTTAGAGTATGGGAGTACATAAGTTAGAATATATTCAATTAATACTTATTAATTAGAGATGAGATACATATATCCAGTAGATAGTTTTGACCCCTCTACATCTATATAATGTCAGGGAATTACAATGTGGAGATATCCATTATGAGTTCATTAATAACATGATATCTATAAGACATAATTCTGATGGATTTTAAGAGGGGATCACATATTCCATTTTTGACAAAGGACTATGGAATCAGTCACACTTTAGGAGGGGATATTGATGAATTTTTACACCCCCTAGTGGTACATCATGGAGTAGCAAAGATATACCAGGACATTCAATGTAAATTTTGGTGTTCAGTAATAATTTATTGTATAAATGATTTCATCTATCGATGACTTACTTTATAGAATGTGAAGGCAGAACATCAAGTACCTGTGTGTTTAACCCATCCACTTGAGGTGAGGTTGGATGATATCTGTATGTATATTTTGATGGAAATCCATGGCCAGCCATTGGTTATAAATATATTTGGGTGATTGTATAATTTCTCACTACGTCAAAAAAATCCATATCCATATTATATAATAATATATGGGATAGTTTCAGATGCATGTATATTTAAAAGATTGTTTGTATTGATAGAGTCCACTAAATTATTCACTCAGACTATGATTATTTTTTCACATACTAATTATAGAGAGGATTACATGATGTTTTGGGAATTACTTATGAATGATCATGACATTAAAACTCTAGATATAAGGACAAAATGAGAAGAACATTTAGGTTTTGGAGGTAACGTCATGAGTTTGTGTGTTTGATTTTTGTCGTAGTTGGGAGGATCAACTACCCTAGGTGGAGATTTTGTATATTAATAGTTACCATTCCACCATTTTTATGGGATTAATTTCAGTATTTTATGAGAGACCATGAGGTTCACTACTGTTCTAATAAAATTTATGAGCGAAAACAATTATGGTTTAATATTTGGTATAGTAAAAAATATAGAAGTTATAGTTCGTCTAGGAGTAGATGACTTCTTCCAAAATTTATGAAAATTCCAATATCGACCAATATTTTAAGCCTTTAGAGTTAGAAGAGCGATACCATGTGTTTATAAAGGTCTCAGCTCAGCAAGAAAAATAAATATTTTGATGAGTTGGTAGATAATATCCTATATTCATTGGCACTTTCCAGATATATTATATGGTTAATGAGGTGGCATAAAACATAGAGATACCACCACAACTTGTCTATGTGTACGATATTTTCCATAATTCATAGTTGGGGAGATACATGCATAATCTGTCACAAGTTATTGAATGGGGTGATATGGACAAATAGTACAGAGTGGCCTTTTCAAAGTACTATATGGCCATGATATATAGTAGGAAGAGATCCTTCTATGGTTAAGGATTCCCTTGGTGTCTGCTCATTAAAATCCTGAGAATATTTTGTAGAGAAAAAAAGAGTAGGAGAACCAAATACGAGCTCAGTAACCTCATCTCCTTGATTAAGTTTTTACAATTAGGGATGAAAATCATTGAAGTTCCGGATAATGTAATGAATATTTTTTTTTCTATTTGATTATTTGGATGTTTTTAACAAATAATTTTTGAGTAAAGAATAATGTTGTTGTGAAATTCATGGCCCCATGGGGCCTTAGTATTTGTATATAATGATAATAAATATAATATAAGACATGTGGAAGCATCTTAAAAAATGTAATATATCATAAATGGAGTATCTTAATGGGACTTATTTACAGAATTTGGGTTGTACCTTCGGTGTGGAATAGTCTTTATATTTGATAGGTGTTTGATTCTAGTTCTTTTCCACTACAGAATTCTAGGTAAATTGAATAAATTTTATTTATTTATTTTTTATTTATATAAGAAATGGTTTTAAACTAGCCACATATTTTTAATAAATACTATACCATTTATCGAGGGACATCCACATAAACATATGGATTTTAGGAGAGATCCATGGTGGCACATGTGAGTGGGAGATATCAAGATCAAGGATAAACATAAAATGAACATGGGGAATCGTGAAGATGAGGAAAAAAATCATAGAATTTCCAATGGTTCCACATGTGTTCATGTCTTCACTAAGAGTCATTATGAATCTGAGGTAGGGATTTTGTTTTGATGGTTTATTTTTGATTCATTATTTCTTTAATAAAATAATTAAATTAATTAGAAAGTAATTCATGGATATCTTTTTATTAATTTTCCAATGGAATAATTATTTTTCCAAGAATTAATGAATTTAAGGTTATTTTGGTTTTGACTATATGATTTTCCTCTAATTTATTTTTGTTTCATCGATGTTGGAAAAATGAACATGGAATTTTATTAATGAAGTATTTTGTGCTTCATGTCATTATCCTTTTGTTCTTTGAACAATCATCATCAGTATTTTGATTGGTTGATGATTCCTCTACATATGGGAACATAATCATTATACAATCACTCATTCATGAAACAAATCATTGTTTTAGGTCTAGTATATATATTGAAGATGTCTTATAGGTGTGGAGTTAAGGATATGAAAAAAAGATAAACGATGATGAGTCGATGAGTCGTATCCATCAGTTATTTTATTCAGGTGTGAAAACAAATGATTTACAGGAAAAGGGACTCGAACACATGAGACTCAGTGATTATAGAGGTATGGTCAATGCGATTCATATAAATATCATTCAGAATTAATATAGAATAAAAGGATATGACGTTGGGAGAGATGACTCAGGAAGATATGAAAATTCTATTATATTCTTATCTATATGAACATTAGTAGAACATAGTTTATGTGTACCCATCATTGTGGTGATATATTTTCAGTTTGAGAGAAATATCAAATGGATTTAATGTGGTTTACATGTTGTGTGTTTCATAGGATGATAGATCAGTGTGTACCATTAAATGGAAATAGGTATTGCAGTCATGCATGGGAATAGTAATCAAACATATTAAGCATACTTGGACATAGACACATGTAGGCCCATACTCAACATGACACACTATGTACTTATTCCATGGAAGTTTATCCCCCATGGGTTCCTTAGTCCACATTTTATTCGAGTGTGGGTGAGTTCCACCAACATGATCCAGTATGGTTACATTCTCTTTGTCTATTTATATGATGTTATAGTGTGAAATCCCAATTTGAGTATAGGTTGCTTGATCCCCTATATGGAGTATTTCATGACTGAAATAAGTGTCCCACCACATGGAATGGGGTGTGATCTTCTATCTCAATATTTCCAATGTTCGGTCTAGTATACCATATCCAAAATCTAAGATGAGTGATCCCCTTCAAAGGGGGCTACTCTAGATATGAACAAGTATCCCAAATGTATCAATGGGTTAATACCCTAACTATGTTAAAAAATAATAGTTTTTTAATTCAATACTTTTACATTGAAATTCATAGTGAGTATAACCTCTTGGATGAGTTCCATCAGTGTTAGTGAGGGTCAAAGTGTGAGTTCTCTCAGAAAAGAATTACATGGGATCCTCAAGTAGAATCCCTATGATAGAAATGATCTTGTGACCTTTATTGAGTCTTGGAACCAATCCATGAGAATATCTAAGTTATCTTTTTTATCCCCATTTATTTTGGGATTTATATATGAATCCCTTTTATATGTATTGTGTTTAGCGATTTTACATTTTCTTATATGTATTTTTATACTCATACCTACATGGGTTCTACCGACATGTATTATGTCATTTGAATAAGGCTTTCAGTTTGACATAGTCAAGGTTGACCAAGAGCATGTGGAACTTAATTAGTCTAAATGGAACGTGGATAGATCCTGATGTTTCTTTTTGGTATCTTTCCCCTTGTATTAGTATGTATGGATGCTTTATAGTATTGGTGGGCTAGTATTTGGCCTCATTTTTATTTTTATACAATTGTTTCATAATATGATGTGGGATTAAATTTTATTCATGCTTTTACTATATCAATTATTTTCATTCTATATTATACTATTGTATGGTGATGTGTGTGTATATATACATACTTTGTGGAAAACCCATATACGAGTGAGATATTTCAATTTGAAGATATTTAATAGACCCTATTCTATTAATGGAATTGTAAAGACCCGTAAAATTCAAGGGAAATTTTTTCTTAATTTTCTTTGGAATTTTACAAGAACACGGTTTATAACGGCACTTGATTCCGAGGCCCAGAGTGCCCGAAATAAATTTTCGAAGTTTGGCTCGGGAACGTTCAGTGAACGAACGAGCGGGTTTTCCTATCTTTTGAACCGGTGCTCGGAAGTGAAATCCGATGGCACCGATGAACTCGCAACGCCGGTAATCGCTTAAGGGAACCTTTATCGTAGTTGCGTTTGTGCGGAAGAAGAAGTTAATTAATGGGGTTTAATTAAGAAGTAAATAAAATTGTTGGATCAATTTTATTTTATATCAAGGTGGTTAATTTCTCCCATGGGAAGTTGGTGGTGGGGCCAACATCCACCCAACTTCCCATGTGTGGATAATTGAAAGGGCGGGGCCCACACGAGCCCCAACCTTTCACCTTGCCCCTTTAAACTCCTTAACCCGCCCATTTAAGTCTTGCCAACTTAACTCCTCATTTATTTTTACAACTCATGTTAATAACTTGAGTGAGTTAAGTGTGGGTTTTTATTTTCAAACTCTTAAATTTTCAAAAGCCTTTTTGTGATAATAAAATAAGTTGGGAACTTATTTTATTTGGGTTAGTTTTGGGTTGTTTGAGAGCTTTTGGAGAGAAATCTAAAGGAAGTCTTCTTCTTCTTCAACTTCGACGAAGAACGCGAAGAACACCGTTCTTCAACGAAGAACATCTCCGCCGAAGAACGCGACGTCTACTTCCAACGACGTTTCCTCTTCGAACACACCTCGACGACAACGAAATCGACGTTCGTTTCCCGCGACGCCCGACCTCCGCGATGCTCGTCTTTCGCGGCTCGATTGACGTCCACCGTTCCTGAACCGAGGTAGGGGTTTGAATCTTTTTAAGTTGGTGATTTCTTTCCTTCGAATAAGAAAGATAAATCTGACGACCATGTTCCAATTTTTATTTAAATTAAAAATTGCAAAGGTTAAATGTTTTACGTTTCGGCCAACTGCTATCGAGATAACGGGAGGGGATCGGTCCGCACAAACACGACCGATACCCCTCCCCCCTTTTTGCTATTCTTCGTTTTGATTAGCGAAGACGGTAATGCATCGTTGCACCACGCTTGAGCGAAAGGAGACGTGAACGATGCGGGCCACGACGAAGAAACGCGAAGCCGTCGTGCTGCGTCAAAGGTACGAACGAGGCCGCGGCCGGAGTCAGGCCACGGCGGAAGGACGCGGCGTCGTCACGCCGCGCCGGATGAATTTGAAGCCATCCTGGAAGTAGCGGTCGAAAAAACCACCCACCAGAGAATTTGAAGAAGGCGGACGGAACTCCAGCCGCCGGCGCCGGAAGGCGCGGGACCACGGGGTCCCGCAGCGAGAAACCGGCCGACCCTGCACTGGCCGGCCGTTACAGGGGAAAAGCCGGGGGGTTACACCCCCCGGGTTGAACACGTGGCGCGGCCCCTTAAAGGGCCCCGCCATTTTGAAATAAAGGAGGGGCGTAGCCCCTCCCTTGGGCGCACTCGCGCGGCACGCTGGCCGCGCTGGCCGGGACGCCGCGCCGCCGGCCGGGTCGGGCTTACGGGCCGGGCCGGGTCATCGGGCCAGGTCGCCGCCCGGGCCGGGTTGACCCGGTTTGGCCTACCCAGGGGGTACTGGGTCGGGCCGGGCCGGGCCCAGACCCCTTAATTTCGGATTACTTTCGGTCAAATGCCCATATCTTGGGCTACGGACCTCCGATCGACGCACCGTTAGTTGCGTAGAGATCCTTGGAACGAGAAGGTCGTTTCGGTATATCGCACTCAAGGTTTCAGAATACTTTGAGTTCATCTGGGTTGGTTCGTACACAAAACCAACCGGGCCCTCGGAGCGGAAACACTCATATCTTGAGCTTCGGACATCCGATCGATATGCCGTCGACTTCGTTGAATTCCTCTAAGTGAGACGGAACTTTTGGCATACTCCGCCCGAGGTTTGGACGCAGGTGGAGTACGCTCGGGTTGGTTTTTCCTTAAAAACCAACCGGGCCCCTAGGACGAAAAAGCCAATAACTCTCAGACCATGCGTCAGATTGACGCGCCGTCTGCGACGTTGAGTTCCTGTTGACGATACGGAACTTTTGGATACATCAACTCTGGACATTGTGTCAGTTGATGTATCAGCCTCTCGGCTCGTGGAGCGGACCCTCCCGAACGAGCTTGCTGTGTGCGGGAACCCTAGTGCTGGCTGCGACTTCGACGACGACGACTGTGCAGAGATCCTCAGTGGACTGCGACGATGAAGAGTGCTGGTCTTGTAACCTATGTGGGTCCCAGCTGCTCTGGTCTTGTATCCTATGTGGGTCCCAGCTTAGATGATTTAGTGCTGGTCTTGTATCCTATGTGGGCCCCAGCATAGATGAATCAATGAAGAGTGCTGGTCTTGTATCCTATGTGGGTCCCAACCGTGCTGGTCTTGTATCCTATGTGGGTCCCATCTTAGATGATTCAGTTCCGGTCTTGTATCCTATGTGGGTCCCAGCATAGATGAATCAATGAAGAGTGCTGGTCTTGTATCCTATGTGGGTCCCAGCTGTGCTGGTCTTGTATCCTATGTGGGTCCCAGCTTAGATGATTCAGTGATGGTCTTGTATCGTATGTGGGTCCCAGCATAGATGAATCAATGAAGACATCTGGTCTTGTATCCTCAGTGGGTCCCAGCTTAGATGATTCAGTATCTATATCTGATCATCCCTTTCACCTTTTCGACGAAGTATAAATGTGTGAGCTGAATCCTCTGTTACTCTCCTTTGTGGAATGTGTTGAACTATCCTATGTGGATTTACTGGTTACTATCCTTTGTGGATTGTGTTGAACTATCCTGTGTGGATTTACTGTTTACTTTCCTTTGTGGATTGTGTTGAGCTATCCTTTGTGGATTACTTTTGCTCTCCTTCGTGGATTGTGTTGTGCTATTCTGTGTGAGCTGAATCCTGTGTTACTCTCCTTTGTGGATTGTGTTGAACTATCCTATGTGGATTTACTGGTTACTCTCCTTTGTGGACTGTGTTGAACTATCCTGTGTGGATTTACTGTTTACTTTCCTTTGTGGATTGTGTTGAGCTATACTTTGTGGATTACTTTTTCTCTCCTTCGTGGATTGTGTTGTGCTATTCTGTGTGAGTATACGTTTTGCTTTCCTGTGTGGACTGGGTTGTGCTTGGGCTCGGATGTTGGAGCAGAACGGAAATTGATGACTTAGGTATATATATGGGCATATACCAAAGAAGTGTCGGTTGTTACTTCGTGATTGTATCTTTCCTTTGTGGTTTATCCTTTATGGATTTCGGGAGACCTTCGGGGGTCTCGGGGTCCCTACTGAGTAGCTTATACTCACCCCTGCACGGGCTATGCCCGCACTTTGTTGTGTTGGTTGCAGACGACGGACATCGCTGATCGTGGTGGAGGCTTGCGGAGCAGGACAGTACCTGGAGGTGGACCACTGGGCGGGACGTACTCGAAGCGGACAGTTGGACCGAGGAGCTGTGGAGGCTATCTATGCTCGCCCTTCAGGTGGGACTTCTAGAGGATGGCTCGACGTTGCGGATTTTCTTTTCAGTTGCTGTTTTCCCCTTTCAGTTTTACTTTATAGTTGGGCTTGTATTTCCGGCCCCTTTTACTTTCAGCATAGCTTGTTACAGTTTTTACTTAGTGTTTACTCTTTCTGCTTTCTTACTCTGTGATGGTTGTTTACTTTAGAAAGGCAATGCCTTCCCTGTTTATCGGGATTTACGCCTTGGTGCTAGTCGCCAGCCCCTGGCCTATGGAAGGCGGGCTTGGGGTAGTCACGACACGGGCCCCGAGGACGGGTCGTGACAAATTGGTATCAGAGGTGTTCGGTTCTACCGCAGACTCTAATCTTTCTTCTGTGTGAAACAATAGTGTTCAGCGTATTGGGTGTGGTTATTAGTCCAGGGAGTCTAGTGTTGGTGCGGCGGCCGATGTATCCGTACACCAGGACCCTGACTTCTGATTTCCAACTTAATGCATGAAAACATTGATTTCATGTGTGTTCAAATTTTCTTTGTGATTACTCGTGTCAGCTCACCAGGTATACTGTTCTGACCGTGGCACACCTGTTTCCTTTTCAGGATGGCCCCATGACGACAGCCAGCTAGGGTTCCGAGAGTCGAGCGTGACCATAACCCACCGAGCGAGGAGGCCTCGGTGCAAGGCCCTTTGTCAGCAGTGGCACCGGCGGTAGCTCTACCCACCGAGCCACCGATGCTTCCAGCACCAGCTGCTGACGATGCACGTCGCCTCAGTGCACTGCATGAGTTCCAGCACCAGCGACCGCCCAGGTTCCATGGGGAGATGGACCCCCAGGCAGTCGAGGACTGGCTGGAGGCAGTAGTGAGAGTTTTTCGATTAGTGAGGACACCAGCAGACCTCATGGTGATCCTCGCAGCGAGCCTACTACACGCGGCAGCGGGCCGATGGTGGATCTTGATGCTCCAGGTGCATGATGAGGCATCTCTACTATGGAAAGACTTTGAGATCCTCTTCCACTCAGAGTTTGTCCCAGCCACCCTCTGTGCGGTGCGCATCCAAGAGCTGCTACAGCTACGGCAGGGCAGCATGACAGTGGCCCAGTACTCGGCGAGATTTACTGATCTCTCACGCTACTCCATAGATATGGTACGGGACCCGTTCTTCCAGGCCCGGACCTTCGAGCAGGGACTGAGGCACGAGATCAGGGCTTCGATGATATCCCTCAACATTCCGACACAGGAATAGGTGTTGGAGAGAGCCCTTCTAGTGGAGAGTTTTCTCGCCGAGCAGGCTCCAGTGACATGGCCCTCCGCAGGACGGCCTGTAGAAGGGTCTTCTGCAGCTGGCAGTAGACAGGGGACGCAGAGGTCCAAGCGGGCCAGACCATCAGATGGGTAGTCTCAGGATGAAGATTCGGTTGTGTGGGGAACCCGAAGGAGTGCCAGCTACACGAGGGGAAAGCATTGCTACGCATGCAGTGGACGAGGTCACATGGCTCGAGACTACCCGACTCGTCTTACAGATGAGTAGCAGGTGGTAGAGGGACCTCCCAGACAGAGGTTCGACCAAGGTGGTCCGCAGGATGCAGGCGGGCGAGGCAGAGGAGCTGGCCGAGTAGCGGATGGTGGGAGACACTTCGAGGTGTTGCTACCACCACCACCAGGAGGTCCACCCCGACCGCAGGGAGTTGGTGGACATGCGAGAGCTCAGCTTCAGGCAGTTGAGGCCTTCGATCATGGAGCTCTGGGAGCAGATGGACAGGAGCGGAACTAGTAGATACGTCTTTTTTACTTCTAGTTCCTTGTTGTTGTTGTGTAGTGTCTTTGTATTATGAGCTGCAATAGTAAAAGACGCTTACCTTTGTGATGTTTTCATTCCTATCCTCTTTTGTGTTGTTACTAAGAGGTTCCAGTTTAGACTGTTGACTTGACCCTCACTTGTGAGACATCTACTGGAGGATACCCAGTTACCACACACTGATTCCGACAGTGTGACTCAACCCTTGGAGGCGAGAGTAATGGTTGGATCTCTTGGTAGTAGCGTCGAGGCCTTACGACGTCATCATTGGTATGGATTAGTAACATCCATGTCGGGATTGACTGTATTAGGTAAAGGAAGTGGTTCATCCAGGGGATGAGACCAGATTTGTCTTATCGGCAAAGAAGAAATCTTAGCAGTTCTTGTGGGATCAGAGAAGGTCCAGGTCATCCAGGAGCAGATGAGGACAGCTCAGAGCCGGCAGAAGTCATACGCTGAAAGGAGGCGGAGGCCACTAGAGTTCGAGGATGGAGACCACGTCTTCTTGCATGTTTCACCTCGACGTGGATTACGGAGATTTGGCTGAGGCGGAAAGTTATCTCCGCGCTTCATCGGACCCTTCCAGGTCCTCAGCTGGATTGGCGAGGTGGCTTATCGTCTGGCTCTACCACCTCAGTTGCACCGGGTGCATGACGTCTTCCACGTATCTCAGCCGAGGAGATACGTGCACGACCCGACGCATATCATTGACCATGGGGAGCTT
Source organism: Viscum album (assembly GCA_963277665.1). Classification (NCBI taxonomy): domain Eukaryota; kingdom Viridiplantae; phylum Streptophyta; class Magnoliopsida; order Santalales; family Viscaceae; genus Viscum; species Viscum album. The sequence continues at coordinate 1,423,563,148 of OY728163.1, read as the reverse complement.
GACGTCGATGATGGGGTGACTTTTGTGGAATTCCCAGTGGAGATCGAGGATCGACAGGAGCGAGCCCTACGTGGACGGTCGATTCCTCTAGTGCGCATCAGATGGTAGCACAGAAACCTCCAAGAGAGCACTTGGGAGCGGGATGCTCAGATGCGTGCTCAGTACCCTCATTTGTTTCCCTAGTTTTGATGTATCTTTACGGGGACGTAAAGCCCTGAGGTGGGAGTAATGTAAAGACCCATAAAATTCAAGGGAAATTTTTTCTTAATTTTCTTTGGAATTTTACAAGAACGCGGTTTCTGATGGCACTTGATTCCGAGGCCCGGAGTGCCCAGAATCAATTTCCGAAGTTTGGCTCGGGTACGTTCAGTGAATGAACGAGCGGGTTTTCCTATCTTTTGAACCGGTGCTCGGAATTGAAATCTGATGACACCGATGAACTCGCAACGCCGGTAATCGCTTAAGGGAACCTTTACCGTAGTTGCGTTTGTGCGGAAGAAGAAGTTAATTAATGGGGTTTAATTAAGAAGTAAATAAAATTGTTGGATCAATTTTATTTTATATAAAGGTGGTTAATTTCTCCCATGGGAAGTTGGTGGTGGGGCCCACATACACCCAACTTCCCATGTGTGGATAATTGAAAGGGTGGGGCCCACACGAGCCCCAACCTTTCACCTTCTCCCTTTAAACTCCTTAACCCCCCCATTTAAGTCTTGCCAACTTAACTCCTCATTTATTTTTACAACTCATGTTAATAACTTGAGTGAGTTAAGTGTGGGTTTTTATTTTCAAACTCTTAAATTTTCAAAAGCCTTTTTGTGATAATAAAATAAGTTGGGAACTTATTTTATTTGGGTTAGTTTTGGGTTGTTTGAGAGATTTTGGAGAGAAAGCTAAAGGAAGTCTTCTTCTTCTTCAACTTCGATGAAGAACGCGAAGAACACCGTTCTTCAACGAAGAACATCTCCGCCGAAGAACACAACGTCTAATTCCAACGACGTTTCCTCTTCGAACGCACCTAGACGACAACGGAATCGATGTTCGTTTCCCGCGATGCCCGACCTCCGCGACACTCGTCTTCCGCGGCTCGATTGACGTGCACCGTTCTTGAACCGAGGTAGGGGTTTGAATCTTTTTAAGTTGGTTATTTCTTTCCTTCGAATAAGAAAGATAAATCTGACGGCCATGTTCCAATTTTTATTTAAATTAAAAATTGTGAAGGTTAAATGTTTTACGTTTCGGCCAACTGCTATCGAGATAACGGGAGGGGATCGGTCCGCACAAACATGGCCGATACCCCTCCCCCCTTTTTTCTATTCTTCGTTTTGATTAGCGAAGACGGTAATGCATCGTTGCACCGCGCTTGAGCGAAAGGAGACGTGAACGATGCGGGCCACGACGAAGAAACGCGACGCCGTCGCGCTACGTCAAGGGTACGAACAAGGCCGCGGCCGGAGTCAGGCCGCGGCGGAAGGACGCGGTGTCGTCACGCCGCGCCGGACGAATTTGCAGCCATCCTGGAAGTAGCGGTCGGAAAAACCACCCACCGGAGAATTCGAAGAAGGTGGCCAGAAGGCGCGGGACCACGGGGTCCCGCGGTGAGAAACCGGCCGGCCCTGCGCTGGCCGGCCGTTACAGGGGAAAAGCCAGGGGGTTACACCCCCCGGGTTGCACACGTGGTGCGACCCCTTAAAGGGGGCCACCGTTTTGAAATAAAGGAGGGGCGTAGCCCCTCCCTTGGGCGCGCCCGCGCGGCACGCTGGCCGCGCTGGCCGGGCCGCCGCGACACCGCAATGGCCGCGCCGCTGCGCCGCCGGCCGGGCCGGGTCGTCGGGCCGGTTCGCCGCCCGGGCCGGGTTGACCCGGTTCAGCCGACCCAGGGGGTACTGGCTCGGGCCGGGCCGGGCCCAGACCCCCTAATTTCCGACTACTTTCGGTCAAATGCCCATATCTTGGGCTACGGACCTCCGATCGACGCACCATCAGTTGAGTAGCGATGCTTGGAACGAGATGGTCGTTTCGGTATATCGCACTCAAGGTTTCGGAATACTTTATGTTCGGCCGGGTTGGTTCGTACACGAAACCAACCGGGCCCTCGGAGCAGAAACACTCATATCTTGAGCTTCGGACGTCCGATCGACGTGCCGTCAACTTTGTTGAATTCCTATAAGTGAGACGGAACTTTTGGCATACTCCGCACAAGGTTTTGACGCAGGTGGAGTACGGTCGGGTTGGTTTTGCCTTAAAAACCAACCGGGCCCCTCGGACGAAAAAGCCAATAACTCTCAGACTAGGCGTCCGATTGACGCGCCGTCTGCGATGTTGAGTTCCTGTTGACGATACGGAACTTTTGGATACATCAACTCTGGACTTTGTGTCAGTTGATTTATCAGCCTCTCGGCTCGTGGAGCGGACCCTCCCGAACGAGCTTGCTGTGTGCGGGAACCCTAGTGCTGGCTGCGACTTCGACGACGACGACTGTGCAGAGATCCTCAGTGGACTGCGACGATGAAGAGTGCTGGTATTGTATGCTATGTGGGTCCCAACTGTGCTGGTCTTGTATCCTATGTGGGTCCCAGCTTAGATGATTCAGTGCTGGTCTTGTATCCTATGTGGGTCCCAGCTATGCTGGTCTTGTATCCTATGTGGGTCCCAGCTTAGATGATTCAGTGCTGGTCTTGTATCCTATGTGGGTCCCAGCATAGATGAATCAATGAAGAGTGCTGGTCTTGTATCCTATGTGGGTCCCAGCTGTGCTGGTCTTGTATCCTATGTGGGTCCCAGCTTAGATGATTCAGTGATGGTCTTGTATCCTATGTGGGTCCCAGCATAGATGAATCAATGAAGACAGCTGGTCTTGTATCCTTAGTGGGTCCCAACTTAGATGATTCAGTATCTATATCTGATCACCCCTTTCACCTTTTCGACGAAGTATACACGTGTGAGCTGAATCCTGTGTTACTCTCCTTTGTGGATTGTGTTGAACTATCCTATGTGGATTTACTGGTTACTCTCCTTTTTGGATTGTGTTGAACTATCCTGTGTGGATTTACTGTTTACTTTCCTTTGTGGATTGTGTTGATCTATCCTTTGTGGATTACTTTTGCTCTCCTTCGTGGAATGTGTTGTGCTATTCTACGTGAGCGGAATCATGTGTTACTCTCCTTTGTGGATTGTTTTGAACTATCCTATGTGGATTTACTGGTTACTCTCCTTTGTGGATTGTGTTGAACTATCCTGTGTGGATTTACTGTTTACTTTCCTTTGTGGATTGTGCTGAGCTATCCTTTGTGGATTACTTTTTCTCTCCTTCGTGGATTGTGTTGTGCTATTCTGTGTGAGTATACGTTTTGCTTTCCTGTGTGGACTGGGTTGTGCTTGGGCTCGGATGTTGGAGCCGAACGGGAATTGATGACTTAGGTATATGTATTGGCATATACCTAAGCAGTGTTGGTTGTTACTTCGTGATTGTATCTTTCCTTTGTGGTTTATCCTTTGTGGATTTCGGGAGACCTTCGAGGGTCTCGTGGTCCCTACTGAGTAGCTCATACTCACCCCTGCACGGGCTATGCCCGCACTTCATTGTGTTGGTTGCAGATGACGGACAACGCTGATCGTGGTGGAGGCTTGCAGAGCAGGACGGTACCTGAAGGTGGACCACTGGGCGGGACGTACTCGGAGCGGACGGCTGGACCGAGGAGCTGTGGAGGCTATATGTGCTCGCCCTTCAGGTGGGACTTTCAGAGGACGACTCGACGTTGCAGATTTTCTTTTCAGTTGCTGTTTTCCCCTTTCAGTTGTACTTTATAGTTGGGATTGTATTTCCGGCCCCTTTTACTTTCAGCACAACTTGTTACAGTTTTTACTTAGTGTTTACTCTTTCCGCTTGCTTACTCTGTGATGGTTGTTTACTTTACAAAGGAAATGCCTTCCCTTTTTATCGGGATTTACGCCTTGGTGCTAGTCGCCAGCCCCTGGCCTATGGAAGGCGGGCTTGGGGTAGTCACGACACGGGCCCCGAGGACGGGTCGTGACAAATTGGTATCAGAGAAGTTCAGTTCTACCACAGACTGTGATCTTTCTTCTGTGTGAAGAAATAGTGTTCAGCGTATTGGGTGTGGTTATCAGTCCAGGGAGTCCAGTGTTGGTGCGGCGCCCGACGTATCCGTACACCAGGACCCTGACTTCTGATTTCCGACTTAATGCACGAAAACATTGATTGCATGTGTGTTCAAGTTTTCTTTGTGATTACTTGTGTCAGCTCACTAGGTATACTGTTCTGACCGTGGCGCACCTGTTTCCTTTTCAGGATGGCCCCACGACGACAGCCAGCTAGGGTTCCGAGAGTCGAGCGTGACGACAGACCACCGAGCGAGGAGGCCTCGGTACAGGGCCCTTTGTCAGCAGTGGCACCGACGGTAGCTCTACCCGCCGAGCCACCGATGCTTCCAGCACCAGCTGCTGACGATGCACGTCGCCTCAGTGCACTGTATGAGTTCCAGTGCCAGCGACCGCCCAGGTTCCACGGGGAGATGGACCCCCAGGCAGTCGAGGACTGGATGGAGGCAGTAGTGAGAGTTTTCCGATTAGTGAGGACACCAGCAGACCTCATGGTGATCCTCGCAGCGAGCCTACTGCACGCGGCAGTGGGCCGATGGTGGAGGTTGATGCTCCAGGTGCACGATGAAGCATCTCTACTCTGGACAGACTTTGAGAGCCTCTTCCGCTCAGAGTTTGTCCTAGCCACCCTCTGTGCGGTGCCCATCCAAGAGCTGCTATAGCTACGACAGGGCAGCATGACAGTGGCCCAGTACTCGACGAGATTTACTGATCTCTCGCGCTACTCCATAGATATGGTACGGGACCCGTTCTTCCGGGCCCGGACCTTCGAGCAGGGACTGAGGCACGAGATCAGGGCTTCGATGATCTCCCTCAACATTCCGACACAGGCAGAGGTGTTGGAGAGAGCCCTTCTACTGGAGAGTTTTCTCGCCGAGCAGGCTCCAGTGATAGGGCCCTCCGCAGGACGGCCCGTAGAAGGGTCTTCTGCAGCTGGCAGTAGATAGGGGACGCAGAGGTCCAAGCGGGCCAGACCATCAGATGGGCAGTCTCAAGATGAAGATTCGGTTGTGAGGGGCACCCGAAGGAGAGCCAGCTACACGAGGGGCAAGCATTGCTACGCATGCAGCGGGCGAGGTCACATGGCTCGAGACTGCCCGACTCATCTTAAAGATGTGCAGCAGGTGGTAGAGGGACCTCCCAGACAGAGGTTCGGCCACGGTGGTTCGCAGGATGCAGGCGGACGAGGCAGAGGAGCTGGCCGAGTAGCGGATGGTGGGCGACACTTCGAGGTGTTGCCACCACCACCACCAGGAGGTCCACCCCGACCGAAGGGAGTTGGTGGACATGCGAGAGCTCAGCTTCAGGCAGCTAAGGCCTTCGATCATGGAGCTCTGGTAGCAGATGGACAAGAGCGGAACTAGTGGATACGTCTTTTGTACTTCTAGTTCCTTGTTGTTATTCTGTAGTGTCTTTGTATTATGAGCTGCAATAGTAAAAGATGCTTACCTTTGTGATGTTTTCATTTCTATCCTCTTTTGTGTTGTTACTAAGAGGTTCCAGTTTAGACTGTTGACTTGACCCTCACTTGTGAGACATCTACTGGAGGATACCCAGTTACCACACACTGATGCCGACAGTGTGACTCAACCCTTGGAGGCGAGAGTAACGGTTGGATCTCTTGGTAGTAGCGTCGAGGCCTTACGACGTCATCATTGGTATGGATTAGTAACATCCATGTCGGGATTGACTGTATTAGGTAAAGGAAGTGGTTCATCCAGGGGATGCGACCATATTTCTCTTATCGGAAAAGAATAAATCTTAGCAGTTCTTGTGGGAACAGAGAAGGTCCAGGTCATCCAGGAGCGGATGAGGACAGCTCAGAGCCAGCAGAAGTCATACGCTGACAGGAGGCGGAGGCCACTAGAGTTCGAGGATGGCGACCACGTCTTCTTGCATGTCTCACCTCGATGTGGATTACAGATATTTGGACGAGGCAGCAAGTTATCTCCGCGCTTCATCGGACCCTTCCAGGTCCTCAGCTGGATTGGCGAGATGGCTTATCGTCTGGATCTACCACCTCAGTTGCACCGGGTGCACGACGCCTTCCACGTATCTCAGCTGAGGAGATACATGCACGACCCGACGCATATCATTGACCATGGGGAGCTTGACGTCGATGATGGGGCGACTTTTGCGGAAGTCGCAGTGGAGATCAAGGATCAACAGGAGCAAGTCCTACGTGGACGGTCGATTCCTCTAGTGCGCATCAGATGGAAGCACGAAAACCTCCAGGAGAGCACTTGGGAGCGGGAGGCTCAGATGCGTGCTCAGTACCCTCATTTGTTTCCCTAGTTTTGATGTATCATTATGGGGACGTAAAGCCCTGAGGTGGGAGTAATGTAAAGACCCGTAAAATTCACGGGAAATTTTTTCTTAATTTTCTTTGGAATTTTACAAGAACGCAGTTTCTGACGGCACTTGATTCCGAGGGCCGGAGTGCCCGGAATAAATTTACGAAGTTTGGCTCGGGTACATTCAGTGAACGAACGAGCGGGTTTTCCTATCTTTTGAACTGGTGCTCGGAATTGAAATCCGATGGCACCAATGAACTCAGAACGCCGGTAATCTCTTAAGGGAACCTTTACCATAGTTGCGTTTGTGCGAAAGAAGAAGTTAATTAATGGGGTTTAATTAAGAAGTAAATAAAATTGTTGGATCAATTTTATTTTATATCAAGGTGGTTAATTTCTCCCATGGGAAGTTGGTGGTGGGGCCCACATCCACCCAACTTCCCATGTGTGGATAATTGAAAGGGTGGGGCCCACACGAGCCCCACCCTTTCACCTTCCCCCTTTAAACTCCTTAACCCCCCCATTTATGTCTTGCCAACTTAACTCCTCATTTATATTTACAACTCATGTTAATAACTTGAGTGAGTTAAGTGTGGGTTTTTAATTTCAAACTCTTAAATTTTCAAAATCCTTTTTGTGATAATAAAATAAGTTGGGAACTTATTTTATTTGGGTTAGTTTTGGGTTGTTTGAGTGCTTTTGGAGATAAAGATAAAGGAAGTCTTCTTCTTCTTCAACTTTGACGAAGAACGCGAAGAACACCGTTCTTCAACGAAGAGCATCTCCGCCGAAGAACGCAACGTCTACTTCCAACGACGTTTCCTCTTCGAACGCACCTCGACGACAATGGAATCGACGTTCGTTTCCCACGACGCCCGACCTCCGTGACGCTCGTCTTCCGCGGCTCGATTGACGTGCACCGTTCCTGAACCGAGGTAGGGGTTTGAATCTTTTTAAGTTGGTGATTTCTTTCCTTCGAATAAGAAAGATAAATTTGACGGCCATGTTCCAATTTTTATTTAAATTAAAAATTGTGAAGGTTAAATGTTTTACGTTTCGGCCAACTACTATCGAGATAACGGGAGGGGATCGGTCTGCACAAACACAGCCGATACCCCTCCCCCCTTTTGCTATTCTTCATTTTGATTAGCGAAGACGGTGATGCATCGTTGCACCACGCTTGAGCGAAAGGAGACGTGAACGATGCGGGCCACGACGAAGAAACGCGACGCCGTCGCGTTGTGTTAAGGGTACGAACGAGGCCGCGGCCGGAGTCGGGCCGCGGTGGAAGTACGCGGTGTCGTCACGCCGCGTCGGACGAATTTTCAGCCATCCTAGAAGTAGCGGTCGGAAAAACCACCCACCGGAGAATTCGAAGAAGGCGGCCGGAACACCGGCCGCCGGCGCCGAAAGGCGCGGGACCACGGGGTCCCGCGGTGAGAAACCGGCCGACCCTGCGCTGGCCGGCCGTTACAGGGGAAAATCCAGGGGGTTCCACCCCCCAGGTTGCACACGTGGCGTGGACCCTTAAAGGGGCCCACCGTTTTGAAATAAAGGAGGGGCGTAGCCCCTCCCTTGGGCGCGCTCGCGCGGCACGCTGGCCGCGCTGGCTGGGCCGCCGCGCCGCCGCGCCGGCCGCGCCGCCGGCCGGGCCAGGCTTCCGGGCCGGGCCGGGTCGTCGGTCCGGGTCTCCGCCCGGGCCGGGTTGACACGGTTCGGCCGACCCAGGGGGTACTGGGTCAGGTCGGGCCGGGCCCAGACCCCCTAATTTCGGACTACTTTCGGTCAAATGCCCATATCTTGGGCTAAGGACCTTCGATTGACGCACCGTCAGTTTCTTAGCGATCCTTGGAACGAGACAGTCGTTTTGGTATATCTCACTCAAGGTTTCGGAATACTTTGAGTTCGGCCGGGTTGGTTCGTACACGAAACCAACCGGGCCCTCGGAGCGGAAACGCTCATATCTTGAGCTTCGGACGTCCGATCGACGTGACGTCGACTTCGTTGAATTCCTCTAAGTGAGAAGGAAATTTTGGCATACTCCGCCCGAGGTTTGGACGCAGGCGGAGTACGGTCGGGTTGGTTTTGCCTTAAAAACCAACCGGGCCCCTGGGACGAAAAAGCCAATAACTCTCAGACCAGGCGTCCGATTGACGCGCCGTCTGCGACGTTGAGTTTCTGTTGACGATACAGAACTTTTGGATATATCAACTCTGGACTTTGTGTTAGTTGATGTATCAGCCTCTCGGCTCGTGGAGTGGACCCTCCCGAACGAGCTTGCTGTGTGCGGGAACCCTAGTGCTGGCTGCGACTTCGACGACGACGACTGTGCAGAGATCCTCAGTGGACTGCGACGATGAAGAGTGCTGGTCTTGTATCCTATGTGGGTCCCAACTGTGCTGGTCTTGTATCCTATGTGGGTCCCATCTTAGATGATTCAGTGCTGGTCTTGTATCCTATGTGGGTCCGAGCATAGATGAATCAATGAAGAGTGCTGGTCTTGTATCCTATGTGGGTCCCAGTCGTGCTGGTCTTGTATCCTATGTGGGTCCCAGCTTAGATGATTTAGTGCTGGTCTTGTATCCTATGTGGGTCCCAGCATAGATGAATCAATGAAGAGTGCTGGTCTTGAATCCTATGTGGGTCCCAGCTGTGCTGGTCTTGTATCCTATGTGGGTCCCATCTTAGATGATTCAGTGCTGGTCTTGTATCCTATGTGGGTCCCAGCATAGATGAATCAATGAAGACAGCTGGTCTTGTATCCTTAGTGGGTCCCAGCTTAGATGATTCAGTATCTATATCTAATCATCCCTTTCACCTTTTCGACGAAGTATACATGTGTGAGCTGAATCCTGTGTTACTCTCCTTTGTGGATTGTGTTGAACTATCCTATGTGGATTTACTGGTTACTCTCCTTTGTGGATTGTGTTGAACTATCCTGTGTGGATTTACTGTTTACTTTCCTTTGTGGATTTTGTTGAGCTATCCTTTGTGGATTACTTTTTCTCTCCTTCGTGGATTGTGTTGTGCTATTCTGTGTGAGCGGAATCCTGTGTTACTCTCCTTTGTGGATTGTGTTGAACTATCCTATGTGGATTTACCGGTTACTCTCCTTTGTGGATTGTGTTGAACTATCCTGTGTGGATTTACTGTTTACTTTCCTTTGTGGATTGTGTTGAGCTATCCTTTGTGGATTACTTTTTCTCTCCTTCGTGGATTGTGTTGTGCTATTCTGTGTGAGTATACGTTTTGCTTTCCTGTGTGGACTGGGTTGTGCTTGGGCTCGGATGTTGGAGCCGAACGGGAATTGATGACTTAGGTATATGTATGGGCATATACCTAAGCAGTGTCGGTTGTTACTTCGTGATTGTATCTTTCCTTTGTGGTTTATCCTTTGTGGATTTCAGGAGACCTTCGGGGGTCTCGGGGTCCCTAGTGAGTAGCTTATACTCGCCCCTACACGGGCTATGCCCGCACTTCGTTGTGTTGGTTGCAGACGACGGACAGTGCTGATCGTGGTGGAGGCTTGCGGAGCAGGACGGTACCTGGAGGTGGACCACTGGGCGGGACGTACTCGGAGCGGACGGCTGGACCGAGGAGCTATGGAGGCTATCTGTGCTCGTCCTTCAGGTGGGACTTCCAGAGGACGGCTTGACGCTGCAGCTTTTCTTTTTAGTTGCTGTTTTCCCCTTTCAGTTATACTTTACAGTTGGGCTTGTATTTCCGGCCCCTTTTACTTTCAGCACAGCTTGTTACAATTTTTACTTAGTGTTTACTCTTTCCGCTTGCTTACTCTGTGATGGTTGTTTACTTTACAAAGGCAATGCCTTCCCTGTTTATCGGGATTTACGCCTTGGTGCTAGTCGCCAGCCCCTGGCCTATGGAAGGCTGGCTTGGGGTAGTCACGACACGGGCCCCGAGGATGGGTCATGACAGGAATTATTGGGTTTTATATCCTAAAATACTACCATAAAAGAATTCAACAGTTGGTCAGGCTATGAAAAATTTGACGAACTATGTGGCTAATATGACATAAAGTGAATGTTCCAATTTTAATGTATCAATTGTTACAAAAAATAATTTATATTCTCAAAACTGAGAAAAAACAACAAAATTACTTTGATAATTTATAAAATATATCATAATTAATTTTCAACATATGGAAATTAATCACACAACAATATGACACATGATGTGTTTGATATGACTGAAAATCTATTTTCTAGTTCAAAATGCACATCACTAATTAAAAATTAATAAAATACACGAATACTTTATAATTAATTTAGTAAAAATATTTAAAATTAATTTATGACATTTATGAACTAACCTCACATTAATCTGGCACATGTTCTGGATGAAGTTATTGAAATTGAATGTTTTTCATTTAGAAGTGACAATTTAGTTCAGAAAGTGTGTCACATACTGTTAATTAAAGAAACATGCTCAAATTTCCGGGATGGTGTTCTGCATATACACCAAAGTATTGCAGCTGCTTCCAGGATCCAAACTGGGTCTATGCATAATGATATTTCTGACTTTGTCATCTTGAGATCCCTTGGTGTCAGTGGTAGGGAACGAAAGCCTAAAATGGTCAAATATATTAGGTGGATTATACCAATTCCAGAGTGGCTGAAAGTGAATGTTGATGGGGCGGCTGACGGTGCGCCAGGTCCTGCTGGCTGTGGTGGAGTTTTCAGAACTCATCGGGGCATTGTGAAAGGATGTTTTTCCATTATATTGGATATGCTCATGCTATTGAAGCTGAACTATGGGCGATTATCAAAGATATCAGGTATGCAGTTCGTTATGGTTGGCATAGAGTATGGTTGGATTCAGATTTGTCTCTTGCTGTGCAGATTTTGAAGGATAGGTCTCGAAATGTTCCTTGGTGGATGATGCCTGCTTGGATCTCCTGTCTTAGGCTTGCCGATAGCTTACGCCTTGATGTCTCTCATGCATATCATGAAGCCAACCAGGTCGCTGATTCTCTATCTAAAAGGGCCATTGTGGAGGTCAGTTCCAACTGGTCGTTTGTCTTGCCTTTCTATTGTGAAGATCTGAGTAGCAATGATAGGAATGGGGTTCTGTACTCAAGGCTTTGTAAAGCCTCTTGTTCTTGATCTGTACTGTATTGTTTACTTTTTTATTTATTAATTTTAATGGGAGTATGTTTCTTCCTACCTCCTGAACCTTCTGGATGATTTTTAACATATAGGAATTAATCACACATCATTTCAACTTGCAGTGTGTCCAATATAAAAAAATGATCTTATTTTCGATATAAAACATTCATTTCAGTTAAAAACAAGCTTCACATATCAATAATTGAGAAAAATAGTTTTGGGATTTCATGGTCCTTTAAAGAAGTAATTGGTTATCAATTTGTTACAATTAGAAATTAATTGTAATATGATATGCGGTGTGACCAGTATGATTAAAATTTCACCTGATACTCAAAATAGAGCAATCTTGCTTGGAGTGTCATATTAGTCTATAAATTTTTTTATTTATATATTATGTTATCTTTTTTATTTATGTACTTTGTTTCATCATTCATGTTTTTCATTTTATTAATTAATTAATTTATTAATATGTTTTTCATATTTATTTTGTATTTATTTAATTATAGTATTAGTAAAATAAGCGTTACATTTTATTACATGAATATGAATATTTTCTTCTAGATGGGGTTGTGTGTTTGACAACCAGTAGCATGATAAAACAATATTGGAAGGGGTTCCTGAGTGTAGTGGAATATAGGTCCACCTAGACTCTAATAAGTTATAATATTTTTTATGTATTATTAGTAATTTAAAATTTTATTAAAAAAATTACATAATAATTCAAATGTAATGTATTATAATGTTAATCGATTACTAATTTATTTATGTTTTATTTATTTGGATATTGTCGAGTGATGTTCATGTAGTATCACATTACTAGAGTTGAGTAGGGATTTTATTTTCACTTAACAAAGAACTAATAAAATGAAAAAATTATCAATTATTTATTTATCATGGATAAAAATCAATTCAACTATTTCATTTTATCAATCATAAGAAATTATTCACTTTTATCAGTTCAGGAAACTTCATCACTTTTTTAGCACTAGTAATGAAAATGTTTAGAAATGTTAAAATTGAATTGTAAAGTAATGACTGGTGAATAACTTCAATATAAATCAATGAATAACTATACTTCCATCCCTTTTTATAAGTGAAATTCCTTCCACGAATCCAATAACACATCCTAGATCCCAACATTATTAGTGTAGACATAGCTCATCCCATTCCAATACAAACTCACCACAATTAAATATCATTACATAGATCTATAAAAATATCATTGTAAGCATCTAGAAATCTCCTCACTAATCCCATCCACTTCACACCCATAGTATTACAGGACCAAGATGCATCAAGTATCACCAACATCCATCTCAGTCAGTCTGGTCTATATGTTTAAGAACCCCATGCTCCTCTACATATCCTATGCTCCACAACATGAATAAATTTATAATATCATATCATCACTAGTTGTTTGGTATACCTGATTTGGTATAGACATAGCTCACAAAGCTCATATTCTTTCATAACTATCCATATTGGTTCATCAGAATAACCACCATTATTAGAATCCATAAATATGTGTCTCAATGCAATAAATTGAAACCTCATGAGGTTCGCAGAAAATCCACGTATCTCGATACTTGGATACCATGAGATGTATATAAAAATATATAGTGAATCCAAATATACGATGATCAACATCAGTCCGTTCCAAGATCCCACACTTAACCGAGTAGCCCAACAACTTGGATCCCTATTAGAAGTTCTTCCACATTTCTAATATCACACAACAACATAAAGGATACGATCTTACATTAATGACCTATGATACAAAAATATGTAGTTGTTAACACTATTAAATAATTTTTTTTAGTGAATCTTACATATTCTTCTAAAATAGGTATTTATTTTTATTATATTACAACTCTAAAAATATTTTCAATGGAGATGGATGTGAAAATCATCTATAAAAACGTTGATAGTGTATTTTCATGAGTTTGGTACATAATCATTTTCAATCATTGGTTTCATTATTCATATTGGACTATCTATATAACAGGAAAGTAGAATATTATTTGGGATATCCTTATAACATGGGATTTTTTGTTAGTTTTTTTAAAATTTTAATTTCTTTTTCTTCATTTTTTTTGTTCAATATGATTTCCTAAAAGTTATCTATATTTATAATGTGGGACGTCATATTCAATTGATTATGTAAAATGAAACACCAAAATTATAACAGAATTCAATACCACTAGAATTTAAAATATATTTAATTTTTTAAAAAATTCAATAACTTCAATATCATGTAATGAACACAACACCTGGTTTGAAAAAACATGATACTTTTTTAAAATATTATTTTTTAAACATGACCATTATAACGTTGTTGTTTAGATAGATGGTATGAATAGTAATTACTAAATTATGAAATTAATATGATTTACACATGAATAAAATAATTTAAATAGTTATATATTGATTATAAATAAAATAATAACCATTTTTAAGAGAATGAAATGTTTACGGGAGAACTATATTTCTCTAAAAGGCGGTTTATTCATGATTTTCAAAATTAATATAAAATTATTTTTCACCAATATTTAAAAATTAATTTGAAAAAAATAAAATTCATTCTGAAAATAAAAATTTCAGAAATATATTTTGGTGAATATTTGGGTTTTTTTTAAAATTTTATTTTATTAATGAATAGTTAAAATTACAAATGTTTATAGAAAACTTCATTTTCATTTAAATTAGCTATAAAGTTAAATTATATTATGATTTGGTTTTGATGTCAAATTAGTAAAATTATATTACCATATTACAAATTTTATCCATTTCAATCAATTTTTTTATTTTTCATATATCAATACATTCATTATATAAGATAATTTAATCTTTGGAAAACCGCTCCTTCGTTTTGTCTACGGGTTAGTTTTAAATTGAATTATTCCACATCTCTGAATTGAATTTTATGTAATGGATTTAAAATTTTAAATCAATATAATTTTAAATATATAATAATGTAAACATAATTTCTTACCATAATGAATATTGAAAACAATAAAAATTAATTACTGTGGTTAAGGTAAAAATTTGTTTACCGAGGAGGGGTAAAACAGGTACATATGAGTTAAAAATGATCTAAAAATTTTTGAAACCATTTTTTTTATATTTTCACCATTAACACATTAGGGTTGATTTTTTTTTGAGTTTTTGGGACACTTATACACAAATGTCACATCTTTAATAATTTATGTATAGAAAAAGAAAAAATCTCAGCATCTTTCTCTTAAATTTCTATTATGTGTTCACATGTGAAAAAATGAAATATATGAATAATTATAATGATAATTTGGAGAATAACTAAATAAAATTCATGAGGGTAATTAATTTTTTTTATTTTTAGTAATCCTATAAATACTTTAAGTTAATAAGAAATGCCAAGAGGGTAATTATTTATTTAATAAAAATTAAAATAAAAGATTTTAAAAATATTAAAAGTAAAATATATCTATTTAATTATTGTGATATATTTATTATATATAAATATATATAAATTTTGGAACGTGATAAATTATAATTCCATCATTGGCATGATATTTTTTAAATTCAAATTAAAATAATAATGTCAAATTGACATCCATATTATATTATAAAATTTATATTGCTTTAAATGTTTTAAATTTCCTAAAAATACTATTTCTTGAAAATTTATTTTTAAAATTTTGTGAATATCAAATATGATCCATTAAAGGAGAAATTTTACTTTTATATTTATTTTATTATCCTCTAAATTGAAAATACATTGTTACCTTAGTTGAGGTGAAAATAATGTTTTTCACATTACATGAGCTTTTGTTAAAAATAATTTCCAAGGGAAATATTTTTAGTTGATAAATTGAATTTAATATTTATAATTAGTGGGTAAAAATTATCTAATAAGGAATATTTTATTTTAGGATTAAGGGATAATGTAACTAGGTTAAAATGAGTAGTTTTTATAGTAAAAATTCATATGGTAATAGTAAGGAGATGCAGTGGTTAAGGAACAACATGTTTAAAAAATTTATTTTTTTTCAAGATGGAATTTTGGATAAAAAATTTCATCAATCCAACCCTTTAATTTATTTTTTTGAGCCACTGGTGTGTAAATGAATTTCCAATATTAAATAGTACTGGGTATTTACAAAAATTCTACACCACCTTAATTATAAAAGAGAACCAACACTTATAAATTACACACACCTCCCAAAACATTTTTCTCTTGAACACCTTGAACAAATAACTCCCCAAGATGATAAAAACATTATATATATTTTTATTTTACAAAAAATATCAATAAAAGGGCCCTTATAGAGATATCTAAAGGTGATTTCTCTAGGAAAAGCTAATTCTCTTCACTAAGTTCATTCTTTTTATTTTTTTTAATAACCTCAAATTATGTACTAACAGTTACAATTTTATATCACCATTATATCCCATATAATAAGATGTTATTATTTTTAATAAATAATATAAATTTGTCTCTAATTCCATCAAATGAGAAATGATATCTTTAATTGTGTGTATGACAGACTAGCTTCTCATGAACTGATGTAAACTATTTTCCATAAACAAATATCATGGTTGGATATAATTATAGTTGTAATGAATATATATAATACTTAGGATAAAATTGTACTCATAGAGTAAAAATATCTAATATACCTTATTATGTTCAATTCTATTTAAAATAAGGTAGCGTCGCTCCTGGGTATGGAGTAATACTGCCTCATAATGCAACGTGATTCATTTTTCAGTTATTCTTTACATGGAAATTAATAAGGATAAATTTAATAAATATATTCAATTTAAATGAAATGATATAAATTATTAGAAATTCATATATTATAATCTACGTTAACCATTCATACATTATGTGAATGATATCGTTTATCATGCAAAAAAATGGCATACTATATCTATGAAGTGATGTGATTAGTATATGGTATGATATATAGAAATGAACCTTTCATGAAAAAACACACATGAGAAAAAATAGAAATTAACAACTAAAACAACAAAAATAATAATATATTATTAAAAAATATGGGCTAAAATGTTATAATTGGATCATATATGGTATGATATGTCGGAATCTATTTATGTGATAGATTTATAATAATTCTGTATTTATTATATAGGATGTTTGGACACATATGAATGGAGTCTAATAAGAGGCAGTTGTTTCTCAGCTCACTTTTAGTTATGTGAGACATGCGCCATATTCACAGCTTATTCCTTTGTGTGGTTTATATACATCCCATTTTGATATGGTATATAGTGAACCTATTCGTATTCAGGGAATTTAATGATTGATTTGATGTTATTTATTTTATAGTGCTTATGATTAAAATGATATCATAATGGTAAGGTATTATTTTACAATCCCATCAATATTAAGGGTTTTTTTGTTTATGTCACCCTTTGGGGGATTATTTTTTATTTATATCTTAAAATAATTCTAATTTATTTTTTTCTCATTATTCATGAACTTTTTTAGGTATAATTTCAATTTTTCCACTCATTGGTACTTAAAATGAATGTTAAAATGTTTTGAATAAAATATGATGTTATTTAACTCTTCCATAAAAAATATTTTATCATCAAATTTCATGTCTTCTAAAAATGATTTAATTTTTTTTAATTTTTTTAAGGATTTATTGAATATATTTTTACCCATTTTTTTTCACATAATTTTTTAAAAGTAATTTTCATGACATTTTTAAAACTATACTTATTTTTCTTTTAATGAAAATGTCAAATGAATCATTGTTTTAGCATGTACGTCAGGAATAGGTTTTTATTCCGCGTTAAAAACTAAAAATTTTAAACCTTATTTTATATGTTCTAAAAATTTATTTTTAATGAAAATAATTTTAAAAATATTTTTTGATTTTATTTTTTAATTGGTTTTGAAAGAGAAAACACTATTTTCCTCCAAAATTAATTTAATTAAATTATTATTGTATTTCAATTCATCAATTATATAATCCCAATATTTTAATTATGATTAATTAGTTATATTATTTATTGATATCATCCTTATTCTTTATTTGGATAGTTTATGATTTGTTTGACTAATGATGTAAAATTTTATTAGCATTCACCATATTAATCTGGATGGTTTTTATTGAACTTATTTCATTAGGTAATGTATTTACATTTATTATTATAGTTTTAAAATATAAATATTTATGTTGATATGGTTTCACCCCATTCATACAGGTAATGCATTGGATAAAGTAATTTATTGGTGGGAATTTATTATATATAGCCACTCGATGCATTGATTAGTCTCATGAGACAAATTAGTTGGTCAAATTAGATGGGTTTATACCTATAGAGTTAAATTGTCTTATGGAAGGTCATGATAATTTCAGATTTTTTCCTTATTCATTATTTTATTATGAGATCTTTTATTTCAATGTCATTATTCAATTAGTTATAATATCCATTAATACATTTCAATTTAATGTGATTATTTATATGGTTTTTTTATCTTCATTTACTTATAACATATTATGATAACTTTTTTAATTAAATTGAATATTATTCAATTATTCACCTTTTAATATTCATTACAATAATTTATTCATGATATCTTATACTTTACTTATACCCTTACTAAGAAGTTAAGCTAACCACTTTATTATGATCCATTTCTCCCATGAAAACCATGATGTATTTTTTAATCAATATGTATGGATACACTTAGGTTAATAATGTAGTTAACACAAAAAGCACATAGTTTATTTTATTTTTAAAATGTAATATAAATATTAAGTTTGTATCTAGTTTGAAAAAACTAATAAACTATTGATTTTTTCAGGATGTAACACCTTGTATCTAGTGATAATGTAAAAAAGTAAACACTGAATCTAGGTTAGTAGGTTCAAGGTCATTACAATTGATATCAGACCATGTTTAGTAGAAACATCATGAACTATATTTAAAAACCATAGATTAGGGAACATAACTCCATAACAATCCTAGAGAATAATTATTTAAGAACTTACTAATATTTTTTCAAGGGAGTGATTATGTGATTTTCGAAGAAATACAACCATGTATGGATAGAACATGTGGATGTTATTTTAGAATAGGTATACCTATGGTTATTAAATTTAAAAGGGATAATTTATCTTGATTCGATCATAATATGGTGCATGAAAATTTTCCTTAACTTGCACCTGGTTTGGCACTATTGGGCGGTATTCCTTGGCTAGTTCATATTTTATTTATTTACCATTATTAACGATTTAATGATATTTTTTTATTTGAAAACTTTCCAAATGAATAAATGTTTATAAAAATGATATTATCCATTCATAAATTTTTCAATTTATGCAAAATGTTTATAATGTATTAGGATAATACATTTGGATACATAATGTTATTATCAAATCTAGTATATTCCTATTTTTTAAAATGTCACATAGCATAAAGAATTAGAACCATGACAATGCAATAAATCCAATGTGTAAGAATGGTTGTTTGTTTTTTGATATTAATCAATCATTTTGAAGGGAACTAGTTTCCCAAAAATTCTCATCATATGAGGATATACAATCATGTGCTATCAAAATGTAGAAACAATGATCTAAGTATTATGTATTAAAATGGATGAAATAGAAGAAGGGGAAGAAAAATAAAGAAATTTATAAGGGGAAGAAGGGAAATAAGGGTTTACCCACCTGATATTATTATAGAAACACCCTAGTACTTTCTTTAAGGGAATGTGAGTTTGTTTCAAGTGTAGAGGGAATGACCATCAAAATTGTGAATTCAATGGTAATAAAGAAACCTTTTACATTTAGTATTTCATCTTTAAGGATATGGGGAATACACAAATGAATCCCCAAAAATCAAGGGAATATACCTCAGAAGAAGGTAAGTGATCCATGACAAGCTTATGCTATTACTATAACAAAAGTGGAATGATTAAAGATCATGGGTTATTAGAAACAATAATTATGTTACATGAGTATTTTCAATGATATTTTCTTTATAATAATTATGAAACATATAAAGATTGTACTATAATACTATTTCTCAATGGATTTGAGAGCATATGTCAATTCGTACTAATGACCAAGAAAATTTATTTAGTGAAAATTTGTTCCTCATTTAAAATAAATTATTAAGGTAGGATAAACCTTAATATGTTCCAGACATTGAGATAATAATTTTTTGTTTAAGTTATAATGTTTGTGACCCTAAAATTGGTTAGAGGTTTGTTGGCTTTTGTCAACATCATTAGAGTTTACTACAAATAATGATTTATGGAATATATTCAATAACCTAAGATTTTATTTTTTAATGTGTTATTATTTTCATCTAAGATATTATAGAGATAAAGGTACATTCACATTTTAATTGTGACATTAATATCCACTTTATATTTTATGTGTCATATAATGTTGATTTAGTTACATTCCCTAAAAGATTTGTGGAATTTGAATTTTTAATGAAGTAAATTGGATGAGTCTTAAGGACAAATATATATATATATATATATAATGGATTTATTTGAACTTTGTTTGTTATTGGATAAATTTTGGTAACAATTATGTTTTTGGAAAATATCTTGTGATAGGGGGAATGGCATGTCATTCTAATGATCTGTTAAATGTTATCCAAGAATAAAAATTCATTTTGGTTATTCATTTTGTTGATTAAGAAGTTATGTGGTAATTGATTAAAGAATAATAAAAGCAGGGAATTGTAATAATGAAATAAAAATATATCAATTATGTATAATTTCATATGTTCTCAGTATTGATGTTAATGAATTAATCAACTCTTGAAAAGGATCTAGAAATGAAAATTCCATCTTTATACCATCATTTTAGTCAAATCTAATTGTCCCTTAACTCATTAATGGTTTATGGGTTTGTGGTTATTGAATTTCACCTGATCATTCACTTTTTTTGTTTGATCAATGACCTCTATTACCCTTATTCATTATTTGGGCATTATTATTTACGTTCATGTCCATATATCCACTACCCACCTATGTTATCATGCATGGATAATTATTTATTTGATTATTATTAATAACCTTAATACTTTCATTTCTTTATTATGAGGATGATGTTTTAATAAACCTTAGCATGATGTGGGATTTCATGAATGGTATTTCTAAATTTGAAACCCTTGATTATTAAGAACAAGATTAACTTGTTTGGTCATAATATATTAAAATGGTTACATTGTAACACCCTAATATTTTAAAATAGGATATATATATAAATATATTTGAAGTGATATATGAAACACAACACTATGATTATTAGAGAATGTAACACCCCTATAATTTAAAACATATTTATTTTTAAATAAATTCAATCTATTTGATATATTCTAATGTATGAAACCCCATTTTTGAGCGAAATGTCATACTCTATTAAAATATAATTATTTAAACATGACAATTATAACCAGGTTGTTATAATTATTGGTATGAACATTAAGAAATAAATTATTAAAATTATATGATTTTCACATATATAAATCAAATTAAATGGTTATATATTGATTATAAATGAAATAAGAACCATCTGAAAGAGAAAGAAATGTTTTTTGAAAAACATATATTTTACAAAAAGTTAAATTATTTGAGCATTTTCCACATCATTAAAAATTAATTTTTTCGAATTTTATAAAATTATTCAGAAGTGATAATATTTATTTTTAGAATATACATGTGACCATTTTATTTGGGTCATTTTGTTTTAATTTTTAGTGAAATTATTAATTTCTTTATGAATATTGAAAAATTATGAATTTTATTAAAAAATTAATTTTCATTTAAATTATTTATAATGTTAAATTATAATTGAAATTAGTTTTAAAGTAAAATTATTTAAATTATATTACCTTTTAATAAATTTAGGTCATTTAAGTAAATTTCATATTTAATTTTTATATTAAAACACTTTTTACTTATGAGAATTTTATCTTTAGAAAATTGTTCTTTCTTCATATCTATATTTTAATTTTAAATTGATTTATGTCACTTATATGAATTGAATTTAAAAAAATAGATAAAATATTTAGATTTAGATTATTTTATTTTATCTAACACTTTTCACTTAATTTTCTTTTCTATAATTAATATTAAAAATAGTAAAAATTATCTGTTATGGTTAAGGTAAAAATTGGTTGTTAAGGGTGGGGCTAATAAATGAAGGTAAGGGTTTAAAGTGATCAAACACATTTCCAACACCCATTTTATGACCATATTTAAAACCATGTCACATTATGCTCTATTTTTATTACTTTTGGTATACTTTTCCATTAATGTGATTTATATAACAATTTAGGTAAAGAAAAAGAAAAAAATGTCACCCTCTTGATTTTAAATTTCAATTATGTATTCATATAGGAAAAAATAAAATTCAATATGGATGGTAATTTTCAGAATAATAAAATTAATTTTCCAAGGGAATTTTTTTTAACTTTTAGTTATCCAATAATTTATTTAAATTCTTAAGCAAGACCAAAAAAGTAATTATTTAAATAATAAAAAAATAAAACAAATAACACTAGAAATATTAAAAAGTAAACTAAAATGATTGAATTATAATTATATATTAATTTTTTAGAAAAATAAATCATGTTATAAAAGTGTAAAAATAATATATTTTAATTATAGAATTTCCTTCATAAGATTTATATTCAAATTAAATGAATAATGTCAAAGTTATATTAATGTTATTTTATAATATATGATATATAATTAAATGTTATAAAATTATTTAAAATCATATCTTATACTACGTGATTTTAAAATTTTAAAAGATATAATATATGGTCCATTCATGACTAATTTCATCTTTTATAGTGACTATATTGACACCCAAATGTGTAAAAACCTTTTTACTATGGTTAAGGTTAAACCATTGTTTTTTCACGTGACAAGATCTTGTGTAAAAATTAATCACCAAAATATATAGTATAATTATTTGATAAATATTATTTAATATTAAGAAATAGTTGGTAAAAATTATCTAATAAGGAAAATTTTATTTTTTTCTTAATGGATAAATTACCATAGATCAATGTGTAGTTACTGTATAGAAAAACTAAAATAGTTAAAGTAAGGAAACATAAATGTTAAGGAACAAAATGTTTAAATCATTTATTTTTGTGCAGTAGAGGTTTGGATCTGTTATATCATACATCTAACCCATAAAATATCAATTTTTGGATCCATTTATTGTAAATCCTTGAACCATCAATTATATATTCAATACTACAATATGATGTGTATTTTTTTTATAAAATATAATATAAAAATACATAGTACATTATAAAATCGAGTACCTTTTACGGTCTTGGTTTTAGTGGATTAAACAGACCATATATTAAATATTAGTATACAAAAATAATTACAAAATAACTAATTGGATTATCTTCAATAACACCTTAACGATCCTTCGAAATTCGAAGGAATCCTATGAAAAAACACTTTAAAAACATGGGATAAGAATACAAGAATAGTTAGGGACATGAAAATAAGCATATGAAACATAATTCCAGAAATACTTATAATGACATCAATGATATACTTATCACCACTAAAAGTAACATATACTTTGTGAAAATATGTGGTTTCCATAAAATATAGACACCATAAATTAAAAAATTAGGTAAATTATGGAATTAGTTACTTAATATTTTGACCCTCATGGATATAATATGATTTTTCATCCTCATAACTACCATAGAATGTAACCATCATGGCTACCTTACAATGTAACCCTCTCAGCTAACTTATAGTGTAACCATTGTAGTTAAACATGGAATAACCATACAGTCAACCTCCAATATAAACATACCCAATGTGTTGGATGATGATATAGGCCACAACCTTCACCATAATAAATTATTAAGACCCAAAAAATATTAATAATTCATGAATAATTACATCATAAAAATTATTCCATGAGAAACAAAGAACTTATTATGGGATAACTACACACATAAAAATGGAAGCATTTTAATTAGAAATAACAATGTAATTATGTAATGAAAACGAAATCACATTATAAAATATCATATTACAAAAAATTTATGTGCATATAATTATAATTTTAATTACCATTTTCAAAACATGGACATGAAATAAAAGAATAATTCTTTACAGCCTTTATATACAGTGTTCTAGTTAATGAGAACCTCACCTCTTGTTCGTATTACATAAAATGAATTAAAAAATATTATAAAATGTTTTAAAGAGTGTTATTAATATATTATAGAACCATATTAATATTTAAAATTACGTATATGATATTATTGTAACATCTTTCAACCCATTTATTAATAATGTATTGTTTTTTTCATTGTTTTATGAGTGTTATTTTCATGGATTCCATGGTCGATTTGTTATGGAATTCCATTTCATGCGGAAAAAATAATCGATAAGTGAGAACATATATATTTATTTCATTTTAAACTATTAAAAGAGAATAAAAATCCCCATGATTATGGTAAAGGGAAACAACATCTCATCATCCACGAAGGTGGTAAATTGACACACCACGAACGATGATATCGTTATTTAAGAATGAAAGGTAAATATGATAGATTTTATGATGAATATACCATAAAAAAAAAACAAATTATAGTATATATTTGATTATTAAGTTGTCATGAAACATTGTATAAGAGGTGAGTATATGTTAGAGGTAAAAAATAATTAAAAAGAGAACAATAAGGAATCTTACACCATGAAAATATCTCTTTAAGAACCACCATATGGCTCTTGGATGTGTTCTTTTTTTGAGACAAGAAGATGTAGAATGTTTAAAGGGTAAGGATAACAAAATTTTGATGAATATAGTCGATCAAGAAGGATCAAGGTGATGAATATTAGTGAATGAAGCTTCCTCTATTTATAATTAAGGTGAGGGGTAACTTAGAAATTACACAAATTATTATAATATAATAAATCTAATACAATGTTTAATACTTCCAAAAGGCCTAAAAACTAAATTGTACTAAATTTTAGAAGGAAAATTATCATTTTGACCTTTTTCAATAATTTTTTAAATTTTTAAATAGTTAAATACAATATTTTATTTATGAAAAATATTTTTTTAAAAAATAAAAATTATTCATAACCATGACTTTAAAAACATAAAAAAAATTCAAAATTAGAATATAGTTTTTTTATAATATCATAGAAATATCATATTCATATAGGTAATTCATTAATTAGGTTAAAAAATTAAATTTCATTAATTTTATTATTTTTTATATCATTAATTTTGTTTATTTTTTAATAAAATAATTACTTCACTGTTATTGTGCAAGCGATTAAGGTATTTATTTATTCCTGAAAAAATTTACAATAAAATTTCATTAAAAGGTAAATTTGTTAGATTTTAATTCACTATTTATTTTTTAAAACTCTAATGGAATTCCATACATTAAAATATTATACTAATTAAAAACAATAATCTGACAACTTGACTTCATTTCAAAACAAAATATTATAAATGCCTTACAATGATTCTTTTCAGTCAAAAATATACCAAATTTAAATAAAAAAGAGATAATGATCAAAAATTAATTATAGAAAATTATTTAGCTAAAATATGGGTCATTTAATAATTCTTTTAATTATAAATAATATTTTTTTTGTATTCTTTCACAACACTACATCAGCGTTTTCTAATTCATTAATGTTAAATATTTCGTATATAAAATTTAAAAATAAATAAAAAAGTTTCAAAATAAAAATTTATATTAGTTAATTATGAATATTTACTCATATAAATTTAAATAAAACTTCTTAAATTTGATATATTGGCTTTTCTTTCCATGTGCAAGCACTGTACATTCATTTGAATAAGATTACTATTATATAAATATAATATTAGAAAGTAATATAAAAAATCCATTATTCATTATAATTAATAAAAAATTATACCAAATATTTTTTATCTGTCAATTAGTATTTTTAAGGAACCAAATTAGACAGTTACATTATTGCACAAACACTACATTAGCACTGCCAATAAATTTTAAACTTATCACAAAATAAATTCTAACATACATGTTATGAATTATTTATATACAATATTAATATTTAAAATAATTATTAATTTTATAAATAAATTTAATAATTTTTATATCATAATTATTTCTTAAAGACGTCATAAAAATTTACCATATTTTATAAAAAGATAACATTTTTACTTTTCACCAAAATATATAATTTTTCATAAAATTATCATAAATTTATACTAAGGTGATTTCATCATTTTGAATTAATAAATGATATTTTTTTGGTAAAATTAATAATCTATAACTAAAAGACTGGTGTTTAAAATAAATAACCATATAATAAATTAATAATTTTATGAAATAATTAACATAATGAATATAACAATTTAATTCAAGGATACTAATAAATATGAAACAAATATTCTATAAATATGTAGGTTTTGACATTATCACCACCTTAAATTAATTATTCCCTTCAAATTCATTCATTGGACATATAGTTCTGTATTTAAATATTGAGAGTTGAGAAAAAAACTACTTTCTTATGTGGACTTAATTAACTATTAGTGCAAAAGTAAATTCTATCACAATTTTAAAAAAATGAAAATTTCTAATCTAAAAAGTTATCTAGACCATTACTCTCATACCAAATGTAAATCCCTTAAAAATCACTTCCAAATTAATTACTAGGACATGCTGTTTATTTTTTAATAAAAGATAATATAAAAATACACAATACATTATACAATTTAGGACCTTTTCCAATCTTGGATTTTGAGGATTAGGAAAACA
Source organism: Viscum album (assembly GCA_963277665.1). NCBI lineage: Eukaryota > Viridiplantae > Streptophyta > Magnoliopsida > Santalales > Viscaceae > Viscum > Viscum album. The sequence continues at coordinate 1,423,536,807 of OY728163.1, read as the reverse complement.
ATACATTAAATTAGATTTTAAAAAAATAATTACAAAACAACCATTTTGATTCATCTATACTTGCACCATAAATTCCTTTTTCACTTATAAGAAATCATGCGGGAAACCTTTTAACAACATGGGATGAGAATAAGATCATAGTAAGGGACATAAAAATAAATAAATAATAAATAATTCCACCAATACTTATAAACACATGATAGATATACTTGTCACTGCTAAAAGTAACATATAATTTAAAACCCTCACATATACGTTACAATGTAACCCGCATGGATACCTTACAATGTAACCCTCAAGGTTAAGTTATGGTGTAACCATCGTAGTTACACATTGAGAAACCATATGATCAAAATCCAACATAAAAATACTCAATGCATTGTAGGGATATATAGGACCCTCAAATCATCATAAAGAATTCCCAATAACTAGAACATAATCATAAGAAAAGAATACTTACATTCTAAAAGCCATTCCATGAGAAAGAAATCAGTTATTAAAGGAATACTGTGTATATTCAAAAAGAAACATTTTCATTAGAAATAACCATGAAATGTTTAATGGGAATATCAAAATTTTATGAAAAATGAGATTTAATTAAATTAATTCCTATATAATTATAGTTTAAAATACCATTTTGAAAACCCGGACATGAAATAGAAGAATATTTTTTTTTTAAATTTAATAACAATGTTTTAGTTAAATAATCTATTTCCTTAGGTTCATCATACATAAAATGTGTTCAAACATACTTTATAGTAGTTTAAATTATTTTATTAATATATTATAGAAAAAATTATCATATTTATAATTGATTATATTATATTACTAAAAAAATATTTCTACCCATTTATTTATAATATATTTTTAATTTTCATTGTTTCAGGTGTGATATTTTCATGTTTTCTAAGGTTGTTTATTTTGTACTTCCTTGTAAAATATACAAAATACTATAGAAGTGATAATATATATCTTTATGTCATTTTAAACTATTCCAACTACATTAAAACTTCCCTTCACTATGGTAAAGGGAAATGAAAACTCATCTTCCAAGAAGGCGGTGAATTAAAACACCAAAGATTGGGATTTCATTATTTAATAATAAAATGAGAAGATGATGGATTTTACAAGGAATATACAATAAACAAATTCTAGTATACATATGAAAATTTAGTTTTTGTTTCTGACGCTTTCGTCAGGGTGCGCGTCGTCGTACTGCGACGCAATGTCTATTTCCCTACATTCTCACATTACAAAGGCGGGTGTCATCCATAACTTATTTAGGGATGTTTAATCCTTGATCAAAATGGGATGATGGGGTGTCGGTCTCTCCTTTTTTGGATTCCTCCTAAAAATTCATTTCCATGTTTGGTTCTTCCTCATATATTTGAGTCGTTGTTCGTGAATCTCATTCCATGTGACACATCTTTGTGGACACCGGTTAATTACATTTATTTTGTATAAAAATTACAAGGGGTCAAGTCAGGTCAGTGACCTTTAGTCAGGGGATTAGTCATATTGTACATCAATGGTGTATCTGGACACTAAAACACTGGTACACATGGGTTTATTCTCGTTATGATAGGGTTTCTCGAGGGAAAGGAAGCCCGGGGAATCCCACATCTAGTGTGGGGAATTACATACCATAGGCATGTCCATGAGGTTTTCCTTAGCTTCCCTTGTTTAAACCAGGGTATGCTGCAGATTTAATGTCAATAAGAGATAGATCAAACTGAACAGAACACTAATGAGAGTGGACCAGATGGGTACATCCATAGGCGGGAGAACCTAAAAGGTTTACTAGATGGGTGTATCAAAATTCCCAATGAGGATGTATTCAAGGATGATTGGGTCCTGAAAAAGGGGACACCATGGTTTACCATTGGATGGGATTGAAACTCGTGGAGGCCTCCTACATACATTGTATAGAGGACATGGATCAACACCCATGTAGTATGAGTGGGTGATGAATTGGGGTGTACACAAAGGACAACAACCCAAAGTCACCTTGGGGCCTACCCATGGTTATCAGCCCATCACAAGAGGGACACTGTTGGTTGGATGATTATACATTTTTCGGGGATAATATGTGGTTATCTATTCAAGTTCTGAAAGGGGTGGAGATGGGATGGATGGCACGATCTCACTGAGATGTGGCGGCCTGTGTAATAATCAAGATGGATAAATGATGGTTAAATAAAGTTGATTGGAGGAATTGTATGGAAATGACATGAAGATGGTGATAATGTTGGGATTGAACCTTAGAGAGGCTTTCTAATAACCCTGATCAGAGAGGTAAAGGATCAACGTCCACATAGTTCGGTGGGAGATGGAACACCTAAGGAGGAGGCCTGTGAGAATGGACACATGGATGGGACCCGATGGAAGTGAAACCATTGGGTTAAGGCATGATATTCCTGAAACACAAAGGCTCGAAGGAGAGACCATGATGGGACATGAGATATGGGCTTGAACCTCAAGGATTATTTTTATGTATAATTGTGGTAGAGAATCAATGTACACATAGTTCAAGATGGGGGTATGAAATATGGGTGTACAAAGAGGACATCAACCCAGGTACATTCTGGGAGTATGTGTAGTTAACATCTCTTCACAAGAGGGACACTCTTGTTTAGAGGAGTATAGATTGAGTGTGGGGATTACACATGTTTAGTTGTCTCAGAACTATTCTGACACCACTAATGGGGGGGCCAATGTTATGGGTCCCCATGATGGGGATGCCAAAGTTTACCAATGTTTGTGATTGAAACTATGGGAGTCTTCCTACATACCTTGTCTAGGAGAAAAGTCACAAACCCACATAGATGAAACACATGAACTTTACCATCATGTAGGATGGGGTGAACTAGTGTGAAGTGGTTGGGACCAATGGGATATGAGATTGAACCTCAGGGAGGCTTCCTACATACCTTACTTATGATGGGAAATGCTCACTGTCTACATAGTTTGGATGGGGAATGGGTCTTACACACTAATGCATCCAAAAATGGGGTGTCAGGGTTGATTTTTACTCTAACCCCATGGGATTCATGCTCGGTGTGAGAATCAAGAAGCAATAAAGACCTAACAATTGCATCAAAAATGTGTATTCATGAGGAATGGAGAGAGGCGTATACATTGTTTGTGGCCTATGGAGATGGAGAATGTAACATAATCTAGGATGGAAGCCTGATGGTGAAAAATCACCATGGAAGAGGGATGGGATATTATAGTCCCATGTGCCCATCTCTCCTCTAGTCATTGATCACGGAAGAGGTGGGAAGGAGAAAGGGTGCTACCACCTGCAAGAAAGGCTAGGGGATTACACATGGATGGTTTCTCTTCCCCACAGACAGATATCATTCCGTGCAAGGAGGATCCCATTCCATGTGAGGAATATCTCACTCCCATGGAGATGAGAGGGATCAAAAATTTTCTGAGGTGGGTCACCCCATATATATTGCACGAGTCATGCCTACCATTTAACATTTTGTATCGGGGATGATGATCCTTGGTAATTTAACATCCTGCATCTCAGAAAAGGATTCATTCCCCACCCTTATGACATACATAACCAAAACGTTTTAACCCTTGGTGAACGAAAGGCACCAACAATACCATATAGATATGTGGTTGTGGAGTGATCCATTGTAGGGATCATATTGAAATGGATATGCAAAGAAGCAATAGTCATCAGAATGCCTATGCGAAGAGGAATGGGGAAAAGAAATGCTACATGAAGCTCTACACAAGGGACTTTGAAATCACATCGTACAAGTCTATAGGGCCAAATGGTAAAAAGGTGTTTGCAGCAAGATGCATTGACTAGAGGGGCTACGCAATGTTCAAGGGGTCGCAATGCACAACACATTATTGGTATCAGTGCTTTGTATATAACAACGCTTTGCAGAGCATAGAGCCTCACATATACCGGAGCTTTTTAGAGCACAAATCTTTGTAAATCATTAGGGCTCACATAACTCTAGGTCTCACAAGGAATGAGGCTTATCAGAGAACAAATTCTTGTATAGGATATGACTCTGCAAAGAGGACTTTGTGGAGCATAGTGTCATTACCTCAAAATGGGTTACACATGTTAACTAAGGGTGTTTCAAAAATCATGGGTGATTCATAAAGTCCCGAGTACCCAAATGGGTTACACATGTTAACTAAGGGTGTTTCAAAAATCATGGGTGATTCATAAAGTCCCGAGTACCCAAATGGGTCTCTTAACATGGTGATGGACCATATGTTCCATGAAGAGAATCCCTCTTTTAAGATTGGGTAATCTTAAGTAAAGGGAAAGGGATTTCACAATTCTCATGTACCATAGATGACTAATTTTTTTTATGGTTCACAGAGAAATGGGTGCTTTGCGATTTGGGATCTTTGAAGTTGAAAGCTCAGGGTGTAGATATTTTTGGAGTGGGGGAGCCATGTTTGTACAGGCTTCAGGGGGCACAAAGCTCTGATCTCATGTCACAAAGCCACTTGGTGCTTCTCCATTAGAGACAAATTGCATCAAGTTTGTCGTAACCATGGATTATACCTTCATCCCCTCTGCTGCACAGCGGAATCCGTCAATTTCTAGGGAATCCCAGAGGAGATTGTCTTTCTGACATGGCATGGTGTCTTCTGTCCATTTTCTTGCAATTGTTGAGTCGACCGTCTCTTTCCTCTATAGTAGTTGCATTTAAGGCCTCACCTTTGTTCCAACCATGGAGTTAAATGGATTTCCACCAGACGCAGTGTTGTAGGGCTTCAAAAAGATGCTACGCAAAGCAACCAATTTTGGAATTGTTGTTCTCTTTGCATGTTGTTTCCACACACATATTTTGGTTTAAAAAAATTCACCCCCAATACTTAGAGCCGAGGATATAATGAGGGACCAGTTCTGATGGTAGATTGAAAAAATATATGAAAAAACACGATGCAGGGTCACGATGTAGGGTTGTAATGTGGATGGGCACTACCAAGGTTGTGAATGCTGCAAATATTGCAGTGGATGGGTGCAAAATGATGTCCGAAGGTCATCTCCAATAAATAGTGGAGGAATAACCATATTTTTCCTTACCCATCTCCATAGATTTGTGATTGAGATCTTGATTTCTTAAGATCCACGCACTCTATGATCTATATTTGTGAACTAGGCTATTATTTTCTCTATGACTCATAGTGAGTCTTCAGACTCTGTGATTGTGTGCTCTGTGAGTTATGTCTCCAAGGTCTACAGCAGATCCCTATAGCCGGTCTCTGTAATCTAGCTCTGTGATCGAGCTCTACGATCTAAGGAAAAAATTTCTAAAGTCTTGAGATAGAATGGCTCACCAAGAATCTTCTAGGGGGTTCATTTCAGATATTTCCTAGAGGTAAGAGATGGCAGATAACCAAGACATTGGGGAATGTGTGCAGAGCCATTAAGATAACAAATACTTGATAGAGTTGTTGTCAAAAATCCAGAAGAATTTCCAACTATTCAAAATGTTTTCTCTTTAAGGTTTTGGCCTAAGTGATGATGTTCTTATCCCTAAAGAAATGAGGTATGGACCATCCTATATGTTCAGGAGTATGTTGTGCCAGATCTAGTGGTTCAGGGTTGCTGACGGTCATACATGGTGGGATCACACACCCGTCGATGCTGACTCTCTGTATAATCATGCCAACAAAATGGATGGGAAGGATTCGGAGCTAGATGTAGCTCACCCACGATACCAAACCATCCTCAAGGTGGCTTTGGGGAACCCATAGAAGGGGTGGAATGATTATTGGGACTTATGACGGGGCTATAATTATATAGAGGATTGTGTCAGGGCTCTCTGGGTATGTGCATCCTATGAGGAATTTGGGGTAGAGCTAAAGAAAGTAGGGATTTATAAAGCAGTGAAGACATCCCAATTTCTCTTCTATTAGCCGAAATACCTAATTTCATAAATGCTGAGTCTATGGTCTTCGAGGGCCAATACATTTCATCTTTACCACAGGGAGGTCAGCATCAGCCTAAGGGAACTTCATAAAATTTCAGGGATTTCGGTATTAGGGGTGATGTATGATGAGTTACTCCCTCTAAAGAACACATGGGAGAATTCGGAGCAGATGCCATGGCTGGAAAAGGCATTGAAGGATCTAGTGTCGGGGTGAGGACAAGCAGTTGGTAAGGGGCATCCACTTCAAGTTGTGGTTCAAGCGCTTCATAAACTTTATGTTAAGGCCTGTCACTAAAGGGGAGGAAGAACACATGATGCTATAAGTTAAGCTTCCCACCCGTCCAAAGGGAGACCAGCGTAATAAAGTGAAATCTTATTGGCATACCTTGAGGGATATCCAATGAAATATGTGGGGTACTACATCAACATTGAGTAGTAACAGATGGTTTTTCTGGCTGGGTTTATATCTGCATTGATCTAATGTTGGATGCTACTAGTTCGGGACACATACACTGGTGTGAGACCGATAACATTCATCATGGCATATATTCTAGTGATGGGGGAGTCAGTCTATTTATAGATCCCAGTGTTGTCCAAGCTGTACAAGGTATTTTTGAATATGAGTTAGGGGAAGAAACTGCATAGGGGGTGTGAGCCACTCCATCTTACTCATGGTTAGATAGCGGCACATATGGGTATTTATGAATACTCAAACCCCATTTCCCCTCCAAGTTCATCCTTCCGACCAGCTATAATAAATTTGGCGGGGAGCTTTCCGGCCCAGCTTACTTCACTGCTGGTTCTAAACTGAGTTTTGAAGGTGGATGAATTCAACTTCCATCTATTTTCTCTACCAACTGGTGTATTCACCCATGATAGTAAAGGAACTGAGTAGCATTGGCCGTATCACCTGGTCTTTTGGGGGTGGTGTTCTGGTGGGGTGGATTGGTCTCAATCCTATATGCGAGTCAAATACCACACACCCCTTCGCAAGGTAGTTCCAGTGCATGTATAGGTTTACCTTGTGAGCCTACATGGGAGTATTCTCTAAGAACCATCCATGTGTGATGAAGAAGAGGTGGCTCAGGATTTTACGAGAGGATGGGAAGATAAGGAATGAGATGCCTCTGCCCAAAACTGTCTATTGGCTAGTAAAAGAGTACGCCAAGAGTTGGGAGGCAGCCTACCTAGGGGTGATGTTGATGCAGTGGACTATATGTGCTAGTGATGGGGTGCCTCCTAAACCCCATGGTCGGGGGGGTGTAAAGTGGCAAGGACACACCAAGGTGGAGGGGTTGCAATAGTGATGAGTCAAATAATCTCAGGACCTGGACCGATAGAGAGGGAAATGGAAGTGATGAAACTGGTGGTCCTAGAAGAGAGAAGTTAGTACGAAGAGAGGCCACCCAAAGTGCTTCGTAGGACCCCCACTCAAGCGTAGGGAAAGAAGATATGCCATATAGACATGCACGAGGATGTTGTTTTCTTGAAGTATTGGGATACCTGGGAGGTTAATAGACAATTTCTCAATCCTTCCTAGATGTGGCACCATCTTAACTATCTTAGGATGTATCTTTTAGAGATAAAACATACCAAGTCTGGCTTCTTCGTGTCTCAAGAAGAAGGGGATCAATACATCATTGAGCTAGAGGACTTTTAACACTCATAGGGTGCTCCTCGTCAGATGATGGACTGGGTGAATGTGTTTCTCAATCAAAAAGTCCCTCTGTAGTTGTCTGCTAATAAATTGAGGGATCTCTTACCCCTACCGGAAGAATTAGAAGAGTCCTCCTAGGGGGAAGAGGCTGTTGGAGGGAGCACCTTGGAGGAGGGCGAGGTTATAATCTTAGAGTTAATTTTTTTTTCTGAGGATCTTGAGGTAAAACCTAGACTATTACGATGTGGTACTCATTCAGGTCTTCTAAGAAATTTCAACTGATATTTTCTTTGGGCAGGAGAATCTCATATGTAAAACCCATTTTTTGAAAATAGATGATGTAGCTTTAGGGGTTTTACCTATGACAACGACAATTACTACATCGATTAGGGCTACGATACCCATGGTGGTTCTCCTGGAGTCTTTAGATTTCCCAACCATATATAGGGGACCACTCCATGGGGTTTCGGCGACATCAGCTCAATGGAGATACCAACTATTTGATCTCTTTAAGTCATCTTCATAGGATCAGTTACTATTTTCCATTGAACTAGTCCAATGTACATCTGTGTATTTTTATATGCACAGTTCTTCAAATGGAATTGTCCACATTGGTAGGGATGGATGGGGCCCCCAGTGCTTCCTTTACTATGGTAACATTGATGGCCATGGAAGCGGACACATATAATGACCAACCCTCAATTCTCATGATTATAGGTAGGAACATTGACATGATGGAACCTGAGATCATTGAGGTGGAATCCGAGGATGAGGACCAATCATATGACATGGGGCCTTGCCTTGCCAACCAAACACCAGAGGTGGATCCTACTGATGAATTTTTGGGGGTGTTTCTCACATATGAACCTTCCGAGCATGAGGACCAAGACAATACTTTGAAGGGGCCAAACCATGGGCATTGTAATTTCTGTGAACACATAAACATACATTCATGATATATTGTTTATTTTGGCGGCATGTATGAGTTCCATTATCTATTTTGATTACTTCATTTCCATTATATCCTTTAAATATTTAGCGATCAATCCTAATGATCACATGGGTCATGCCCGATGTGAGAAACAAGGGATGACCACATCATTATTCAGTTTGAATATGAGAGTGCCAACCAAAATATGAGAATTTGGGGTATGAAAAACCACTCCGAGCTTCCAAAAAGTACAAGGGGGTCATGGTCAATGAAATGGATTCTCAAAATAGCCAAAAATCCCTCTTCCAACATACTCTAGATCTTGAGCGGGATAATTCTAGGCGTGTTGGGATAAATCCGAACAAAGGGTAATGAATAATGTGAATTACAGTACCCGAAATCCAGATCATATTAATATTTGGCATGATGATGGAGGGTAACAATTGACCATATTTAAAACACAATATCCATACCACGTTAGACTAAAATGGTAAAAAAAATGACATATATTGACTATATTTGAAACACAGGTCCAAACTCGAAATGTTGTCAAATATCTTCCAGAACATTGGCCTTAAACGGTAGGCAAAATGGGAAGTCGAGCATCCATTTCATTTGGGGTCCCTTTATATGTGAAAGTGGGTGAGGATATATATAAGGGGAACTCAATGTGTGGGGTGGGGTGATGGGGTGTTTGAATGGAGTCCAACAATCTTAGAATTAGGCCATAATGGCAAAAATGCATTGGGTGAGCGTATTTGTATGAATTGAGATCAAGAATACTTCTAGGAGAGATATCTCTTTTAAAGAGATTTAATGATCATTAGTTTTCTGTAATGTGGTGAGGATGATAGTGTCATAGTATAAGGTCATATAGAAGAACCCAGGGTCACACTATCGAGTATATGGATACTATCTTACCACAACCCCTAATCATACGTCATGCAGCCTCAGTGTAGGATACAAGGAGAATTTTTTCCCCTTACCCAACTAATGAGAGCATGAAATGATGGAAGGTAAGGTCAGGTGGGGAGAATCCTAAACAAACCAACAATCCTACTTGATGTGTGAAAATGCATGGAGTTACGACACCTGAGATGTTGAGGATCCGTAATATGGAATGCAACATTAAACAAGCGATTCACTACATTTGATATTGGGTATGAAATGGGAGTGGCATGGATATAATGGAAAACTACTGACTATGTTCTAAACACAACATCCATTTGGCATTAGCCTAGAATGGAAACAAACAAATGAGGGTTGACCGCTGACCATTTTTGAGGCATGAGATTTCCATAAAATTGTTGTTCGAAATCCATCAGAGTGTTGGACCATGACCGTATAAGAGAACTGAGGCCTAGAATCCATTCAATTTTGGGATTCTTTTTAGGTGTGAAAGATTATGAAAACCCAAATGATGGAATTTGTGAAGCGCGAAAATTACCCATGCAGTTTAATCATCATGCCTGACGAACGAAAGGAGTGGTAATCTCAAACAAAGTACATGGTACAGTTATTATAAACCCAAAATGAATGGGGACCAAAGAAGTATACATTGGGCCATTTACTTTTTAAGGAACCCCAGTCAAAAGGGTTTGGGGAGGCAAAGGTGGTTGCGACTGGACAACAGGCAGGATGTTTGGGCATCACTACGTATCCCATAAAAATGGGAATCAAGAGACACATAGTTATTGGAGTTGTCATACAGTTTAACATTGTGGCACAAGGACATAAAAGATCTTTGTTTAAGGTCATAGAACACGGACCATTATGCAATTTATCATTGTATGGGAAGAGTGCCGGGTAGTTTTACATCCTTCAGCCTAGACGGATCACACATTTTAACATATTGCAGTGAGGATGGTAAGAATCTTAGTTCAAGGTCCACTACAGGAAAACGGTCGTTTCACGGTGGTCTTTTCACGGCGGTTTAAAAACCACCGCAGAATGTCTTAATTGTTTTTTAATTTTTTCGAGGATTAGCAACAGTTTGGGTAAAACCACCGTGAAATCACCACGAAATGAAAGGAAAAAAATAAAAAAACATGAGAAACCCCGAAAATCACTAAAATGACCATAACTTTTGATCCGGGCATCCATTGAAGCGCCACGACCAGTAAAATTGAAGCTCATGAAGAGATCTAGAGGGATGTATAATCAAAATTGTGAGATGGTATAAGGTGCGGAAGATATGAGAGTTATAAGAAAGTTTAAAAAAGTTCTCCAACTTCAAATGACCATAACTTTCGCTCCAAGTGTCCGTTTGGGCTCTACCACATATCAAATCGAAGCCAGCGAAGAAAGCTATGCACCAATCTTATATAATCAAGCTTTTGTCATGTTTTTGACCCTAAAAACCCCTCCAAAGTCCTCAAAAACCCCGTTTCCTTCACCGGTGTCCCATCGAACTTGTCTTCAAACGGACTTAACTTTCGATCCGCGTGTCAGTTCGGACTCCTCCTCCTTCCAGATCGTAGTTCATTCCATGAGCTTCAGTTTGATTGGTCGCTATGTCCACAAGGACTCCTGGATCATAAGTTATGGCCTTTTTAGTGGGTATCAGGTTTGTTATGTTTTTCGATGGCTCGTTTCTAGCACCCATTCCCCGTCAGTTTTTTTTAAATGGTCGTAACTTCTGATCCACCGGTCCATTCGGTCTCTTTCACCTATCAGCTCATAGATTGTTTTAGGATCTTTGAGTTTACTGGTCGTGGATCTGGAACGGACTCTCAGATCATAAGTTATCTCCGTTAATGTCATTCCAATGTTTTTGTCACTTTATGACCGTTTTGATGGGTTTTAACAGTTGCTCCATTTATTACTATTTATTTGGGTTTCCATGATTTGTTATCATTATCAATGGTTTTATGTGGGTTATTATGATGATTATGTTGAATTCTTAAGGGGGTTTCCAGAGTTTTCATTAGTTTTCATGCGTTCTCATGCTTTCTAATGCTTCCTTCTTCATGCTTGTCCATCTGTTTTCATGCGTTTTCATCATTTTTCATCCCTTATCACGCCTTTTCATACTTTTTCATGTGTTTCATTTATTATTTACTATTTATTATTTACTTTTTATTATTTATAATATAGTTTAATTTATTTATTATCTATTATTTGTTACTGGTTATTTATTATTTATTATTTATATTTATTTATTATTTATATTTATTTATTATTTATTATTTATTATTTATTATTTATTATTATTAATAATAATATTTGTTACTGGTTATTTATTATTTATTATATATTATTTATTATATATTATTTATTATTATTATTATTAATATTTTATTTATAATATATAATATATAATATATTATATATAATATATTATATATTAAAGATTATATATTATCTATTTATTTATTATTATTTATTGTTTATTATTTATTATTTATTGTTTATTATTTATTATTTATTTATTTATAATTATTAATTATGTGTTATTTATTATTATTATTTATTATTTATAATTTATTATTTATTATTATTATTTATTATTAATATTTATTATTAATATTTATTATTAATATTTATTATTTATTATATATGTATTATTATCTATTATTAATTGTTGTTTATTATTTATTATTTATTATTTATTTAATTACAATTATTAATTATGTGTTATTTATTATTATTCTTATTTATTATTTATTATTTATTTAATTATAATTATTAATTATGTGTTATTTATTATTATTATTAATTATTAATTATTAATTATTAATTATTAATTATTAATTATTTATTATGTGTTATTATTTATTATTTATTATTGTTTATTTATTATTATTTATTATTTGTTATTTATTATTATTTATTGTTATTTATTATTTATTATTTATTATTTATTATTTATTATTTATTATTTATTATTTATTATTTATTATTTGTTTATTATTATTTATTATTTATTATTATTTATTATTTATTATTTATTATTTATTATTTGTTATTTGTTATTTGTTATTTGTTATTTATTAATTATTAATTATTAATTATTAAATATTATTAATTATTAATTATTATTTATTATTATTTGTTATTTGTTATTTATTATTATTTATTATTTTTTACTTATTATTATTTATAGTTTGTTATTTATTATTTATTATTATTTATTATTATTATTATTTATTTATTATTATTTATTATTATTTATTATTTATTATTTATTATTTATTATTTATTATTTATTATTTTTTATTATTTTTTATTGTTTATTATTTATTATTGTTTCTTATTTATTATTTATTATTTATTATTTATTATTTATTATTTAATTATTATTATTTATTATTTATTATTACTTATTATTTATTATTTATTATTTTAATTTCATAATTTTATTATTTTATTATTTTATTTTCATAATTTTATAATTTATGTAAATATTATTATAATTTATTTGTTATTTATTATAATAAACAGTAAATAATAATAAATAACTCAATAAATAACTAATAAATCAATAATTATTAGTTATTAATTATTGGTTATTAATTATTGATTATTGCTTATTGTTTAATTATTATTGAGTTTATATCTATTAGTTATGTATTATTTGTTTTTTCAATTAGTATATATAAGTTTATTAAATTCTGTTTATTAACCACATGACGAGCTTTCTGGAGTAGTAAAGTCTTTGGAAAATATGCAAGAGGCTAGGGGTTCAAATCTCACCAAATGTAGTATTTCTTTATATTGCATGGGCATGTGCATGGACATTTGCATGGGCATGTGCATGGGCATGAGCATGCATGCATGGATAAAGTAAATAAAGTAATGTGAATTAAATGTAATAAATAAAATAAATACAAAATAAATAGAATAAATACGAAATAAATAAAATAAATACGAAATAAATAAAATAAATACGAAAAAAAATAAATACGAAATAAATAAAATAAATATGAAATAAATAAATAAAATACGAAATAAATAAATAAAATAAGAAATAAATAAAAATAAAGAAAGAAAGAAATAAATAAATAAAATAAAATAGATAAAATAAATAAATAAAATAAATAAATAAACAAACAAATAAATAAATAAATAAATAAATAAAAATAATTAAAAAAATAAAAAATAAAATAAAAAAATTCAATAAGCTGCCGCTAAAAAACCACCGCGAAATGTTCTATGACAGTTTTGAAAACCATTGCGAATAGTTTCCCGACGCACAATTTAGCGGCGGTTTTTCAAAACCGCCGCCAATCGATTTAGCGGCGGTTTAAACCGCCGTGAAACGGAAAAAACAAATCCGCCGCTAAATCTTCATTTTCCGTAGTGGTCCTAGAGTTAGGACTATAAGGTTCCCAATTTAATTTCATGTGCATGGGACATGCCCGTGTAGTTTTTCATCATCTAGTAAGGATGAAAAATGGAGATATCTTGATAGAGGTATGTGGCGTCGTTACTACAAACCTGAAGTGAATTAATAATTAAGTCCACACCATATCACATACTTCTGAGGAAACTCATTTTTAAATAGAGAAGGAGGGTTCTGGATGGACCAAAAAATATCTAGGCATCACTATGTATCCTATAAGAATGGGAATCAAGCCACACATAGTTCATGGAGTTGGTATGGTTGGAAACCAACACCAAAAAGGGGTCACATCTTCTCAAGTGATGACACTGTATGCCTGGATAATTCATCATTACCAAATCATGGTGTAGAAGGTGTAGTTTAGCGTCATATGGTATGGATGTAAGGGATCATAGTTTATGGTCCCAGAGCTTCAGAACAAAAATAGGAAGATTCCCAAAGAAGAAATATGTGATGCGGTTCCATAAAGCATCCCGACATGAATGATGACAAAAGACTCCACACCGCACCACATATGTCCATAAGAACACACACTATTTAATTTCTTGATGCCTGGACTAAAGGACTAAAGCTTCTAGTTTATGGTCATACAGTTCAGAAAAAAATAAGTGTGGTTATTCCATGTGTGCACTAACCATACCCATATCCCAAGCCCACATGAGCTGTTCTCAATGTGGGAAACAAGGGATGAGAAGATAATTACAACACATGGATTTCACAGATGGGAAAGATGGTATGTTGTTGAAGATGACCCTCATGACGTTGATTCAACCTCTTTAGCACACATAGGTTCACAGAGGGATAACACAAATGGTGTCAAAATACCAAGTTGGACATGATGGATTGGAAAGTTATGTGAATCATGCAACCAATATCTATGGCTCAATGGGGGTGGCATAATGATGGAAGATAAATATTGACCATGTTCGAAACACTCCATCCATATCGTGTAACCTGAAATGGGAACAACAAACAAGGGTTGACCACTGACCATATTTGAAATGAGGGACCTATCATATAATGTGGTTCAAAATCCTCTGGGATGTTTTCCAAATGTGGTAGGTGAGAAATAGTGTTGAGAATCCATACAATTCAGGGGTCCTTTCAGATGTTAATGATAATGAAAACACAAATAATGGGTGATGTGAAGCATGGCGACAGAACAGAAACCTATCCATACAGAGTCCAACATTCTAGGTCATAAATAATAGTGCATCTAGGAATGTTGGTGAGGCATAATAGTTCTCAACAAGTCCAATTAAGAAGGGGGGAAATGGGTTGATGAACCTAAGGCTAGACCCAAGGTGAAATTCATATGTGTTCCTACGTATCCCATGAGGATGGGAATCAAGCCATACATAGTTCATGAAGATGACGTACTGTTTATTTTTGTGTGACAAGGTCGTAGGTGAATGGAAGGAGGATCCCCAAAGAGAATTACATGGAATGGCTATCATAAACCTAGTGTGGAGGATTACCCAAAAGTTATTCACTACACCATGTGATTCCGATAGAGTTCGGGCTAAGGGGCCGAAAATAGAGAAAGATATGAGGATCCTGGGGCTGAAAATAAAGAAAAAATGTCATTCCATTCTTATCCATTCTAAGAGGATGGGAATCAATACACACATAGGTATAGAAAATGTAATGGTAATGTACTAATGCAAGGGTAAATATTGTCGTGTAGGTCTAGCCCATGCACCAAATGAAGCAGAATTTGATGGATCTTGTTTGTTCATTAGAGTGAATGAGTTTTTTGGTGAAGAAACAAACATAGGTTGGAGGATCTGAGCATCGCTGTAAGAATCAATCCATATATAGGCTTTGAAAAATGGCATGGTGGATTACTGATACCATACCTGATGTCCCATCGAGTGAGGACACCTCAATGTGGTGCCATTTTTCATCGTGCGGCCATGACGACAATGTCATAGTTTAGGGTCGTACGATAGGACCAACCCATGAATTTTTAACATTGTTCTGAAAATACACAATAATTTAATGTCATGTGGGACAATGTAATGAATTTTAACAACATATGTATTGGATTCATACAGACGAACGATGTTCTAAAGGGAATGTACATGGCATGATAAATCATAATTGATGAGAATGAGGACATCAGTACACACCACACTGTATGAAACCCCAAGGGAAGAAACCTCAGTCCTAGGGTTCATAAAAGATCAAAGGATATGGGGTTGGACCCAAAGAAAAAATGTTTGGGCATTCCTTTGTATCCCATGAGGATGGGAATCAAGCCAGACGTAGTTCTCAAAATTTATGCAGTTTTACGGTGTGTGGTAAGGATGAGGGGGGGACTAGACCATTACAGTATGTACGTGGTGAGGCTATTATAGACCTGATGTGAATGAGAACATAATCCCACATATGTTGTATCATGAAATACCATAAGAATCAGATCCAAAAGGCCGACCATAAGAGATAATATGTGGATCCTAAGCTAGACCTGAAGACCAAATGTCTGGGAATTCTTACATATCCCCTATGGATAGGGATCAAGATGTATGTAGTTCTCAAGGTTCATGCAGTTTAACGCCATGCAGTATGCATGTGGGGGGTCTTTGTTTTAGGTCATAGAGATCAAACTAAAAAAAGTGAGATTCCTCTAAGAGGGCGTAAACCTTGGCCAAGTCCCTAAGACCACATATGTTATGATCGATGTGGGAAACAAGGAATGAGAAGAACGTTACAACACATGTAATACACATAAGTAGAAATGGTGTGGAGCCACAGATGACACCACAACATTTATTCTTCCACTTCATATGTATAGGTGCATGAGGGTATAACACCAAGGGTGTCAAAATTTCATTTGGAAATGATGGAGTGGACAAGGATGTGAATCATGAGTCCAATGTTTAGGGTTCAATGGGGTGGCACAACGACGGAGGATGACTATTGACCAAGTTAGAAATACAGTATCCATATTTCATTGGCTTGAAATGGGTATAGAAAATGAGCATCGACCACTAACCATATTTGAAACATGGGAAAGTGTCATAATGGCGTTCAAAATCATCGGAGACGTTTGCCAAGATGGTAGGAGAGCACTGAGGCCTAGAATCTAAGCCGGTCATGGGTCCATTCAGATGTGGAAGATGATGGGAACCCAAATAAAGAGAAACAAGAATCATGGAAACAAATTAATACATTTCCATACAGAATCCAAAATTGTAGGTCCAAATCCATAGTGCATCTGTGCACGTTGGTGAGGCATAATTGAGGTCGAGAAGTCCAATTAGGAGCAGATGAATCGAAGAGATGAGTAGAAGAAAGGGGATGGAGTGCCCTCAAGATAGAGGTATGGGGAGTGGCTATTGAAAAACTGACTGAAATGATCACATAATCTCTCATATTCCACATACCCCCTCTTAGAGAAATTAGGCCAAGTGGCTAGAAGGGAAAGGAGGTCTCTAAGAAAATATGACTGGACCTGAAGACGAAATATCTGGGCATTCCTACGTATCCCATGAGTATGGGAATCAAGCCACATGTAGTTCTATTTTTTTCATTTTAACATCATGCGGTGAAGATAGAGATAGGTACTCTTAGGAGAAATGATAATTGATGAATTTGGGATTGGTGGGAGGAGTAATATGATCACCAACAATGGCGACCAGAGAGTATTCACCATTTGGTTAAACCTTGAGAATTAAATAAGGTCCCTCCCATATGGGATCTAGCATTGGTGGTTTTCTACCATTTACCATTGGCATTTTGAGGGTCAATACCATGTCACTGTGAAGGAAAGAACGAAGAAAAACATCTTTGCTGAAAGCCATGACTATCTTGTTATGACACATCTCAGGATTGTGAATGGCATGGAGTCTGTTATCATCGAGGGCATCTAGTTCAGCCAGAAAAATTTCAGATAGTTTTTACGATGTCTTCTAATTTTTTTACGGCTATTAATAAGGAGGGTATCTTGATATCAATGGGCATGACACCCTATGTTTCATACACCAGGGAATATGGGGTCACATTCGTTGAATTATGAGTCATCTTCTGATATGCCCAGAGAGTGTTGGAGAGTTTGTCCATCCAACTCCCCGTTTTTTACCAACCATATTCTGCATGATGTTAGGGCGGGTTTTTTCTGAATTCCTCAATCTTTCCATTTTTTTTACATGATAGCGACATGTTTGATTGCAACATATGTTGTACTTGGTGTTAAATTTCTTCAACTCGGTTTCCTGGAAGTTGGTGTCGTTGTTGATAAGGATGTTGTGAGGGACTCAGAATCGATGGATGATATTGGAGATAACGAAGTCAATGATAGAATGAGACATGGATTCCATGTGAAGAATTAATTCTTCCCACTTGGGTATGAAATCTGCAGCAGTCAGGATGAACCTGCACTGGTGAGCTATTGTCGGTGGATATGGTCCCATGACATCGAGTCCCCAAAATGTAATGGGCCAAGAGTATTTTTTATTATGGAAAGGTTATGGTGGTCTATGCACAAAATTAGCATGGATGTAGAACGCATGGAACCTCTTTGAAGACATGATACAATCACAAATCATGGTGGGCCAAAAATACCCCAATGTTTGGATCTGATGATAGAGTTTTGGCCCCACCTGATGAGCCCCATAGGCACCAACATGATCTTCTTGCATGATCTGAAAAATCTCAACTCTTTGAATGCAATGTAGGTGAATCCCGTCAAAACCATATCTGTAGAGGATCCGCTCAAGACTAGGACCACTCTGGAGGGTGAACTTCACTACACGCCATCATATATGCTCATTTCTGGCTCAATCTGTTAGGAGATTACCATGCCAATGATAATCGATAAAGAGAGTCGGCTAATAAGAAGTAACTTTTAAAACTATGGAAAGGGGGCCTTGAGGTCCCGATGTAAAAGAATTGGTTGTAAGTTGGCTTACCTGTGGGAAATCATCATCGTCCAGAGTGACAAGAGTGATGAATCTTTGATGTACCACATGGATAATCAAATCATCATAGTCAAGCTCTACAAGAGATGCAGCATGGCCAGCCAAGGAATCGGCTAGACCATTCTATGATCAAGGGAAATGAGTTACATCTAGCTGATAAGGGAACAAGTCCTTCAGCTGGAGAGCACACTATAATAGCAGTACATGCTCTGACTTCCTAACGATATAGTCACCATTGATCTTCTTGATGACCAGTTTAGTGTACCCTTTCACATGCAAGTGGGGAATGTCAATCTCATGGGCCATCTCGAGACCAGTGATGAGAGCCTGGTACTCTTCTTCATTGTTGGTATAGCCTTCAGACAATAAGAATGAATATGGAATGGCAACTTGTATTGGTGTGATGAAGATGATTCCCAGGCCCTCTTAGTTGAGTCTAAGACCATTGAGTGTTCTTCTAGTAGGGAATTAGGAAGCACATCAATGCAAATTTTCTAACACATAATGCCTTGATACACTGATAGGATAACTTTATATAGGAATTCAAGATCCGAATCCTGCTTTATGGGATCTAGATGGGTCGAAAAAAAAGTCTGCCTACACCAATACCTTGATAGCCTTATGTGCGAAAACATGATGTTGAACATTTAAAAGATGACTTCCCACCAAGATAGACAACCTGTCAACATGGGACTATACAAAATGTAATTTAGTGGATCCACTCTAGAAACTCGTTGTATCTCATGGTGCTGCAAGTAATGTTGCAATTTCTATGCTATGAAAAAGCATTGTGAGGTAGCTCTTCTCAACAGAGGAGTATCAGGTCTTTGTATCGAAGAGCATGTGTCTGAGATAATATAAACTGTTTCATGTTACTTTATTGTTCTTCTGGGTGAGAAGGGTGTCGAGGGACTATTCCAAGGTGGTCACATAAAGGACCAGCAACTTTCCAAAAATGGGTTCCATCTAAACTGATGGTTGTAGCATATACTGATTGATTTTTTCAAAAGTATTCTAATACTCATCATTCCAATGATAATCAGCACCATTCTTCCTGAGTCGGGAAAAAGGGCATACACTTTTCATCCAGATTTGTGATTAATCAAAATATGTAGGCTAGGTGGCCTTGAGAGCCTCGGAGATCCCAAATGTTTCACAGTGGAGACATTTGACTAATGGCCTTGATCTTTTTTGGATCGATATCAATGCCTCTGTACCTGACAATGAAGCCATGAATCCTTCCAGAGGTGACCCCAAAGGCATACTTCAAGGTGTTCATCTTCAGATGGGGGGAATAGAGGAAGCCAACACTTTCTCAGGATCCCTGATATGGATTGGACATTGGTGAGATTTAAACACCAAGTCATCCACGTAGCATTCTACAAATGTCCCTAGGAGCAGCTTGAATATGTGGTGCATGGAACGTTGATAGGTGTCACTTGACTTCATTAGACCGAAGGGGATTACATGGTAGCACAAAGTACCTTATGGTTCCCTAAAGGTAGTATCCTATTCATCATTAGGTTCCATTTTGATTTGATTATATCCGGAATACCCTTCCAGGAAGAACCAAACCTGGAACCCAGCAGTGGCAATAATCAACAGTTTTGTCGTAGGAAGGGGAAAGTCATCCATGGGACAGTGATGGATGAGAACCATAAAGTTGATACAGACTATAATTTTTCTATTCTTATTATTTATGGGGAACAATATTATCTAACCATATATGGTATTGGACCTCCTTGATGGAGTATACTCTTATGAGATTATCAACCTCAGCCTCGATCCTGACACTATGAGAGGGGTGCATATTTCTAGGAGGTTGTTTGAATCCACAATGATTTGGTGGGAGAACGAGACAGTGGATAGAGACCTAAGGATATAGCCCTATAATCTCATAATAACTCAATGAGAATACATCATGATGCTGGTTCAGGACATCCACATATCAATGTTTTTATTCTACAAGCATATCGGTGCTGATCAACATTGGTTTCAGATCCGTCTTGTTATCGAGGTTCACCTATACAAATTATTCGACCGTGGTGGGTAAAACTTCCTCAAATGAAAGAGGGGAATACGACAAATCCTATTCTTCATCCATGATGAGAGGATCATTGGAATATGGATACTCTTTTTAGTTGATAGAACTAAATGTGACATTGGTGCCAGCCTGAGCGGTAGTGTAGACATCATTCGGGGACTCCTGTGCTACTAAAACTACATCGATAAAACCTATCGACCCGATCCCATCTGGCCTTTGACCCATGGGGCCACATTTAATGATAAAAAAGAAAAAGTGGAGTGTCTACTGGATCCATTTTTTCCTTGACTTACATAACCAGCAAGTATAACGTATTGTCGTTACCATGGGCTAGAAAACTCGATTCCTTATAGAAGTATGGAGAACTTGGATCAAATAGGCTTGGTTTTTGTAGGAATATGAGGTGATATTATAGAAATACTTTGACTTGGTAACACACCTCCACTTAGTTCTATGGAAAATGATGCAATTATCTATGTTCATGGTCGTGGCCTCCAGTCGGTGAATCGGGAAAATGTATTCATCATCCAGGTATGTACACGAGTTAGTCACAGCCTTAGCATGTTCAACCTCATTAGATTGAATCTATTTGTCATTGATTGTGTAACAATTAGCATCTAATTAGTGGGATTGAAATGAGTCAAAGGGGGACGCATCACCATGGAGTACGCCTAATCGACCATTAAGGGAGTACTTAAGGCATTGGTGCTATGGGGAAGGGACTTCTGCATACAGGTGGAGACACAATCTACCCATCAACATGTTGTAAGTTGTGTCTTGTGAGATAACCATGAACATGTTTCTAGAAAATAATCCATCGAACTGGGACTTCAAGTGAATATTTACAACTAGTGTCTACTTTTTCCTATCATAAACTTGAAATTTTGAGGTCAGAGGGGCTGAGATCCATTTCAAATAGCCCCATATTGCAGAGTTTCTAGGTTAGGATAAGGTTGATCCAAGAGCCAGTGTGGTCAAGACAATGGAAGATTTCCACACCGTTGAAATGACTAGTAATGTGCAGTGGGTGGATGTTATGCAATATAGGATAACCATCATACTTTCCATAGAAATAGATGATGGGATGACATTATTCATGCTTGACTGTCTTAGCGTGGAAAGCTTCAGTGGTTTCTACCTTTGTATCAAATTTAAGGGGCCTTCTCAAAGCCTCTACAAGGGATTCAAGGATATCCGCTGATAGGCAAAGAGACTCAATGATAGAGAGACTATCTAGAATGTTGGAATGATTATTCAAAATATCATACCTCCATACCAGGTGTACGCTTTTGATGATAAGTGGTCCATCTGGTGAAGGATGTTTGACAAGAACTGCTAGTTGAACCCTTGGATTCTGTAAAGTGCTGGGAATGCCCCATTTCTCACTAGTCGAATCACATGGAGTGTCTATCAGCTGAGGGAAATATGACAAAGGTCTATCCATAATAGGATGTGGGTGACCATATCATGGTAACAATGGATATTCCTGATCAAGTAATAGAAATGGAGGTGGAGGGATTTTCTGAAATGCGATGACAAGGTTGTACATGCTATGATCTGCGCTGAGCCTACTGCCTGGTCTCAGAATCATGCATAGCTTGGCTAGTAGTACTAACTAATGCATTATGATGATTCACATAGCCATCGCTCTATCAACGATAGCATCTGTTGGAAATGTTGGGAGGATCTGTCTAGCACTGTTTGTCACTGAGAACAATGTAGGGGTTTACCAACTCCATGGTATCGACAAAATTATACCCTTGATCATCACATGAAAAATCATCAATCACTGGGCAGATTCTGGGGGCAATCTCCATCTATAGTTGCATAAAAACACTGAGAGTACAAGATGATTATGGAATCGGTGTGGGACATTTATCTCCCTTTCATCATTGATGCTTCCCCTTCTAGGAAGAAGAAGGATGAGATGTTGGCACAGAAGTGGAAGCTAAAGGTAAAATGGAGACTTTTGAAGGCTTAGGTCAATTTACATAGGGACAGATAATACCATGGTCATGGGCAACTGCCCTGTGAGCCACCCGATCATCAGATTTTTGATACCCATGGTTTGAAACATATGGCCACTCACCCTCACTATCACTGTCACTGCAAGGATTTATAAACATTCATGCCACCTATAATGAAGCTGAACCTAACCTAACTATGATGTTATCAAACTGGTCGTGGAGCCAGTATTTAAACAAATATCACTGTTTGAGGGTGTGCCCAAGGATCCGATGATAGGGTCAATAATTGTGGTGATCAGTGGGATCCACCTATTCGGGACTCATGTGTTTTGGAATCTATAGGATTCTCTGATCCATGACACTTCAGAAATAACTGGGGACCTGAGCCTCATAAAATGAGTAGGTCTAGTTCCTTATTTATAGGAAGGGGTTTAAGGAACCTGGCCTTGATGAGGGGATGGAGGAACCTGCCAAGGGGGAGGGACCTGATTGTCTCACCTCCTCTACGGTGGCACGTTACATGGGGGTGCCTGTTGATTCTGATGTGGGAATTGTTGGGACAGAGGCTGGGCTTGAGGTGCTGGCCCTCTGGGAGGTTGTGATGGTGGTTCCACTGATAATAACTCCATCTATCTGGGGGCCTCTATTTTTTCTACCGCGTCTAGCTTGGCCATAGAGTCTCTTCCTACAGGAACTATGGGGGAAAACAGACACACCTATTTGGTTTGCTTCAATGTTTCCTCTAAATGCTGGTATTTGTTAGAGAAATCTAGAAATCCACTCAGGTAGTTCTGAGTGATTAGATAAGGGACCAGTTTGGTCTTCACATTCCCCATGCACATTTTTAGTAACGGTTCTCAATTCAGAAACATATCAAGGGTATATGTGAGGCTTTTACACCTTGCCATAAAGTCTGTGACCCACTCATTAGGCATATTCATGCATTTGAAGAGGATAAAAATATTTGTTTTCTTCACGGTGGAAATCAAAATGGTAATGAAACTATCTAAGAAGTCCCTCCCAACTAGCTATTTACCCAATCCGTAACTAAATGTACCAAATGAATATGATCCATTCTAGTGTTTGTATAAAAAAACAAATATTTGTGTCCAGTAGCTATGCTGGATTTCCCACCATGGATATACACATTGAGATAACATGAGATAGATGCTGAAGTGGACCTCCAGTCCCATTAAAGGGAGATAAAGTATGATTCCTAAAAACTGGGGGTTCCGAAATATCGTCCACCCTTTATGGGTACGACTTTCCATCTTGAGGGAACACCACCTATCAAGTTTCTAGGCCCTTGAGGCAGGCAATGATCGAGGAAATTGGATAATCTTGGCAGGGATTCTTATCTTGAGTAGGATATTTGACCACCAGTTCATTGGCAGGTTCATTAACATGATAAGCAGGTGAAATGGCTCCTGGATCGGTTGTTTGGATTATTTGTAGGAATGCTGGGGGAAAAATCTATATAGCTACTGGGGGAACCAGAGATGGGTCCCAAGAAGGGTTATTACACAACTCAGGTGGATTTGGTGATGCATATCATGCCCTCATTCCATAAACTATGGACTCTACCCTGTCTATATGGGAAGGATGGTCAAGGTCACGCAATGGTAACTTGCACGGGGGAGGTTGTACCTCTCCCTACTACCATAGTCGAGGATTACCGTAATATGGGCATCATTCTGTAGAATAATTAGAGAGAAGGTCATAAACCATATTTTTATGTTCCATGATTTGTTGATGCAATATGGACTTTTCAATTTCATCTTCTGTCTTCTGCACTAAGCCAGACATGTCAGATGGGTTGATGGACCCAACTTTCT
Source organism: Viscum album (assembly GCA_963277665.1). NCBI lineage: Eukaryota > Viridiplantae > Streptophyta > Magnoliopsida > Santalales > Viscaceae > Viscum > Viscum album. The sequence continues at coordinate 1,423,512,183 of OY728163.1, read as the reverse complement.
CTTTACACTTATTGGGGTCCTGACCGCATGATAATGACTCGGAAGGCACAAAAAGGCCCAATAAGTATCTTTGCGGGCGAGTAACCCTACCCAAAGGATCCAAAAAGTGTGTCACCAACCTGATGGATAAGTTCTCTTTAATTGGTCCTAGCTCGGTTTCTTCCTCTGATGGTTTAGCCATATTAAATGAGACTATGCCTAGAGTCGTATCCTCAATATCACTGGGAAAGTCGAGCTGGAATAGGATAGAACTAAAATAAAGGGAAACATACTGCCCCAGCCATGGAATTGAATGTGGTGGGATGCCTCCTGAGCAATTCTACGGAGCACTGAAAAGCTCTAGATGCATCATTGCTGGAGGGTCCGATGATGATCGGGTGACTCATGGTGTTGAGCCATGGGGAGTGCAGCCAAGTAGACCATGTGGCATTGCAATCTAATGTCATAAAATTGTTCCTGTATTTTGGGGTAAGACAACCATTGATGATAGAAATAGAATTGGTCATCCCAAGGGATTTAGATAAAGCACATGACCTCCTCCCAGGAAAGAGATTTTGGAGTACTGAATTTTGCAGTTGCAACTGGCCAGAACATCTCTGGGAAATTGTCACATTCGAGAATATTCAAAAAATATGCTTGGAAAGGACTCATGATCCATCCCTTGGTTTCCCCAATCATTGAATGGGTGTGGTTAATGGACTGGTAATGGTATTATAGGGGACTTTATTAATGGTAAAATAGCCTATGGGGAGTACGACACGTAGGCTGACTAGCTGCCGCATCTTGGTATGTCCACCGAATAATGCACTGACCGTGCCACCACATCTCTTTAAGACAGACTAATGACCATAGCTTTATGCATAGGGGATATTATTACTAATGGTGGGTTATGTGATTCATCACTCTATATTGGTCTCTAGAATAACTCTCCATGATTTCTTGTTGAGGTTGAGAATGATCATTTTGATGATAGGGAGGATTGCACGATCAAGCCCTGGAAAGGGCGTAAATCTTCTTCCTACTTTATGTATTTTGAGAGGGATTTAGGGATCCTTTGGACCTCACATTCTGGATGGATGAGGCTTATACACCTTGTTCATGGACCATCCCCCAACATATAAGGTTAGGGTGAGGGTTCCCTCACAAAATCACACTTCCCCAGAATATGAAAAGTATACAAGTTTAATCACGATTTGGAACTTCCCCCAGAATTATTCTTTAGGTGACATCAACATTCACTACTTCCCTAGAATGGTTCCTCAGGACAAGATAGGTTTTTGACATGGGGAGGTCCTCTGTGGTGATTGGTGCTTGTGTGGGGAGGACCTTCACCCACACTCGATGGGATATGAGTAGTTCCTTCATATAACATGTTGCTGATATGGGGAGGACCTCCGCTCTGATGAGCTGGGGTGCAAGGGGCACCCGAAAAAATGTAAAAAGGAAGTTTGGGAGGAACTCCTTTTTTGATAGTGTTGGGGGGGGCTTCAATGGAACTTGTAAACACATGGGTATGATCTCCATGGTGCCCATCAATGGTATGGGGAGGACTTTCGCATCGGTCAGACCTAATAGAATTGGTATAAAGAGGGCCTTCGTACTGATTATAATGGACACGAGAAGGGCCTTTGGGTTCGCCATTGATGAATTTGGGAGGACCTCCACATTTATGATTGTTGGCATGTGGTGGACCTCCAACATAATCGATGAGCACATGGGGAGGGCCTCCATGATTTTGAGTGACTGGGAAAGGAATACCATTGCATTGAAAACTTGTTACGTGAGGGAAATTTTCATACTTGAGGCAAAGATCATGGGAAGGAACATTGTAATGAATGTTAATGAAGTGGGGATGGCCTTCACTAGAGTTGATGATAGTGACATAGGGATGACCTTCATATTTAATGAAGGAGTGGATTTTACCCCCACTATATATGATACTGGTATGGTGAGGACCTTCATACTGGGTTCCACATTGTGGTTCAGTATTTGATAGTTACAGCTTTCCCGAGTAATCGGGGGTGACTGTTTGACCTTCTCACAGGGTAACTGGTGCTTCAACTTTAGTCGGGTTTGGAAATGACCCTACTCTATAATCAGGGGGGGGGGTTCCGCTTTCTAATTATGATAGAGGGTTGATAGATTGTGCTGGTGGTGGCTCGTTCCATTGATACTGAGGATGGTGGTTCCAACTAGAAAGAATACTCTAGAGCCTACACCCGATGTTGAAGTTGCATCAATTGAACTAGAGAAGGTTGTGCAGGGGGATGGAATGTGTTCTCCTTGGTCTGTTGAACGGTTGGCGACACTAAGGCGGTTGGGTGGGATCCCTATTGGTGGCTCCCCAGCTGATGTCTTGGCCGAGTGGATTCAGAAATCCTTGACTTAGTCAGCATAAGGGAGTGAGTCATAAGAGCTCTTAGGGAATAGTCTTTCAAAGCTGTTAGAAGTAGGAGTGGGGAAAAGTGGATCCCTACATGACCCTTTTTGGTGGCAGCGCTGATGGGGCATGGAGGCCTCCATGTCTTGGTGAGCCATGTCCCTCTTTGGGATGACAACTTCCAGTTCATATCGGTGAACCAGAGTCTCAATCACCCTCCTCTTAATGAATTCAGAGGGTGAGATGGGGTGTGGGTGCCCAGTAGCTACGGGCGTGGGAGCCATCACATAGGAGATGAAGTTGTGGGGAATTGTAGTATTCATACTACCCTACCCCTGCATCTGTGGAAGGGAAACGATATGTTTTCTATATCTTGATATATGGTACTTCAAATAAGAAAAATTCACTCATCAGTATTGAAAAAAGGAGAGTGATTCACAATGACTCATCCCTATTCCGTCACCCATATCCGGATTGAAAGATATATGCTGAAAATGTCACAGACCGTGATGCCTGGTGATCAACTTCCACAACATCGGTGAGTTTCACACTAGGACCAGTATTTTGATCATGGGACCTGGCACTAGATAGCTGGATATAGTGACTTGATTAGCTATTGATGTCTCTAATTCCACTAATCTCTATATATAGAAGATTATTCACAACAAGTTCACCATTTTTTTTTCTGATGCTTTCACCAGGGAATGCATCATCATTCTAAGACATGCTAGTTGTTACCTCATATTCCCACATTCTAATGGTGGGTGGAATCCATCGCTTATTCAGGGACGTTTTCTCCATGATTGAAATGAGATGATGTGATTTTGGTCTCTCCTTCTATGGATTCCTCCTTAGAATTTTTTGCCTAGTATGGGTCTCCTGCATATATTTGAGTCGTTGTTCATGAATCTCAATCCTAGTGACATATCTTTGTGGACATCAGTTAATTATGCTACTTCTATCTAGATATTATAAGGGGTCACGTCAGGGTAGCAACCTTGGGTCCGGGGATTTGTCACATTGGACATCACTAGTGAGTTTGGATTCTAAAACACCGGTACACCTGTTTTTTGTCCCATTAGGATAGGGATTCTCAAGGGTGCGGAAGCATGATGCATACCTCTTTGAGTGCATGGAATTATATGCCATAGGCATGTCATTGAGTTTTTCTTCAGCTTCCCATGTTTAAAATGGGGTATATTGAAAGACTGAAATCTAGAAATGATGGATCAAACTAATCGGAACACTATTGAGAGTGGACTAGATGGGACATCCCTAGGAGGGAGCATCTGGGAGGTTTGCTGGATGATGGATCAAAATGCCCAAAGAGGAAGGATGTGAGGATTATTGGGTCCCAAAAAAGGGGACACCAATGTCTAACATTGGTTGGGATTGAACCTCATGGTGGCCTTCTACATACCCTATATAAAGGGCAGGGATCAAAACACATGTAGTTAGAGAGGGTAATGAATCGGGGTGTACATAAAGTAAAAAAACTTGGAGACAAGTTGGGTCTTACACATGGTTAGTTGCCCATCTCAAGAGGGATACTTTTAGTTGGATGATTAATTATTATGCATGGATAATGCATGGTTATCTCCCAGGGTTTCAGAAGGAGCGGTGATGGGATGGATGACACGATCTCATTGAGATGTTCCAACTCGAGTAATAATCTAGAAGGATGAGGGATAGTTGAACTAAGTGGATGAGAGGAATGGTATGGAATCAATGTGAAGATGATGATGATGTTGGGCTTGAACATCAGTGATACTTCCTATGTACCCGGAGGGGTCCTACGTATCCCCATGGAAGAGAATTAATGTATATGTATTTTAGGGTGGGGGAATAATATCGGGGTGTACACAAAGGACAAAAACTCAGATACATGCTGAGATTATGCATGGTTTGAATCTCATCTCAAGAGGGACACTCTTGGTTAGAGGAGTATGGATTGAGTGTAGAGCCTTTACATGGTTAACTTCCCAAGAAGAGGTCTTACACAACTAAATACAGGACCAATGATATGGGCCCAAATGAAGGGGATGCTGATGTTTACCAGTGTTTGGGGTTGAACTTCAATGAGGCTTCCTACACACCATATCTAAGAAACAAGGGTCCAAACACACATAGTTCGAAATCATGCAGTTTAACATTATACAAGATGATGAAGAATCAGAATGAAGTGGTTGGGACCGATGGGTGATGGGATTGAACCTCAGCTAGGATTCCTAAATACAATTCCTTGAATGTGAAAAGAACAAATTCCACATAGTTCAGATGGGGAATGGGGCATACACACTAAGGCGACCCAAAAACGGGGTTTCAGGGTCATTGATTACTCTAAGCCTAGATGAGTTCTTCTTGGTGTGAGAAAAAAGAAGCAATGAAGTCCTGAAGATCACACCACAAAATGTGTGTCCAAAAAGAATGGAGTGGGGCTTATACATGGTTGGTGGACAAGGGAGATAGAGATTGGGACTTACTCTAAGATGGAATCCCAATATAGATAAATCCCAACTGCATATGGCTGGGGTATTGAGATTCTACTGTGCCCATATCTCCTCTGGTCGTTATGATCAGAAGAGGTGAGGAGGAGTAAGGGTGCTACCACCTACAAGAAAGGCTTAGGTCTTCCACCAGGATGGTTTTCCTTCCTAGTGGACAGATATCATTCCATGAAAGGAGGGTCTCATTCCATGTGAGGAATATAAAACTCACATGGAGATAAGAGGGTGAAGAAAATGTCTAATATGGGGACCCCATGCATATTTCATGGGTAAAGGCCGCAGATTAATGTCATGTGCTGTGGATGAAGATGCTTGGTAGTTTAACATCCTACATATTAGACAATGAGGATTCATTCCCCACCCATAAGACTTACATAACTGTGATGCTTAAACCCTTGGTGATGGGAAGGCACTAACAATTTCATACAGATACGGGGTTGTGGAATGATCCACTGAGGGGGTCAAGTTAGTATGAATATGCGAAAAATAAATAGCCATTAGCATGCATATGTAAAGAGGCATGGGGAAAAGAAAGTCAATAGGAATCACCACCCAAGGGACTTTGAAATCAATTAATACAAGCCTAGAGGGATGCACGAGAAAAGGGTATATGCAACAAGAGGCCTTTTAGAGAGGGGCTTCATGAATCTCAAGGGGTCACATAGCATAGAGCTTCATAGATCACCAAGATTCACATATCATAGAGCTTCATAGAGAACCGATCTTCAAAAATATCAGGGCTTTGCAGAGCTCATAGCTTCAAAAAGCATAAGGGATTGCAGAACTCAGGGTCTCTCGGAGCATGAGGCTTCACATATCACAAAGTCTCATAGAAGATATGACACTGCAAATAGGACATTGCGGATTGTAGTTTCTCAACCTCTACATGGAGTAAAAATGTTTTTAGAGGGAGTTATGCAAAGCATGCATGCTTTGGGAAGTCACGAGTACCCAACTTGGTATCCTTCCAGGGTGATGGACCATAGGCTCTGTGAAGTGAATCATTCCTTGAAGTGGGGGTGTAATTTAGTAATGGGAAAGAGATTTAATAATGTTCAAGTACCTCATATGATTCATTATTTTGACGGTTCATAGAGTAAAGGGTGCTTTGTGATTTTGGGGCATGGAAGAAAAAAGTGTAGGGTGTCAATATTTTTGGAGTGGGGTAGCCGGGTAATAATAGGTTCCAAGGACATGAAGCTCTGATGACGCACTGTAAAGCCACTTTGTGCTTTGTATTCGGAGATATATTACATCATGTTTTTTGTAACCATGATGTCGACCGTAATCCCCTCTGCATTGTAGAGGCTTTAGTCAATTTTAATGGAATCATAGAGGTGATCACCTTTCCTCCATGGAAAAATGACTTCTGTTAATTTCATAGTAATTTTAAATTTGACTATCTCTTTCCTCAGTGGTGGTAACAGAAGAGGCCTCGTCTTTGCATCAGCTATGGTGATAAAGGTCATTGTTCCAGCTGCGGTGTTGAAGGTCTTCGTGAATGTAATTCATGAAGTAACCCCTTTTGGCATTGTTGTGTTTTTTTTTGTATTTTTTACATGCCCATATTTTGTTTCCAAGAGTTTTCATGAAACTTAATATAATGGGGATGATAAGGGAGAGGTAAAAAAGAATTTACAAGAGAAGAATAATGAATCCTAACTCTTAAAAATTTCTGTTTGAGACCCTCTTTAAGGATCTTGGAAGTGGTATCTTTGTGAGACCATAAACTCTAGAATGTTGAAAGGGTTAAGGGGAAGATATTTTTTTAGAATATAGTAGAGCAATAAGGCTTAGGGTGATGCATATTTGTGATAGAAGGAGCCTCATTTTATAACATAGTTGAGGGGTAACATAGAAATTACTCAAATTATTAAAATATAATAAATCTATTATAGGGTTTAAGACTTTCAAAAAGGTCTAAAATTTAAATATGATTACATATTTGAAGTAATATTATCATTTTTTCCATATTACATAATTTTTTAATATTAATAATTTAATAAAATATTTTATTCATTAAAAATAGTTTTTTCAAATAAAAACTATTCCTAACAATGTCTTTAAACACATTAGAACAACATTTCACAATCGAATATGTTTTTATTATATCTTATATATATCATATTCATCTAGGTAATTTATGTAATATCTTTAAAATGTCAAATTATATTTATTATATTTATTTTAATATCATTACTTCGATTTTTTGCTTTATTTAAGTAATTGCTGCATCATTATAATGAAAGCCATTAAGGAAGTTATTTATTCCATGAAATTTAAAAAAACCATAAGGAATATAAATTTTTTAGCTTTCGATTAACTATTTTTTTTTGAAAAATCTATTGGAAAACCATACATTAAAATATTATAGTAATTATAATCTATATTGTAACAACTTGATTCTATTTGAAAAAAATATTATCAAGGACTTAAAGTGATTATTATGGGTCCAAAATGTAAAAAATTAGAGTAAAAAATAGATAATAATAGAAAATTGATTATGTAAAATGACTTATACAAAATATGGGCCATTTAATAATTCTTATAATTTTAATTAAAAACATTTTTGTATTTTTCTTATGCTTTAACAAGCACTACATCAGCGTTGCACATGAATTAATGCTAATTATTTCATATATAAAAATTAAAAATAAAATAATATTTTTTAATTAGGTTAAATATAAACATTTATATCTATTCATTATGAATATTTACTCATATATATTTCTAGAAAACTTCATAAATTTATTATTTTGTCTTTTCATTCCCTACACAATCATTTCACATGAATTTGGATAAGATTAATAATATATATCTATAAAATTATAAATTAATAGAAAAAATTTAAATTATACAAAATAATTCATAAATTGGGCTTTCAGGTAATTTTTATCAGTCAATTAGTATTTATAATTAACAAAATTTCACCTTACCAACTCTGTGAGGGCACTGCATTGACATAGATAATAATTTTTATAATTATCATGAAATAAAGTATAACGAAAATTTTCAGAATTATTTCTATACAATATAACTCTTATAAATACCTAATTTATATATTAAAAAAATTAATAAATTTTACACCTTAATTATGTCTTCATGACTTCAAAAAAAAATCATATTTTATAAAAATACTGTATTTTTACTATTCACAAAAAATTATCCTTTTTCATAAAAGTATCAAAAATCAACACTAAGATAAATTCATCATCATGATTTAAAATTGATTTTTAAAAAAAATTACAATTCTATAGTTGAAACATTAAAGGTTTAAATAAATAACCATATAATAAATTATTTCTTTTAAGAATTACTAACTATAATAAATAAAAAATTTAATTCAATAATATTCGTAAATATGAAATAAAATTATTCTTTGAATACAGGGGTTGTTACACTTATATTGATATTGACCTCCCATTATTGAATAGTTTGGGGTATTTAAAAAAACGTTACTCCTTTTCAATTATAAAATACGACTAAGTACCCTTACTTCATCACACCCGTACAAAAATTGGATATAAAAACCCCTATAAAAATACATCTCAAAGATATTTATCCAAAATATAGAGATTATAGGTTTCCGAAAATAACATCCCTAGATTTCTTTATAAGATATCCAAATGTGGTTTCTCAATGAGATAGTAATTGTCTTCACTAAGCACATTCATTTTATTTCTTTTTTGAACCATTAAAAAATTCCTTAAAATTCCTTATATAATAACTCCATTATCTACCCTATACTGAGTTTTTATTATGTTTATGGGATAAAATTATTATTTCTTCAGTTCCAACAAATGGGAAACAAAATTTTTAATCATATGTATAGCGGACTACCACCTCACGAACTGATGTAACTCGTTTTCCATCCACAATTTCCAAGGATGGATATAATGATTGATTTTATTTATATTTATAATATTTATAATATAATTATATTCATGTAGTTATAATATCATATATAAATTATATCACTCCATTCCATTTAAAACATGGTAACGTCACTCTTATGTAATGTGGATCACCCCCCATGAATCGATGTGATTATATTTTTTAGTTACACTTTACATGGAATGTAATGATGATAAATTTAATATTAATATGTTATATATATGAAATGATAAAAAATTATGGAAAATTAATATATAATACACTTCATTACTCTTTCACCCTTTAAGGGAATGATATTGTTGCTCGTGCGTACGTACAACCAACCATATCCGTGAAGGGATGCGATTAATGTTCTATGTAAAATTATCTACAATGTTTCTAAATATGTATCTAAGGAAATAAAATATTTATAAAATTAGTTTAATTATTTTTATGATGGATATATATCCTATTTACAAGAACAATTTTTTTCAAAACAAAACATGGATGAGAAAAGGAGGCAATTAACACACAAAACAATGAAAATGGTGAAATATTACTAACCAAATATTGGTAAATTTTTATAATAGGATAAAATATGGTATGATATTTATAAATATGTTTTTAAATAAATAAATATATATATATAATAAACCTATATTTATTATATAGCATGACTAGACATGTATGAATGTATTCATACTTGAGGTAAGGGTTTCTCATCTCACCATTACATTTATGAGGCATACACCATATCCACCACTGATTCCTTTGTGTGGTACATATACTTCCCATTTTGATAGGTTATATAATGAAAATATTTTTAATCATGGTATTTAATGTTTTATTTTATGTTATTTCATTCATGTGTATTATGATTAAAAGTTACCAAAGTGGTAAGGGTTTATTTCATTGTCTCATCATTATTCAGGATTGCATTTGTTTAAGTCTAAATTGGGGGAATTATTTCATATTTATAACATAAAATAAGTCTATTTTCTTCTATTATGTTTATATATGAACTTTTTAATTTAATAGAACCATTTTCTTCTCCTTGGTACTCAAAATGTTTGCTAAATTTTTTTTAATAAATTATGAATTTATTTCTCTCCTAAATCCAAAGTCATTTTTTATCAAAATATATGTTTTCTAAAAAAATTATAATTTTTTTATTATAATTTTCCAAATAATTTAATAATGTCATTTTTTAATATTTAAATTTTTTAAATTTTTTACTTAAATCTTAATTTTTATTTAACACAAGATCCTTTTGGAATTTAACAAAAATATGAAAGGAATATATATTTATCATGTCATGGTTGAATAATATTTTCCACTGTCTTGGACACTCATTGTTTTAATGATTATTTTTAAAATATAAAATATTTTTTTCAATGAAATATATTATCAATAAATATTTTTAACTTCGTAAAAAAATATTTTTAATGGTAAAAGCATATTTTCGTCAATTTTTTTTAATAAAATTATAATGATATTTTTACTAATCAATGAAATCATCCAATTTTTTTACATATAATCCCATAGTGATATATTTTATTAATATAATAATTATTATTTATTTATATGCTTTATAAATAGTTCAACTGAGGATATACAATTTTACAACAATTCATTATATTATTCTGAAGGGTTTATTATTTTTTTTATTGGGGTTATTATTTACATTTCTTATGATAATTTTTAAATTAAAATGTTTATATTGATTATATTTTACGCATTTAATATCAAGAATGAATTTTAATTAGTATGTGATAGGTGGGAATAAGTAATAGATATCCCTTAGATGCATTAAAAGATCTAATGAGATAAATCAGGTAGTAAAATTAGACTAGTTACTACCTATAAATTTAAATAGTGTTGTGAAAGTTCTTCATAGTTTCAAATGTCTAGGATGATGCATTCCATTATTATGAGATTATTTATTTTCAAGTGGTTATTCAACTGGTTAGAATATCCATGGTTATATTTCAATATTATGTGATTATTTTTATGTTTTAGTTTGATCTTTATTTATTTCTTCCATATTAGTCACTTTTTTACTAAATTTCATGTGATTCAGTAACTTATATTTACATAATGATGACATGTTTGTTTATATTCCATGACAACATGATTTATAAATACATTATTATTAAAAATTTAAATAAAAATTATAAATCCCCAAGTAAACATAATTTACATTAATCATAACCACAAAAAATCCAACTAAGTTAAATATACCCCTTTAAAATACATGAATCATTTGAACTACAAAATAACACACTTTTATAAATAATATTTTGAATAAAATACCATTTTAAATTTAATTCAATTGAATAAAACTATCAGAAGAATTTTATCAAACATTCAATATGTATAAAACATCATTTTACATAACAGTTCCATGAAATTGTGGAATCCACTAATTAGTCCAATGGAAAAGCAAAAAAATAATAGAAAAAATATGTCAAACAAAGATAGAAAACATAAATCAAATTTATATAGAACAAAAATTATTTAATAACACCAATCATCTAATGAACACCTAAATAAAATAGAATGTGATGAAAACATTGACCTCATCTGGCATAACCACGTATCCTTGAACAAATAACACTATATTAGGACTTAAAATATGACTCACAACCCCTATTGACCAAATAAACCAATTACAGAATAACTATAAACATGAATGTTAGAAATAAAGGCCAATTGGGTTAGAAGGAAATGTAGGATCATAAAGTAAACCATGGCAAATTGTAAAGATAATCCATTACATGTATTTTCAATCGATAAAAACCTATGAAATCATAAGAAGAACTACCTTGGAAGGGTATTTGAGGATGTGATGGATGGGGATACACCTTGGTTAATACCTTCAAATGGGAGAATATACAACAAAAAAATATTAAAATAAAAATAAAACCAATAATTAAGAGGTAAATCCTTGTACTCACATTGTTTTCCAAACCATGTGGTAACCATTCACTTGAAACTGTCAAAAATTATTATGGTTACATGATTTGTACTACGCGATTATAAAAATTGTGTCCCCAACTGTGCGTACTTGGAAATGATTAAAAAATGAATAATTTAACCTTGAGATTTCCTAGACTCATGAGATAATTTTACCTTATAATTAAAAAAAATAAAGACACATTTCAGGGTTTCATAAGGTGGGTTAGTACATGCATAATCATTATTGGGATGTTTTTCTACTCAAAATCTAAGGGGGAGTGAGAGAATAATATGATTTTAAGTGTCCTTGAGAACATTTGTTTCTTGTTATTTTAAAATAGGGAGTGGTGTATATATTAATGATATTAAGAGTGATCATTGAGTGACAATATAGTAATCACATGTAAATTGGGATGTTGATAATTAAATCATTCCATAGGAATAATCTTTTTTACATATAACATTTTCTATGTTTTTTTTGCAGTTATATATTAATTTATTTATTAAAAACATAATCTCATTTCATGTTCTATTTTACATTCCAGCTTTAATAAAAAACAACTAAAACATATAATTCACATGATTATCATTGAATGATTATAGTCTTATATTTGATATCACTTATGATTAACCAAATGATATATTCAAATGAGAATATAATATTTTTCTAAAGAATGAATTTATATATTTTTTATGTAGTATTTTTTGAGACAATATAAATATTATGTTTCATTTGGATGGTTCAGAGAGTATTTTCAAAAGTGTCTTCCATAAAGTTTTTAAAACTAATAATCTCTTTATGTTTCATTTATGTTCTTACTTATAACATGTTTTTTAATATAAATAAGTGTGTAAATGCTTGTTTTTTTAAAATAAATATTAGACTTCGTATTTTCTTATGTTCATTTAATTGTGTGACTTAAATTAAATTGAAAAAATCATTTGATATATTGGAAACCTTATCATATTTATATTTATTCAACTTATAAACCTATTCATCTAATAAATATGATTACTTTTTAAATATGGAATAAAATATATATGTGTGTTTGGGTGTTTTTTATTAAAGGAATATATTTAAATGTTTCAAATCACATTATGTTATGAAATGAATATCAGGTTAGTATTTGAATAACAATATATATGTATAGATATTTTAAAATATAAAAAATTATATGTTATGGATTTGATAAAAACGTGTCTTTATTACACAGATAATATAAATTGATTTACATGGTTATCAATTTTATCATTCATTTAATTTAAGAATTATTTTGATTTAAAAAAATGATTATTTTTAATTATTTGTATTACTGTATGATATTCTTCAAAAATTTTCTATATCAGTTTTAGTGGTTTTTATAAATATTATGAATTCTATGAGATTATATAAAAATATGGAGTGTTCTATATTTTTTTAATTAGTTAAATGTAAAAACAAGTTCATATTTGTTATTAAATTGATAATTTTGTTTAATTATGAGAATTTTATTTATTTGTTGAAAAATCATGAATCATATATCTATGTATTAAATTTTTTAATAATTAATTAATAACATATTATATTCCATTTCAAAAGGAGTGGTTTCTTAATTTCAAAGAAAAAATTTATATAAAGGGTATACATAGTGTATGATGTTTAAACACATGAGGAATATTGAAGTTAATATACTAATATACATTTTTTTAATTATTATAATGATAAATTAGATAATTTAATTACATGGAATTCATATATAAAAAGTAAATGGATTTTTATAATGTTCTCATAATGATTCAATTAATTTAATACTCTTTGTAAAAAGTCTATAAACATTATCATTATTCTTCTTGGATTTCCTTAAAATTCATTTACATATACTTAAAAAAATTAAGGAATAAAAATAATACCATAGAAGAATACATAAATTTAATGGTATATAATTTTTAAAATAACATCACAAGATTTTTTAGGTATCACATTCTAACCCATTAAATATAAAAAACAATGATATAGTTACTTTCCATTCTATTTTTTAAATTATATTTGTGTCAAGATAATGTTATTTTCAATGTTTATTTCAAAAAAAAATATTAACTTCCATGATATTATATTTTTAAATTATATTTATATTTAATTTATAATTTTAATTCTTATATGGTTATTTTTATTATGTTTCATTTTTGGTGTTACTGATTTAATTATATATTATAATTATGTTTAAATAAGAATATATAATGATTAAAAATATAATGTGATTAATTAAATTAGATTGATTCAATAAAGGAATATGTTAAATAGAAAACTAATTATTTATGATCTAACAACAAAAGTACAATTCTTATTTTCTTCTTTGGTTATTTTTTACATAGAAAATTTCCTTTATTCAATATAACATTAATGGATCATAAATTACTAAATGATATATTACCATTGATTAGAACTTGTATCATGTGTGAGGTTTTATCTGGGTTGTATGGTCATATTTAATAAAATATTCACTCCTTATATTTGTACATTTATTGTTTTATTTGATATCAAAATTAATGAATGATTTTAAATTTATGTTGATATTATTTAACATGGTGGTTATTAAGAATATAATATTGTAATTTTTTATTTGGGAAACCTATGTATCTTTACCTGATATATCCAATATTGTAAATAAAATATAGTGGGGATATATCCATATTTTTTCACTATGGGATATTAAGAACCACGAAACAATTTTTGATTATTTTTTCAATTTTATGTATATATATTAATACATAATATAAGATGGTTATAGAGGATTAGAAACTGAATTATGGGGATTTTTAAAGAATATATTCAGTTCAAGTTAGTATTTAATTTTAATATATAGGTATTGAAATCTCGTAGGGCATTGTCAAATTTCATCGGGGCCATAAAAATTTAATTATTTCTAAAAATCAGACAACCTAAAGAAAGTGTAGTACCTATGAATCTTGAGTGTTTAACCCAAAAAGATGATTTTTATGTTATAAAAAATAACACAAATTGAAATATCAATTGATCTATTATAGGTTGGAGGATACGTAATATAGAAAGGGATGGGCAGAAATAATTACATTAGACATGCTAGGTTGAGTTTTTTTTGTTCATGCATTAGGGATTGAATTGATTTTTGGTTCATTCAATTTTCGAGTCATAATTTGGTCAGATTGGATCCATGGACTAGGTACCCTATGTTAATCATGTGATTGCATCATTATAATCACCATCTACTAATTGAAATATCAAAACCATATGACCAGAACCCCAATTTAAACATAAGTACTCTAGACTGCATAATGGTCACATGAAAAATGAGGAAATTTATCGATTTAATAATAAAAACATCCTTAAATCACAATCAAGGGTAATGAAATTTCAAAATCAAGAAGATCATAACTGATAAAAGAAGATTTACTATTCTAAAACGTGATCCTGAAATATAAAATCATCCCGAACAACACATACCCATAGAATCACATCACCCAAAATAGAAAGAACTACTAACTCATGCTATGAATAAAGAGAATGAGTAGAATAGAAACATGAGAAGGAATATTGGTGAAGAAAAATGGAAATTCAGAGCTCAATGGTGATTTGCGTTGACTAGCAGTGGTATGTCAAGGCTCTTTGCTTCTCAAAGTACTTCTTTGCGGCCTTAGGAGGATTCTTTTTAAGAAAAAGGTATTAAACCCTTGAAATTCGTCTCATTATTATTTTTTAATTTCCTCATGGTTTCATGTTACGTAATCTGTACATGATGTGTACAATGGGAGAGCCACATTTTCGGAATATATTCTTCATTCTCAAAATTTCATGTCATGTATAGTGTAAATAATGTACAACTACATTTCATAGTATGTAATAAATTCACGACTTTTCTTCAGGGACATTAAATTCTCCAAAATATCACATAGTGTATTGTTTTTACACGATGTGAAACCTTATTTCTCTATCTCTCTAGATTCCTCCGTCTTCATTTATATTTTTTATATGGCCTAAAAAATCTGTGGTTGCACCAATCCACTTTCCTTTAACTGTGAACTGTTTTTTATCCCACATATAAATATTTTATTATCATCTTCCAAATATCTATAGTATCCTTACATAAAACAAAAAAATATGTTAATTGGTTCCTAAATTGGCAAGAATAATCAATTAAATTCCAAAATTAGTGTATTTAAACATCATAAATTACATGAATGAAAAAATATCAAATATTTAAATTAATAAATTTCTAATTAGAAGTTATAATGTTTTTAGGCATAAATTTATGTGAGTATTATGGAATATAAATGAGTTATTGTATAGAAAGGTAATCATTTACTCAGTGTCCAGATACTAGGTTCACAATGTTGTTTAGGGGGATTACATAACCATTTGGAATTATTAATAGGATCTCGATAACTCTGTATCAGTTACCCAATACTAACCATGGGGCCAGTGGTCCCCCATTGGGTACCCGATTTATTCTAGGTTTCTATTTTAAAAATAATTAGAAAAATCATTTTTTTTTAAAAAATAATTAATTTAATTAAGTGGATTAAAATTAATTTCCATTTTGCAAACCTCCAATACATTTACTAATGTATATTCATCATCTCCATCCTATCATAATAAGAATCCATCTACATTATTGACTCATTCTTATACCATTTTTTTGGAGCCACTTATTTATTAAATATATGGAATTTATATCACATTTTTTTAGATTATATTTACACACATATATAGGAATAAAATCCAAAAATCAATAATTATTATATTATCTTTATGATTCTATGTTTCGGTCTAGTGATAGTGATTCCGTACATTTACATCCCCAAGATGACCATCTAAAGGCTAATAGGCCAGTAACTCCTCTATCACATATTATTAAAATACCTTTATTTTTAGTGGAATGTCGTATTGCGGAATTTAACAAAATAAATGTTTACTGTAAAACATATATGTAAAATATGCTCTAAAAATTATTATTTTTAAACTTATTTTTATATCATACCATGATTTATATTAAAGATTATATGAAATTTATTGACATAATTTTTCTTACTGTGTTTAACCCTATATCCTTATTATTCATTGTTAATCCTCCCATAATATGATTAATGTGATTATTTAGTTATTCCATGAATAGATATATACCATATATTATTGTTAACTATATCTTATATGGGGATTACCTTTTGGAAATTGTTATGTGTTTGGGAAGAGTCCATCATAAATTAATTTTTTAGGTTTCTCAATTTATGAATGATGTTGATAAGGGTTTATAAACTAGTTATCAACTACGTAGATATGAAATATGGCTATTTTATATCACAAGATAGGAGGTTTATATATATAGATATTTCCCCACTTAAAAAAAATTTGTGAATGAATATATATATATATATATATATATTTATTAGTTATTTTCTCTTAAGAATTTAAATACTACAATTTTCCCTTTTGTATTATCCACACGGTATTCCCATTTCATTTTAGTGGATTCTATCAGAGGCTCAAAATAGTGACCCTATTTTTTCAAACATAAACATTACATAACTTTGGAGGAATAAAATAATTATACAAAATTATAACAAAAAAATTTAATTTTTTTATTGCCTTTGGGAACATATAAATGTTAAAAAAGGTACATAGATGAGACACATCATCTCGACTAGGTTATTCTTGACAAAAATATTTTTTAGACACCTCAAACATAATACATATAATCATAACCTGTGGGGATGAAAACATAAAAAGGGTTGATCTTAGATGCTCAGAAAGGTTAAACAAGGGAGACATGTAAGAATAAACATAATCATATGGCAATGAGAAAAAGATTATGAAAATAGAATACCATACCACGAATATCAAAGATCATAATAAGAATCATGCAATAAAGAATGGAATTTTATGAGTCATAAATCACAGTGAAATAAAGAAAATAAGCCCAAAAATAATAACTTATGAATAAAACATGGAATTCCATAAGAAATATAAGAATATTATATTATTTCCATTGTATCGAAGGAAGCATTTCCAATACCATCTTGGTATTATGGGTAAGCTACCCATACCATCTTGGTATTCATGGATCACTCCCATGACCATATTAGTAGTATGAGTTTACTCCTCACACCATCTTAGAAGTCATGGTTTACTCTCATGGACATCTTTGTAGTCAATTTTCATTCCCAACAAAATCTTAGTCTATCGTATAAGATATAAAGCTCTACACAATTCATTGGAGGGGGATATAGGTACCACCATTCATATAGTGAAATCATTCATACAAGCTCCACAAAATCATAAAATATAATTTCATAACCAATGAAATGATTTTGGTATTATAAACATGTAACCATATAATAACATATGGAAAATACATGTTTTATAATAAAAAACATAACCCATGAAAATAATTGGGGTTCAAAAGTATATAACCCATGAAAGAGAAATGGGTTTCATCAACATCATGCCATCAAATCATAATCCATTTAGTGATATAATATGAATGGAAAATTTTTATTATTTCTCTATAAAGTAATGTGTAACACCAATGGATGTTATATTATTTGGGATATGAATTTTATTGAACTTCTATATACATTTATTCTAGAAAATATCATTTCTCCTTTGAAAAAATTATTTTTATAACATAAAACATTTTGAAAAAAATTTATTTTAAAATAATTTTGAAAATTTATAAATGAATCCTTGAAAAATAATGAAAACCATTTAAAATAATTTTTCCTTGAAAATTATCTTCAAGGACCTTTTTAAAACATTTTAAAAAACATGGGTTTTTAATACAATTTAATTCTGACATAAGAGAGACATGTGGTCAAATATTACTTAAAAACGTTATATTAAGTAAAAAATAGTGGAAAAGGTGTAAAAAAAAATTCTATATTTAATAAATATATTATAAGAACAATAATGAGACCTCATGAGATATAGATCAAAACATTTCATCAGAGGAAACATAAACATAGAGAATCTCAAAAAGTGATCAAATTGTCTCCAAAATTTCTTATAACATGTTAACTTGGGATCATACTATATATGTAAAAATAGGAAATTAATTGAATCTTATTATATCATTAAATGTAGGAGATTAATGATATAACATGTAAAATTTGATTATATAAAACTCAAGAAATAGCTTAGGTGCATAACAAAACATGAGTCTCAAAGAAGGAAAATTGAGACAAAAGATATTTATTGATTTGAAAACTTTTGAAACATAAACCCCATTAATACAAGATAAAAATATGGATATGTTACTACACATAAATTTTGGTATTATATACATATAATAATATTATGTTTATTAAATACACCACACAATAGGTATGAGTAGAAAACATGCTTTCATATCACTGGAATAAAAATTGAGATGAAATCTACTTACCTCATGTCTTGGAGCTCTTCATACCTATACAATATTATTGTATAATAAATATAATTTTATTATTAATATTTTATAGAAGAATATTCTTATACATAATACCATATATGGTTTGATTACAACCTTATATTACCCTCTTGTAAACAATCCTATGCTAAGGTTTTACTTTGGGTAATATTCACTTTGTTCTTTCCATGTGTCTTAATTTTTTATATCATTGGTACTTATATATATATCATGATTCCAAAATATAAATCATGATATAAATATAACTCATATATATTATATTTATATTATAATAGTCTATATCATAATGAAGTATTAAATGGAATAAACTGTTTATAGAGATGGAAACACGTGCGTACGCATGAAGATTGTTTCTATTTTAATTATCATATTGATATAAAGAATTAAAATGATAGAAAAGTGTGTATGTGCATAATATCTATAAATAATAATTATATTTTTATATATATCATATTTTTTCACTATACCTATCCTTAATACATTTCATGTAGTCTATGAATGAATCACATCGCTTTGAAGGGGCGGTAGTCCACACTTCCTCAAACAAAATTATCATAATTACACAAAATGGAATGAAAAAAGATGATCATTTTAAAAATAATACATTAGATTAATTAATTAATAAATGTAATATATGACATATATAAATAGATTTCCTATCTTAATTTCCACCATGAGAGGTGGTAAAGGATAAAAGAACAATTATCATTTAGTGAGGCGTTAGTTCACTGTACACATAAACTATATGTCCAAGATCCATTAGGATGAGGTGTGTATAATTTTTGGTTGAAAACATAGCATAAAAACATCATATTATCTTTATGTTACTTGTTTTTGTCAAAAATTATGAATAAAAGAGAGTGTATGTATGTATAAGAAAAATAAAGGAAATGATCTTGAGAAAATATGTTACCTCTTAATCAGGTAACTTGTAACACCCCAAGCTTCCACGATACGCTTCTCTTTGAATAATACAATAGTGTGTGTTGTACGCAACCTCGAAATCTAACATGCCACAACCACTCAAACTAGTCGTTATGAAAATTAATACCCACTTTTTTAAATTTTATGAATTTTATATTTCAAAATGGAATTCATTTTTGGATTCAGAATATTGAAATTAGCTTAGGGTTAATTTTTGGAAATTTTTTGAAAACTTTCAATTTTTGATGAATAGTGAAAAAACACTGAGTTATAGTTTAAAACCGAATTTTTATTTAAATAATTATTTATTTTATTTAAATTTATTTTAGGTCAAAATAGATACATAGTACCTATATATGTTCAATGTAATTCATTGAATTCAGTTTAGAGTAATTATATATATATACAAAAATTTATTGAACTTTTCACCGTCTTTTACCCACCTCCTAGAAGTATTTGCAAATTCACATAAAACTTAATTTTAAAACTTCTGAGAATGTAATTTTGAAAATCCGAGAGACACGGTTTATATCAAGGATTAAAATGTGGTTCAATAAGATAAAAATAATTTTTGGTGAATAATAACTTTTTACTTTTATTTACCACGGTAAAAAGTAAATAGGGTAATTAATGGTAAAAATGACGTTATTATTACCCTAACACGTGTCCTAATTCTATTGTATAAGTATAATTCGCCCAAAAAAAAAACCTTAGGAATAAAATATGAACCTCTTTAGTCCACTTGTATTAGATTAGGACATTTATTATTATTTAATTCAATGAAAAGTTAAAAGAGTTAAAATCAATGTTTAATAACCAAAACATTTTTAATATAGGGTTAAAAATAAGATAAATTCATCTATAAATATTCATTATAAATATAAAAATATTTCCTACATAATGGTATTTTATTAATATTTTTTAGACATTAAATAATTTAATTTATTTATGGCACAATGATGATGTAGTAACTACCCAATTAATGAAATATTAAAATAATTGATATTTTAAATATCCAAATAAATGTAATTTGAGACTTTTTATGAAGTACACTAATTTTATAGGTTAATATGACATATTAGGGTTTGTTATATGAATTTTTTTCTAAGTAATAATGCTGTTATGGATTTTTCAAAAACAAAATACCAAATAGTGTCAAAATTGACATAAAAACGTTTTTAAAACAAATATTATATTATTAATTGATATTATATTATTAAAAATTAAAGATTTAAAAAAAAGAATTATATAATGATAGGTGTATAATTAATGAACCATTTGGGGTTATCTTGGAAGTATATAGTAAGTTTATTAACCATATAATATAAAAATAGAAAAAACATGGTAAATGTCAAAATATTTTACTAAGAGTTAAATATAAATGATAAGGTTAATATAGTGACCTAAACATGTCTAAAATCTATTTGTTGAGTGTTTTTTGACCCATCACCACATTATTATTTAAATAATCCACTTTGGAGCCATTATATACCGAAAATTATTTTATTATACAATAATATTTCTAGCTTTTCCTAAGGTGCCCCTCACCCCTCTTATAAAAGGGCACTCCCCCTTCTCTCTAATTCACACCTTCAAAGCCATTTGGCTCGGCTAAAATCTTCCCAAATACCCTCCCACCTGTCCTTCCTTCATCCTAGAGGCCTTCCTTTAGTCAAAAATCCAATCTAAGGAGCCCTTTTGATCAAATCAAAAGAAAGAACCCGAAAAGAGGTAAATATTTCATCACTTCTTTAAAGTTCCTTTCCTCTTCCACTTCCTTTTTCTTTGTTGTTTCCATTATAAAATACTAACTCCAGTATCTTCTATATACTGTGATGTTATTAAAAATATGGTACAACCAAATTCATTATTCTATCCATCCTTTGAATGACATGTCACCATACGTGCGTACGTACGGTTTACCGTCTCCACGTCGTGGTCTTATTGTTATTCAATACGTTATTATTTTGATGGGTATAATAATTATGTGTAACTAATGTAAATAATAAATATAACATGATAATGATTCTTTATATATTATATACCATCCAATTATATATTATTTTAATATCAATAAAATGATATTGTCGCTCGTGCGTACATATGGAATACCGTCTCCACGAACGCGATGAGATTCATTCTCCATCATATCCATATAAGACTAATTTTCATTAGATTATTAAAAATAATGACTTGATATCATTCTGTATATGAATAATATACATCCCATCCATAAAAAATACGACTCACATATCAAAGAATATCAAGGAAAACGAATCTGTTAACACCTGAAACAACGATAATACTAAGATATTATTAACAAAGCAATGTTAAAAGATCATATATGATATCATATTAATTTATATGATTCTTGTATAATTTAATAACAATTATTTTATCATTATAAATTAGTTTAACCTACCCTCGACCAAGGAAAAGTACAAGGTAAGGGTTAATTTCACAATCTCTTTATTATCTGAGGTTGTTTTTAAGTAAGTATCTAATGGGACATATTTATTATCAATGTCCATGTTTCATGAAAGAGTTTTCAAAGGGATTATTTTAAGGAAGTTTTTTTACTAAAACATCATTTTAATTGTTTTAAATATTTATTCCTCTAAATAATTCTCATTAATTTTCATGTTTTCAAAATGGGTTTTAAGGATTTATCTATATAGACATGAATGTTTTTAAAATGTTAATTCCTTTCAAAAGTTTCAAAGTGGTATGGGACACTTTGATTCAAAAATATCTTTAAATGTATTCCTTTCTAAATTTTGTAACTTTTAAATTTATTCATGAAAAAGGGATATTTCTCTCGAAGAGTTTTACAAATCATTTTCACCTATGTCAACATACATTGATGGATTTTAAACTTGTTTGAAGTTAATTTATTATGATAAAAATCTTCCATACTGTATTGAAGGTTTTGTGATATGTTTGATTGTAGATGTGTCATTTTTATACCATTCATGGTTTATAGATAAAGTGTTGACAATTCATAAGCTAGTTTTAATACGAATGTTTATGTTATGTTTAAACCTTTTCATATGAGGAATGAATTGGACTTAGTAAGTGATGGGTGGAGCCCGCTATAGCTCCTCGATTCATCGGTAGGTCTCATGAGACAAAATAGTATCTTGACAAAAGGCCTTGAGAAAATATTTTTTGTAGTCTTGGCACAAGGACTTGATAATGTGGTTATGATAGTCTGGCATTATTCATTCCATCATTATGAAAGTGGCTATTGATATTGCATGTGATTATTTGACTAGTAGAATATCCATGTGAGTAAGTAAATAGAATTATTTGATTTTATCTTTTCCATATTATGATGAATTATAAGTTTAAAAGTCTTTTGTTTTGGTCTTATACACTGCCTTAAATGTTTATGCTTATTTATGAAGTTTCCGCCATATTGTTATCCTTACTGAGCATCTGAGCTCACCCCTTTCTATGTTTTATTTTTCCTTGGATGCCAAGAAGTATTTTATGACTGACCTATAGAGATAGTATGAGGGGATATGAGTGTGGTCTAAAGAAACAATGTTGTTGTAGTTTTTCATTTTATGATGTAATTTAAACCTTATGAATGTATCTAGTACTTCCAAGGCTACTAAACCAATCGATATTTTGAGACTTGATCTTTTGTGATCATGATAATGTTATGTAATAATGAACTGACTTTGGGTAACTGGGGTCGGGGCATTATAGTTGGTATTAGAGGATGTTTAGTACAAACCTTGGAAGATAGATTTAGAAAAACTCTGATTGGATCACATTACTCTAAGATAGTCTTTGAGGATTAGTATAGAAGAACTTCGTAGAAATATGCTATTATAGAGATTTTGTGAGTTTTCCAAGAAATACATCCCTGTCTGGATACGAGTAGGTAGAGCTGGATCTGGTAAAGATGTACCTATGGGTAAAACCCAAAAACACCGCTTTGAGCTAGACTCGAATGGGAACTAGTGAACGACAACGGGCCTTACTGCACTCTTGGTTACGACACTCCCGGGGATATGATTAGGAGAATTCTGATTTTCTTTACAAACCATTATGAAGGCTTTATGAGTATATACTTCCTCAAAGAAAACATTTTTATAATTATGGATTATGTCTATAAACTGTTCATTTTATGTTAAGTGTTTTACAAGTTGGGATTTATGTATTTCGATTTATAAACTAATCTAGTTTATGCCATTGTTTATAAATGACACCTAGTGGAAGGAATAGAAACCGTATCAATGCACGCACTCTATGTAGGAATTTCCCTCCTATTCAAGATAATTATAGTGGAGATGGTGATACAATTGGTGCTGATCAGCTTATCACCATACTGGGACAACTAACTCATGTTATGAATAATAACATTACCTGTATGGAGCACCCTGATCCACAGGGTGGAGGATAAATGTTAGATCACATTATGAGAAAAAAACCACCAACATTAAATGGGTTACAAATCCACTAGTAGCTGAGAAATGGATAAATTCCTTAGAAAATATATTCCACGCCTTGGGGAGTAGCGAAAGGGAAAAAGTTGTCATGGTAGTTTACCGCCTCACTGGAGATGCTGATCAATGGTGGTCATTTATTCAAAACATGAATGAAGATGATGAAGTGTCAAATATGGAATGGGGGGAGTTTAAAGAGGTTTTCTTAGAAAAATATTTTTCTCATGACCATTGAGAGGATATGGAAAGACAATTTATGAGTCTGAGGTAAAAGGAGGACAAGAATGTTGCAAAGTATGAGTCTGACTTTACAAGGTTAGCAAGGCATGATACAGATTATATACGTAACCCAAGAAGTAAGATTTATCATTTATTTGATGGGTTAAAACCATTTCTCCATCAACCATTAGTCTCAAAATCATTCTCATCGTATGAATATATTGTATCATGTGCTATCAAGATAGAAAAGTAATTATCTAAGTCTTATGATGTTAAAGAAAAGAAAGAGAAGAAGAGATCTGCTGATCAATCTGGAAATGGGAATAAGGGGAAGAAAGGAAAATTTGAATATTCATCTTCTAGTAATTGTGGGAAGAAAAACCCCGGTACTTCCCTGAAGGGAATGATAGTCTGTTTAAAGTGTGGTGAGAAAGGCCACCAAACTCATGATTGTATGGGGAAGAAAGAGTCTGTCGATGTTGAATGCTACAATTGTAGAGAAAGGGGCATTATGAAAATGAATGACCTAAGCGTCAGGGGAACTTACCTCAGAAATGGCCAAGGGATCAAGGAAAAGCTTATTCTATCATTACTGCTGAGGTAGAAGCTCCGAAAGATGTGGTGGAAGGTAATTTAATTATTTTCTCAATTTTAGAAAATTATTTATTGGATTCTGGATCATCGCATTGTTTCATATCTTCCCAGTTTTCTAAGAAAATTAGATATTTTAAATTTGATTTAACAAGGGAGTTGTCATTCAAAACTCCTAAGGGAAGTATCATCACAACAATGTTTTGTGAATCAGTTCCCATTAGAGCATATAAATGTTCTTTATCTGCTGATCTCATCGTCATACCCATGATTGAATTTGATATAATCCTTAGTATGGATTGACTTTCAGACCATGATGAAAAAATTTCTTGTAAGAAGAAGGAGGTTACTATTTTTGATGATGATGATAAAGAATACCTTATCTTTAGAGCAGAATTGTCACCACCTAATTCTTATCTATATCCACCCCCAGTAGATCAACTAAATTCAATTATTGGGGAGGAAGAGAATGAAATAATTTTTGGTGAGGAAAGGAATGTTCAAATAGAGGATGTACCTATTGTGAAAGAATAAGTTGATGTGTTTGCAGAAGATTTACCTGGACATCCTCCAGAATGAGAAATTGAGTTTTCAATTGATTTAATTCCTAGATCAAGGCCAATATAGAAGACCCCTTATAGAATGGCCACTGTGGAATTAGTGGAACTAAATAATCAACTAGAGGAATTGAGTAATAAGGGATTTATTCTCCCTAGTGTCTCTCCACCAGTAGCCCCTGTCCTTTTTATTAAGAAGAATGATGGATCTATGAGGTTGTGCTTCAACTACAGAGAGATCAATGCTATAACAATAAGGAACAAGTATCCCTTACCTCGCACTGGTGATTTATTTGACCAAATTCATAGAGCTCAATACTTTTCAAATATTGACCTTTTATCTGAATACCATCAGTTGTGCGTGAAGAAGGAAGACATTCTGAAGACAACAATTCAAACCAGGTATGAGCATTACGAGTTTACAATAATGCCTTTTGGATTGAATAATGAACCCTCTGTCTTCATGGATCTAATGAATAATGTTTTCAAGGCATATCTCAATGATTTTGTAGTGGTATTTATTGATGATATCTTGGTATACTCCAAAATCTATGAAGATCATGAAAATCACATGCGCATTATCTTAAAGACTCTTAGAAGACATGAATTATATGGGAAGTTTATCAAGTGTGAATTATGGCTTCCAGAGATTTCTTTTCTTGGCCATATTGTCTCTAAGGATGGAATCTCTGTTGATCCTTCTAAGACCAAGGCAATCCAATAATGGCCAGCACTGACGAGTATAATTGAGGTACACAGTTTTATTGGTTTAGCAGGTTATTATGGATATTTTGTCTAGAATTTTGCCTGATTGGATAACCCATTAATGAATCTCACACATAAAGGGGTTAAATTTTGTTTGGGAAAAAGAGTGTGAAGAATTTTTCGAATAACTGAAGAGAATATTAGTCAATGCTACTATCTTGACTCTACCATCGGGGAATTATGGGTTTGTTATTTATAGTGATGCATAAAAGAAAGGAATTGGTTGTGTCCTTATGCAGAATGATAGGGTTATTAGCTATGCATCACGATAGCTAAAAATTCATGAGAAAAACTATCCTACTCATGATCTTGAGTTAGCTATTGTAATATTTGCTTTGAAGATTTGGAGACACTATCTCTATGGTGAAAAATGTGATATATATACCGATCACAAGAGTTTGAAGTATATTTTCTCACAGAAAGAACTCAACATGAGACAAAGGCGATGACTTTAACTACTCAAGGATTTTGATTGAACTATACACTACCACCTGGGGAAGGCAAATAAGGTGTTAGATGCTTTGAGCATGAATGATTATGGAGTTTTGAACAAGATGAGAGTTTCAAAGGATCCTATATACATGGATCTAGTAATGATGGATATGGGAATAACCATGGAAGGTGAAACATCAATACTTCTTCAAATGGTTGAAAAATAATCTTTGCTAGAAAGGATAAAGAGTTCTCAGACCGGTGATGAAGAGTTTCAAAAGAAGATTAAAGCTATGAATAATGGGAGATTGAGTGACTTTGTGTATGAAGATGGAATTTTGAAATTTGGGAAGAGACTTTGTGTTCTCGATATACCTGATCTAAAAAGGGAATTATAGGATGATGCTCATAGTTCCAATTTTTCTATACACCCTGGGAGAACCAAAATGTATAGAGATTTGAAAGAACATTTTTTATGGGACAACATGAAGAGGGAGATTGATGATTTTGTGTCAAGATGTATGGTTTTTCAACAAGTTAAAGCAAGAAGTCAACACCATGGAGAGTCTTGCAAACTCTTCCTATACCTGAGTGGAAATGGGATAATATTACGATGGACTTTGTCATGGGACTACCAAAGAGTCCTAGAAAGAACGATGCAATATGGGTCATTGTTGATCTTATTACCAAGTCAGCACATTTTCTTGCTATAAGGGAAGATTTACCACTTGAACGTTTAATAAGACTATATATTAATGAAGTTGTAAGACTTCAGGGAGTACCACTGTCGATTGTTTCTGATCGTGATCCCCATTTTACATCAAGATTCTAGAAAAGTCTTCAGAAAGACCTGGATACTGAACTTCTTTTGAGCACTGCCTACCCCCCCAAACTGATGGACAATCAGAACATACTATTAAAACTTTAGAAGACATGTTGAGATATTCTTCACATGACTTTCAAGGTATGTGGGATCCATATTTACCGCTATTAGAAATTTCTTATAACAATAGATTCCATTCAAGTATTCAGATGGCACCATATGAAGTGTTATACGGAAATAGATGTCGCACACCAACTTGTTAGGATGATGTTGGTGAAAGAAAATTTGTAGGCCCAGAACTTGTGGAGGAAACGATGGAAAAGGTAAAGGTAATGCAAAACCACATCAAAGCAGCTCAAAGTATGCAGAAGATCTATACTGATTACCGAAGGAAGGATTTGGAATTTTAGGTAGGAGATCATGTTTTTTTGAAGGTATCTCCATGGAAGGGTCTTATATGTTTCAGTAAGAAGGGTAAATTGAGTCCCAGGTACATCAGACCTTTCAAAAGTCTAGAACGAATTGAGGTTGTATCTCACCGTTTGGAAATGCCGCCAAGTCTCTCAAAAGTTCACGATGTATTCCACGTATCACTATTGAGAAAATACATGCCTGACCCAACGCATGTACTCACCTATGAAGAATTAGAACCAGAACCCGATCTGTCTTATTGCGAAGAGCCTGTCAGGATTCTTGATACAAGAGAACAAGTGTTGAGAAACCAGATGACTCGTCTGGTAAAAGTTCTATGGAGAAACCACAAGATGGAAGAGGCAACATGGGAACCTGAGGAACATATGATGAAGAAACACCCAAGTCTTTTTATACAGTAATATTCTAGAAATTTTTAGGATGAAATTATTTAAAGGAGGGTAGAATGTAACACCCCAAGCTTCAACACTACACTTCTCTTTGAATAAAACAATAGTGTGTGTTGTATGCAACTTCGAGTTCTAACACACCACAACCACTCAAAGTAGCCGTTATGAATAGTAATACCCACTTGTTGAAATTTTATGAATTTTATCATTCAAAATGGACTTTATTTTTGGATTCTAAATATCGAAATTAGCTTAGGGTGAATTTTTGGTATTTTTCTGAAAACTTTCAATTTTTGATGAATAGTGAAAAAACACTGAGTTATAGTTTAAAACCGAATTTTTATTTAAATACTTATTTATTTTATTTAAATTTATTTTAGGTCAAAATAGATACATAATACCTATATATGTTCAATTTAATTCAATGGATTCATTTTATAATAATTTTAGATATATAAAAAAATTTATTGAACTATTCACCGTCTTTTACCCACCTCCTAGGAGAATTTTCAAATTCACATAAAACTTAATTTTACCGATTCTGTGAATGAAATTTCAAAAATCCTAGAGACATGGTTAATATCAAGGAGTAAAATGTGGTTCAATAAGATAAAAATAATATTTGGTGAATAGTAACTTTTTACTTTTATTTAAAACGGTTAAAAGTAAATAGGGTAATTAAGGGTAAAAATGATATTATTATTACCCTAACATGTGTCCTAATTCTATTGGATAAGTATAATTCGACGAAAAACAACCTTAGGAATAAAATATGAACCTCTTTGGTCCACTTGTATTAGATTAAGACATTTATTATTATTTAATTCAATGAAAAGTTAAAAGAGTTAAAATCAAAGTTTAATAACAAATTTTTTTTAATATAGGGTTACACATAAGATAAATTCGACTATAAATATTAATTATAAAGATAAAAAGATTTAATACATAATTTTATTTTATTTATATTTTTTAGACATTAAATAATTTAATTTATTTATGAAACAATGATGATGCAGTAATTACCTAATTAATGAAATATTAAAATAATTGATATTTTAAATATCCAAATAAATGTAATTTGAGACATTTTATGAATTACACTAATTTTATAGGTTGATATTACATATTAGGGTTTTTAGATGAATTTTTTTCGAAGTAATAATGCTGTTATGAATTTAGCAAAAACAAAATACCAAATAGTGTCAAAATTGACATAAAAGAGTTTTTAAAACAAATATTATATTGTTAATTGATATTATATTCCTCAAAATCTAAGGATCTACCAAAAGACTTATATAATGATATTTGTATCATTAATTAACCATTTGGAGTTCTCTTGGAAGTATATAGTAATTTTATTAACCATATAATATAAAAATACAAAGAGACATGGTAAATGTCAAAATATTTAACTAAGAGTTAAATATAAATGATAAGGTTAATATGGTGACATAAACCTGTCTAAAATCTATTAATTGAGTGCTTTTAGACCCATCCATACCTTGTAATTTAAATAATCTACTTTTGAGCCATTAGAAACTGAAAATAATTTTATTATAAAATAATATTTATGGCTTTTCCTAAGGTTTCCCTCACCCCTCTTATAAAAGGGCACTCCCCCTTCTCTCTAATTCACACCTTCAAAGCCATTTGGCTCGTCCAAAATCTTCTCAAATACCCTCTCAACTGTCCTCCATTCATACTAGAGGAATTAATTTAGTAATAAATCTAACCTATGGAGCCCTTTTGATCAAATCAAAAGGAAGAACCCGAAAAAGAGGTAAATATTTAATCACCTCTTTCAAGTTCCTTTCTTCTTCCACTTCTTTTTTCTTTGTTGTTTCCATTATAAAATATTAACTCTAGTATATCATATATACTGTGATGTTATTAAAAATATGGTACAACCAAATTCATTATTCTATCCATCATTTGAATGACATGTCACCATATGTGCGTACGTACGACTTACCGTCTCCACATCGTGGTGTAATTGTTATTCAATACATTATTATTTGGATGGGTATAATAATGATGTGTAACTGATGTAAATAATAAATATAACTTGATAATGATTATATATATATGATATACCATCCAATTATATATTATTTTAATATCAAAAGAATGATATTGTTGCTCATGCGTACGTACGGATTACCGTCTCCATGAACACGATGAGATTCATTCGCCATCATATCCATTTAAGACTAATTTTCATTAGATTATTAAAAATAAAGACTTTATATCATTATGAATATGAATAAGATACATTCCATCCATAAAAAATATGACTCACATATCAAAGAATATAAATAAAATGAATCCGTTAACACCCGAAACAACGATAATACTAGGATATTATTAACAAAGAAATGTTAAAAGATCATATATGATATAATATTAATGTATATGATTCTTGAATAATTTAATAACAATTATTTAACCATTATACAGGAGGTTAACCTACCCTCGACCAAGGATAAGTACAAGGTAAGGGTTAATTTCACAATCTCTTTATTAACCGAGATTGTTTTTACATAAGTATCTAATGAGACATATTTATTATCAATGTCCATATTTCATGAAAGTGTTTTCAAAGGGATTCTTTTAAGGAACTTTTTTTTACTAAAACATCATTTTAAATGTTTTAAATATTTATTCCTCTAAATCATTCTCATTAATGTCCATGTTTTCAAAATGGTTTTTAAGGATTTATCTATATGGACATGAATGTTTTTAAAATGTTAATTATTTTAAAATGTTTAAAAGGGGTATGGGACACTTTGATTCAAAAATGTCTTGAAATGTATTCCCTTATAAATTGTGTGACTTTTAAATGTATTCATGAAAACAAGATATTTCTCTCAAAGAGTTTTACAAATCATTTTCATCTATGTCAACATCCTTTGATTGATTTTAAACTTTTTTTAAGTTGATTTATTATGATTCAAATCTTCCATATTGTGTTGAAAGTTTTTTGATATGTTTGACTATGGATATGTTATTTTTATACCATTCATGGTTGATGGATAAAGTTTTGACATTTTTTATGCTAGTTTTAATATGAGTGTTTATGTTATATTTAAAACTTTTCACATGAGGAATGCATTGGACTTAGTAAGTGACGGGTGGAGCCCGCAATAGCTCATCGATGCATCGGTAGGTCTCATGAGACAAACTAGTGTCTTGGCACAAGGACTTGAAAAAATCTTATTTGTAATCTTGGCACAAGGCCTTGAATATGTGGTTAGGATAGTCTGGAATTATGCATTCCATCATTATGAAAGTGGCTATTGATATTGCATGTGATTATTCGACTAGTAGAATATCCATGTGAGTAAGTATATGTAATTATTTGATTTTATCTTTTCCATATTATGCTGAATTTCATGTTTAAAGGGATTTTGTTTTTGTCTTATACATTGACTTAAA
The DNA here is from genome assembly GCA_963277665.1 of Viscum album. Lineage (NCBI taxonomy): Eukaryota > Viridiplantae > Streptophyta > Magnoliopsida > Santalales > Viscaceae > Viscum > Viscum album. The sequence goes on along the minus strand of OY728163.1, from coordinate 1,423,480,023 downwards.
TTTTTATGCTTATTTATGAAGTTTTCGCTATATTGTTATCCTTACTGATCATCTGATCTCACCCCTTTCTGTGTTTTATTTTTCCTTGGATGCGAAAAAGTATTTTATGACTGACCTGCTAGGATAGTCTTAGGGGATATGAGTGTGGTCTATGGAAACAATGTTGTTGTAGTTTTTCATTTTATGATGTAATTTAAACCTTATAAATGTATCTAGTAATTTCAAGGCTACAAAACTAATCAATATTTTGAGACTTGATCTTTTGTGATCATGCCAATGAAACGTAATAATGCACCGACTCTGGGCTTCTGGGGTCAGGGTGTTACATAACTAATTTTCCTTTGTGCCAAAAGGCTTCCTTGAGTTTCCTTCTACCCAAGGGATGGAATACAAGATGAAGTAATTGAATTTGTGAGATTATGTGAGCATCTTTTGGGATATACTAGGGGCTTGAGAGGTGTGAGGATGTGGTTTGAGTTGGAGGTATTTTATAGGGAGGGGAAATGACACATTTGGAATTTTTGAAAATAAGTTAGGTGTACCCACATTTCTATATAAAACTAGTCATTAAAACAAAAAAAAAGTAAATAATGGAAGGTTAATAGAAGAATAATATCCATAAAATGGTTTTTGGAAAAGTTTCTAGGTCTTTTTTGGTCTTATATTTAAGGATTTGTACTTTATTAACCTAATATTTCTCTTCAACATTTTAAATAATTTTAATCACTTTCACTAATATTTTTGGTAAAAAACATATTTTTCCTTATTAGACAATATAAATAATTATTATTACAAATATGGAATCATTTTTTTATTCTAATAAAATTTTTGGGATAAATTAATTTAAAATTAATCTTATAGTCAGATCGATAATGCATGTTTTTAAAGTAAATAAAATCCAAAGTTTTCTAATTTTTGATATTCAATTTTAATGTGATATTGGTTCCAATGAAAAAAATTGTATTAATTTATAATAGTAGTATATTATTAAACTTTTTAACCAATTTAAAATTTAATTTTACCTTATATATAAATTAAATTAAAAGTAGTTTTGAATTAAAATCTATTATTTTTCACTATTAATCCAAAAATGATGTTTTTCAGAAAAATCCCAAAAATTCTCCAAAAGATGATTTAAACATTAAAAAATAAAAAATTATGTTTATTTTATAAAATTAAACTTCTCAATGTGTTTAAAATTAATTTTATTATTTTTCACAGAAGGACATTAAAAGCATTTCATTTAAGAAAACATAATTTTTAAATGTATAAAGACTTTACCAAAAATAATATCCTTTATTATCAATATGTTTTATTTAAATAAATAATTTATAATCTATATTTGAAACTTATATAGTATTAATCATATAACTAAATCTAAAATCTTGGTTATAATTATCTCATTTAAATAATTATTACAATAAAATGATGTTTGGTAGAAACATCATTGTTTCAAGTAACACATCCCAAGTTGGTGTTGCGTGTATCAAGTATGAAGTCTGTGTTGTGTGTATTGTTTTATGATTTAGTTCCATTTTAAAGGAATTTTTTACACAATTTATTAAAATATATAAATGAAAATTTAATTTATTTTAAAATATGGATAATAAAACTCCATGTGTTACATTCGAACCCACTTTAAATTTATTTCTCTCGTAAAATTCATCGCTCAGGTAAAAAAATGAGGATAACGATGCTTCATAATATCCACAAGATCCCACATATCATCCTCTAACATGTGAATTATCTACAAAAATTTTACAACTTGAGTGGATTTGTTTTGTACAAATTTCTCTGATCGGTCTAGAATTTCAACAGGTTGTTCCTTGTAAGGAATATACTACTATAGTGGTATGACCTTTAAGTTTAGAACATGTGAAGGGTCAAGTATATACTTATCAAGAGGTATACATGGAAGACATCATGAACTTGAGAACGATTTGGATGAAGTTCCAAGTGATAGGCTACTGTCCCGATATGATCAATAATATCAAGGGGACAAATATACATAGGGATTAGATTCCCTTTCTTCTCGAATATCATTACTTCATTCCATTGTGAGATACATAGAATCATGTTTTCACCAAATTTAAATTCTAAATCATGTCTAGGGTCATCATTATAACTTTTAAATATAATTTGTTCTTTTTTGATATGCTTCTAAATGACCCTAACCTTCCTGACCATTTCTTTAGTGATCTCAGGTCCCGATAGCTTTTTTTCTCCAATATCACCCCAATACATTCAAGCTCTACATTTCTTACCATAGATGGATCCATACAGTTTCATATGAAAACTTGATAAAAATATATTGCTCTAATATTAATTTACTAGATGAAGGTGTTCATCCCCAACACCTTTTAAATCAATCGACCAAGATTTAAACATATCCTCTAGTGTTTGAATTGTTCACTCTAACTGAACATATATCTGTGGATGATAAGTAGTATTAATAGTCAATTATATATCAAGTGATTTATGAAGGCTTCCCTATATCTTTGAGGTAATCCATGGATCCTGATATTAAACAATAGAGTTTTTTACTCCATTAAATCTTTCCAACTCCTTAATGTATATCCTTGAAAGCTGATCCAAAGAGAAATTATCTCTAATAGCAATTAAGTGTGCTGAATTAGTAAGGTGATCAACTAACACCCGTATAGTATTAAATCCTTTAATGGTTTTGGGAAGTCCAATGACAAAATCAATCGCGATTTTCTCCCATTTACATTATGGTATGGGTAATCGATGTAACATCCCTTTATAATTTTGACTTTTAGACACAACTTGTTTTTATACCAAACACCGAGATACAAACTTTGAGATATCTATCTTCGTGCCATTCTACCTGATACATTACTTCATGTCCCTATACATCTTCTTACTACCACGATGAATAGATAATGAATAACTTCGAGATTCCTCTAATTTCTTGTTATTAAAATTTAGTATGGAATGAACATGTACATTATTCCTGAACCTTGTCATTACACCCTGATTAAGGTTATACTTAGGAATATTTCAGATTTTATTTTTCACCAATTCATCATCCTTCTATGCCTCCACAATCCTTTCATTGATAGAGTCTTGAAAATTCATTTGATAATGATAATATTTTTTCCCTTCCTTCAATATTTCTAGATCCTTCCATAAAAAATCTAGAAATATTGAATATTTTTTGATCCTAAAAATCGATAATATAGCATGATTCTTATGACTAAAACCATTGGACACCTTGTTCACTTTACCAGGGTGATAATGTATTGAGTAGTCAAAATCATTCATCAACTATAACCATCTTCTCTAATGCATGATCAACTCATTCTCTATTAATATATGTTTTAGAATTTTATTATCAGTATATATATCACACTTTTACACATAAAGATAATGTCTCCAAATGTTAATGAAAAAATTACCGCTGATAGCACCATATTAGGAGTTGGGTAATTTTTTTTGTGAGTCATAAATTTTCATGAGGCATAAGCAATAAGCATGTAATTCTGCATAAAAAACATCCAAATCCCTTATTGGATTCATCTTTATATATTAATAACCCTTCATCATTATAGGGTAATATAAGAATATGTTCACTAACCAACCTTTTCATTAATTCCTTGAAATTTCCCTCACATTCATCTATATAGAGGAACTTGAAACCCTTCTGAGTTAACTTGGTTAGAGGATTATATAGTCATGAAAATTTATCCACATACCATCTTTGATAACCCACTAAACCAAGAAATATACAGATCTCAGTAATCATGGTTGGTCTAAGAGAGCATTCAACAGCCTCCATCATCGATGGATGTACTTATATACCATCTCTTGAGATTATGTTACACAAAAATGAAACCATTTGTAACTAAAATTCACACTTTTTAAATTTTTCATTAAGATTCCCCTTCTGAAGGTTCTTGAGCATAATTCTCAAGTGATCTTCATTATATTAATTTTTCATTTAATAGATAATAATATCACCTATAAATACTACAAGAAATATATAGAGGTAATATCTAAAGACTCTATTAATTAAATACATGAATATAGAAAGAGAATTAGTAAGACCAATAGGCACAACTATATATTCTTAATAACCATACCTTGTACATAATTCGATCTTGGGTATATCATCCTTGAACCTTAATTGAAGATATATAGAATGAATTTAAATCTTGGAAAATTATTGATCTCAATGATGTTGATCAAATAGGTCATAAATACAGGGAAGATGATACTTGTTCTTGGTTGTGATCTTGTTAAACTCCCAATAATCAAGGAAGATTTGTATTGATCCATATTTTTTTTTCACAAAATGATTTGGTACAACCCACGGTTACACACATGACCGAATGAATCCCTTATAATTGTTTTTATGAAATTCTCTTTTTCAATTCAACCAACTCAATCTGGGCCAATCTATAAAGAGTCTTTGAAATTATTCTTGAAGTAGTAATGAGTTATATTAAGAAATCAACTTCACTTTTTGGTGGATGTCTAGAAAACTATTCCAAAAAAACATCCACAAAATCTTGAACAACAGAAATGTAATTGATGTCGATCTTACCCCAACCATTTCAAATAAAAAACCATTTTAAATGAGAATTATGACCTTTACACTAGATGAAATATCCACTGGGATTTTATGCTTATCATCACATTAATGGATGATCATAGGAGGGATTGAAAAATAAAATGTTGCATTCCTTCCATGATAATTGATGGGGGATTTTTGCTGAGAATGATAATCCATGACTAAGATTATATCAATTTAAACCAAAGAAATAAGGGCAACATTTTCCAAGAGCACATTCCCACAAACCTCAACCAGATAAAAATCATGGAACTGATATGCAATCATCATACCATTAGAGGTTTCCACTGATAATTTCACATATAATTGTTTTTTAGGAATCCTTTCACCCTTATTAAATTAAATTATTTATATATGAATGAGTGTGTGGATCCAAAATAAAATAAGACACTAGATGTTCTAGAGTGGGTGGTAATTTTACCTTTCATCACATCGTTATCTCACCCCTCATTATAAACATTGATTACATGAGATTTTTCCTTATCCCTTGCCTTAATAGGTTGTTGATGATGATCATCCTCAACATCCCTTGGTTTTGGGAATTGGTTTATATAATGATCATTTTCTTTAAAGTTATTGCACTAAATAATGATAGGTCCATTTTGTGTTTCTTTTTATCAATTAGCATTTTCAACTAACTTATTCCCATCACTTCGGGAATCAATTTCCTGGGGAACTTTTTTTTCACACTTAAAAAATTTATTAGACCCATAAGTAAATTTACTCCATGATTATTACCATAGTTAAAGCATAAAGGAAAGATCATATTGTTTTCTCTATGTTTTTTAGATTTTACTTTAAAGACTATCTTCCTCTTCTTGTCAAAACCATGAAATTGATACATTACTCCATCCTCTATTTCAACCTTGGTTGCACAACACACATTCCGTTTATAGATAATAATGTATATTATAGCCAAAGAACTTCTAATAATTTGAATTATGACACCAATGAACCTATCAACATTACATTTGTGTTGGATATAATTCTTGTAGTATACTTCACATGTATTGTGAAATTAGTCTCATAGGTACCAATAGGTTCATCATCCCATTTTTTTAACTCAAGGAACTCTTTCTAAATCTTGGTATGAAGAAGTCAAGGAAAGTAATTATTGAGAAATAAGTTTTTGAACTCATCCCAATCCATGGATTCAAAATCATATTATTGGCGCATATTATTGATTAGATTCCACAACATATGTACTTCTATTTAAAAATGATAATCAACTAGAATGACTTTCTTATGCTCTAAAAACTAAATAATATAGAATATCTTTTTTTAATATTGATCCATTATTCTAAAACAAGTGAATCAGAAGACAGTCTGAAAGAATGTGGACGCTACCTCATGAAAGACTCAATAAAATGTTGTTCCCTTGTTTTTTCATTTAAATGTTCACAATGATTCATATCTTGGGAAATATAAGTCATCAAAGAAATGAGGTTTTTCATTCCATAACACATAAAATTTGGTTACTAGTGAGGAAAATTGTTTCATTTTACTTTATAATCACCACTAAATCAGTTCCTTCAGGTTCCAAACATTTACTAAAAACAAAATCATAGATTAAGAAATATTAATCATAATAAGGAACCACATAATCTTGAAAAATCACTTATATAATGACTAACTTATGACACCTTCTTTAATATATGAAACATTAGTTCCATTATATGTTATTCATAGATTCATTATATTTAAATCCTTCATAATGGTTCGTGATGTGTTTATGAATTCCCAAATCATATCCATTGGGAGTGTTAATCCAGGTATGTAGAAAGGCCTGTTTTCTTGTACCAGATTACCATGAGTCAATCATGGAACATATTTTGGGAGTTCTTCCCCTTAGGTACATTTGTGATAGATCCATATCCAAATGTATTTTCTAATCATAGATATATTTCATGCAAACCACTCACTATATACTTATCCAAAATTATAGGACATTTTATACTACATTTCATCATCCACATACTTATCCATAGACACATCTATTGGGTTATCACTAAGGTGTTCTCATTCTAGCTTCCAATGTTTAAAAATATTGTTAAACTAATACCAAATATTGCGACCCTAAATTTTAAAATGTAAACATTTCATAACTTTTATAGAATACTTAAACTTCATAAAAACAAATTCCCAAAGTTCTTAATTCATCTATTGCCTTTGGAATCATTAAAACATAATCACTGGTACATAAATGTGTTACATCATCTCCCACCATGATATTATTGATTATAAAAATTATTAAACACCTAAAAAATAATCCATATCATCATAACTTGGGGTAAAAGAAACATAAAAATTTGTGAGTTCCAATACTCGGTATGGGTAAACGAGGGATACATGTATGAATAAACATGAGAATATGGGTATGTGAATGTGATAATGAAAATAGAATATCATAAAATGCATAAAAAAGATCATAAAAAAAATCATGACATAATTATTGGATGTTCATAAGACATGAATCATAATGAAATAAATATAATATTCCACAAAAGAATAAAATAGTAATAAAACTTATAATTGTGGTAGACACATATGTATATAAAATGATTTATATAGTATCTAAGTAATCTCTTCCAATACCATCTTGCCACTATGGGTTCACTCCCCATACCATCTTGGAAGTCAATATTAACTTATATAGCCAACATAGTAGCATGAGTTCACTCCACAAAAATATTGGTAGTCATAGTCACTCCTATGGACATCATTGTAGTCAAGGTTCATTCCAAATACCATCTTATCATATCTCATGACATATAAATATTTACCCATTGCATTGGAGGGAGATATATGTCCCAACCATATCATAGTGAAATAATTCATACATGTGACACAATATCAAAAATACATATATCATTACCGATGAAATTAATTGTGTATTATAAACATGAAATTATATCATATCCTTTAGAGAAAGGAAGGTTTCATAATCATATACATAACCCATGAAAAGAAGCGGTTTTCAAAAAAATACACATGAAAGAGAAATGGTTTTCATTAAGTTTATTACATCACAACATAATCCATTCAAATGAAAAATATGAATGGAATCATTGAATTATTTTCCCATAAAGGAAAGAGTAAAACCAATGAATGTTATCATAGATGTGAAATAATTTTCTAATAACTTTTTAAAATATTTACCATGGAAAATAACATTTATCCTTTGAAAACAATATTTTTATGACATTAAACCTTTTGAAAAACTTTTTATTCAAAAATTTCCTTAAAAAACTATAAAGGAATCTTTGAAAATACTAAAAAAAATTAAAATTATTTTTCCTCGATAATTATCTTCATGGATATTTTTAAAAAAATTAAAACATTTTCTCAAACAATAGATTTTTAATATAACATAATTCTTACTAAAAGATATATATGGTTATATTTTACTTAAAAAATTATATTATGTACACAAGATTGGAAAAAGTGGTACTAACACATGAGGGAATCATGAATAAATATTAGAGAAGTAATCTCAAGAGTATTATTTTGAGATGGATCGATATATTTTATCAAAGGAAGAATAAACATAAACAATATCAAAAAGAAATGAGATTGTATCAATAAACTCTTGTAACTTGGAAACATGGGATCATACTCTCCATGTAAGAAAATTAAATGAAATTAATCTTAAAATATCATGAAAATAATAATATTCATGATATAACAAGTATAATGGAAGTATATATAACTCAAAAATGAGTTTAGGTGCATAAAAAAACACAAGTCTAATAATGTAAAATTGAGACCAAATATTTTTACCGATTTTATAACTTTGGAAACTTTAACACCATTAATTAATGTTCATAAAAGGGATATGTTAAAAAACATAAATTCTAGTATAAGACACATATAATAAAATCATGGGAAATACATACACCACACAATATTAAATACTATTGAACATAGCATGTATCTCATGAGAATAAAAATTGAGATGAAATCCCCTTACATTGTGTCATCACTCTCATCATACTCATACAAGATTCCAATATAAAAATATATGTATACTATAAATATTTTAAAGAATAATATGATTATAGATAATACCATATATGGTTTGATTAAGACATTATATTACTATCTTTCAAACAATCCCATGTTAAGGTTTCACTTTGGGTAATATTCGCTTTATTCTTCGCATGTGTCTTCATTTGTTATATTTTTGGTCCTTATAATTATATAATGATTCAAGAATTTAAATAACTATAAAAATATAATTAATATAAACTATATTTATATTATAATAATCTATAGCATAAATAATTATTAAATGGAATACACCGTTCATGGTGACGGTAAACCGTACGTACATAGGAATGTTGTTTTTGTTTTAATTGTCATATTAATTGAAAGAAAGAAAATGACATAAACGTTTTTATTTTAATAATATAATTAAAGTATTGTTATAATGTTATAGATATTATATAATTTCACTAAACCCATCCTTCATACATTACATGTAGTGTGTGAACAAATCACATCACTTTGAGGGGGCGATAGTCCACACTTTCTCAAATGAAATTATCATAATTACACCAAATGGAATGAAACAAATTGTGTGTTGCAAAATTAACATTGATGATTAAAAAACAAATAAATATAATATTTAAAAATTATAAACATAGTTACCATAATAATTTCAACCATGAGTGGCCATAAATGAGAAATCAATAGTCATCATTTAGAGAGGCTGTAGTTCGATGTACACATAAACAGTATATTTGATATCCCTTAGAAGGAGTTATGTGTAAGTGTAGGTTGAAAAATCAGAATTAAAACATACTATTATATTGAGGGTAATTTTATTTCATAAAATAAAGTAACAATGAGATATGATGGGGTGTAGAAGGAATATAAAGGAAATGATCTTGAGAGAAGATGTTACCTCTTAATCGAGTAACTCCTTCTGGTTTGTGCCAAAAGGCTTCCATGAGTTCCCTTATGACCAATGTAATGGTTATATGAGTAAGGGAAGGATATTGGGGTATTAATTGAGAAGTTTTTGTTAGATCCAAGGGGCTTGATAGGTTTGAGGAAGTGGGTAGACGTGGTGGCCTTTTATAGGGAATGGAAAGGACACCCATGACATTTTTTTAAAACAAGTTAGTTGTATCCATGTTTTTACCAAAAAGTCATAAAAAACAACAAAACTAAATAATGGAAGGTTAATGGAAGAATAAATTCCATAAAATTGGACTTTTAAATTTTTATATGTTTTTTTCGTTCTTATATTTAAGGATTATTACTTTATTGACTAATTGTTTCTCTTAAATATTGTAATTAATTTTAATAACTTTCACTAATACATTTTAGTGAAAAAAAATTTGACCTTATTAGAAATTATAAATTATGATTATTCTGAATATAGAATATATTTTTCTAAATTATTATAAAAAAGTTAAAAAAATAAATTTAAAATTAATCTCACAGTCTTGTCAACAATGCGGGGTTTTAAAGTAAAAATAATCAAAAGAATGCTTTGTTTTTATATCCAATTTCAATGTGAAATTGGTTAAAATGAAAAAAATTGGATTAATTGATAAATAAATTATCTAATTAATCTTTTCAATATATTTAAAATATAATTTTACATTATCAATAAATTAAATTAAAAAGGTGTTTTAAATTAAAAAGGTGTTTTGAATTATAATATGGTATTCTTCACTATTCCTCAAAAAACGAAGTTTATCAGAAAAATACCAAATATTACCCCTAATATAATTTCTATTTTATAAATTAAAAATTTATGTTTATTTTATAAAAATAAATTTTCAAATGTGTCTAAAATTAATTATATTATTTCACATAGAAGGATTTTAAAAGCGGTTCGTTCGATAAAATGGTATTTCTAACACTGGGGCACTTTACCAAAAACCATAACTTTTATTAACAATATATTTTATTTGTATAAAAATTATAAGATATATTTAAAAAGAAGTTATTTATATTCATATAACTATGTTAAACGTCTCGGTAGTAATTATCTCATTTAAATAATTATAAAAATAAAATGATGTTTTGTAGAAACATCAGTGTTGCATGTATTGTATGCCAAACTGGTGTTGCGTGTATTGTTCTCAAATTTGGTTCTGTGTGAAAGGAATTTTTGACTTATTTTATTTCTTGATATAAATGAAAATTTAATATATTCAAAAAAATTTCTCTAAAAACTCGGGAATTACACTAAAGGAAAGTGTGGTTGGTTTTTATGGTGGATTATTTTACATTTTTAAACCAAAACAAGAGGAAAAATGTGATTTTATTTATAGAACATATATTATAAAATTTTCATGTTATTATTCAATTATATGCATAAATTTTAAATCGACTATAAACACTTCATTTTATGTTATTCATTTAGTTCTTGGGTTATGATAACATACTATGTATGATATACTCACACACTACATAATCCTCATATGGTATGTATAAACATTATAATATTTGTTTCAGGCACATGATGTTTTATGAGTAATTAGTTATTGAATATGGGTAGAGTATGTTATTTAGATTATTTCACCAGCTCACTTTAATACATAAAATAATGGAATATTAGTTTCGTATGTGTAATTTTTTATTTCTGTTTTACATTATAAAAATACATGTTTTTTAAAATTCATAATTATTATGGTTTAATTTTATTTTTTTACATATTATGTTGTCGTTATATATAATTTTCCTTCTTAGAATATGAATGTTTATTTTTCCACTGGGTTATTTAGGGTAATCGACATCCAATATTTTCAATATTATAAATCAACATTTATACAAACATATGGTGATACATAATTGTTTTTAAGGTCTTAGACCGATTTGGGACAGACTTATTGATCTGGATTAGGTTTTATAAGGTTTTAATATATTTAGAACATTTTTTATATATATCCAGGGAAATGTAATCTAAGATCTTTAATGAAATATTCATATGCATATTAAAAAATGGAATCTTAGATGGTTCATATATACTAAAGATGAATCAAAACATTGATTGATTGGGGATGTTTGGAATCAAACTAGAAAATAATTATCCAGAGATATTATACGTGAAGTGTTTTTTGGGATATATATTTTCACAAATGAGGTGGAAAATTCAAAAAAACCAGGCACATAATCCACTGAGAGAGGAATCAACAAAATGTAATGAAAACAAAAATAAATGCACGCCTTATTGTATATATTAATATTTCATTATTTTAGTAATGATACTGATGTTAGGTATACAATAGAATTAATAGTAGAACAAATAAAATATCATAAAAATAAATGAAAATCATAATAAAATAAAATAACATAAAAAGAGTTTAAAAAGAGTTTAGGAATATTTAAAACAATATTGTGTTGATGAATTGAATTCTCATTCAGTATCCACTAATTATACTATTACATAATACCATGTTGGGACTCTCATCCTATAGAAGAGATGATACTCAATTCACAAAAGTAAAGTATGGAATAATGAATAATAAAGACACTTGATATTTTAGTGACTATAGTTTTGTTGTGTAAAATTTGGAATTTTCCAAGTAATATTTTTAAAGCAAGTTGCTATGATGGCTTGATATTTCAAGACTCGGTGAGAAAAAATTGATATCATAAAAATATTAAACATATTAATATCATTCATGAATCATTTTCTTAAAAAAGTGTAATTAATTTTAAATTGACCCTCATATCAAAAATCCAAGACCATATTTTAGTCTATATTTGAAGGTTAACCATAGACGATACATAAAGTTGGTCAGTGATAGACACTCGACTATGGTAGCTGTTGGTAGGTGCATTTAACTAAATTAAATAAATAATTTATTTATTTACTTTATTAATATATTAATTAATATCCAATATAAATAACCTCTTATAAATATTTTTCAATAGATTTTCCACATAACACTTTCTATAATTGAGAGGAGGAGGATAAAATTCTTCTTTGGAGGATCAACCTCAAATGATGAAAAAATATCAAATCAAGGTGGACTGATGGGTATATATTGTAGCAAGTCTTACATATTAATGGAAAATGTATCATTCGCTAAAAATATATCCATAATCTTGGTAGATCTCATCATATGTTGTTTCCACCATTTTTTAATAGATCGAGTATAAACTTAAATATGTGGTTTTGATATGTGATTCTTACCTCCCCGTATGATCCTGTTCTATATTTTTTTTAAATCCTGTGTTTATTTTTCTAGGCCATATTATCACCCATGACTCTACACCTATCAATATGTTGTTGGTATCACATCATACAACAATATATAACACTTTTTTTTTCTTTTCCCAACAGTTATCCATGTTCATAACTATTATCCCATGTTGATGTGGAATGACATAACCAGGGTGGGTTCAAGCATGTTCGATCCCACATATTATTGGTGGTTGTGAAAAAAATTAGCATGGTTGTGATTGAAAAATTGACCAGATCTGTTCTGTGGATGAGGTTTCACAATCGAGGTTCGATGAGGATGGAGGATAATCAAAGGTGTTTTCTTATCGGACCAGTGATCCATGTTTACCCTTTTGATATGAATCAACGACATATGCATTGATGGTATCAGTTTCGAGTTCATACAATGTGTGGGGGATCATGGTGGTGGATTGTTAGTGTTGGGTGATGCATTATTAGAGTTTTCATGGTGCATGAATGAGTTGTAGTGAATGATGGAATTACAAAAATGATAGAGATAGACCAATTAATAAAGGGGAGGTTTTGATTGAGGGTTCCATGTGGGACCGAAAGGTAACTCCCTCTCATATCCTTATTTTTATAGTAATAATATAATGATAAAAATTATATATAAAATTTATAGTGGATAAGATTGGAAAGGTGGGCCTAATCAAGGGTGTATGCCTAATGATGGGTAAGAGTCCATCATGGAACTAATTTAACACATTTTTATATAACAAAAAAAAATTATTGTTATAATAATTATTAATATAACAATATTATTATTAGTATTATAATTCTTATTAAACGTCATTTTGGTCATAAATCTTTTATACAGCTTCAGATCGATGAATCACCAGTGGCCTCGTGACCCTAACATCGAGAAATTCAATTCACAACCAATACTGGGTACCTTTATTGGGCCCATAAAGTGATGTAAATACATGTTATGATGAAATATTTTTCTACCAAGTGTCCAATTTGGAAATGTGAATATCATATCTCAAGTATTCATATGCATGGATCACAAATGTTTGATCTGTTTAGCCATTCATGTATGTTATTGGTGAAATATTGGAGGATTTATGTTTTATCAAAATATAATGATCAAAATCTTCATGTGATGGTCAAGAGTTTTGACATACCTGTATTTTGGGCAAGTGAGTAGCTTATCCTTTGTTTTTCATGTAGAACATTTTAGTGGAATTTTTAATGGCTATTGAGTGTTCTGAGAATTTTTTTTCCATTTATGATACATGAATATATAAGTGAACATGATGGATAATTAGTGAGCCTTCAAGTAGAGACAATACTCCCCTTTTCATAGCAAATTCCCTGTATATATTGTGACAATACTCCCTTGTGACACCAAGGATTGGTTTCCCCATAATCTCTAATGATGTGAATATTGTACTCCCATATTGAGGGAGAAAGTCCTATATCTATTGGGATGGTACTCACCTATCATGCCAGGCTGCAGGTCCCCTATACCATCAGGTCAGTAATAGAAGAAAAATCTCTATTTAGGGGAAATTTATTTTTTCTATGGGGATGTGACTCCTCTATAACTCCATGTAATGAGTCCCTCATACTATTTAGTCAGGTGGATATGGTACTCCTATATTCAAGTAACATGTACTCTATATATGAGTACTATGCTCCTCTGTTGCCTGAGAGTGCCGATCCCCCATACTCTACAGTCATGAATAGACATTACTCCCCTATTTCTGGCATGATTCCTCTATCTATTGGGATAACACTACCCTATCACACCCGGGAATGAGTCCCCCATACTCTAAATTCAGGTAAAAATGGTACTCCCATATTTAGGATAATATTCCTCTATCTATGGAGGGGTACTCCCTCGTCTCAGAGCTCTTGCGGGGTTTGGTTCCTCCATAGAGAATGTTTCACATGGGAATAGAGAACAATAGAATGCATTGTTCCCATCCATAAAACTCCTTTCAAGGTTACACTAAATTAATGATTCAGTGTTTTATACTCATCGGCTATAGTGCGATGTGGAATGGTGTTCCCCTCTACAAGTAGTTTTTATGTGGGTTTCCATGATGTTGGGAATCAACAAAATACCTTTTGAGCTATATGAAGAATATTTTTTCTTAGATGGGTTAAAGATATTGAGATCCCATATATCTCTAATTTGGGATTCTTTTTTAGAATAAGTGGTTATTTGTGTCATTCGTTTCATTTTGTGATTGAAAAGTCTTCATGGGTTGACCTAAAAATTTATATCATGTCTCATAATTCTCCTCATCCATTTTCAAGGAATCATACTTTGATCATATATGTTCAACCCTACATTTTATTTGTCATCACATGTTGTTTTTTACGAAGAATTTGGGAAAATGGGCATTGATTTTAGAGAAGCATTGGTATACATAGGTGCATAGACCCCATGTGGTAGTGGGGATTGGAGATCATGATTTAAGATCTCATAGATTTACATTATTCTAGTTTTTTATAGATATAACTTATTTTCCAGTTGTGTGTTTATTATTTATATTTAATTTTGGATTATTCTGTCATAATTATTTGTATCCCCTATAGTATTTTACATTTTCGGTTTTTACTCTACAAGTTACTGTCATTTACTATTATTCCTCTTCACCTCTCCATTATAGTGGTAGGGTGAGTGTTTATAGGTACATTAAAAAAATCCCCCCCCCCATTTTAGTTATTCCTTCTCAAAATTTTTTCTGATAAACCATGATTGACATACAAAAATAAATAAATTACTTCTATAGATTACATAATACATTATAAAAACGACGCCCAAAGGCCATATTAGTTTAGTGACTTTGAAAACATGTAACATACTATTTTAAATTGGTGAGTGATCTTACAAATATCATATAAAGATACCCCTTTTAGTTTTAATACCTATAACCATTATTAATATCATGGGAAAAATAAAACCTAAGAAAATCGTGATCTCAGATGCTCAGTAAGGGTAATCAATGAAAATATCAAACAAAACATGAAAATAAAAAAAATGTAAAAATAGAAACATAACTTTTGAAAATCGTACCATGAAAAAAATCAAAATATTGAGTCATGAAATTAATATTGGTAGTTCATAAGTCATAAATCATAAATGAAAATAAGACATGGGAAAATGAAAATTAAATTAAACATAGAATTGTGAACAACATATAAGCATAGAAAATCGATTCTATATTAGGAAAGGCTTATTTCCAAGACCATCATAGTCGACAAAATCCTTTAATTAACCCTGTTAACTCCCCATTAAATACATGTATTACTAAATCAGGTTTACTTACTGTTATATACCTCTATTACCGAACTGAGATCATTTCCTGATCCAGCTCTGTATTATTGAACCAATATTATTTCTCATTCCAACCCTATATAATAAACCAATTATACTCCGATTCTATCACTATTTATCTCTTGAGATATAAATCGTTAACCAATGCATTAATGGGAGATATATTTATCACCCATCATGTAATTAATTCCATATATATATGTTCCACAATGACATAAATCATTCAATATAGCATAACCCATGGAATAAAATGGGTTTCCTAAATATCACTCCATCATAACATAATCCATGTAAAACAAGTGGTTTTAATAAATAACATTCCATAACAAACATAATAAAACCATACAAGTAATAGGGACAAAATCATTGAAATAAATACCCATTAAAACATAAGTATCATCAATGGATATAAATGTAATATAATATTGAGATATCACTTGAAAAATAATTCTTGAGGAAAATATCTTTTGTACTTTGAAAATGTTATCTTTTCATAAAATTCCCTAAAATTTATTTATAAAATAATATACTTTAAAATATAAATGAAATATTATAGGGGAAGAGTCATGTAAATAAGATGTTATAGAAGAATAGAATTATATTTAGGTTATATAAGTTAAAAAACATTCTTTTTGTTCTTTTTCTGAAAAAGTCAAAAAGTTCCTCGTTTGGAAAACGAATGAAATATTCATTTAAAACCGTGTAGTAAAAAATTCAATATTGTGTAAAAATAACATTAAAAATCCATATCTTAACAATTAAACAACTTATGAATGCATTAGAAAACACGAAAAGGGATGATTAATATTCCTCAGTAAATACTTATATATAACCAATCTCTTATAATAACGAGATGGAAAAATTATACCTTACCTTAAGTCTGGGTTCCTTCATATATTTTAGAATCTTTTTTATAATGGATTAAAGAGTTATATAAACTTATTTTAGAACCGTATTTATTTTTATGATATCATATGTGATCATATTATCACCCGTTTAAGCATATTTCAATATTACCCTTCTTTCAAGGATTATATGCTACATGTTTTATGATTTAAATCCCAGTTATTCATGATGGAATTATGTTATGTTATTTAAATAATGATTATAATTTGTAATATATAATATTTATTCATTTTAAACATTTATATTTTCATGATTTAAATGAGATAATTTAGAATGAATCACATCACGTCATAGAGATGGTAGGTCGTACGTACACACGAGCACTGATATCATTCCTTTAATTATGAAATGGTATGGAAGTGGATTGAATATATATTGTTATAGAAAAAATATATTGCTATAAAAATCATATATAGTAATTATTTCCATGATTATACTTTACTAAGTAATGTAGTTATGAAAATCATATTACACTACGGTGTGGAGACGGTGAGTCGTATGTACACACGTATGGTGATTCCATTTTTCATTGATGGGTAGATGGTGGAACATGGTAGTTCCATAATTATAATATATTATCTGCGTATAAGTGACTTTGGAGTTATTAATTTATAATGTAAACAACTCATGAATAGGAAGTAAAAAAAATAAGTTTCCAAAAATCGGTAGAGGAGATTACCACTTCTTCTATGTACTCCCTCTGAATCACCTATTAAAGACACTAGATATGGTCTTCTGAGAAGACCAAAACCACTAGAATGTTACTAAAGAATTTTATAAAGGAAATATTTTTGTTATGGATGATCTTTAATGCTCAATGTGATGTGAATAAGTTAGGGATGATGTTCCCTTTTATAATTGAGGTGAGGGGAACTTTTGGAATCTCCAAAAATATTAATTTATAATATAATAAAAACAAATCCAAAAACCAAAAAAATATCATATTTTCAAATATGATATGATATATGGTTTTAATATCCTCAACAAATTAATTTTAGAAAAGTTTTTATATCAATTTAATCATTATAATTATAATTAACCCTTAATTATTGTATTTTAATTTTAACTAAGGTAACAAATTAATCAATAATAAAATTGTGTAAATTTTAATTATTTGAATTTAATTATACCATAAATGACTAATTTATAAAATTTTAGAAAACATCATTATTATTTTATATTTTTTAAAATTTATTATGTCTTTTAAATAATTTAACGAAACATTATTTTTATATAATCAAAATAGTGTCATTTGTGACACTACACATTTCATGGATGTCTAAAAATATCAATAAATGATTTAATACTAAGAGAATATATTTTATTATATCCATATGGGGTTAAGGTCATCTAAAAAGTTAATTGGATATATTAATTATTCAAAATATTAATTATTTTAATATTTTAATAACATTAATTTAATATTTCCAATAATTAAATATTTACTACATCAGTTTTGTTTAATTATTTTATATAAATATTTTTTTGGTAAAAATTAAAAATAAAATACCAAGATGAAGAAAACTCTTTTATTTTTTATAAGAATATTTATAGTCTAATATATATTCTATAAAATCCTATATTGAAAATTTTCATAGTTATTGAAACATGAATGAGACAACTTTGACATCACTTTAAATAATATATTATAAGGGTCATAATATTTTACATGATGCTCTAAATTGTAAATAATTCTACCCATGGATGATTATGGTCGATATGAACACTAAAAATAATATTTTTTTCATGTGTTTTGTCCTTTTAATGGTTATTATAATTATAATTATATTTTTTTTTTCATCAATTAAATAATTTATTAATTATCATTATACTACACATTACGATAATTATTTATATCCTAAAATATAAATATAAAATACCCTAAAAAATAAAAAAATAGTATTTCAAAAAAGTACTTATAGTCGAACTTAGTTTCTGTATAAACTTATAAAAAAATGAAATAGTTATTAAAATTTGAGTAATATATACATAACTCTTCTTCAAATAATACCTAATAAATACCATAATCTGACACAATTTCCTTAAAAGTGATCATAATTTATGAATAAGATTTATTTTGGCAGAATCCCAATTATCCAATGAAATTATGACAAGTGTTAGGGTAATTTTATAAAATTTTAATATTACCCATACATTTAATTTCCAGATTTAACCTTAACCGTGGTAAATAAGAATTTACTGAAGTTTCAAATCCTATAACCAAAAATAAAAAAAACCATATTTACATAAATTTTACCCACTAACAAAAATTATGGAATCAATTTTTTGAAAATCAAAACACATAACCTTTAGTAAATAATTCAAAATTAATCTCACTGTGAGAATGAGAAAACGAGTTTTTAAAGTTAAAACATGCAAAAGGTAAAAATGTTTTTACATTGAAAATAAATGTAAAATTAATTCCAATGACCTAAATTATATTAAATTATAAAAATATATTATATTTATATTTTAAGAACATTCAAATATATAATTTAACTCTATAAATAATTTTATACAAAAAGGTAGCTTTCAATTAAAATGTATTATTTTTTACATTTCATCAAAACATGAAACTTATAAAAAAATACTAAACATTAAACCAAAATAAATTTTGTTACTCTTATTTCAAATAATATATTTATTTTTTTGAAATATAATTTTAAAAAGGGTTAAAATCTATATATAAAATTGGTGTTCTGTCAAAAGGGTGGAAAACTTCTTTTTTGAAAAATACTTCTTTTATCCAAAAAATGGAATTTGTTCTTCATTAATGTCTAGAAAACAAATAAAATAAATTTCAAACATTATAATGAATATATAAAATATATATTTTATTAATAAAATACATCAGATGTTATTTTATTATTTTATAAACTCACATATTTTAATTTAACTAGTTTTTTATAAAAAAAAATTTCATTTTATTTAAAAAGGGTTTTATTTTGTATTTATAATTAACTTATCACAAAAGAAATAATTATATATATTTTTGTAAAGAAAATTTTTATAATTCAATTAATAATATTCATTCCCACCATTATAATGTTTAGGATTTAAGGTAACACAGTAATATTTAGTTATTCTTATAAACTTAGTCTTTCATGAAATAATTTCTATCTAAAGAACACAAAATTGTGTGTAACATAAGACAAGAACAATCTAAGAGGGTGTTGCATGTAGCACAGGCTTATCTTGATGCAGTTTACAACAAAATACATCAATGAAATTAAAAAAAAATCTATTTCATAAAAATATATTGGTGACAGATTCTACCCCCCTTAAAATTAATTTCTCCTTTGAAATTTGTCTGGGTTAATAAGGATTTAAACTTGAATGTTTCATTCATATAAATCCAAATTGTAATAATGAATACTAAATTTTGTTTTTAAATGGAAATTTAATAACATAACAGTTTCCAATGTAAAACCTAACTAGATCTCTATGTAGGATAATGCATGTGAAGATTAAGGGATGTAAGAAAAGTGTAAATAATCATAGAGATTGATAAAGATCACTGATAAAAAAAGTGGATGATCTAGTGAAATCTAACAATCACAAAACCATATAGTAATGAACCATGAAAGGAGTAATTTATATCATCAAAATAATTATAATACGAAAAAATTTAAATCACTATTTTTTCTTATGTTAATGAATTTTCATGAGAAGACATACTTGATTTAATTATAATATCACCATTTGTCATTCCTTGATCAACTTCCACTTCATATTATATTCCATGAAAAGAAGTTTAATTAAAAATTCCTAAAGCATTTGAAGATCATGAGATCTTTAAATATAATTATAAGTCATTCCATCTTTATTTATTAAAAAAAAGGTTAACACAAGTTATCAAATATGCATATGACCACCTATAGAGAGACAATACATTAATCTAACCAACTTCATCTAATGATTAACTTATACTTTCCATAAATTCATAACCATAAAAAATGTTTGAATACAGAAAATTGAAATCATTTTAAAGTGGTGAACTAAATGAACATAACATTTACTTATCATAAATCATAAGGTATCCCTTGGTTGTCACATTCCAAACATGTGAATGCCTTCAACATATATTCTCTTGAAACATAGAAATAACCTGAATTACAATACAGCCTTATTGAAAAAAATACTTTTTTCCTTGTTCCAAACATTATTGGATATATTTCTTAAGTCCTAAAGTTGTAAACTTTATCCATGATAGCATAAACCACATGTAAAGTGGTCCATAATTACTATAGTCTAATTAATCGTATCTCACATTTCTAAATCTAAGATAAACACAATTTTCTCCACATATTTATCACATTAAGGGTTACTTACCATAATAAAAATATTACCTTTCCATTTAATCACCTTTATAAATCTTTATAACCATTAAATATATCCTTTTCAATCCTTAATAAAAAACATAAACTGAAAATAATTATACATAATCCTTGAACTCAAAAACATATGTGATTTAATCAGCCAACTTTATTCATAACACATTAATCTAGATTCAATATTTTATTGATTACTAGAATATGAAATGTGAATCATGTACTATGGTTCCCCAAACTTAATCTAATCATACTTATTATTCATATGGTACAAAAATGTGGTTAGATAATCCCATACCTTGCATATATCATTTCTCGTCTCTTTATCCTCTGTTTTATAACCAATAATTGTACCACCATCCTAATTCTATTCATGAGATTTCATATTAGGATATATAATTCCCATGATTTCCACATTTGAAACATGAAATGGTATATATGTTCTACATAGTTCTGGCTATTGACCAGGATTAGAAAGAAAACTATGAGAAATAATTAGCGTATATGAAAAAAAAAAATTATGGAAAATTACTTATAATATTTCTATATTTGATATCATAGGTTTAATCCAATTTTATTTATTATCGTTAACATTATTATAGTATTATAACCTATAATTAGACTTATCCTTAGGATAAATCCTAAGATATCCTTATATATCTCTCTTGGGAAATCACTAAAATTTTCGCATCCTAGTTTCGAAAAGTTGACTAACAATTTGATCTGATAAAAACTCCAACAGTCTGAAATTTTTCTAGTAGTATGTAATTGATACTAATCAGATAAATCCACAGGAGGCTACCCACCATGGGCGAGACACACCACCATCCCTAGTGGAATCCATTTCTTTATAAATACCTTAGGTGGAGAGACATTCATTATTGAACCTTCACGCCTGAGAGATCCCAATGATATAATTTACTTCCCTTTTCTTTGATTCCAATGCTAACAAAAAAACATTTAAGTATATGAATATTACATTACTTTTGTAGAATACTTAATAAATTATACAAAAAGATTCCAAAATACCATATTATTTTGGCGCCTTTGGAAGCACGGATCACATTCACTTAATTTGGTGAATGATCAAAAAATATCCCATAAATATCTCCCCTTCAGTTTCCCTACCAAAATACTTTTTAATATCTTGGAGAAAAGAAAATAGATGAAAATGGTGACATGAGATTCTTAGTATGGGTAATAATGAATTTTTTAAAAAAAATATGAACTTATATTTTGAAATTCATAAAATTTATACCATATATCATAATATTGTGTCATAAAAAATATTGGAAGTTCATAAGGCTTTAATCATAATGGATCATGAGCCATGAGGAAATAAAATTCACATAAAACATTGAATTGTGTGACAAAATATACATTAAAACACATTTCTGTATAAGCCATTGCTCGTTTCAAGACCATCATACTAGAAAATTTCCATTACTAAACCAAGACCAATCCTCATTCCAACATTGTATTACTAAACTAGATCTACTTACCATTTTATCCCTATATTACTGATTCAATATCATTTCCCAATCGATCCCTATAATACCGAACTGATATGATTTCCTCTTCTAGCTATGTATTGTTGAACCATGTATACTCCTATTCCATCCCTGTTTATCTCATGAGATATAACTATTTAGCCAATGCATTATAGGTAAATATTGTTCCTTCCCATCACATAATAAAACCCGTACAAATGTGCTACATAAGAGCATAAATCATTCATCATAGCATAACCCAAGGAATAAAATGGTATTCTTAAACATCACTCCATCATTACATAATCCATGTAAAAAAATAGATTTCACAACTAAGATTTCCTCAAAAATATAATAAAACCATAAAAGTAAAAGGGATAACATCATTAAAAATTATACCCATTAAAACATAAGTAACACCAAATGATATTAATGGGAAACAATAATAAGATATCACTTGAAATGAATTATTCAGTAAAATATCATTTTTTTAATTTTAAAAGATTTATTTTCTTAAAATTACTTGAAATTTTAAAAGAAAATAATTTCCTTGAAAAATGACCTTGAAAGACTATTTGAGAAGCTTCATGTAACCAAGGAATTATGAAGGTGTAAAACTAAAAAATTCTATATAAGTTAAAAAAAATTCTTCTCGTACTTTTTCTAGAAAAGTCAGAAAGTACCCTACTTTGAAAAATAAATAAATATTCCTTTGAAACTATGTAGTGATATGTCAAAATGGGTAAAAATAACTTTAAACATCAGTCGGAGAATATTATAACACTTAATAAAATCATTTTTACAAAACAAGTACATTGATGATAAATATACCTCAATAAATACTTACGTTTTAACAATCTATAAAAATAATGAGATTCTGAAATTATTCATTACCTAAGGTCTGGGTTCCTTCATATGTTTCATAAAATGATGCATAGTTTATTAAATTATGTTATAAATTATTCCAGGACCATATTTGTTTTTATGATATCAAATGTGATCAAATTATCACCCGTCAAATAATATTTCATTATTATACTTCCTTTGAGCGTTATTTACTACATGTTTTATCATATAAATCCTGGTTATTATTCATTAGATTATTTTATATGATTTTCATAATTATAGTATTGTAAATTATTTCATATTTTTTAAAACTATACATTTATATAATCATGATTTTAATGATATCACTTAAAATGAATTGAATTGCGTCAAGGAGATGGTAGGTCATACGTATGCATGAGCAGTGATATCATCCATTTAATTAGAAAATGGTATATAATTCGATTGTATATATATTTTTCAATAATAAATATATTTTTATAATAATCTTACATCGATATTGTTTCCATCAATATACCCATCCAAGGAAAGTGGTGATGAAAAACAGATTACACATCAACATGGAGTCAATAAACCGTACATACGGAGGCATGGGGATTTCATTTTTTGTAGGATGGGATGAAGGTAGAATATGGTTGTTCCATAATCATAATAAAATCTCAGCATATAATTTATAACTGAGTTATTAATTTATAATTGAATCAACTCAAGAAGAGGAAGTATAAGAAGAAATAAGTTAGAATGAATTAGTGGAGGAGATTACCTCTTGTTCTACGATCTTCCCCTTGATCTCATATTAAAGATAGTAGAGTTGGTCTTTTGAGAAGAAAAAAGACCTGTAATATTAATAAGTAATTTTATAATATAAATTTCTATTTTTTTCGAGATTTATGGTTCATTGTGATGTGAATAAGTGAGGAAGGAAGTGCCTATTTATAGTTGAGGTAACAAGAGCTTTTGGAATCTCAAATAAAATTAATTAATAATAAAATGCAAAAAATAAAAAATATCTAAAATATCATATTTTAGAAGAGGATATAATATAAGGTATTAATCTCATAAACCAATATATTTTAGAAAAACTTTTCTAGTAATTTAATCCTTATCAATGTAATTAACACTTAGTAATTCTATTTTAATTTTAACTAAGATAACAAATTATTCAATATCTAAATAGTGTAATTTTTACATATATAATGTCAATTAGAACATAAATGAACAAATTAAAACCTTTTATAACATATAATAGTAATTTTTTATTCTTAAAAATGTATTATGATTTTTTAATAATTTAATAAAATACTATTTTTACAAAATATCAATAGTGTCAATTTTGAAAATATTTATTTGTTAGTTTTTTAAAAATATCTGGAAATGATGCTATCCTTGAGAAAAATATTTTATTATATCCAAAATGGTTCAAGGTAATTTATAAAAAATATATATAATATTCATAAAAAATTATATTAATTTTAAAATTTTTAGTATCATTAATTTTACACTTCCATCAATAAATTAATTAATACATTAGTGGTGCGTAATTAAATAATATAATTATTTGTAGGGTAAAAATTAAAAAAAATTCAACAATAAGGATAAGTCTTCTATATTTAATAGGAATATTTATAGTTGAATATATATTTAGTAACATCTGATATCAAAAAAGTTATATTTATTAAAATATGAATGTGGCAACATAGAAATCATAATAAATAAAATATTATAAATGTCATAATCATTTCCTTGTAACTCAAAATGGTCAATGAATCGACCCTTTGATTATTATGGTTGAGATAAACTCTTCCAATATGATCCAGTCAAGTGTTTTTGACTTTTAATGGTTATAATCATTTTAATTATAGTTGTTTTATTTTTTTAAGTTAAATAATTTTGGTATCATCATCGTATATTCCTTTAAGGTAATTATATATATCCAAAAAATTGAAAATACATTACCCTAACAAATAAAAACATTTTACCTTTATAATGAGTATTTATAGTCTAACTTATAATCTGTATGAAATTATATTAAAATTGATATAGTTATTAAAATTTTAGTTTGACATATGTAACTTTTCTTTAAATAAAATATAATAAATGTCATAATCTAAAACCAGTGGCTTAAAATCAAAAATAATTTCAGTATAAAATTTATTTTGGTATAAACCCACCTTTCCAATGAAATTATGAAAAGTTATAGGGTAATTTTATAATAATATAATATTAATTTTACCTTTAATTACCAGATTTAACCTTAATTATGGTAAATAAAAATTTATTAACGATACTATTCATATGCCAAAAAATTAAAAGAATCATATTTATATAATGTTAACAAACTGATTCCAATTATGGATTCCATTTTTCAGAATTTAAAACATAGAAATTTTAGTAAATAATTTTAAATAAATCTCATTTTCAGTATGTGGAAATTTGTTTTAGATGTTAAAAAATACAAAATATTGAAATAATTTTACATCTAAATTCAATGTCAAATTAATTTCAGTGGACTAAACTATATTAGCCAATAAAAATATAATCTATTCATATTTTTATTCCCTTAAAATATATAATTAATCCCTATTCATACATTTTACAAGGAGATAGTTTTCATTTCAAATACATTATTTTTTAATATTCATTTAAATGTGAAACTTACTAGAAAAATACAAACAAATCACCAATGAAAATTTTGAAAAATCTATTTGAAATAATAAGTTTTTTTTGAAAAATATAATATTAAAAAAATTTAGAATCTAGATTTAAAATTGGTTCACCATCAAAAGGTGGAAAATTGTATTTTTTGAAAAATACCTCATTTATCAGGAAAACTAAATTTGTTCTTATATAATTTCTATAAATCATATAATATAAATTGTAAACATTATATTTAATATTTTACATAAATATTCATTAATGAAATAAATTAAGAGGGAATTTATTATTTTATAAACTCACATATTTTCATATAAATCATTTTTCAGAAAAAACATTTCATTTTATTTACAATGTGTTATATTTATTATTTATAGTGAATTAATGACCAAAGAATTAATTATATATTCATTTGTAATGAATATTTTATTAATTAACTTAATACTATTTATATATGTCATTATAATGGTGAGGTTATAAGGTTACATTATAATATCTATTTTTTCACTTAAACCCGATATGTCTTAAAATGAATTCTATAAAAAAACATGAAATTGAGTGTAACACAAGCCAAGTGAATACTAAGCTAATGTTTCATAGAGATTGATATTATCTTGGTGTAGTATACAACACAATACATCAAATAAATTAAAAATAATACATCTCATAAAAATCTCAGAGTGTTACACTTGTTACAAGTCTATGGCCTATTGAGGCATGCTTAGGGTTATGGAGGTCAATCATCCACTAGCCAGGCGATCCTTAGTGGATAGGGATATTGTAAAGGGTTATAATAGTTGGTTTGAACATATGATGGTGTTTGGAGTTTTTTCCTCTTATAAGGTCTAGTTGAGAATTTATGGAAACATTGTCAACATTTCTTGAGTGCAGCTTTAAGGTCATGGAACCCAGTGTTGGTGCGATGGTACAAAAGGACTCGTCCTACCTTCTTGTCAAATCAGAATGTTGAGACATTACTTGTAGGGTGCACCCGTTCAATAATTATATTTTATTGATTCATTTTACTATACTTATTGATTAAGCTGACCCAATATGCTCATTTACCATAGAATATCTTGATAACATATGATATGTATCTACAAAGATATGCATCTAGAATTTTAAGATCATGTCATGATAATGACCAGTTGAAAAATGATACCTCAGTTTAGGGACATACCAAATAATTTATTTTCTCCAAGATGGAAATGAATTGTTTTATTACATATTTCATGGAATATGGATCCTTTTATATACCAGATAAATGGTTTTCCTTATTTGAGAAGTCGATAGCTCTAGTAAGACATTATGATGGTATGTATAGGTATAGAGTGTTATATGAGTTCCAAATATGATTCCCACTCAGGTTTTGTCATAGGATGGTCTATAAAGCATTATATGTTTTACTTGAGGTAGTGGTCCATGATTTTCATATTATGAGGAAATAGAATAATTTGATTATATCTTTGGAAACCATTCTTCTCTATAGAGTTGTTGTTTTCTCTTGAGTTACTAAATGGTGGAACACCTATGTTTAGTGCATATTGTCGTATTCAAAGATAGAGAGTTCCCACATTTTGAGGACATACAGACTCCCCCTTTTTGTGTGGTAGAGGACTGGGATGAGACTACAGGGAGAATATCCTTCTTGGATAAGACAACTCATAATGGTTTTTGTAGTGGTGTGACTTATATAGGGTGAATCATTCCATTATTGGAGCCATATGTTAGTAATATTTGACATGTATTCATAGATTCAATAAGGGGGGATACTTCCCACACTAAGACTCATTCTTGTGATGTGATTCAGACTTATGATTGTGAGATAATACCACCAAAAAATAACAGTGCAGATGTGTGGATAATGAGTTCCTTTAAATATATGTTTTAGGGAATTGTGATGGTTGTATTTTCTAGTGATTCCCTCTTAAAGAAAATTGGAATGAAATGGGATAGTTTTCTTTAAGCGATGAAGGCTTGTGGCCTTAAGGCTCTGGGTGTGTTTGATGTGTGCCCATGATCATCTCCACTCTGGTTATAGTTTTGTACATGTTAAGAAGACAAATTCAATGGATGTAGCACCTGTTTGAGACATTGGGGTACTAGTGGATGCCTTTTTACTAGAACCTTTAGCCGGAGTATCCTACATAGAGGATCAATGATCATATATTTCTTCCACACTGTGACCCGATATTATAAGGGGTGATAGAGAACCTCACAAAAAATCAATCCTCTAAAATACTGGAACATAACAATGTTTTCATTAGTATAGGATGGTTTTTACCATCCTTTGTTAGATGATTTATACCAGTGAGTGTAGAAGTGATTTTAGTTATTTCGGATTTTGTTTTCATCCACTTAAAAGGTGTGATCCCTGAGTATGGTAGGATGAGCTCATTCGTATGAGGTTATAGCCTCTTCTTTATCAGCTTGCTAATATTTCCCATGGAGAAGTTGATGTTATGATATTTCAGTTTCTTATTATGGAGAGGAGTATGAGGGCATCTATCTTGAGGACTTTCATGTTTACCTTTTCATTCAGATATATACATCTATATAGAATAATTACAGGGATGACCTGATATCTATAGTATCATATCAAATGACCAGTTGAGTTTTGAGAGCTTATGGTATGGTTGGAGGAATCTAAAAATATGTGATTTATAATTCCTAGTGTATTTTCTTGGGTATCTCTATGAAATTATACTAGATTCATATGAGAGGTTGAGGTTTGATGGGGATTGGAGTCACCCAAGTCAGATGACTTTCTGGGAGTAGTATTCACACCTAAGAAATGACGTCAAATTCTCCTAGTGGATTGAGGTGAAATAAATTTTGTATTTTATCGTTCGGATTGTTAATAAATATATCTAGGTTCAAAAGATGGATATAACTATTATGTATTTTTATAGTTGTTTTGGTTTATTTGAGTTCATAGTGATACAATTTGGAATATTGAATTCCCTAATAGAGTTAACAAGACATGTGAGATATATTCTTAATCATTATTAGATAATTTCATGATAGTATTCCTTTACAGTACCCTTATTCCTTCCATGTCAGAGTTATATCATGAGAGACATTGGAGGATGGTGTTATACATGGTCTGGTAGTGTTATCCATATGGCAGTTATCATGAATCATATTCTCGATTTGAATGTCCACTTTTTGGGATATTTATTATCAGACATTGGAGTGATATTATATCCTGATAGATAGAGGAAATGCGAGATTGAGGGATTCCTAGTGTGTTTCTTTGGAATCAGATGATTATATCAAGGTTTTTTATCTTCTATTGTCAGTAATGGTGATTGAGTAGTTGACCTATTTTCAAGTGACCATTGTGGGAAAGGATAGTTTTTCATACCTATGTTTGCTTTTTATTCACCATTTTCTTATTCTTTGACTTAGTGAGGAACAACTTATAGATATTTATCGAGAGATCTTATGCAACATGATATCCACTAGATACATTCTAGATGAATTACTTCAAGGTGGGTATCATAAAATACTTGTTCATGTATGGTCAGTGGAATAAATCATGATATGGAAAAGGTAATGATGAGGTTTTCTACCTTAATAGTACACATAGTAGAAGGGTGGATATACTGAGAATCTTTGGATTTGGGATTGGAGGCCAAGGATATTTTGGATTGTTTCTGATTTTAATTCTCGATGTATCGCCTACCTATATGTGGAGTCTAATTTTCCAGGTGAAAGTTGAAATAAGATGTCATTTTATAACTCTCTGTTGGTCATAGTGGATACTCAAGAGGGGGGTGAATTGAGTTCCAATTAAAATTTCTATTAAAATATTGTCTAGTTAAAATCCCAAGATTTATAGAATAAGTTAAACTGTAGTGAATTTATACAGATTGTAAATGCTCACTTAGCTTCTCAAAGATTGATTATGTCTCACTTAATTTAACCACAAGATCAAACTAACTTTTGAAGCTAACCTATTGATTTACAATAAGTGTAAACACTTGCTAGTTTAACTATCAAAGTAGCTTCAAAATAGTTTTGTATTTCAAAGTAATAGCAGCGGAATAAATAAGATATATTTAGTATAATTTAAACTTAAATAAAAGATGCACAACAGATATAAAAAGTGGTTCAGTCTCAAGCCGAGACTTAGTCCTCTTAAATATATATAAATTTGATACACACCCTGGATCGAGGTTAATAACAGTTTTACAAAAACTGTCCAGGCCACACAGGGACCTATACCACTATTCTTCGTGGGAGAAAAAAAAAAGACCAGGTCACACAAGGACCTCTTCCACAGTTGACGTTGGTAAATAGAAGTAAAGAGAATTTGAGTGAGGATTTTGATATCCTCCAGTTCAGTGCAGGAGACAGTGTGTGTAAAGATATACAGAGTACACCACACTGCTCGAAAGTTAATAAATAAATCATGTAGAGAAGATAGATGAGAGTTTAGAAATCTCTAGTGATTATCAATGTAGCTCTAGACTTTTTGGATTCAGCATGAATGATTTTGAGTCCTTCTCTGGCTTTTCTGTTGAAAAACAGAGTGTCGTAGTTCAGCTTGTCTTCTTCAGGAGTGAGAAAGATATCTTGATTCGTCGTGTGTTCTTTAGCAGTATTGTATTGCACTCATGAGAGTTCTTTTTCGGTCTTGCAATCTCCTTCTTGTTCAGGATTGTTCTTCTTGTTCAGCACAGTGCACTCAGATGTATGTAAGTTCTTCTTGTTGTTTCTTGTTTCTTACTGCTTCTTACTTGTTCCTTACATGTGTACGGTATCTCAGTCTTTCTTATATTCCATGAGTTCTGGCAGTAGGAATGATTCCCTTTTCATAGGTACGAGATACGGTTTCCTAACATGCCAACAACTATCATTAAATAACATTAATTGCATTAAAAACAAAAAATATGACCGTTAGAATTATTTAAATAATATTGAAAAAAACTTAAGAAATAGTGTCACAATGATTATGGAAACGGTGTCTTCTTCACGATATGTGGTTCACGGTATGTGGTTCACGGTATTAGCTTCACGGTATGAGCTTCACGGTGTGAGCTTCATGGTGAGTCCTTCATGGTGTCTGGTCATGGTGTCTGGTTACGGTGTCTCATCACGGTGTCTGGTCACGGTGTCTGGTCACGGTGTCTGGTTCACGGTGTCTGGTCACGGTGTCTGTTCACGGTGTCTGGTTCACGGTGTCTGGTTCACGGTGTATGGTTCATGGTGAGTCCTTACTTAGACAAATATATGTATTTGGAATAAGACAGTGATATACATAATATGGATTAAGGTTAATCATTAGAAAGTAAGAGAATGTGAATCATAAGTATAAATGTGTGATAATAAATGTGAGAATTGTGATCATGCATAAGACTTGTAAATAATAAAGAGAGTAATTAACATCCATAATCTTTGTTATTATAAAAACATGATGTGTAGCTATTATTGAGATTGAAGAGCATTAGCAAGATGTGCAATGAAGATCGAGATTAATTAACAGTAAAGAGATTTGAGATCATTAAAACATGATTAACACATGAGGAGTCCAACAATCTCCCCTGTTTTGATGATCACAAATCATATAATGGTAGAATATAAAAGACATGTAAAATTACAGTAACTAGCATAGAAAAAATATTATAGAACTAATACTTGTAGTTTTTCTCCCCTATTTATACTATTATATAACTGACACTTGTAGTTTTTCTCCCCCTTTTGGGATTATAAAAAAGTAGAGATAATGAAATGAAACACTGCATTTGGCATTAAAAAAAGGGTTCATAATATAATAAAACAGGAAACAACAAAAGACATCCCATCAAAAAAAAAGTCCTCGAACTCTTCAGGGATCCATCTTGTCTTTGCCTTTATCAGCAGCAGGAGCTGGTGCTGAAGTAGAAGAAGGAATAGATGTGGTAGACAACTAGGATAAGGGTAGACCTTCAAAAATAGATGAAGCCAAAGTAGGAGTAGTAGAAGATCTAGGCTGTGGTTGGTTAAGAATGACTGGCCAGATCTGAGAAAGAGCTTGACTAACTGTCATGACAGTGGAGGATAAGGTAGGTAGTCCAGGTCTAAGGGGTGCAACAGCTGGAGCAACTATAGCAGTACTCTGCACATGAAGATACGACTTCGAAAGATTTATGAAATCAGTAATGATTTCACCACCATACTGCATAGTCTTTTCAAAATCATCCTTATTCTCCAGAAATATGTCCAACAATCTGGTGAACTCTGAAAGTTTCTGAACTTGAGCTTTAAAAGCTTGAGTCACCGGAGGGATTCTCAAATTTTCCCCAAGATATCTAAAGTGATCTGTCATATCACTTTTAGAGAAAATTCGGGAAAGATACAAATCTATTATCTTGGAGATCTATTGTTGAGCATCATTGGATATATTAGAATGAATCCTAACCAAGTCCAATGCTCTATCACTGTTCTTAATCACTTATGACAAATAAGATAGATCCAAGCCACTGAAGGCATTATAAAATTCTCCCTTTATTATGGATCTCATCATAGAATCATCCAAAGAAGGTGTGGAGGTATGACCAGAAACAGGTGAAGCCTTGACAGCTTCAGTTAGAAATTTGAGCTGTTTCAGAACTTTTTGCAGACATCCAGTGTATTCATCTGTAAGCTTATTCATATTTTCCACAAGATCTCTCATGCATTCCAGCATCTTGGTGTGCCTTTTTTCAATCTTTTCATCAAAAGATAGTTGGTATGGATGAACTTGAGATACAATATCCCTAGAAAAGAGGGAATTAGAAGACTCAAGAGAAACAACAACAGGTGAAGGGGCAGAAATAGGAGTAGGCTCTGATCTCAAAGATAACTCATTCTGCAGACTTGCTACCATACTTTTCAGATTTTCAACATCAGCACTCAACAGTTTATTCTCTACTCTGACTTCTTGAATTTCTCGGATCATCCTTGGTTGAATATACAAGATAATATTTTCCAAGAGAATTGAAGCATCTTCTTGACTTAATTGAGTCACTAGGCGAGATTGAGTGGAGACAATTTTCTCAACTCCAGCTAACAAAGTCTCTCCAAAAACTTTCAGATCATCTTTGGTCACAAAGGAGTGAAGCTCAGGTAAGGATGAAGGTAAAGGTAAAGGTTTAGATTCTGGTTGAGGTTCAGAGTCATCTTCAGACTCAGATTATGATTCAAATTGAGGTTGGGGATCTGGTTCTGGTTCTGAATGAGCTAAGAACTTCAGTTGAAATAGAGAAGAAAGATCCGTTCCAGTTGCAGTTACTTGCTGTGACTCATTCACATCATAAAATCTTGGGAACTCATACCGAGAGTGCACAGAAAAAGTGATAGAAGGTTGAGAAGATTCAGCAGATCCAACTTCCTCAATATCAAGATTTTGAGGTTCCTCCCCCTCAACTTGTGCTTCCCTTCCTGATTCTTGAGGTTCAGGAACATGGAAAAGATCCACAGGATCATCCCTAATCTCTTCAGCAAACTCTTGCCTTGCTAGCGAAAAGGCAATTTCCATTCTTTCTTCAGCATATGGAATAATCTCTGGAACCGATTGTTCCACTGGATAAGCTTCTAGACTTGCTTCTTTCTCAACAGAAGGAGTCTCTTCAACAAGATCTGCCTCTAAGGTTGCTTGCTGTTCTGAAACAGGAAAAACCAATTTCCTTGCAGCATTAGGATGAGCTTCTTCCTCATGAAGAACAACTGAAGGATCTTTAGTCCTTTCCTTTTCAACAATAACTTCCTCTCCTTGAGGTATTTCAGCAGGGATAACACTAGGGACAACAACCCTTTCCTCTTCAACCGGAACTGTTTCCATTGGAGGTATTACAAGATCTTTTCTAGGTGGTACTTCAGCTGTTACTTCTTCTTGTTCTTCTTCTTCTGAATACTCAGCCACTTCATCTGGTTCCAAACCAGGATCAGCTAGGTTCTTAGGCCTTCTTGGATAGTCAACATGATTAAACTTTTTATACAGTTGATCACTATCCTCAACCCATTTCTTCTTCCAGGGATTCCAGCTTATCTTCATCCTTCTGATGATAGACATGGATAGGAAGAAATCAAGTTCCTCTAACTTTTCTTCATTCGGTCCAACCATCCCTTTTACAACTAACATAGCTGAAATCATCCTTGAGTAAAATAGGGAGGTGGATTTTGAAGTTACATTGATCAACTCACAGATATGGTTGATAACATACTTACACAGATTGATCTTATGGCCATTCTTCAACAGGTGAATCAGGAACACATCCTGATACTTCATCACAACAAAATCCCCTTTTCTTGGACTAACAAAATTCTGAACAAACTTGAACAGAAGTGTTTTCTCCCCATCTAGTTTAGTAGCTATGGCCCTTCACTTGGTGCCATTTCCAGTTAGAATTTCTAAAGAAGTCTCCAGGTCAATGATGTCAGTTGTTGGAGGAGGGTCTTTCTGGTAATCTTCACAAATTCCTTCATGTGGAATTCTTAGGCATACAGCTCACAGCCTTGAAGAGAAAGAGCACTTCTGACCATCGATCCAGTTGGTCACCATAAATCTTTCTCCAAACTCAAAAGAAAACTTCACATACCGATAGAATTGAGATACAAGCCTTGGGTAAATCGGTCTATTCTGTCCAGTGAACCATTCAAGCCATCCTTGTTCTCTTAAAACTTTCAAAACTAAAGATCTGATAGACAACATCCATTCAGGGAAAACCTCTTTTTCAGGTACAATTATACGACTTACTAGGTTTTGGTTTAGAGGTCCTTCAGGAGCTATCCTCGGTATCCTCTTTTGTTTCTTAGAGTGGCGCTTCTCAGACGAGGGTGAGGATAGACATTTCATCCTTGGCATTCACTAAAGGTTCGGGTGAGAGGGAAGAGAAGGTTCAGGAGAGAGTTCGGGTAAGGAATTGAATGAAACCCTTAAGTTTTATCATTTGGGAATGTCAAACACCATAAAAACAAAAATGAAGGAAATCAAATAGCGGTGAAATAAAAATTACCGTGATACGGGTTAAAATAAAAATAAACATAATTCTCACAGTGAGACCATGAGTAGGAATTACGATGAGACAGAAAACTAGTCATCATGGTGAGACAGTTTGTAGTCATCACGGTGAGACAGTGAGCATTTTATATAGTCACTATGAGACAGTGAGTTGTCAGACCGTGTGCATAAAACAGTAACTTAGAAACAGTAAGTATCAAACCGTAAAGTAAAGTACAATAAAGTATTAAACATTAAAATCAGTAAGATATTCATTTATGATTAATCATAGCAAGATCATGTATGATGTAGTCTAATCTTTCATAATTTAATGGTTTAGTGAATATATCAGCAAGTTGATATTCATTACCAATGAATTCCAAAGTGATATCACCTTTTTGATAATGATCCCTCAAAAAGTGATGTCTTACATTAATATGTTTTGTCCTAGAATGAGAAACATGATTCTTAGAAATATTAATAGCACTTGTGTTGTCACAATTTATTAAGACATGTCTGAATTGATATCCATAGTCTAGTAATGTGTGTTTCATCCACAAAATTTGTGCACAACAACTTCCAGAAGCTATGTATTCAGCTTCTGCAGTTGATAATGCAATAGAATTTTGTTTCTTACTACACCATGATACTAGTGACTTGTCTAAAAGGTGACATGTTCCAGAGGTGCTTTTTCTATCTAGCTTACATCCAACAAAGTCAGCATCAGAATAACTAACTAATTCAAATGATTGTCCTTTGGGATAGAACAGTCCTAAATTGGGAGTATGCTTGAGGTATTTGAAAATTCTCTTTACAGCATTTAAATGTGACTCTTTAGGGTTTTCTTGAAAACGATCACACATACACACACTAAACATAATATCAGGATGACTAGCAGTCAGGTAGAGTAGACTTCCAATCATTCCTTTATAAGTGATTTGATCAACAGATTTACCATTTTCATCAAGATCCATCTTATAGGTGGTACTCATGGGAGTGTCACTACTTTTTGTGCTCTCCAATCCAAAACATTTTAAAATATCTCTAGTATATTTACTTTGAGTTAAAATAATTCCATCATCATTTTGAAAGATTTGAAAACCAAGAAAGAATTTAAGTTCAACCATTAAACTCATTTCAAATTCATTTTGCATCATTTTAGAAAAATTAGTACATAATGTAGTTTTTGAAGATCCAAAAATAATATCATCTACATAAATTTGTACAACTAAAACATCTTTAGAAATTCATTTTATAAATAGAGTAGAATCAGCTATTCCTTTTTTAAAACCTTTAGAAATTAGAAAAGTACTTAATCTATCATACCAAGCTCTTGGAGCTTGCTTTAAACCATATAAAGCTTTTGAGAGTTTGAAAATATGATTTGGAAAATGAGGGTTTGAAAATCCAGGTGGTTGTTCAACAAAAACATCCTCAGTAATATATCCATTTAAGAATGCACTCTTGACATCCATTTGATATAGTTTGAAATTTAGATGTGCAACATAAGCAAGTAAAATCCTAATAGCTTCTAATCTGGCTACTGGAGCAAAAGTCTCCTCATAGTTAATACCTTCTTTTTGACTATAGCCTTGTGCAACTATTCTAGCATTATTTCTAACTATGTTTCCAGATTCATCTACTTTATTTCTAAACACCCATTTTGTGCCTATTGTGAAATTGTCCTTAGGTCTTTCAACAAGATTCCAAACTTTATTTCTTTCAAACTGATTGAGTTCTTCTTGCATATCAATTACCCAAAATTCATCATTAATAGCATCATCAATGTTTTGAGGTTCAAGCTGTGACAAGAAGGCTTGATGTTCAACCTGATTTTAAGAGAATATCTAGTCTGTGTCCCTCTATCAAGATTTCCTACAACAGAATCTAAAGGATGATTCTTTAGAATTCTAGTTGATCTAGTAAAGGTAGGACTAGAAACATCAAGTTCACCAACAGGTTGGGAATCAACAGAAGTAGGTTCTGGGAAATTTCCAGAACTGGTTGTCTTTATAGAAGGTTTATTTGATTTGTCATTAAGGTCTATAACAGATAAATCTTCTTCAAGATTTTCAAGAGAGGTTTTAGGATCATGTGGATCAGTTTCATCATACTTGATGTGAACAGATTCTTCCACACACTTGGTTCTTTTATTGAAAACTCTATAGGCTTTACTAGAAATAGAGTAACCTAGGAAAATTCCTTCATCACTCTTGGATACAAACTTGTCAAGATTATCTTTGGTATTAAGAATAAAGACTTTGCATCCAAAGACTCTGAAGTAGTTAACCTTAGGGTTCCTATGCTTCCACACCTCATAAGGGGTCCTCTTAAGAATAGGTATGATCAAGACTCTATTGATAATATAACAAGCTGTATTTACATCTTCAGCCCAAAAATAAATAGGCAGGTCATATTCATTAAGCATGGTTCTGGCAACTTCTTGCAGGGTTCTATTCCTCCTTTCTACTACACCATTTTGATGATGTGTCCTAGGGGCAGAAAAGTTATTACTATAGCCATTGTGTGAGCAATAGGATTCAAATTTAGGATTCTCAAACTCACGGCCATGATTACTTCTTATATTTTTAATCTTAAGTCTACTAAGGTTCTCTACAGATTTGGAGTATTTAGCAAAGTAAGAACAAGCTTCACTTTTGTGAGCTAAGAAGTATAACCAAGTATATCTAGAAAAGTCATCTACTAAGACATAGACATAGTGCTTCCCATTTAAGCTAGAAAATCTAGATGGTCCAAACAAATCCATGTGAACCAACTCGAGAGGTTGAGAAGTTGAAACTTCTTTCTTTGGTTTGAAAGAGATTTTGTGTTGCTTTCCCTTTTGACATGGATTACAAACTTTTTCATTTAGAAACTCAAGTTTGGGTAGGTCTCTCACTAAGTTCTTCCAAGTAAGTTATCTAAGTGAGTGTATATTGCAGTGTCCTAATCTTATGTTCCAAATCCAAGACTCTTTATGAAAATCATTTAAACAAGTAATATTTTTCATGGCTAAAGAATTTAAATCAACAGCATAAACATTTTAATTTCGTAGGGCAGAAAATACTAAAGAATTTTTAGAATTAAAAACATTGCAAGAATCATTTTCAAATTTAACATTAAAACCATCATCACATAACTGAGAAATACTTAACAGATTATATTTAAGTCCATCAATGAATAAAACTTTAGAAATTAATACTGAGTCAGTGTTACCAATCTGGCCTAAGCCGATGATTTTCCCTTTAGAATTATCACTAAAGGTGACAAACCCTCCATCAATTCTAACTAAGCTTTTAAAGCATGAGAAGTCTCCTGGCATATGTCTTGAACATCCACTGTCCAAGTACCAAGTCTTCCTACATGATCTCTTTAAGCAGGTTTCCTACAAAACAGATTTAGATAGGAAATGATTTTGGTACCCAGATATTCTTGGGTCTAGACAGGTTAGCAATCAAAGCTTTCAGTACCCAAATTTGTCTTATGGGTCTCATAAAATTTGTAGAATCAACATATTTTGAAAGATAAACCTTATTAGATCCATAACTATTAATATAACTAGTTGAAGCATATAAATGTCCAGAACTAGAACAAGCAGTATTCTGTCCAGATTTAGGAATAAATCTATTCTTAGTAAACTGTCTCTGTCTAGGTTTGTAGCCTATTCCAGTCATGTATTTTGGCGCAACTTTCTTTCCTAGAATTTGAGTTAGTGTATCATTTCCATTTTTGAATTTCTCTAAATCCTTTCTGAGTTGCTCATTAGACATTTTCAGTTCAGTGTTCTCCTTTAACAGTTGAGCATTTTTCTCTTTTTCAATAGTAAGTCCAGTTTTAAAAGTAGTAGTGAGAGCATGATGTTTCTTTAATGATTTGTATTTATCCTTAAGTTCATTGCATGCCTCTTCTAGAATATTAAAATATTCAAAAAATTCCTCACTAGTCATGTTTTCAGAATCAGAATTATATTCTGCACTATCTTCATAATAATAAGAATTTAAAGCAAGAGTATCTAAGATTACCTCAGATGTGTTTGTCATAAAACACATGTTTGCCTTATTTCTGGTTTCAGTCTCAGAAGCTTCAGATTCACTGGAGCTATCCTGAGAAGCACTCCAAGTATCCTTCATATCCTTTTTGTACTTACTATCCTTGTAATCATATTTATTCTTGAATTTGAGCTTTGGGCAGTCTGCTTTAATATGTCATTTTCTTTTTCACTCATAACAGACAACTTCATCACTTTTATCTGTATTTTTCCAATCCTTCTTCCAATGTCCCTTATTTTAATACTTTCCTTTTTAATTTTATTTTATGAAGAATTTATTCTTCCTATAAAATTTCTTAAACCTTCTAGATATCTGAGCCATTTCAGCATCACTATCAGAGTCTGAATTTTCACTGGTTGAACTATCAATAGGTAGTTGAGCTTTATCATTGTCCTTGCTCTTTGAATCAGTAGTCTTGAAAGCCACTGGTTTCCTCTTAGGTTTATCATCTTCCTCTTTATTCACCTTGAGTTCTTCCTCATACATCATAAGCTTACCAATGAGTTCTTTGACAGGTAGAGAATCAATGTCACATGACTCTCTGATTGAAACAGATGTGCCTCTCCATCGGTCAGGTAAACATCTCAGAATCCTCATAATTTGTTCCTTTGCTGGAACAACCTTTCCAAGTGAATTCATTGTATTGAATATCTCATTAAACCTGAGATACATATCAGAAATGGGTTCATCAGTCTTCATTTTAAAATTATCATATTTAATAGTATAAGTATTTAATATAATTTCTTTAACATTGGTTGTTCCTTCATGAGAAACACCCAAAGTATCCCAAATTTCAAAAGAAGTTTTACAAGCAGAAATTCTGTTAAACTCTTCATCTCCTAAAGCACAGTACAAGGCATTCATGGCTTTACAATTATTATTATAAGTAGTCTTTGTAGGTCCATCCCAAGTGGATCTAGCAGTAGTGGGAAGTTTATATTCTGATTCTATGGCAGTCCAAATATAAAAAACTATTCTTTCTAAATGAATTTTCACTACTGGAAATATGACTTTTACCAACGGTTTTGGCCAAACCGTTGGTATAGTTCATTAATTTGGACCTATACCAACGGTTTGGCCAAAACCGTTGGTATAGGTCACTTATATGGACCTATACCAATGGTTTTGGACAAACCGTTGGTATAGGGGGGGACCTATAGGACCTATACCAACGGTTTTGGCCAAACCGTTGGTATAGGTCCTTCAATTTTTAATCGAATCTTCTTACCGAGAACATTATATAAATCAAAATTTAAAACTATTATAACAATACATATATATATTTATGAAATTATGTTCACAAAAGTCATGTTAGGTTAGTGGTTAAGTCATTCAATTATAAACTAGAGGTCCTGGGATCAAATCCCACCGAATGTTTTTTCTTTTGAAATACATATACCAACGGTTTTGAGAACCGTTGGTATAGGTTTTCATATTACTTATACCAAAATATTCAATGATGACATAGTATATTACTAAAATGGGCTCAATCAACATTATAGTACTCATTACCTCATAAGATATCATTCATTACCTAATTAATTAGAGGTTTATAATAGATACAAAAATAAATGGTTTATAATGTAACTTATCATCTATGGGTTATAACAGATTTACCAATCCTTGGTTTATAACATTAAAACCCATCATTTTTTTCATAACAACCCATTACATAATGAATACCATATATATGTGTTCCAAATGATCATAAAACATTCATCATATCAATACAGTATAACCCCTGGAAAATTAATAGGTTTTATAAATATCCCCTCATCTTAATCATAACCTATAAAAAGAAATAATAAAGATAGTATCATTGGATTATATCTCTATAAAATAATATGTTACATCAAATGATGTCATAATATTTGAAAAATTCCATTAAAAGTTCACTAAAATATTTTATAGATTTTTTTTATTTTGAAAAAACTAATTTTAAATCTAAATATTTCAAAAATAATTTAGAAATGTTTTATTTTAATATAATCATAGAAAATATTAATTGAAAAATAAGAAAAATAAAAAATATGATTATGGGGAATCTTATTTATAATATATATGTTATAATAGAACATTATCTTCACAATATTGAAAATGTAAAAAAGGACTTGTTCAGAAAATATTTCCATTAAAATATTAAATGTATGCATTTGTAAATAAATATAAAAATAATTAAAAAAATTCAAAACATATTATGTGTAGTTAAATAGTTCAATATTTTTTTTAAAGAGAATGGACATGTAATATAAAGGTTCATCTACCAAAGAGGAAATAAAGTCATATTTTCCTTAAAAAAATTTTCCCATAATTTTAAGTACCAAGAGTAAAAAATGATAATAATATATAAAATTTCACGAAATAAAAAAGATGATATGATAATATATTTTCAATAAAGAATAATATCTATATAATTTCCCTCAAATAAAATTTATCATAAAAATTATATAAAATAAATGATATTGTAACACAAACCCTTAGAATGAGGCTTTCCCTATTTTAAAAAGATTTTCCAACCAATTTAAATTGATTCAAAACTAAATTAATTAATTAAAGAAGTCTTTAATTAAATTAGTTGGCACAAATTAATGGGTAAGAGGGAAGGTGAAGAGATTACACCATTAAGGGGGAGTTATCAAATTAATTGAAGGTGAGATTAATGGGGAGTTGAGGGGAGGTGAAAGGTTAAGGCTCGTGTGGGAACCACCTCACAAATATCCTCACATGGGAGGTTATGTGGGTGTGGGCCCCACCAATAACTTCCCCATGTAGGATTTAATTACCCAAGATAAATAAAATTGTTCACAACAATTTTATTTAACTTTTTTTATCAAACCCCAAAAAACTAA
This sequence comes from Viscum album, assembly GCA_963277665.1. Classification (NCBI taxonomy): domain Eukaryota; kingdom Viridiplantae; phylum Streptophyta; class Magnoliopsida; order Santalales; family Viscaceae; genus Viscum; species Viscum album. Next base: position 1,423,437,840 of record OY728163.1, on the reverse strand, counting down.
CTCTCAACCCGCATAAAATGCAACTGCGGTAAATGTCTCCTTAAGAAATTACCGGTGCTGCGAGTTCATTGGTGCCCTCAGATTTCAATTCTGAGGACCAGTTTAAAAGATAGAAAAACCCGCACGTACGTTTACTGAACGTACCCAAAAAAAACTTCAGAAATTGATTCCGGGTACACCGGGCCTCGAAATCAAGTTCCCTCAAAAACCACAAACTCATAAAATTCCAAAGTATTTTAAAAAAAATCCTTGAAATTTTTGGGTCTTTACACTACTCCCACCTTAGGGATTTACGTCCCCATAAAGCTACAACACACACTAGGGAAACAAATGGGGGGTACTGAGCTCACATTTGAGCCTCCCGCTCCCATGTGCTCTCCTGGAGGTTCTCGTGCTGCCAGTGAATGCGCACCAGAGGAATCGACTACCCTTGTAGGACCCGCCCCTATCGATCCTCGATCTCCACTGGGACCTTCGTAAATGTTGCCCCATCATCGATGTCCAGCTCCCCGTGGTTGATGATGTGGGACGGGTCATGCACATATCTCCTCAGCTGAGATATGTGGAAGACGTCATGCACCCGGTGCAACCGAGGTGGAAGGGCTAGACTGTAAGCCATCTCGCCTACTCTGCTGAGGATCTGGAAAGGTCCAATGAAGCACAGAGATAACTTACCGCTTCGACCAAATCTTCATATACCTTATCGAGGTGAGACCCGTAGGAAAACATGGTCGCCATCCTCAAACTCTAGTGGTCTCCATCTCATATAAGAATAGAACTTCTGTCTGCTCTGTGCAGTCTTCATCAGCTCCTGGATGATCTGCACCTTCTCCGTCATAGCCTGGACCATCTCTGGTCCTACAAGTGCTGACTCGCCAGGGTCAGTCCAGCATAGAGGTTATCTGCAAGGTTGGTCGTACAATGCCTCGTAAGGTTCCATCCCGATGGTGGAGTGGTAACTATTGTTGTACGAAAACTTCACCAAGGGTAGGTGATACTCCCATCTGCGACCAAAGTCAAGGACATATGCATGGAGTATATCCTCAAGAGTCTGAATGGTCCTCTCAGTCTGGCCGTTCGTCTGAGGATGGAAGGCGATGCTCATACGTAGCTGCGTCCCAAAAGCCTCATATAACCACTTCCATATCCAGGAAGTGAATCGAGCATCTCGATCGAAAATTATAGACTATGGCACACCATGAATCCATATGATCTCCTGAATGTAGAGGCATCCCAAGCTCTCTACTGAGCACTACTCTCTGATCAGTAGGAAGTCGGCCGACTTGGCGAGTCGGTATACGATCACCGAGATAGAGTCGTGTCCTCTAGATGTACGTGGAAGCCCCATCATGAAATCCATGGATATCCTGTCTCACTTCCACTCTGGAACCTCTAAGGGTTGTACCAAGACTGCTGGCACCTGGTGCTCTACCTTCACTTGCTGACAAGTGAGGCATCATGAAACGAACTCTACTACAACCTTCTTCATACCTGGCCACCAGTACTGTCGTCTGAGGTCCTAGTATATCTTTTCCACTCCTGGATGTACCCCTAGAGGTGAAGTGTGAAAATCCATCATCACTTCCTCTTGCAGTGAAACTGGTACCATAGTACGTCCCCTGAAGAGGATGACGTGCTCCCCTCCTTTATAAAATCCATCAGGCGCCTGCCCTTTGGATATCAGAGAACGTCACGTCTCACAGTCAATATCCCCACGCTGTGCCTCTCTGACTCGCTGAGGAAGTGGAGGAGTGACTGTGAGAGACTATAGAAAAGCTACTCCATCTCTATCCACAAAGGATATCTGCAACATGGCTAGCTTCTCCGTTGCCTCTTCTTGTAGCTGAATGCTCGATCTCCTGTTGAGAGCATCAGCTACAACGTTCCCCTTCCTAGGAGTATAGACTATCTCAAATTCATAGTCCTAGAGGAACTCGATCCATCACTGCTGTCTCATGTTCAAGTACCTCTGAGAGAAGATATACCCGAGACTCTGTTGGTCAGAATATACTATAAAGCGCTCGCCCATCAGATAGTGACGCCACATCTTTAAGGTGAAAACAACTGCTGCTAACTCCAGGTCATGGGTAGCGTAGTTCTGCTCGTGCTGCCTCAACTTCTGTGAACCGTATGTGATCACTGCTCTCTCTTGCATCAGGACACACCCGAGTCTAGTCCTTGATGCGTCGCAGAAAACTACGTACCCAACGCCTTCCTCCGGTAGCCTCAAGATGGGCTCACTGGTCAATCTCTATCTCAACTCCTGAAATCTCTACTGGAATCTCTCTGACTATACTAAGGGTTTCCCCTTCTTCATCAAGGCCGAATGCGGTGCTACAACTCTGGAGAAATCTGGAACAAATCTTTGATAGTACCCAGCCAGACCTAGGAAACTCCGCACCTCTGTCACGCTCCTGGGTGGCTCTCAAGCAAGTACTGCCTCGATCTTTGCTGGATCCGCTGCAACTCTAGCCTCCGAGATGACGTGTCCCAGAAAGTGAACCTCTCGAATCTAGAACTGGCACTTCAAGAGCTTACCATAAAGCTGGTGCTCTCGGAGTTTATCCAGTACAACCCGCAAGTGGTAGGCGTTCTCCTCCTCAGTGGTCGAGTAAATCAATATGTCATCGATGAAAAATATGACAAATTGATCGAGGTAAGGCCGGAAGACCCTGTTCATGAGACTCATGAACACTGCTGGTGTGTTGGTTACACCGAAAAGAATAAACATGAACTCGTAGTGGCCATACAGACACCTAAATTCCACCTTCTGCACATCATCATCTCAAACTATGAGTTGGTGATAGCCTGACATGAGGTCTATCTTCGATAACCGTCTTTAACCCTTGAGCTGATGAAAGAAGTTGTCAATCCTCGGGAGTGGGTACTTGTTTTTCACAGTCACCTGATTCAGGAGACGGTAGTTGACACACCGTCGCAAGCTCCCATCCGCGTTCTTGGTGAACAAAATTGGAGAATCCTAGGGTGAAATACTGGGTTTGATAAATCCATTCCCCTACAAGTCCTCCAGCTGTACCCGTAGCTCACGAAGTTCAGCTGGAGCCATCCAATATGCTGGAGTAGATATCAGTGACATCCCGGGGTACAGGTCTATGTAGAAGTCTACCTCTCTACGAGGAGGTAGTCCTGGAACGTCGTCAGTAAAAACGTCTGCATAATTATCCACCACAAAAAGAAAACTCAGACTCTGCACATCAACTGCTCTGAGGATGAGACCATCCAACTGATGCGTGATCAACTTCCCTCTTCTCCAAAAAAGTCCATCATGCGCTGCAAAGTCTCCCTTATCACCAGTGAAGGTGAAACTGGTCCCATCCGTGCGAATACACCTCACATTGCACCTAATGCAGTCGATTTGAGCATGGACTGTAGACAACCAGTCCATACCCAAGATGATGTCGTAAGGCCTCGACGCTGCTACAAGAAGATCCCAGCCGATGCTCTCGCCTCTTAGAGTAAGCTAACACTGCCAGCACCAGTGTGTGATCATCGATTCTGCTCTCGTAGGAGTCTCTAGCTGTAAGGATCGAGCCAACGAATCTGTCAGAATCTCCGAGCTCCGAACAAGGGATGCGACAATAAAATAATGACTCGCACCTGTGTCTATAAGTACTACAACAAGGGTGGAGTAGACACATAGAGAACCTCGAATCATCTCAGGTGCACCGTGGTCGTGAGCCTCCACTTCCTGGAGCTGAGACTACCTCTGTCTGCTATCTCCCTGTGGTCGGGGTGGACCTCCTAGTGGTGGTGGTGGTAGAGCCTTGAAATGTTGTCCACCACCCACTGCTCGACCAAATCCTATGCCTCATCCCCCTGCTCTCTACGGACTGCCATGGTCAAACCTCTGACTCTACCTGAGAGGTCCCTCCACTATCTGCTGCTCATCAGCACGGCGGGTCGGGCAGTCTCGAGCCATGTGACCCTGCCCGCTGCATTCATATCACTGCCTACTCCTCATATAACTGGCTCTGTTTTGGGTGCCCCGCACAACCGAACCTGTATCCTGAGGTCGCTTTCCAGATATCCTGGTTTTCTTGGACCTATGTAACATCTGTCTACTGCCGGCTGCAGAGGACTCTGCTACGTGTCGCCCTGCGGTGGGTCTCGCTGCTGGTGTCAGCTCAGTGAGAAATCTCTCCACAAGAAGGGCTCGCTCCAGCACTCCCTCCCGCGTCGGAATGCTGAGGGAGATCATCAAAGACCTGATCTCATGTCTGAGTCCCTGCTCAATGGTCTGGGTCCAGAAGAATGGGTCCCATACCATGTCTGTGGAGTAGCATAAGAGGTCAGTAAACCTTGCTGAATAGTGAGCTACTGTCATGCTTCCATGCCGCAGATGATGTAACTCATGAATCTGCACCGCACAAAGGGTTGCTGGAACAAAATCCAAGCGGAAGAGACTCTCGAAGTCTGTCCAAAGTAGATATGCCTCATCATGCACCTGGAGTATCAAGCTCCACCATCTACCTGCTGCTTTGTGTAGGAGACTCGCAACAAGGATCACTATAAGATCAGCTGGTGTCCCTACTAATCTGAAAACCCTGATGATAGCCTCTAGCCAATCCTCAACTGCTTGTGGGTCCATCTCTCTGTGGAACTTGGGCAGCCTCTATCGCTGAAACTCATGCAACACACTCAACCAGAGTTCACTCTCTGCTGCTGGGGCTAGCAGTATCGGTGGCTCAACGGGTAGTGGTACTGCTTGTGCCTCTGTTGTGATGGGGCCCTGCACTGAGGCCTCATCGCTCGGTGGGCTGCCATCTCGTACGCGACTCAGAACCCTAGTTGGCTGCCTTCGTGGGGCCATCCTGAAAAGAAACAGGTACGCCACAGTAAAAAAAGTATACCTGGTGAGCTGACACAAAGTAATAACAAAGAAAACTTTTGAAACACACATGCAATCAGTGTTTTCGTGCACTCAGGGTCCTGGTGTATGGATACATCGGTCGTCACACCAATATCGGTTTCCCTAAACTGATAACCACACCAAAAACACTTAACACTATTGCTTCACAAAGAAGAAATAAACAGATTCCTGAGTTCTGCAGTTGAACCGACTCCTCTAATACCAATTTGTCACGACCCATCCTCAGGGCTCGTGCCGTGACTACCCCAAGCCCGCCTTCCATAGGCCAGGGGCTGGCGACTAGCACCAAAGGCGTAAATCCCTATACTGGGAAGGCATTGCCTTTATGAAAGTAAAAAAACACAACAGAGTACGCAACTGAAGATAACACTAGGTAAACTGAGTACAAAAGTAAGTGCTGAAAAGTAAATGGGCTAGTATACAAACCCAACTGAAAGTACAGTACAACTGAAAAACTAGTACAACAACAGTAAATTAAACAACAACTACTGAGTTGTCCTCCAGAAATCCCACCTAAAGAGTGGGTATAGATGGCATCCTCAACACCTCGGTTCCGGCTGTTCGCTCCATGTACGTCCCACCAAGTGGTCCACCTCTGGGTACCATCCAGCTTCACAAGCCTCAACCTCGATCAGTGCTTTCTGTCATCTGTATCCAACACAATGTAGTGCGGGCATAGACCGTGCAGGGGTGAGCATAAGATACTCAATAGGGACCCAGAGACCCCTGAAGGTCTCCCAGAATCCACGAAGGATAAACCATAAAGAAAATATACAATCATGAAGTATTAGACAACTCTACTTAGGTATATTCCCATACATATACATATGTCATCAATCTCAGTTTGGCTCCAAATCTCAAGCCCAATTACAACCCATTCCACACAGGAAAGAAGTTAATAACATCGATGATAATGATTGAAATTCAAGTCTCAGCTCACACAGGTATACATCTTTCATAAAGTGATAGAGATGATCAGATGTAGTCACTGATTCATCTAAGCTATCAGACCCACGTAGGATACTAGACCAGCTAAGCTGTCGGACCCACATAGGATACTAGACCAGCTACTCTATTGGACCCATGTAAGACAGTAGAACATAAGTCGAACAGTTGGACCCACGTAGGATATAAGTATAGTAATCATCGACATCAAACCCATGGAGGATTCCAGTATGGTATTCATCATTGCCAAACCCATGGAGGATTCTATTACAGTAGTCTTCGCCGCCGAACTCAAGGAGGATTCCAGTACGGTAGTCGTTGTAGTCACAGCCAGCTCTAGGGTTCCCACACACAACATGCTCAATTCCGGGATGGTCTACTACTCGAGCAAAGGGGTAGATACATCAACTATCATGAAGTCCAGAGTTGATTTATCCTGAAGTTCTGTCTCATCATAAGGAACCCAACGCGATAGACGACGTGTCAATCAGATGCCCGGTCTGAGAGATATTAGCATTTTTACTCCGGGGGGCCGGTTGGAAGTACGCTCGTTCCAAACCTAGCCATTTTCCAATGTTTTTAAAAAATCATATAGAGTATCGCAAAAGGAACACCATGTGATGAGGGTCCCAATGCCGCAGGCAGTGCGTCGATTAGATGCACGGTCTTATAGTTATTCACGTTTAAGTGAAAATGGGTCCGTCCCGGAGGGGCCGAGTGGTCCGTGGGGGGGGGGGGATTTCCCGAACCGGTGGTGCCAAGTGGCTCCACCCTCTCAACCGGACGGTCGTAGCCAATGGACCTTCCCGACGCAAGCGGCCCGCTCGGCCGGGCCGCGGTCTTGCTGCGCAGCACCTTCGGGTGCCGCAGTTCCTTCACCCGGCCGGCCGACGAGCCGACCAGTTCACCGCTGAAGCAGCCCGCGGAGCGCAGCCCCCATTGTGTTGCCACAATCTTCTTTCAACCCGACCGAATTTAGCTAGCCGGTTCTTCTTCAGTCGAGCGGCCTGCGGTTGCGGGCCGTGGTTCTTCCGCACGTGGCCGGTGCACGTCCGCCGCTTCCGTTCGCCGCCACCACCTCTCGTTGCTACCACCAAAGTATCCAAGAACAATCATAGGGTTGTTAGGCCATGTTCATTTGGCCCGCGCCCTCCGCATTAGATGGTATCAAATGGCCAAAGGCAAACCATGATTTTCAATGAAGAAAAAGAATAATTTTAATCAATTAAAATTGAACATAATCCCCCTACCTCAGTTTCAAGAATGGAATTGTGGGAAGAGGATTTGTAGATGAAGTCAGGGTGCGTCCGAGGAGGAAGTGGCATCTCCTCACTTGTTTTGGAGAAGAGAAAATAAGGAACATCGTCGTTCTTCGTGGAATCGACGTTCTTTGTCGAAGAGGGTGTTGTTCTTCACGGAAGGATGAAGCTGTTTTCTAATTCCAAAGGTTCCACCAAAATATTTGCCCAAAAAATATTAAAATGAGGATTTCCCCTATTTAAAAAAGATATTCCAACCAATTAAAATTGATTCAAAACTATATTAATTAATTAAATAAGCCTTTAATTAAATGAGTTGGCACAAATTAATGGGTGAGGTGGAAGGTGAAGAGATTACACCATTTAGGGGGGTTGTCAAATTAAATGAAGGGGAGATTAATGAGGAGTTGAGGGGAGGTGAAAGGTTAAGGCTCGTGTGGTCCCAACCTCAAAAATATCCTCACATTGGAGGTTATATGGGTGTGGGCCCCACCAATATCTTCCCCATGTAGGATATAACCACCCAAGATAAATAAAATTGTTCAAAACAATTTTATTTAACTTTTTTTATCAAACCCCACAAAATTAACTCTCAACCTGCATAAAACACAACTGTGGTAAAGGTCTCTTTAAGAAATTACCGTTGCTGCGAGTTCATCGGTGCCCTCAGATTTCAATTCTGAACACTGGTTCAAAAGATAGAAAAACCAGCACGTACGTTTACTGAACTTACCTGAACAAAAATTCATAAATTGATTCCGGGCACACCAGGCCTCAGAATCAAGTGTCTTCAGAAACCACAGACTCATAAAATTCCAAAGTATTTAAAAAAAAATTTACTTGAAATTCTCGGGTCTTTACATTAGTTTTAAAGGAATTGTTGAATCTTATTCTTCACTCATGTTATCAAGCTAATGCAGAGGGTGTGGTCCAAACAAACAAGGTCTGTACCCTCAACTACTTTATTGATCTATGTGTTCTTCACGGAATTTTTATTCAGGATTAGAAGAAACCCGGAACAGAGGGTCAAGTGGAAAAGAGGGCATCTGAGGGAGGTCTTTTATACCTTCATTTGGAAAATGGGTCACCAGAGCTTACCCTGTGATGCGTAGAAGACCTTCGGTGTGGCACCGACACATTGGCACCGACAACCAGTGTGAATGGGGGTGATGGAGGCGGCCCGTACAGGCGGGTTGTGAAGGAGGTGGAGGCGTGTCATCGTGTTCCACCGGTGAAGAGGGCCACAACATATAGTAGTGAAAGACAGTTGTGGCCGAAACTGGCCACCCAATGATGGAGGCGAGCTGCGCGCCATCGCACGCTTCTGAAGATGGTCACGACTCGAAATCCACGGCGGAGGGATGAGACCCACTTCCTACAAGTCCCGCAGGTAAATTGGTGGCACCAAGTGGTATTGTCGCTTCGTCTTCCAACTGGGGGGGGGGGGGGTCGTTTCCCCCCACGCGCAAACTTTGGTGGGCCCCAGCTAGAGGGCCGGGCATCGTGAGCCCAACGGGTCGCTCCCTCCATGGGCTAGTCCGTGCGAGCCCAACAGGCCCCGCCCTCTGCAGGTTGGCCTGCACCCCTCTGCAGGCCAGATCGCTCGGGCCCAGACCAGGTTGGGTCAACCTGAACTGATTTGAGTCATCCCAGACTAGGTCGGGTCGGTCGGTCTAACTAGGTCGGACTGGAACCGGACCCCACCGGGCCCAGTTTCGCTTAGAGGGCCATAACATGGAAACATAACGTCCGTTGGACGAATCGTCTGTGGCGTTGGGATGCATAGAGTAGGACAGTCCTTTTGGTTTACTCAAATTGAGTTTGGGAGAAAGTTGGAGTATGGCCGAGTTGGATCGAACCCAAATCCAACCGATCCCTTAGCATTAAAATGCCTATAACATAAAGACAGGGCGCTTGATTAACATGCTGTCAGTTACATTGGAACCCATATGACTTTGAAGACATTTGGGATTCTTCTTCTTGGAAAATTGTGGAAGTTGAGATATACCCTATGGATTGAGGAGCGAATTCTCCCAGAATCAAGCATGCTTAGTGTGGGAATCCGGTGGCTGACTGTAACATAATGAAGGAAAATCGATCCTATGTGGGTAAACATATATCGATCATATGTGGGTCATTATCTATAGATCCTATGTGGGTCAGTACTCAACTATCATTAGTGGGTCAGCACATACCGATTCTATGTGGGTCAACATCTACCAATCCTGTGTGGGTCAGTAGTAGAGGCTCTCCATAGAATAAGATGATCCAGTGTTACGTCTAATCATCAGTACTTCTGTATTTAAGTTTTACATGGTGTGAGCTGAGTCTTTAGCTTTTTGGTACTTTTACCTTCATGGTGTTACCTTTGTGGTGTTACCTTTCTGGTATTGTCCCATCATGGATCAGTTGTGCAAATGGATTAAAATTTGGAGCCTTATGTTTCCTCAATAATGAGCCGAGTATATTTTGATAACATTGGTATATGTATGGTCATATACATAAGTAGATTTGATGACCACTTCATGCTTGGTTATTGAGGTATTTCTTTGTGGTTTTTTCTTTTGAGGAACTCTGGGAGTCCTTCGGGGGTCTCGGGGTCCCTATTGAGTATTGTTATACTCTCCCCAGCATGGGCTATGATCTCACCCTGTTTTGTCTTATGTAGATAACAGAAAGCATTGATTGAGGCTGAGGGAGCCAGGACTGGAGGTTTCTCAGAGGTGGACCATTTTATGTGATGCGCCGTAGTGACTACTAATCTTGAGTTATACCTACCCTTCAGGTAGGATCCTTAGCAGATGAACACATGAATTATTTTTTTTGTTGTTGTTGTACATTTCAGTTGGGCTTGTATTCTGACCCCCTTTACTTACAATACTCAATCTATTACTATATTGTTTTACTTCATGGTATGCTTCCGGTTGTGTTCTTTGACAGTGTGTTTGTAGGTTTAAATGAAATTCCTTTCCAATTAATGGGATATTATTTTCTAATTCTAGTTTCCATCCCCTGGAATATATAATTTGGGGTTGGGGTAGTCACCACACGTGCCCTGGGGGGTGGGTCATGACATAAATATAGGGTTTTAACAAATCATTTTCGCAAAAACAAAGGAAATGTTGGCCTCAAATAGTAGGATCATTCCCTATGAAGTAAATTTATCAGAGCATCCGAGGGAGATATCGTTTATGGGATTTTCTTTAGACCAATCCCATGTTGAGATCCAACAACTCAAGCATGATAGAAACAATTTACAGGTGGAGATCATGATCATTGAGATGATGAACCAAAACATGTCCATAGAACATCCCCATGAAATCCCCACTATTTCACACCTTACTCATAGGGTGTGTGCTGGTATAATGAAAGGATATGTAATTACACTATAGAATTTTGATTATGTACATTATTTTTGTATACAATATTGAATATACTTTTATTCTATTATTGTTATTTTGTAAATAATATTTAATGCACAAATAGTTTTTTCGGTAAATATTCTGATTCAATTAAGAAACCTAATTTTAATGAATTAATGGATTTCATAAATAAATTATATTCTAAAAAAATTTATTATTAAATATCTTTTTATTAAATTTCAATGATCATTTAATTTTTAAGAAGTCAACAATAAATTTTATTAAGGTTTAAAAACTATTTTTCTCAAAACCCATCAATTTTCAACAAATGTCGGTTTTTATTGTATAAGTGAGAATTTAAAATTATAGTAATTTATTTAGATAAACTTAATATTATTTTTTAAATCAGGATATCAAAATTATACAATAGTGAATTTTTTATAATTTTCTAATACATTAAATTTTTTGGGTAAAAATTAAATATTGTATAAATATACTATGTGTTTTATGACATCATATTGGACCAAAAATGATTTAATAAATACTATAAAAGGTATATTAAGAAAATTATTTGTTTTAACTTTAAAATAATATAAATTTATGTTTATTTTATTTATTTTAAAATGCCACAGTGATTCTTCAAAAATATATAAAATAATTTATTCTTTTAAAATAATTTCCTAGAATGTGCGACTCAAATCAACATAAGCAACAAAAATATCTTAATATATTCAGAATTTGAGATTATAAAATAATTTATTCAACTTCTCTTTTCCAAAAACCATGGGATAACATGGGATGGTTTTTGGTTTTGAATATTTTTTTAGTAGTGTCCAAAACCAAAATAATAATGAAAACCCACTCCTTTATAATATAAACCCACCCAAGAATCCATTTTTCTTCACTCAAACACATTTACTATCTACCACACCATGTCCCTTTCTATCTATAGTCCTCCCAAGTATCCCCAATCTCCCAATAATCCCCTCCCAAGACATTGGAGTCACACATCCAATTAAGGGATCTTCTACTCTCCTATTTTATCATGAAATCCTTTTGAGATGTGCCTTTTAATTTCAATTTTCATATGTTTTTATATGATCATAAATAATCCCATTTTCATTCCATTTTATGAATAAATAATTATATCTTCCTTCCACTCTCATTAATCCATTCATGATCCTTTATATAGACCTGTTACAATGCTGAAATTCTATAAGGGATTTCTCTCTCATTATTCCCATTTAAGAACTTCTTTTATATTATGAATCTTAAATTGCATTTCATTCGATGAGATATTAGGTTACGTGATACGATTACTATCATTTTCTTGTATAAATGACTGGTGACCCATTTCTCTCTCAACAACCCATTTTATGAATTTCCATATGACGTCGTTAAGACGTTGGAATTGCACTGTGATTTTCAATGCCAAAATTATCATGTAGTTAATACCACACCCATTTCTCAATCAAGGTTATTTAGCTTTATTCACATATTCATGCTTATTTAATACTTTCATGTATTTATTCCACATTCCTTAATCATGGAATAAATGGTTTTGTGAAATGAATCATTGTTATTTAATATATGTGGCATATTTAAGAATGAGATTGAAATGATTATGAATGGTGCACCCTAATAGAGCTACAATGCATTAGGTAATGTATAATATCATTATATTTCATGTTCATATAGTTTTTTTTTGTAATTACATTATGGGACATTTTTCCACCATGTTGGGGTAGGGGTTTACCAGATTCCTTTTTTATGCAATATTTTATATTGTTTTCACATGTATGTGTTAAGATTATCATGCTATATTATGCCTTTATATCCAGGTTCCTTAATGCCTCATTGACATTCCTTTTGTAAGATTTATTATTATCATAATGTTATTCCATGTTTATTTCCTTACTAATATTTATAGGTCACACATTTCTTATGTATGTTCTCAGGTTATCCCATGCATTTTTAAGTACGAATGAATTTTGTGGTCATGTAAAATATTTTTTCAACAAAGATTTTCTATTTTATGTTTTAAGTTGTTATGTAATGTTCCAAATTTACCAAGACAATAGACCTATTGATCTTTTCAGTTGTATTAATTAAAAATATATGTAATAAATCATCTATTAATGTTAAATAATGAGAATATTGCTTATAATTCATGTTTAACATTCAAAGAAGAAGTTCATTCTGAAATAATAAATTTATAAAAGGGTCAAATTTGGATTTAAAATATGTTCTCCTTTAAAAGGTGGTAATAGTTCCTTATTAAAAATACAGTTTTTATGTGTAAAATTGTGTTTTTATCTTATGCTTACCAAATATATTGGGAAAATATAAAAAATATTCAATTGAAATATATTTATATATATATATGAAATTAAAATCAATGAATAATTATAGTTAATTTAATTAATCAGGATAAAATCTATTTTTATTATAAAATAGGTTTTCTATAAAAATTTCCACTTTATATTAAATTGGCTATTATATTAATTTCTACATAATTTTAAACCAATGGATTAGTTTTATATTTATTAAACTATAATTTTTATAAGTTTATTATTACTCTTTACATTTATAAATTTAACAACTATTGTATGAAATATTATATAAAATAATAATATTTACTAATAAATTGTATTTTTGGTAAAACTAGGTCTTACATGTAATGCAATCCATTAAAGAAACTCGTTGTTGCATGTTTCACATGCTAATTAAATGTCACATGCATTGAAATATATAAATTATATTTAATTTTTTTAAAATATTAAATACTATTGGTCGGAGTGGACACTCAAGAGGGGGGTGAATTGAGTTCCAATTTAAAATTTCTGTTAAAAAACATTATAATTAAGAAAACCCCCAATTTCAAAATTGACCCAGTTAATTAAGACACTAGAAATGGAAATGTTTAATTGGTCAACAAGTTTCTCAAAGGGTGATTAGTCCTCAGATAAATCAATGTAAAATACTAATTCAACTTTTGAAATGATTTTAATGAATTAAACAAATACACACACTAACCAAAACCAACTATCAATATATAATAAAAAATAGTTTTAAGTTTTAGAAAATATAATAAGAGGATAAAACAAAACAGAGTAACTGAAGATTAACACAACAATGTAAACAAGAGGTTCAGTCTCAAGAAGAGACTTAATCCTCTCCACTTGGTGATCACCTACCACCAAGTAATTTATATAAATAAAGTTCTGATACACACCCTCGATCAGGGTTTAAAACAGCACACTAGGATATCCAGGTCACACTTGACCTCTACCACAGTTATTCGTGAGAAATAAAAGAAATGAGTGATTGATAATGAGGATAGTTTTATATCCTCCAGTTATTCTTAGGAGACAGTGTGTAGTATAAATAAATATACACAGTTCTCAAATAGAATATATAAAACACAATAGAGTTGAGGATGATAATAGAGTTTATAATTCTCTGTGTTTTGTCATGTAAGGCTCTAGACTCAATGAATGTTGAGAAACTAGTATTTGAGTCTTCTTCTGGATGATTTCTCCAAAACAGAGTATCGTAGTTTTTGTAAACCAGATTAGAGGAATGAAATGGTTCATCTCTTTAATGTCTCAAAGTCTACTGAATCCTTTTTCAGATAAGGTAGCTTGTTACTATCTTCTTGTAATCTCAAGTGCTTTGATCTTCTCTTTTCATATTCGCTCAGTCTGTGTCTCTGTGTGTGCTACTTATATCTTCATATCTTTTTGAAATATGAGGTCCTTTTATACTCCACGATTCTATAGACATAAATATCTTCACACATGCATGTACCTCATACTTGCCTACAGATTGTCCTATAGACAATATTAAATAATGTCAGAAACATTAATTTGTCTGCATATGACCGTTAGAAATAAATTTGAATTAATAAAATGGAAACAATCATTTATATCAATCGGTAAGTCATATTTGGTCTATTGTATTTAGTTATATAGCATTGGTCTGTCATATTTGGTGTGTTATCTTCAGTGTGTTAGATTTGGTCTGTCGAACTTCGGTTTCGGCGTGTCGACTTTCAGTCTGTTGAACTTCAGAGTGTCATACATTGGTTTTGGTGTGTCGACTTCGGTGTGTCAAACTTCGGTTTTGGTGTGTCGACTTCGGTGTGTCATACTTTAGTCTATAATTATTTAGTGTGTCAAACTTCGGTTTCGGTGTGTCGACTTCGGTCTGTCGAACTTCGGTGTGTTATTCTTCAGTTTGTCATTCTTTGGTTTTGGTGAATCTAAACAATTTTGAAGAGCATGTCTTTCATATACCATTACAAGATGAATTGTTAATCAAAGTAAACGTAAAAATACACTTGTAAATATATTTATTCTTGACTTATAACCTATTGACTGATTAAATAATATGTTTCTGTATAACAAAATTGATTCACATAGATATATTAAAATTGCCATGAAAGTTATGAGTAATTATATTGGCATTATTTGTGATTATGAAAAAATACAATATCATGAAGGGTCCGACAAATATATTATTTATACTTGGGATATTACATTACCTTAAACATTTAGTGTTTCATGTTATACACTTTATTGAATAAAATATTCCTATATAGATTTTTGGGTCATTACATTCTCCCCACCTTAATTAAATTGAATCCTTTAAATTTAAACAAAATATTATTGATAGAATGTCTAATATTTCTTATTTTGAAATCCCACATCATGATAATGGGTTTGTAAGGAATCCTATATAAAAAATAGAATTGGAAGTAGAAGGGTTACATTGACTAACAAATAATATATTTTATAAGTAAAATAACATCAGTAGTATTTAGAGATACATACTTTGAGGAAGAGTGTAAATATTTGTAGGTATGATTGAGGTCATCATTCATAAACAAGTGAATGATCAATGGAATGTTTAGGGCCTCAAATACATAAATCAATTATGATTTGAAAGACCATTGATTCAACAAAAATTAAGGAATTTTGACAAAGAAATTCTAGATTATTTTCCTAATTTTGAGTAATTATTTAACATCCCAAGAACACAAAGAAATATACTTACTAAATACACTTATATAAACACAATTTCATCCTTTTTGTATTCTTCAATTAGTTTTCATATTCATCCAAAAATTTATGTTGATAGATGAATAACTAACATAAATTTCTAAAGGGTCTTAAGGCCCATAAATGAGTGAGAATTATAACTATTTGTATCTAACTATTTTAAAAATCTAACACGATCAATACCATAATATCTAAACCTTAAAATTGATACCATTAGTTTATCATTATCATTTATTTATTAAATTTTTTAACTAAAAAATAACAAATATTTACTAGAACACTAGGTAGGTTGTGGTTTGGGTGAACCCATTATCATTCTGTGGTCATGGGTTCAAGATCTGCAACCTTTCCGAGCATTATTGGTTTTCAACCGTCATACTGTTTTTCCTTTTATAAAATCAAATTATTATAATTTACAAGATAAATATGATGGACGTATTTTAAAAAAGGATAAAAACTAAATAGACTTTTTTATATGGTATTAAATACTACATTATCACGTAAATACTTTATCCATTTATTTCCACATAGATCATTCCTTGGTCTATGGTTTATCCATGAAATCATCTGTTGGATTTCCAAATCTTGACACATTAGGATTAAGTTAGGCCATTCAGTGTATAAATAATTCACAAGGGTTTGTGAAAAAAGTGTGAATTAGACTAAGAATATCCCCCATGAGTTTCAAACTAGGTGTGCAGTATTTCCAGTTGTCAGGTACCATGTTACACTGAGTCTGGTCTGACAAACTTTATCAAAGTTGTTACCCCTAGGCACATTTGTGCCAGAACCACAACCACTTTTCATATCCAAATAAAGATATAGTTCTAAGAAAACTATATAATTTCTATCTAATAGAAATTTTGGGATATTATTCAATACATATCCTTAATTTCTACTTTTAGTTTATGTTCTCTAATTTAGGTTTTTGAAACTCTAGTTGACAAGGTTTCTAATAAAATTCCTCTGATACCAAATATTGTGAATCGACCCTATAATCCTAGAGATGGTGTCTTCTATCAATTATATTGGATTAATATATAATTAAATATCATTCTCAAAGGACCAAATAGTTTAGTGGTCTTGGAAAACTGTATACACATAGGGGTCTTTTATAAAAATAAATAAACTAATTACAATATTTTTTTTTTCTGAAAAATAACTTTTAAGATAATGAAATTATTCAATCTAGCGTATCCTTTCATATATTATATATTTTGATTCATAGATTCTTAGTGAATGAAAAAATAATAAGGGTTATATAAAACTCTTAGTAAGGGTAAAATATAGTGGAAGAATTAATTAATTAATTAAAATGATAATTATAGCATGGTAAATAACTGATCACACAATCCATGTAGTAAATAAACTGAGAAGGAAGTGCATAAAAAATATGGAAAGGTAATAACTGAGGAAAAATTCCATTCAAATAACTATATAAGGAAGATATATATGTAATGGTGAGAAATTTAAACACATTCCATTCAATCAAATAACATAAAATGAAATGTATCTATAGATATGTCGTCATAAAATCTCATGGATAAATAATAACAAAAAATAAATGAACGAACTGCTTAATTATTGGATTATAAGTCTGAGGGACATGAAAACATATATTGAAAATACCTTTTATAATATTGTTTATAACTACAAAAAATAAACTCGTATAATTTTAGAATATTATATGCCTCATAAGAACCTATCAATTCATTGAGGGGCTATATAATTTTCAGGAACCACCCATCATTTCTTGTCCAATGCATTCCTCATATCGAATAGTAAAAATAAATTATATTCCTTATCAAATAACCATGTTTAACAAAGATTACATAATTATCAATATTTCCCGAATTAATCGAATTAAATTTGAAATAGTAACCATATGTAAAATTATTTACTAGTTAGGAAATTGTATTATCTATGATAAATAAAATTCATAATTAGTGGAATTTTCAATGTTCAATGATCATTAAAAATATAATATTTCATGGGGAATAAAAAATTAATCAAGGAAGTTAATGTGAATAATATCCATAGACACATTAATTATAAATCATCCAGTGGAATATTAGGGATGGTATCAATACAAAATATCCCAATAAAGAGTTATTATTCTTGATGAAGTTAAAAATTATTAAAATATCTCAAAAAAACATTCTTGGGAAAAATATAATTTGTTTGAATAATATTTTGAAAAAAGAATTCGTTGAAAATCACTTTTGAAAAAATTTTCTTTAAATGGTAAAATTTTAAAGAATAAGAAGAATCTTCAAAAAAAATTACGACGATTAAATCCATACTTGTTGTATGATGTAAAAAAACATTCCTTTAGCAAGGTAAAAAATGTTTGAAACTTATTTTATCAATAAAGAGACTATACAATTTTTTTTTAAAACATTAGAAAATGTTTATAGGGTAAAAATATCTTTACAATTTTTTTAAAGCAATTTTTATTTTTTTAATTAAACATATTTTTAATAAGAAAATTTGTTGTCCATTTAAAGGTACAAATGATGTCCATTTTTCTGAAACATATTTTTAACCATTTTGAGCACCAGAGAGTAGGAAAATTGTACATGTAATTGAATATGGCCATGATTAACTAGAGGATAATGAAATGGTTTATTGATTAATGTTCATATAATTTCATCTAATGGAGATACCATTAAATTATCAATAGTATAAGTCTTGAGGAAAATAATAATTAAGCATCCCAAAGTGTATCAGACCACTTTAAAACATTTTAAATCAGAAGCCTCATGAATGAGTAATATTGAATGAAAGTTTTAAATAATATGAAGATAAAATAATTAACAATATAATATATCCAAATGGGCAGTTGATACACTACAAAAAATAAGTGAATGGTGAACAAGACATTTAACTCATGATTGTAAATAAGAGAGATAAAAATCCCTTACAATGATCATATAATTAGAGTGAGGATAAACCAATGAAATGATTTTGTGTGAAAATTAAAAAACCAACACATAAAAGTGGATTTACAATATAAAACAATCCAATTTTATTTCACACATTTCCATGGTCTAATATAACCACTAATATAGATGTTTAACTCAATGTATGGAAATTGAGTTAAGAAATCTCTTACCTTGAGTCCGAGTTACCTTGTGTGTATTTATATTCCCGAATAATAAAATTATATTAAATATTTAATTTCATTATAAATTTTTTCATTTTATCCTTATTTTTATTTGACACATTACCATGTATTATTGATCTATTTAAAAAATTATGTTTATGTTGGGTTTTTTTGACCAAATTTGTTTTATGCATCGAAAACAACATTGGAAGATCAACTATAGTCAAAGGGTGTAATTATATAACATATCTAGAACATTAATCATGAAAGGATTATAATATTCATAGATAAATTATACATGTATAAACGATCAGTAAATATGGTTATGAAAAATGAACCAACTCTCCAATTGTGGAGATGATAGTATGTACTTATGCATGGGTAGCGTTCCCATTTTTCAATTATTGTTGTGAAAATATGGTAAGTAACGTAAATCATTCTAGAATAATCATTATATAATAAATAAAATTTTATTATATCATAAATAACATATTATATAATCATTTATTCTTATATATATAATTCTTGGGATGTAAAAGAAATCACATCATGTCGAGAAGGTGGTAGTTCACAAGTTAGTGAAAGATGTAATCACTTTTTAAGTGTACGAATGGGTAATAAATAAAATGAAATATATTATATTTAAAAATTTTAATTATTTAAAGTATAAAATATATAAATTTTTTCTATGAATTTTTTTTAATTAAAACCATACTTTATACATTGCATGTATCATGTTAAAGAATCACATTTCCTTGAGGGGCGGTTGTCCACACTTCAAGAAATGATGTTACCATTTTTACACAAAATGGAAAGTATAAAGATAAGTCTAGTCAAATAATTACATAATCATAAATAAATAATTAATATAATAATATATTTATATATACATGCACATAGTTTCCATCATTATTTACACCACGAGAGGCGGTAAAGGAAAAAATCAATCATTGTTTCGTGATGCAGTAGTTCTCCCTACACATTAACAGCATGTTCATTAGACATTTGATAGAAGTGTGTGTCAGTTTATGTAGAACCCTTATAAAGAAACCAATTATTTTTAGGATACTATTGTTTTTATATAATCATGGAATAAGAAAATTTATGTTTGTGTATATTATAAATAAAACTAGATAGGTTGAGGAAAGATGATACCTCTTAATCGGGTAACTCCTTTTGGTTTGCATCAAAAAGATTACTTAGGTTTATTTATTCCAAAAAATATGATTAAGGGATTAAAAATGGGATGTTTTTTAGTTCATTTGGTATAAAATGGATGAAAATATGTTTATTGAGTGGTTTGAAGAAGTTTTAGGATATGAGGTTTTTATAGTGGAGGAGGAGTGACACTATTGTAATATTTTGGAAATAAGAGCCCCAGAAACGTTTTTATTGAATGTGGATCAATAATTGTAAAACATTGATAATGTAGAGGATATGGTCTAATTACATCCAACTAGTGGATTTTGAAAAAAAGGTCTTATTAGGCCTTATATTTAGGGTGTAGTCTCTTGTTAAGCATAATTTCACCTTAATCATTATAAATATTTTTAATTTTTTCCCTAATATTTTTTGTCAAAAAATAATTTGACTTTATAAGAAATTATAAATTAATATTATTCCAAATAAGGAATCCATTTTTCAAAATTCCAAATACATAAGTGGAAAAAATTAATTTAAATTTAATCCCACAGATGGGACGACAATGCATGTTCTTAAAGTAACAACATCTAAAAATGTTTCTATGTTTTTATGGTCTATTTCAATGTGAAATTGATTAAAATGACCAAAATTGGAATAATTGATGAAAATATGATTTAATTAAACATTAATAACAATTTTTAATATAATTTGTATTTATAAATAAAATAAGTGAAAATCATTTTTAAATTAAATTTCAATATTTTTTACTATTTCAAAAAAAATAAATCTTCATCGAAAAGTACCAATATTTTAACATAACAAATTTTTTTATGATTATATACTAAGTATAATGTTTATTTTGACATATTAAATTTATAAACAGGTCAAAAATTGGATTAAGAATTGATTCTCCATTAAAGGGTAGTAAAGGTGCCTAAATACAAATATATGTTTTTATGTGTAAAATATTAGTTTTTCATATCTTACGGTTAAAAAATATAATGGATGAATATAATTTTTTTTATTGAATATATATATATATATATATGACATTAATACTAGCCAATAATTATAATTAATTAAATTTATAAGAATAAAAAAACTTTCTATGCCTAAAAATGTTTTTCTTTAAAAATATTCACTTTATATTCAATTGGTTCTTATATACATTTATAATTAAGTTTCCACAAATGAATTCTATTTATACTTTTTTAAAATATAATGTTCATCAATTATTTATTAATATTAATAAATAAAAATTTTATAGCTATTTTATATTTTATTATATTTAATAATATATTTCTTTTTTTTGTAGAACTTTGTCTTGAACTTAATAAAATCCGTTGAAGTAACTCATTGATGTGTGTTTCACATGATACATTAGTTCCATGTTAATTGAAATCTATAAATTATATTAAATTTATTTAAAAATTTTAATATATTATAAATACAAAAGATATTATATTCCCTTACGTGCTTGGTGTTATGTTTCATACATGCTATTGAATAAAATGTTCTTACTTTATATTTTCATGGTGTTACATTGAGAACTATATTATTTGAAAACCACATTAAAACAAAAAAAATCATTAAAAGTAACCTTGTAGTCTTGAAAATGAAGAATCAAGGAAATAACGGTCAATACAGTGGATAATTATGTATATACCAAACATTCCTTTTACACCATAAAATATTTAGAAAAGATCCATGATCAAAAAATAAAAAGAATATTCCTTCAAAAGAAAATTTAAAAGTTGAAACAAAGGTAATTATATATTTTTAAAATCATATTATAAAATTTAAATTATTTTGGAAAAAACTTTTAGAAAACATTGTTTTAATGGAAAACAGATTTCAATTAGAAGAGAAAAATGAAGTGAAATTTTCTTAAATTTTTATTAGTTATGTTAAACACAAAATAGGGTGAAAATGTTATATTATATGATTATATATTGAATAAAAAAATTATAATAATATTAAATAGTTATATTTAGAGATGTATTAAAATATTTCATGAATAGAATCATAATTATAAACAATACCAATAAATGCTGAATTTGTAGTAATACATTGTTACCACTTTAGTAACATTGAATCATAATCACCATGATATAAAAAAATTTAATGAAGCCTAAAATAACAATAAAATAAATATTTTCATTATAAAACATGTAAATAGGCTGTATATGCACCTTATAAAAGATTATAGGTGCATAACATAACATGTGTCCCAAAAAAGGATAATTGGGACAAAATAGCCTTTCAAATTTGGTAAATTTCAGACCATAATTTCCATTAAATATACATAATAAATTATATATATAAATAAACATAAATTTAATTAAAATAATAATAAAATGAAATAATTTTCAATATATACTCCATGAAAAAGAATCTAGGGGTGAATATGGCATAAGTCTCAATGAAATAAAAATGGAAGTAGAAACCCCTTACCTTATATTTTGACATTATTCATACACAATCAGACCACATGTATAATAGATATAATTTTATTATAAATATTCCATATAAAAATATTATTATAAATAATAACATATATGATTTTATTATAAATTCACATTACCTGTTTATTAACAATTTGAAGTTAAATTTAGGTTTTGGTTAATAACCGCTTTGTTTTTTGTGTATGTATTGACTTGTAATTTTTGATCCTCTTACATAGTTCATGATTAACTTATTTCCAAAATGTAAATAATGATGTAAATATATTATACATTTAGTATATAAATATTTACAATAATCAGTAAAAGGTATTAATTTTAAATGCAATACATCGTTCATGGAAAAGGTAGGCTATATGTACGCATTAACATTGTTTCCATTTTTCATATCAAAATAGAGAATTTAAATGATATATATATACACATATATATATATTATAATTCTAGTATAATTATTATTTCTTATATATCATATAATTTTACTAATCCCATTATTAATTCATTACATGTAAAGTGTGACTGAATCACATCGCTGTGAGAAGGTGGTAATCCAAAGGTCCACAAATGACCTTATCGTATTCCAAAAAAATTGAATGAATGAAGGTATGTGTTATTAAATAACAAAATAATCTTATATAAATAATAAAAATAATACATATCCAATAAAAATAGTTTATAAATCATTATTACAAAACTTTAAAGGTGGTAAAGGAAGAATGATCATCATCGGTTCACGAGGCGGTAGTCCATCGTACACACGAACGATGATTTTGTATCACAGTTGATGGATGTGTGTAGGATTTTAGGTATTAAATATAAAAAAAAATTACTATATTTAATATAACTAGGTTTTTATATAATCAAGTAATAATAACAAATTTATTGGGTTTAAGGGATAAATAAAAAAAAAATTCATTGATGATCCTTACCTCGTTTCTAGGTATATCCCTTTGATTTGCACTAAAGGACTTCCGTGGTTAGATTTATACCAAAATTAATTCTTCTAGGATGAACGGACATAATTTTGGAGGATATTTGACTACAATATGGATGACATAAATGTCTTAGGATCGAGGAATAAGTGAGGGGGTGAGTGCCCTTTATAGCGGGGGAGATGAATTCTTGTGAATATTAAAAGGTAAATAATATTGGGGGTATTAATTATAATAATGTGCATACTATAATGGTAAAATTTTTATAAAATAGGGGTTATGTTTGAAATATGGACACCTACTATATTTTTTACAAGTTACTATGTCATTTGGACCTTAAAGGTAAAGTTTAAGCACTAAGTAAACTCGTTTTTATCCTAATCACTGTAATTAATTTTAACTAAATTCAAAAATATTTATTAGTAAAAAACTATATTGAATATACTAAACATTATATATAATGATTATTAAAATATGGAATCTATTTTTCAAAATTCTAATCATATAATTTGATGAAATTAATTTAAAATTAATCTAGTATACATGCCGTGAAATTGTGTTTTTTAAAGGAAAAAAACCAAAGTTTGAAATGTTTTATATCCAATTTCAATGTGAAATTGTTTCCAATGACCTAAACTGAATTTATTATTTTATTTGAACAAATTAAACTTTTAAACCAATTTAAAATTAAAATTAACTATATAAATAAATTATATTAAAAAAAATTTCAATTAAACTTTATTATTTTATACTATTAATCAAAAAATGAATATTCTCAAAAAATACCAAAAGTCACCAAATTTAAATATAGATATTACTATTTAAAAAATAATTCATATTTTTCAAAATAAAAATTATAACGGGTTTAAAAATTATATTTAAAATAGGTTCCCCATTAAAATACATCAAAACTATCTTTCAGAAAAAGACATCTATTTATTCATAAAATTGGATTTATTCATATCTCATGTCTAAAAACACATAATATGAACATTAAATAGTTTTAAGAATTATATATATATATATATATATATTATTAAAATCATTTAACAAAATTGTTTTAATTAATTTATTAATGTAAAACCCTTTTATATCATAAATATAGTTTTTAGAAAATGATTTATTATATTTTCAAAAATTATTTATTTTAATTTCTATTTAATTAGTCACCAAATAATTAATTACATATACATGTTTAATCTATATTTTAAAATTTTAATTAATCTTATTCATATCTTCTATTCCTATAGCTAGTTTAAAAATATAATAATATTTTAAAAATAATTTAAATAGTATGTTGATGTTTAGTAAATCTAGATCTTGCGTATCATGTATGTTGTAAATATATCTCATAATTTTATAGAACATAATCCAAAAATATTGTTTCATATACCAAATTCTAATAGAAGTGTTTTATGTAAGAAAACATCTAATTAATATTGTGTAAAAGGAAAGAATAAGTTGTTCATTTATTATAACTGAAGCTATATTCAGTGTTCCATGAAATACAGAATATTGAAACTGTAAAATTTATCCCAAAAAATATTTTAAAAAATCCTATGGTGTTACATTATACCCTCATTAAAAATAATTACACCCTTGAAATTATTTTTCTTTATAAAATTTTAAATACTTCAAAGTTTTTTTTCATAGAAACCCAAATCCTTAAAATGAATAATAAAACATGCTTTAGCATGTGAAATTTTGAACTATAACAATTACTCAATGTTACTAAAAAAAAGTTTTCCCCATTAGGGACCATAGGTTGGGAGTGATGATTAGACATGGAAGAATAACATAAATAATTATAGAGTGATAATTATCATTAATCACCAGCAACTGAATGATAAATGGGATGTTAAGGGTGTTAAAACCATATATATGTGATGATATATAAGACCATCTATTCAAAAAAATGAAGGTATTATGATAAATCAATTTCAATATCCTTTTACTAGTGTTGATGAATTCTATTACTTTCTATGAACATAAGTAAATATACTTAATTTATTTTAATTCTATTCATATTTACAATAACACCCTTTGGTTGTGCCTTGTTCAATTTCCACATCATATATTACTCTATGAAATGATGGGGAGTTTTTTGTTCCTACAGTACTAAATTATTATGAGATATCATGACATGTCATTCGATATTTCTTTAGTTAGAATTATAAAAATATTATTTTCACAAGTTATCGAATATTCAATTTTTTTTATAATGATATAATAAATTATTATTTAAAACCTTATATGATGTTTAACATGGACCATTACCTCAATGGATAACCTTATAAACTTTATGAAATATGAAAGTCCAAAATATTTGAAGGATAGTCAATAAATTTATAAAAATCATCTTAACATTGACTGTACATATATCGTATGGCAGGTCTTATTTATCACATACCAAGCATGTTAATACCTTTGTTATGTATTCTAGTAAAACATGGTAATAACTTGAATTACCATAAATCCTTATCTAAAAAAGTATGTTTACTTATTCCAATGATTAGTGAATACATTCTTTAAATATAAAATTGTTTTAAACTCCATCCATGATAGAATAAACATCTTTTTCATCAAATACTTAATCAGATCCAAGGTAATCATTACCATCCAATTAACTTATTCATATCCAACTTATCCATATCTAAACACCACTATATTAACCATAGGAACATATCAAGGGTTATCCTTCCCCTAATCAATCGTTTCCCATGAATATCACCTTACTATTAAATAAATTATCAAGTCATTTAGAACCATTTAATATATTCTTGTAAATCATTTTTAAAAAACATAATGTGGACACGAATGATATATTTCACAACTCATAATTAATCAATCCAAATACATAAAGACATAAGTTACTCCAATTTATCATTAAGACTTTAAAAAGGATTCCTCATAGTATTCCTTAAAACCTCTTTCATTTCATATTTAACCTTTAGTATCTTCATCATCAATAATATAACCATTATTCATAACCCCGTAATAATTCACTTCATGAGTTTTTCACATAGAACATTGATTTTTATAGTGATCATTTATTCTACACATAAGGAATTTATGTAGCACCTTTAGTTTAATTTAAGTAACCATTTACTAATATATTATAATAATTTAAAGTATTTGGGTGAGTTTTTGGATGGTATAAAGTAATATTATAATTTTTTTTGTGTTTTTAAGGTTCATAGTTCAGGTATGGTTATTAGAAACCATGAATCTTCTTTGAGAAACCATACAAATTAAAACAGTGAACACTGGGTTGGTGAACGATTATGTGTACGATTATGCTATACCATGTGAACACCTAGGAGTAATAATGAAAATTGTAAAATAGGAAAAATCATGGTTGTTGAACTATTTGTCTAACTATATCACCAACTGTGTGAATAGAGTTTGGATGTGGTGGTTGGCCCACACGTTACCCATGATTTTACTAACCGTATGACTAAACCATGAATAATAAAAATTTAGATCCATTGAATGTATATCTCAATAAAAATTATCTCTAAACCACTTTTTTCGTTCTATTTTAACACTAAATCAATTTTGTTTTCATATCAAATGTTTTAGATACATTCCACTTTTATCTAGGAGAGACCCGATAGAAAATCATGGGGCGTTGAAGGAAAATTTTCATAGTAAGTCTCCCTTTATTTTGGATTTTCATAGATTTATTCTACTTACCTCTCTTAGATTCATGGATCGAGTCCATTGGGGATATATCTATGATATTTTATTCCAATAATTATGATATTTGGTTATTTTTATGTTAGGTAATTTGATCTATGAATGGTTTTTGGGGATTCAACCGAGTTTTGTTGGAGAAGTTGTTATGTTCAATTTTTATTCCATAGATTCAAAGGTAGTTTGATTCACATTGGGATATTCTCATTAGAATATTAATTCTTAGTTTCAAATTGTTTTAAATTTATAAAATTGATTTTGAAATTGGTTTGAAAATATTTGTAGAAACTATCTTTAGTGAATGTTTTTTAAATTGTCTAATTATGGTGAAATGTGTTTTGGTAAATGATTTTTAAATTGTATTTTGTTTGATTTAGGTGAAAATGTTATCTAGAATGGTTTTATATAAAAATATTTCATTATTAAAATTGTTTATTTAATGTTTTTTATAATACAGTGGTTTTGTGAGTTATTTCATTCGATGTGACCCTGAATAAGGGGTGTGGACCATTGTGGTAAAAATGACATGACACTAAATAATGGGTGTGTTCCATTTAATCACTAGGATATTGGGAAATTCGTGATTTCATAGTGGATGGATGATAAACTACACATGACTATGGAACTTCAACATATTTATTCATTAGTAGTTTTATGGATGTGTGGTTTGGAATGGGTTATGCCAAATATAATTGTGAAATGGTTTAGAAGACGTGTATAGTTGTTTTCTAGGGAAACTATTTTAATGAGAAAATTCACGACATTAATATAAATAGATGAATTTTTTGAAGGGTTTTATTAAAAAAATTATATAAATTTTCTTACAAGTTCAATCCTTATGGTGTGAGTAGGGAAGTAATTTGAGGAAAACCTAATGAGTTTCATTACTCACCCTCTTCTGGAGACCTTAAGTGAATTTAAAGATATTATGTATTTAGAAACATGTAATGAAAGGTATAAAATTTTATTCATGGTTCTTAATGTTACATGGACATTGATTATAGAGTTAGATCTTGGAACTTGTCAGGGGTTATTGAGTTAGTGTCTTTCGAGTCATCGAGTTCTGTTTGTTTTTTCTTAAGTATTGTATTTTTGATGTTAGTATTCATTTTAATTTGGTACTATGGTGTATTTTGGTTTGGTTTCTTATACTTTGAGTTTAAATGATTATTATCATGGATTTTTTATATGTTATTTGGTTATGGTATGTTTTTTTGGGTGTTTTATTTTTAGTGGAAAAATTATCCTCCAACTGTATTGAAGAAATTGGAATTGATTGCCAGCCTTTTAAGTCTTGGGGATTTTACCTAATTCCAAGTAGAAATTACTCCTCTACTCAAGAAAATTATAAGGCGAGGGATGTAACAAGTGGTATCAATTTGTTTTATCCTTTGGTATTATTGTATATTTCTTCTAATTTAAAATTTATTTAGTTTAGTATAGGAGTTGAGATGGTAGAAAGGAGTAGGATTTTCAAGACATAAAATATACATAATAAAAACTCATATGTAATCTATTTATGTTGAAATTCATGTTACTAGGGATATGGTAAAATAGTTTCTTTATATACACTTATAATTTTTATAATCTCAATTTCATGGGTTTATTTAATGAGAAGAACAAAAAATGCATTGATATAAATTACGTACAACTATGATTCAGATTTCATTATGATTAATGATTTATGATTTTGGTGAAAAAATGTTTATTTATGGTATGCGGTGGACTATATCAATTATGATATTTTAAAGATGACATGATAATAATTTTTTGAAAGTGGATTGATTTTCAAAATAATGACGGAGTCTTAAAAATTGGATTGAAAACTGAAATTGCGGATTTTTAGGGAAACCTTTTGGTGATAGTTATGATGTTTTGAATTTTAAATTGATAGGGATTTTCTTATAGAGAGTGAGACATATGGAATATTTTATGTTGTTGAAATTGGAACCCAGTAGGCATCATAAAAACCAAATAAAAGAGGATTATAAAAATTTGGATGCACCTAAGTCACAGATGAACCTAAAACTGGTTCTGAGTACAATCCATGATATTCAAGATGTGTATTGAGGGAATATAAGTTATGAACCATGGAAAGTGGATCATTTAATTCATTTCTATAAGTAAAACCCACTAATCATTTGGGGTTATTCGAAACTAGAGAAGGAAGTGTTGTGGCTATATAGGTTGAATCAAATATTCAAATTTCATACCCTACCAATGAGTTGAAAATCAAGTTGGAAATGTATATTCTTGAATATATTACTCAAATATGGTGATATTTACATGTTTAAGGTAAATTTGAACAAGTATTTTCATGTGAATATTTTGATGAATTGTTCAACTAACAATTTAATCCTCTTATATTGAGGATAACAATAAAGGTTGAATTTTTCATCTTGAAACAATAGAAATATTTAATAACATATTATGTAGCTAAATTAATGAATTTAGTCTTCTTTTCACTCAATTAGTTTGAAAGTACATCCTTGAAGGAACAAGTTATTTAATTAGAAATAAATAAAGATATTATCTCAAATGAGTTCATGCTTTTTGTAACAGGTTCTACCAAGATGGTCAATAGTGTGATTGTGGATGAATATTTTATATCAGGTGCTAAGTGTGGGGGAAGCGTATTGATACCAATAGGAAATTGTGGGAACTATAATTCTGGGAATTATAGGAATAGTAACATATTTTTCTAAGGTTTTGGAATGAATCTGCACCGGATGACTGGATCAGTGAATCTTCCTCCAAGGCCCAGTGAGAAGTTGAATGTTTTCAATATATATATTTTGATCATGTGAATAAAGATTATGCATAACCACATAAAGAATTCCCAAATTACCACCATATGGGGAATATTCATTACTATTTTTTTATTTCTCTATGATATAATGTTCGAGATACATTTTATGTTTCCCCAAAATTATATGCTTTGACAGGAGGAGGGAAACATAATACCTATAATTAGTAGAGTCAAGCAAGATACAATGTTTCTATGAATACCATGAATCCTCCATAAGGGTAATTTCAAAATAGAACTAAAGAATAATGTGCATTGATTTATAAATTATACACAGCAAAGCATGTTATTGAGGATGATCAATCTTGACCATCGACAGTTAGAAGTGTGATTATTTTGAATTCTATTATCATGAAATTTTTTCTTGATAATGGTGAATCACATTATTTTATTTCCTCTCTTCATTTTTATTTTATAGGTTTTCATGTTGAGATGGTGCCTTAATTTTTGAAACATCAAACTCATATAGGTCAAAGATAATGTAAATAAATTATGTGTATACCATGTTATATAACTCTTTATGGTTCCAAGTTCATATGGGATATCTCTGTTCTTTAGATGGATGTATAATAAATAGTCTCGGGTAAGGATTCCTCGACAATGTACAATGATCACATCAATTTTTATACATAAACGGATAGTTTTATGGCTGATGATGGAATCAAGAATCTCATCATTGGAGAACATAGTGTAAAGACATGTGCAACAAGATTTTTTGAAAAATAATCTGGAATGATATCATTCTACTTTTTTCTTTGACCTTAAAATCATTTGAAGAGATATTTAATAGCAATTTCCAATTTATGTTGATTAGTTTTTGGATGTTTTCAAAGAATTTATCAAGGTTTCCATCCATTAAATAAGTGTAGTTTATGATTTATCTCATTCCATGGACCAATCATATTCACCTTATATATTTCTGGATGGAAGTAATAGAATTACATGAATTTAACGTGTAGTTAGAAAATCAGGAAATCAATGGGTTCATTCGGCCTAGAATGTCTCTATGAGCTGCACCGATATTGTTTTTTGAAAGGAATATGGAAATCATCAGTTGTGTGTGGATAATTGTAAGATTAACCATGTTGTAATAAATAATCAGTATCCATTTCCATCATCTATGATCTATTCAATCAATTAATGGTATCCCAACAGTTCTCTAAAATTGAATCATAATCAGGACATCACAAATTGTTGGTTTGTAAGTTGGGTATTCTAATGAAATGTTTTTGATGTAGATATGGCCATTACAAGTATGTGTTTATCCCTTTTGGTCTTAATAATTCATCAAAAATCAATATATCTTTGATGAATTGGATTTTTCTAAGATATCCAAATTCTTTTATAGTGTTATTTGTGGATGAAAAATTTGGGTATTCAAGGAAAAGGCCTGAGCATAATAAACACTTGGTTACAGTGCTTGGAATTTTTTAGGATCATCATTTGTATGAAGAATTATCAATGTTTCATTTCTTGATATAATAGGCCCATTTACATAGACACGTTATATCTGAAATAGGGTTTTTATTTAGAAATTATAGAGGTTTTTATCCCTTGGAAACCTCCAAATAATGAATTTGAGATACGTAGTTTCCTTGGGTTGGATTGTTTTTATTGTTTTTTTTTCATGATGTTTCAGGGCTATCCTTACCTATGATAGCTTTGGTAGGGAGAAATGTACCATTTCAACAGAATGATGAATGTAAAAAGTATTTTCTAGAGTTAAATGTTCTCCTTACATTATCAAGGATTATGATATTTCTAGAATTGGGACAAGGGTATATGGTTTATCATGATTTTTTAGGATCTAGGTTGGGTTGTTTTTTCATACAGGGAGAACATATTGTTTTTTATGGCTCAAAATTGTAATAGTTTCATGAGATGAAGTACCCAAAACACAATTTGGAGTTAGATTCTATCGTATATTCTTTGAGTACTTATTTTCATCATATACTTAATGATATATTTAGGGTGTTTAAGGACCATAGGTGATTGAAACAAGTATTCCCAAATAGTGATTTGAATTTGGGAAAAAATTATGGATGGACAATATCCAAAATTATTACATTTAATAGTTGTGTACACTAATTAAAGGAAACTATATGGTAGATGCATTAAGAATACATACATATGATCAGATGGAAAATAGGCTTCTGATTGGTGCCTATTAATGTCTATGATAGCTTATATTCACCTACAATGTGAAGACTAAGGTAATGATTTAGTATTCATTCACATTTTATTCATTCCTATATTGTTGGATATAGTTAAAGAGGAACATACGTCCAATTTTGATGGTGTTGTGATGATGTTAAAACTCAATGTCGGGGAGACTATTGAAGGATATAAGTAGAATTAGAGTTCATTTGTGTGGTTTCAAAATCAGGTGTTTGTACCTTTTTATTGTTAGGAACAACTTATTTATGATTACTACTATTGAATATGGGTTGTTCATCCCAGAATATAGAAGATGAATATAGTGATTAAAGCATAGTTTTTTTGTTCTATATAAAAATAAACATGTCATATTTTGTTTTTATTTTCATACCATTTCAGTATATTAAGGCAATTCAACAGTGGACAACCATTATGTTTCATTCGTTACCTATTTATATTTGAAAATGGGGGCATATACCTATGAATTTCGTGTTATGTATCCCAATTATGGTTTAGAAACATGATTCTATATTTATGATAATAGATTATATTCTAAAGTTAAACAATTTCATCCTTATTTGTGGTTTTAATAAGAAGAAATAATTTTCTAAAATCTATATCCATGAAGTGGTAAATAGGTATGTCATACTTGTTTTAATAGTATCATATCGACATCTAAGGTTTATGTCTCATTTTTTGAAATCCTTGAAATAATCCCTTGAGACTCATTTGACCATGAGTATGGATTATCATCCCCAAATATATGGACAATTTGAAGGGATGATACAAATTTTTGAAGACATTTCATGGTCTAGTGTAAAGGATTTTTGTATCTCGTGGGAGGATAATGTAGTGTTAGTGGGTATATCACATAAAAATAGTTATCATGCCTCGATACATGTAGATCCTTTTTAATAATTGAATGGGTTTCATTGTTATTCTCCACATTTTTTTGGGTGTATATAGTTGAGACTTCACTAGTTTGGAAGAGCATTCTGTAAGAGACAACATAGAATATTCAGTTGATCATGAAGAGAATGGAGATGAATCAGAGTCATTGGTAATCATATGATGATCATTTTTTATGATCATTTTCATTCGACGTGCGTAATCACGTGTTCTTTATAATCTCTCTAGGAATAGGGAATCATCATTTTGGGAAGAAGGGAATGTAATATCCTTGATACATAGACCCTTTTGAGATACTTGAATGTGTTTGTTGGTTGGCATATAGGTTGCCTTTTATACCGTGTATTAGTAAAGTTTATAATGTTTTTTATGTATCATAGTTGAAAATTATTAGCCTAATACTGACAATGTGATTCGATGGAATCACATTGACAAAGATTTGGATTATTCGTTAGTTCATATGCTGGTACATATTGTTGATATGCAAGAGAATGTCTTGTGATAAAAAAGAATCAGTATAATATTGAATGTGTTGAAACATGGATGCATTTAAAAATAAAAAACTCAATAAGATAAAGAAATGGTTTAGAAATGACACACAAACTTTCATGGAAATGGTAGTTTTTAACATTCCTAGGATGAAAAGGAAAATGGTGGGGATAAAGTAGCACCCTCCAGTTTCACGTAAGAAACAATTTATTTATATGTAACAAATATGTATACTATCTGGATGAAGTGTAAAATGTTATGGAGTAATTATTAAAAATAATTTTCGGTTTTAAAAGGGTCCATGATTTGAAAAAATAATGAAAATTCTCAATGAAACCATGCAAAGTGAAACTGTGGGTTTGAGGTAGGCACACAGTTTGGAAGATGGTTTGTAAAAACCATACGTACATGCAGGAGTAACCATGAAATGTAGAATAGATGGAAAACATGGTTGGTATTAGTTTTTTATAACCGTGTGAAACAAAATTGTGAATGGATTTTGGAGGTCATTGTTGGTGCACAGTTTTTAAACAGGTTTCCTAACTGAGTGGCTGAATTGTTCTTGGTTAAAATTTAGAACATTAAATTTTGGATATCACTAGGTAATATCTATAAACAACTATTTTTTCATATTTTCAACCTTAAATCTATTTTATATCCTTCTAAATTATGTTGAGTTTTTCCTCATTGATCCAGGGGTGATCTGTTGGAAAACCTTCATTCATTGAAGGTCATATTGCTCAAAAAGTCACAATTATTGGTGGTTGTTCTTAAATCAATCCTTATAACCTTTATTCACTTCATAGATCTAGTCTAGTAAGATAGATATATTATTTTGTTTCCAATAATGATGATATTTGGTTGTGTTGATGTTAATGAATGAGATCTAAGGTCGGTTTTTTGAGATTTTACCCAGTTTTATTGAAGAAGATGTATCATTATTCATTTTTTTGATAGTTTCTAAGGTAGGTTGCTCCAATATCAACTCCTATTATTAAATCATGAAGGATTGTATTCATATTACCCGAATTTATGGAATTTTATTGTTAAATTGCTGTGAAAATCATTATAGAATCCTTTTATAGAAAAAAGTTCTAAAAAGTGTGAATTATTGTGATATGTGAATCGGTAACTTATTTTAAAATGATGATATTAAAATGTTTATTTTATTTGACTATTGGAGAATATTTTCATGGTATTATTTTCAATTTTTTTTATATGGGTGGTTTTAATTATTTTGTCATACACATGTTGGTGTGAGTTCATGCGTTCAATATGGCCCATAATAACGGTCGTGTATACTTAGGGTATAAAGGATGTGACCCTGAATAAGGGGCGTGTTCTGTTGGGGTAAAAGGATATTGTTCACTTGGTGATGACTTTGTGGATGAATGAAAATATTATCATGAATATAGAACTATCACATTGGTATGGATGTGTGGTTGTGTAGATGTGTGGTTTGAAATGTGTTATGCCAAATGGATTTCTGAAATCCTTTGAAGGACATGTATGGTTGTTTTCCATGGAAACTATTTTATTGAGAAACTAATTTTCATTATAAGATGTTGAAATTTTTTGATGTGTTTTATATAAACTGTTTTATATAAATGTGCTAATATATTCAATCCTAATTCCATGAGTAAGGAAGTCATTTGGAAAAAACCTACTGAGTTTCATTTACTCACCAATATCTTGGGAACATCTGCTCATTTATAGATATTATGTATTGGAAAAAGTTAATTGCATGGTATTTCATTTTTTAGTGGTTAATTGTGATACGTGGACTTGGATTTGGTGTTGTATCTTATAGCATGTTGGGAGTTAGTGAGTTGGTGTCTTGTGTGTCTTTGAGTTTTGTTGGTTTTTCTACATATTTTTATTTTTTATTTTTTATTTTTTCCTCTAGGTTGACTTGGAACTTTGATGTAGTTTATATTGGATTGTTATACTATTATTTATACAAAATTGGTGTCATGAATCATTTATAATTTCTTTGGTTATGGTATGTTAGTTGTGTTTGTTCTGTTTTCAAAGGGAAAATCACCCCCCTTTTAAATTGAATCCCTTGGCATTTATTTCCACCCTTTATTGTCTTGGGGATGTCTTCTAAGGCCAAGTAGAAATTTGACATCAACACAAGCCAATGTGGAGGTGAAGGATGTTAAAATTGATCTGTAAATTGTGTATTTGGGGGGGGGGGGTATTATTCTCATTGATTTTGATAGCTAATCCATTTATTTTACCTTCTTAGTTTCTTTCATTTTGTGTCCTTCTTTTCCACATTCAAAGAATCTTTCTATACCTATAATGAATTCACTTGGGTTCTTATTCTAATATTATTGATATGTAGTAAACTATTCATCCTTCATATATGGTATCCATTACTTAAATTCGTAGAAAACTCATTCCTTCTCTTCTTTGGTGAGTCTAAGAGCTGATTAAGGTACAAATTGTCAATAATGTTCCGTGAAAAATGATTAGGCATAATCACAATGTCCATTACTATAGTCATCATCACATTTGACTTCTTCTCAACAATTTTTCTATCACATTCTATGCTATCCTTGTTTCATATGGAAACCTCCATGTACTGAAACCAAAAACCAAAGTGTGGGAAACATTTATCATTGTATAAAACCGCATAACCCTAAAAAATAACTTGTAGGATGTATACATTATGACCCATACTTTTAAAAAAAATGAAACATTAATTATATCATATGACATTATTAGTAATATTATATTTAAATCCATCACGATGGTTTGTAAAGAGTTTTTAAATTCCCATATAATATCCCCATATTATTGAAAACCATGTGTGCAACAAGGCCCATTTTTGTGCACCAATTCCCAATCAAGTATTTATTAATATGATTTTTAAGGGTTTTTACCATAACATATATATTCTAGATCCACATTCACTTGTAGTATCTTGAAATGGTTATTTTTTTAAGAAACCACTTAGACTATCCTTTACCAAAATTACAGGAAATTTTCATAAAAATCAAATGATACATAGACTTATCCTTAGATAAATACCTAGATATATCTTTATAAATATATCCAGGGATATCACTAATGTTTTATCATCCTAGCTTCTAAAGGTTGACTAAAACATTTCTTTGATACAAAATATTAGGACTCAGGATTAACATATCACAGTATTACATATTTTTAGATGAATATAAACATTAAAAAAGTACATGCCTAAGTATAGAAATAGGGTAGTAAGTTTAGAAACAAGTAACACAATTTTCTAACTTTGTGGAAGATCGTAAAGTTTTTCCACAAATATCAAACCAAATAACACTCCTACTTAAAACCATTTTCATAACATGATGAAAGGAATATTAATAAAGGCTGAGAAAAAATGATTATTAAGGGTAAATAAATGGGATACATAAGAATAATATAATAATAAGGGTATGATAACATGAGAATAATATTGGAAAATCATACCATGTATATCAGAGAACATAAACATGAATCATGGAAAAAATATTTGTTCTTCATATGAAATTTATCATATGGGAATCATGTGAATAATCTACGAAAGCATGAAAAAGGAATAAGAAATAGAATGCTTTGGAATATATATAATCATATAAAATCATTCCTAATAAGTTAATGATCATTTCCCAAAACAACCATGGAACATCACATGGAATACACCTTCAGGGTGGGACACACAACTATCCCAATTTCCATCCCTTCCTTATAGTTGAATGGTTTAAATCCCCAAAATATATCAGTTGCCAAGGATCACTCCCAGGACCATATTAGAAGACATGTTTCAATATGAATACCAACTTAGTAGTAAATGTTCACTCCCAATAACATCTTAGTGGACAAAGTACTTTATGGAAGTGAGTTAACTCCCTATTCCAGCCATGCCAATTTGATTATATACAAATCTTTATCCAATGTATTGGAGTGAGATATAGGTCCCACTTATCACATAATGGAATAATACATACGTGTTATAGAAGATAATAAAACATTTATCATATCATGACCCATTAAAATAGACGTGTTATATAAAAATAATTCAATAAAACATTAAATTAAATGTGTATAATAAACATCTCATCCTATCATAACATGTGGAAAAGGGATAGGTTTCATAATCATTTTAAGGAATCAGGTGTTAGAAGAATTTTATCATTGTATAACCCATGTAAGATAAATGAGTTTTGTAAAAAATTTGTAAATTTAAATATAAGATATTTAAATAATGAATAAGAATGGTGTTGTTGGAAAATTTCCTTATTAAATTATAGACTATATCTAGGGATGTCATCTGAGGTGGAGATGCATTTTGAAAGATCACTTGGAATATTTTTTAAAGAAAATAACTTTTCTCTTGAAATCTATTTTTAAAACCTAAAACATATTAAAAATCATTTTCTTAGAAACAACATTGAAAACATATGATGTAAGCTATAAAAATCATTTAAAACATTTTTTGAGGAAAATTTCCTTTCTTATTTTAAAAACCCTTTTTAAAACATTCAATATATTATTAAACTTTTCTTTGAAAATAACCATGAAAACATATAAAAAAATCTGGAAAAAATATTGAAAAAAATATTCAATGAAAATATATTTGAAAACTTATAAAGGAAGATTTTAAAACATTTTATAAAATATTTTCTTTGAAAATATATTTGAAAACATATAATGAAATCTCAAAAACATTTCTAAAACCATTTTCTTTAAATATACATTGAAAACATATTAACAAAGCATGAAAAAATTGAAAAAATTTTTTCACTAAAAAACACAATAAAACCAATGAATTAAAATAAAATTTAAAAAAAAATTATATAAAAATAAACTGTTAATATTTAAAGGGAAGCATTATTAATAACTGGTCATAATAGTGGCTAAATCCATCCATGTAGAATATTCTATTTTCACCAAAAAATATTTGGAATGGTTACTTAATTATAAAATGAAAAAAATATTCCTTTTTTAATCCATTGGAAAAAAGGTAATTTAAAAATAGTAGGGTAATATTATACTCTTTTTATTTTTTTTAAATCATTGATGGAAAATAGTTTTCCAATTGAAGAGAGAAATTAAGTATGATTTTCTAAAATCATTTAATTATATAATGTACCAAATAGTGTAAAAATGGTACCATTGCATGAAGATATAATGAATAAACTTAGAAAAAGAATATTATTGTGTGATCTTGAGATAAGGATTAAATTATATCATCAATGTAATCATAATCATAAAAAATACAGATAAATGATGAGATTTCGGAAATAAAGTATTACCAATTCGGTAACATTGAATAATAATCCCCATGAGGTAATAAAATTAAATTAATATTAAAATATCATGAAAATATGTAAACACATAAAAAATTTTCAATGGGAAATATATACACATCATTAATTAATATAGTCACATAACATAACATCTATCTCAAAGAAGGAAAATCGAGACAAAATTACCTTACTGATTTTGTAACATTTGAACCATAAATACCATAAATGATTGATAAAAAAAGAGATATTTAAATACTCATAATATTAATAATAATAATCATATCCTACATTTCTGGTAATTCTATAAACTAAACAAAAGAAATGTGTGGTGAATATGACATAAGTCTCAAAATAATAAAAGCGATACTTAAAAACCCTTACCTTAAATCTTGGATTTTTTTGTGCACATTAAAACCTCATTTATAATAAGTATATGATAATTAAAAATATAACACATAACCATATTATTATATATCATACCATACAAGACTGAATTGTTTCTTTGTATTATCTTTTAATTAATAATTACATGATCATATTACATTTTTGGTAAAAACATCTCAATTTTTTTATAAGATTTGAATTTTTATTCTTTTTATTCTTTCTCGTATCATTATATACTTATTTATAGAATGTAAAAATGATTAAAATATCATATATATTCAGTATAATAATATTTATGATAATCTACAAAATAAATAAATATGAAATGGAATACATCATTCATGGAATCCGCAGGACATCTGTATTCATGAGCATTGTTTTTGTTTTCATATCATATTGAAAATAAGAATATAAATGAAATGTATTTATGTATATATATATATATTTATATATTATAATTACATTAGAATTATTATTTCATATATATCATATATGTTTTATAAACCCACACTTAATATAATAAATGTAGAATTTGAATGAATCACATCACATTGAAGAGGTAGTAGTACATATGTTGACAAAGGAAGTTATCAAATTCCCAAAAAAATAAAAAAAAGGAATGTGTTATATAATAATTCAATAATAATATATTAGTCATAAATATCATATATATATTATAAAAATAGTAATTATAACAAGATTCCCTACCATTAAAATTGGTAATAGAATAACGAACGATATAGGTTTGTGAGGCTGTAGTATTCTGTACACAAGAATGGGGATTGTGTATCCCTTTTGATGGAAATGTGTTTTATTATTGATAATAAACTAAACATAATGAAATATTAGTATATTTATAGTAATATTTTATTATATAATATTTTAATAAATATAATTTAATCGGTTTATGAAATAATTAAAAAAAACCATTCATTGATGAAAGATGCATATTCTTTGGGTATATCCTTTTGGTTTTCACCAAAGGAAATCATTGGTTGGATTTATGCTAAATTATGCTTTATAGGATGATGTTATAAAATTTTGGAGGATATTTATACGGTTTTTTACTACCCAAATTTCTTGAGAGGTGCCAATAAGTGATGGGGTATGTCCCCTTTCATTGTGGAGGGGGAGAGGAATTCTGGTAAATAGAAAAAGGTAACCACTATTAGGAGGTATAAAATAAATATTGTGACTAAAATAATGATAAATATTCAATATATGAAGGGATACAGTTTAAATATGGCCACAAAATGAGTTTTGGAGATGTTTATTTTTCATTTTCCCCTATAAGATAATGTTTAACCACTAAGTAAACTCATTTTTTCCTTAATCATTGTAATTGATTTTAATTATGTTCAATAATATTTTTTTTGTTAATATAATGATTTGACCATAATATAAATTATAAATTATGATGAATAAAAATATAAAATCTATTTTTCTGATTTATAATAATATAATTGGCATAAATATATTTAAAAATAATCATCCAGATGTGACTGAAAATCAGGTTTTTTAAAGTATAAAAAAACATAGAAATGTTTTTATATCAAATTTCAAAGTTAAATTTCTTAAAATGAATTAAAATAAATTTAATTTCAATAAAATATTTATTTATACTTTAAAATAAATTTAAAATATAATTTTACTATATTAAAAAATTAGATTAAAAAGGATTTTTTAATTAAAATTTAGTTCTTATCACTATTAATCAAAAAATGAAACCTCTCAAAAAATTACCAAAACATCACCCAATATAAAATTTGTTATTACAAATTAAAAAATTATTTTTATTATAAAAAAATATTAATGATTCACAAAATATTATTAAAATAGGGCCCCATTAAATTGCATTAAAATTAACTTTTAGAGAAATACATCATTGCATTAATAAAATTGGACATATTTTTATCTATAGACTAGAAAACAAAAAATATGAACATTATATAATTAAATTAAAATAATATACATATATAATAAGATTTATTTATCAAAAGTTTCTTAATTAATTCATTTATGAAAAACATATTTGATTTTATAAATATAGATTTCTTACAAAGTATTTATTATATTTTGTAAAGGGTTTTATTTTTATTTCTAGTTGACTGGTAACCAAATAATTATTCTTATAAAAAATTTTAAACCATATTTTCATAATTTAAATAATATTATTCATAACCACCATTTCAATATATAGGTGAAAACTATAATATTATTTTAATAATATTATTAATTTTACATTATTGTATGGTAAAACTAATTCATGCATATTATAAAAGTTATCAAAGGAAATGAATATTGTATATAATATATTCTGATTATAGTTTAAAAAAAATTCTAATCTAAGTGTTTTTTAGTATAATATTGACATGGTGTTTGGAAAAAATAAATAATAATTTGGTTCTTTCATATAACACATGCTATGATTATTATTGATTGAAAAGTAAAATATTAAAAAGATTATACTAATTCAAAACAAATATTTCAAAAAAACCTCGGGGTGTTACATTACAACTCAAATGGTGTATCTTTTCATTTACCACTACATTATATGAACCTCCCCTAATGTGTCTTTCAATGTTCTATAACTCATGCCATGCACTTCTTGAGTAATACATGGATACACAGTACATGCCATACACTTCTTGAGTGTGTTCTCTAGTTTTAAATTTTATATAGGATAAAATAATTTTATTTATACTTTCCCTTTTCTACCAATATTTCTTTATGAAATTTGGTAGATCAAATTAATTGTGGTATTAGGTTGATAACATGACTTATGAAATTCAATGAAATAGTATCTATATTAGTGGGGAACATCAATGGAACCATCATTTTTAATGAATACTATAATTAAATATATATTCAACATAGAATACCTTCCAAATCATTCTTCCACCTAACCATGTCTTCTTTAAATGGTTGGTATTATTAGATTCCTTGAGATTGGAAATGGTATTAAGGTACTATTGAACTTTGTTCTGTTGAGCTAGAATCATTACTGAATACACATGGTTCACCTTAGTTAATTTAAAACATAAATGTTTTAACAATCGATACAAGTCCATAATTTTTCACAAGCTCAGAATCATTCATAAATAAAAAATTTGTTCAAATCATATGCATTAGTGGAGTTTCATTGTTCAATCTGAGTTGGAAATATCAAAAATTTAGCGAACCAAATTTTATTCATGTTTTGAATAATATGTTAACAAAAATTATTAATCATGATATCTTTATTAAAATTTGTTCTTACTATGTTTAGGTCCTTCTCAGACTTCATAAATTTTTAATTAAATGAAATTGTGGTTAAAACCCAATGGTATGTTGAGAAAGATTATAGTTTCTTATAATTCAACTTGTAGAGGGTTGGGAATGGGCTTGTGGTTGGAAATGTAATATGAGGCCATTTTTTACAAATTTAGAAAGGGTGTGATAAGTGAAAAAATAGATTTATGCACACGATAGCATGAGTTGGGAGTGGGTTGATGTGGTTTGATTCAGTCGAGGTTTTTCATGTAGATTTTTGGTGGTACGGTATCTTGGGTGTCTACCCATGCAGTATATTGAGTTATATAGTGTAGTAACATGATATTTTCAACTAGTGATTAGTCAGGAATTTGAACACGCATTAGATCATTTTCTTTGTGTTATATTGATAATGGTACATGTAATATTGAGAAAACATGCATTTGAAATGAAAAATGCATCACAAAAGAGGAATAATGAAAAAAAATTAGAAAAAATCTCCACAAATTCAAAGATATATAATTTTAAAGATGTTAATTTGAAAATAATGATATTGAATATCAATAATTTTAAATTCAAAATGACATTTTATCATTTAAATCTAAATTTTAAGGAGTAATTCTTATTTTAAATATTTATAAGAAAATTTTAATATTTAATAAATCCCATATATTTTATAATATATGAATAAATTAAGTACTAAATAAATGAAAATTTTTTATAGAAATATAATTTTTTCACTCCCCTAAGTAGAATATTATACTCATAATAAATTCCATTCTTAAAAATTTAATTATTCAAAATGGAATGTTCTGCCTATGTTTAAAATTTCACTATACAAAAGATGAAAATAACCAATCAATTTATTAATAGAATTATCATGTACACTCCATGAATTTATTCCACCGTCTCACTTCATGTCAAATAGAAGTTCTAGCTTCAGATCACAAATAGAATATAACCTACTTGGAAAAAAATATTATCAAATGAAATGTTCCTATATATAATTCCATTTAGTTCCCTTCATAAGTATCATTTTTAGTTTTTCTTGGAACCTCCTAAATGAAATTCAGATATATCATTTACCCCTTATTCATCCATGTTTAGTGTTCCATAAACATATCCTACTTCATTGTTGATTATCATTTATTAAATTGTTTCCCAAAAAATATTTATGGAAAAACTTATAGAGTTATTATAGATAAAAAAATAACTAAACCATTATAATATAGTAGATATACCTAATGAATAATTATTATCATAATGGAATAGAATTAATTACTTGGTAGTCAAATCTCATGTCACTATAACTATAATTTGTTAGAATAAATACACACATGTGATTATATTGGCATAATAAGACTTCTAGATCAGTTCTCATCTTCTAGTTTTACTC